>CM077348.1:19258116-20458116 GCA_039655645.1 Ammopiptanthus mongolicus | reverse complement strand
CAAAGTAATTCTTTCTTTTGTCCAGGGGGTTTTGCTTTCATAACACCTCCCCAACATTCATGTGATGCATCCGTTTCGATAATAATTAGATCGTCATCTGCGGGATGATATAATTCCGGAAGCTTTTGACATAAGTCTTTTAACTCTGTAACAATTGCTTCATCCTCTTCTGTCCAAGATCAAAGAACATCTTTCTTTAATTTCTGTTGCATTATTTTGCGTTTTGCTGCAAGATCTTTAATAAAACCTTCATTTGAAATGTAGGTTAATATTCCAAGAAACCTTTGTAATTCTTTTTTATCTTTTAAGGCTACAGGAAAGTTGCTAAGTTTTTCTAGCACGTGTTTCTGCATTACTAATTTTCCCTTTTCTATTTCAAGACCTAAATAATTGATTTTATTTTGAGCTAAAACTATTTTCTTTTTACTTAATACTACTCCGTGTTCTAAGAGTTTAGTAAGTACTAAGGTTACTTTATGATAATGATCCTCTAAGTCTTTATTGGTAAAGACTAATATATCGTCGATATAAATAAGACAAAAATCTTTATATTCTTTGAATAATGAATCCATATATCTTTGAAAAATTCCTGGGGATTGCTTCATTCCCATAGGGAGTACATTCCAATCATATTGTCCTTGAGGACAACTGAAAGCTGTTAATGCCTTAGATTCCTCGGTTAATTTTAATTGATAAAAACCTGATTTACAGTCAAAAGTACTGAACCAGAGCATATTTCTAATTTGTTCGATAATTAAATCTTTTCTAGGAAGAAAATAGGCATCTCCTTCCATTGCGTCGTTTATTTGCTTATAATTTATTACCATTCGTCGTTTGCCACTCTTAATTTCACTATGATTTTCTACATAAAAGGCTGGAGCTGAGTGCTTACTTTTGGATGGTCTGATTAATCCTTTTGTGAGCATTTGCTTAATGTCTTCTGCAAATTCATCTCTATCTTGTTTAGTATAAATCATGGGTTTACATTTGACTTCTTTAGTGAGATCTTTTAATTTTAATGTAATTAGTTCGGTGTTTTTATTATTTATGTTTAGATCTAGTGGGTGTTCACTACATATCTTTTCTAATAGATTTTCAATATAAGCTGGAATTCTTCTATTTAGTTATGCATTAATTAGAGCATAGCGAATTTTTTGACAAATGATAGTAAATAGTTCACCACGTTGCAGCTTACTAAACTCTGATTGTTGCGTCGAATAGGTGCATTAAGAGGAATGATAAATTGGTATAGAAAAGATTTCACGTGTTTGGATATTCCGTATATACGGTGTACGAAGAGTAATGTATTCTAAGTATTGGCAGAAAGGGGCGTAAAGTCGTACGAAGTTATTGTCTAGGATGACATCGATTCCTGTTTCTTGCTGATAGATTGTTGGGACAATAAATCGTTTATGTTGTATTTGTAAGGTTATGCGTTTGGCTACTCAAAATAAAGAGTGGATAGATTCATCCGCTATTTGTATTTTTAATGGCTTTTCTAGGTATTCCCATTTGTTAAATAATGTTTTTGTTGCTAAACAAATACTTGCTCCAGTATCTATGTAGGTTTCGGTTTCTTTATTACTTTTTTCTATTAAAATTTTGATATAAGTACTATTCGGATTCTGTTTCTTCTGAAGATAGTTCATCATGTTCAGAATATTCATAAACACTATCAGTAGTACTTAGTTCTTCTTCTAGTGGTTCTAGATTATATATTTTATAAACTTGTTTTATTATTTTAGCTTTCTCTTTAAATTCATTTTCTTTTTTCTGAGGACATTCGTTTGCATAATGACCTTCTTCATTGCATATCCAACATACACATTTCTTTTTTTCCTTTTGGGCAATATTTTTTAGGCGTACATTTTTTCTTAAAGTATTTTTTCTTTGTATCTTTATAGGTTTTTTCTTTGGATAGGTTTTTCTTAATCAAGGTTTCCCCTTTTTATAATACTTTCTTCTCTTTTTTATTCGATTACATCCGTAGTTTCTGGGTAATTCTATTTCTGGTAATTCACAGCAAATCACATTTCTTCCTCCATTTAATTGTCTTATTGTTTTTCTATTTAAACATTGATCTCTTAATTCTTTTAAGAGTACTTGAATAATTCCTCCTAAAGTTTTATCCATTGTTTTTCTATTTAAACATTGATCTCTTAATTCTTTTAAGAGTACTTGAATAATTCCTCCTAAAGTTTTATCCGTAGTTAATGGATTAGCTAACCAGATAGTTTTTATTTTTTGGTTAAGCGGAAAAGGTAGTTTATCCATAAAAATTTCTTTATATGTTTCTTTTGTTTCTGTATCTAGCTGGTAATAGTATTTTTTATATTCACAAATAAAACTTCCTATATCACACATATCACATATTTGCATTTTATTTAAGTGTACTTTAGCGGTTTCATGTAGATATCTTTTTACTGGCAAATCCTATGAATTCTTCATAAATTAATTCCATTATAAGTCTTGATTTGTTAGTGTCCAATGTATATATTGTTGCCATTTATCATCTTTTATTCCATTTAAAAATTTTTGTACATTTCCTGAGGTTTTGTAAAATATAAATTTTTTTATTGAGTTTCTATCTAAGTTATTAAATTTGTCATCTGTTGTCATGAGCAGAGTAAGTTCATTAATCCATTGCAAGAGTATCTCTTCCTTGTTTTTTGCACAATCAAGATTTAAAATATTTCCTGATTTAATAGATTCATATCTTGGTTTAAATTCATCTGGAATTTTAGACCATTTATTGTTTCTTTTTATATATCCATTATTATGCATTGTCCCTTTTTCCAAGTTTTCCCATATTTCGAATATTTCTTTTCTCTTTTTGTTTCTTTCAGGTATCATACTACTACTTGTTTCCCCATGATGCATTCGTATTTCGTTAAAATCTGTTTCATCTGAAGAGGAGCTATAATTTATTACTACTTCTTCCGTTTCATTTGGGATTGAATTAATTGGTTCTGCTACTTGTATCTGATTATGTTCTTCTTCAATTATTTTTAATTGTTCAAGAAGTTGTTGAATTTCTTCTAAATCAATGGATCTCTTTATTGTTTCAATATAATCGATTTTTAACCTCTCCATGTTATTCTTGGTGTCAAAGATTCTAAATAGTGTAAGGTTTCAGATTTCTTTGAGTTTAATAATTCTTCTATCTTAAGTTTCAAATCATCTTCATTTTTTATTTCTTTTTCTTTATTTATAATTTTTAGTGTTTCATATATGTCTGTCTATTTTGTTTGTTCGTTTTGTATTTTATTATAAATATATTCTATTGTTATGAGGTATCGATACCCTCAAATATGTAAAGGTGCGATAGAATTTGCTTAAATACATTCTGAATTAATAGAAGGTTTCTTGGCTTCTTCGACTATTCCGAACTTAAAGGTCCTAAACCTAAACCTTTCTTCAGACACCAATAAAAGCGTCGCCATTGAGACAATAGCTCTGTCTGCCCCGCCCTTCTTCATCCTGCACGGCTCCGTTCAGATCAATAGCTCAGTTCGCCATCCACCCTCCGTCTTCTCACTACGCGACGTTCGCCCTTCTTCTTGCGCTGCTCGCGTGGTTCATTCGCCCTCAACCCTCTTGCGCGGTTCGTGCCATTCGCACTCCGCCCTAGTCAAGCATCCTTTACGACCCACCATAGATCGGAGGGTCCCCTGCTTTCTCCCTCACAAGTATCCTTCTTCCTCCCCATTGTGCGGTTGATCGCCACTGCAGCAGCTGTGGGCCGCTCCTCCTCCCGGCCACCTTCCCTCTCCATCTTTCTCGCCCCTTTTATCTTTCTCAGTATCCCTCTAATTCTTTCTCTTTTTTCCTTCTGAAATTAATTCCAAAAAAACAAAAAATCAACGTACATCCGACCTTATCTGTAACGCCCCATTTTTTTTAAAAACTTTCTGACAGCTGTCTGATTCTAATTAAATAATATTTATGAATTTGTATTTTATTGGAGGGTCTAGAAGATGAAATAAAATAAACCGAGATCATAGTCAAACTCTATGTTATCGTAGGAAACTATGGTTAAATTTTGGTCGAAAATTCAGATGAAACCCGGTCTGCGTTTTTACACTGTTAATATAATTTTACTGCTCAGACGATCTAATTTTGACTCGGGAACGAAACGATTAGGTTTTAAATAAAATTGCGAACAATATCGGCGAAAAATTTCAAAATAAATAAGTTCTCACGATTTTCTTGGACGAAAACCCTAAATCGGGAAATCGACGGAATCGAAAACGAATAAACATGAAGTCACATCATCTAGGAAGTCGTGCCTGCGACTCACCTCTGTCATCATTACTTTTCTGAAAATATCTAGATATTTATGACAAACGAAAATATCTGAACGCAAAAGGACTAAAATGCCCTTGATCTTTTTCCTAAAGGACGATTACGTTGCTAAAATATCTAAAAATTTGATGATCTCAGTCTCTCTCTCTCTCTCTCCGCTCCATTTTCTTCTTCTTCTTCCTTTCTTTCTTTCCTTTCTCCATTTTTCTCTATTTTCCTTCAAGCTTCACCTCCATTTTTCTCAAGCTTCCACATGGATTTTCAAGAGGATTTGTGAAGCAAAGTTGATCATCTCATCCTTCTCTATCACCTAAAAGGTATAGATTTCATCCTTGAACTCTAAATCTTCATTTTTATTCATTGAAATTTCATGGTTTCAAGATTGTTCTTCAAACTTCAAAAATCCATGAAAATTTTGTAGAAAAATCATTTTAATGCCAAACCAACTTCTATGATCTAGTATCATCCTCTACTATCATAATCCAAGAGTATGAAATCAAATAAGCCCTCTAGCCTATTTTTCTTATGGAGGTTGAATCTATGTATTTGGGGGAAATGAATTTTTGGTTCAATTTTTGTGAAATGATTCTTGCTTTCACCTATTTCATTCCTAAATCATGTAATCCAAGTGATTAGGAAGCCAAATCAATCTCTCACCTATTTTTAGGGGTGATGGCCGAAACCCTAAGTTTTTGGTTTAAGGGGTTTTGGTTCAAATATTTGATAATTGATCATGGATTATGTCTTAGGTATGCTTAAGGATCATTGATCCAAGAGTTTGTAGAATTTCAACATCCCTAGCCTATTTAATTAAATAGGGGCAGCAGCCTAGTCCTAACTTTTGGGCTATCACCACTAAGTTGATAATATGGATGATGTGATTGATTGAGGTTGATGTGTTGATCTGTTTATTTGATTATCTGTTTACTTGTTGTGTTGAACTGTATGTGTGATTTACTGTTGTCTGGCTTTCTGACGATATCTGTACTGGTGAAATTATTGTTGTAATACTCTGTTGCGATTTGGCTGGTTGAGTGTTGATGAGAGTATGGTGAGTGATGATGTTCGGGTTGGTACCGTTGTAGTCCTGACCATGGAGCTGTGGCTTGTAGACGCAAGGCGTCATGATGTTGATGTTGATGTTGATGTTGATGTGGATGCGGTGCGTCGTGGTCATGGTCGTGGTCGAGTGCTTAGGTGTGAGGTCCCGGTATCAACCTGCGATGGATGTTTGTTGCATAGCATATCATTTCATACCACAGTATTTTTGTCCCAAAGGGGAATGTCCAATTGGGGACGTGATACTTTAAATCCCGAGACGGGATGTCCAATGGGGGACGTGATGTGATGTGATGTTATCCCGACGAGGATGTCCAACTGGGGACGTGATGTATCGACCGACATGGATATAAGGAAGTCAGCATATACATAGGGGCTAGTATCCCTCTTATAGGTTTATCTGAGAGAATGACTTTTGAGATGGTTGTGGCGTATGACTTAAGAGATGGGTATCTGTGTTGTGTGATGCGTGTATATATATGTTGTACCGATGCCCCTCTCTCATATTTGATGATGCATGTTTCTTATCTCCCTGTGTGTCCTCTGTATGTGTTACCTTTATTTTATGGGAAGACCCCGACGAGAAACCAATTACCGAGGAGCTGGATGACACCCCTTACGAGCCTGACGCCGGAAGACGAGTCATGGACCCTAGTCTCGAGAGGTTGGGCAGTGATCGTGGTTAGCCAGAGAGCTTTCTCTAGGCCTTTTTACGTGTCGCGACCGTCCCGTCCGGGCGCAGCGAAAAAGGGTAAAAAACAGAGGAGTCGCCACCAAAATTTTTAAATGGGAAAACCTTGGCAAACCCAATTATTTAAAGAAAACTGGTCCCTTAAAAAAGATAGAGATTTGAGTTCGGGAGTCGGTTACGAGTAGGGAAGGTGTTAGCACCCTACGTCGCCCGTTCTAAGAACGGTACCTCAAGTTAATCGTGCAAAATATTTAATAACCTTTGAAAATATTATTTTACCCATTTTTTAAAACTAAACAAAAAGGAAATAAACATGAAAGGAAGAAAATAAAATTTTGGCTTGATAGAATGATTATTCTGCTCCTACGTATTCCCCGGTGCGATGGAAAACTCAAAGCCACGTAGTTCTTTATAGAAAAAATTTGATTGGTTGGTTGATTTTAATATTTTTTGATAAAAGATTGGATTTAGAGAGTAATTTTGAAAGGGAATTTATTTCAAAACTTGTTCGTTTTTGCACAGGGTTCAAGATAGCAGTGCTATACGATAAACCCTTACAATTCTTATGACACTTGAGGATGGGAGACCATACATCAACGTCATAAATTGTCGCACGAATTTTAAAAGATTTTACTTGAAGAAGAATTCACTTTTACACGGGGTTAAAGATAGCAAAACTATACGAAAACCCTTACAATACATACGACACTTGAGTATGAAAATTCATACATCAACATCGTAGATTGTTGCGTGAATTAAAAGATTGTTATTATTTTTATTTTTTGTTTTGCCATTATTTTCCTTTTAACATTTTTGTTCAACCAAGAATCAAAGTCACTATAACCTAACATCAATCTCTATGACTCATCCTAACAGTCCATCAAATTAAAAGCCACAGGCAGCCCACATGCCAAACAAATCTCCCAACATAAACCCAAAATAAAAAAACAAAAACAAAACAATTTAACAAATAAAAATAAACAAAAAGACCAGAAGCATTTGTCTTCTACCAGAGCAAAAGAAACGTTGAGAGGAAAGAGGGGTAGTGACTCCACATCCAAAACCTGAGCGAGAAGGAGAACGGCGCGGCGGCGGTGTGGCTCGCGGCAGAGTGGCGGTGGTGTCACGGCGGGAACAGCATAGGGGTTGCTAGCGGTGGGTCTGGCTAGCGCGTGGAGAGCGAGACAGAGGGGTCTTGGATCTGGAGCAGCGGTGGTGTCGAGTGGCTGGACGGCGGCACGGTCCAGAGGTTCTGCTGAGGAGGTGGACGTCGCGGGGCGGAGGAGTGGTGGACGACCGCCGGCGCTGGGTGCACAATGGTGTCATGTCGGGTCCTGCGTCTGCCTTTCCCTCTCTTTCATTTCAGTTTGGGGAGTATGGGTCTGAGGAGGGCAGCAACTTGGTGGAAGGGGTTGAGTTTCTGTTGCTATGGTGGTGAGGGGATGAGGCTTTGGATGAAGATGAAGAGGGGAAGGTTCAATAACAGAGGAATTGATTTTTTTATTTCAATTTTTGGGCCCATTCTATATGTGATATCACTCTATTTCTCCCTCAGATTTTATCACTCCAATTATGTTCCATATGGAAAAAGAAAACGTGGAACCCCCCTTTGCTCTTTGTGAGATATAGAATTTATAGGCAAAATGATAGGAGAATGATGCCAAAATTTGCTATTAGCTTGCTGAGAGAAAAAGATGTACAATGCAGAAGGTGGGTGCCTTAAGAGAGAGCATATCAGCCTTGTTCCCTGTGCTTGGTGATGCAGAGGTGCCAGAGAGCAGTGTGTCATTACCATTGCTGTTGTTGCTTAAGAAGAAAAAGGAATAAAGTAAAAGAAAACAAAACAAGAGAGAAAAAAGATGAAGGGAAGACTTCTAGAAGTGCAAAACTCACGTCCTCTTCCCTCTGAATTTTTGTTATTATTTTTTCGTTTTTTTTCCTTCTTTTTATTCAACTTTTTTCTTTTTTTGAAACAAGAAATGGGCTTCTAAGTGGGCTAAATAAAAAAGGATTATGGACCAAAACTTTACTTAATTTTCGTATTTTCTCTTCATTTTCCTAATCACTTAATCAAAAGATTAATTAACCCAGACAAAATTGGGTGTTTACAGCTGCCCCTCTTTACTTGGTTCTTATTAGATAATAAGTGTAACCGTAGTTAGCCTTTTATTGTTATAAGAAACGATTAAAGATTTAAACTTCGATTTTGTCCGGGAAACAAGATTCCCAAAGGTTGGATTGACCGTTGAGACCCAAACTAAAACTTGTGGGGTTGACTGCCCGCAAAGACCCGAAAAAGATAAACAGCTTACGGGGTAAAATGCTCGTTAGAAGCTCGAACAAAAAGACCAAAACTTACGGGGTGGCCTGCCCGTTAGAAGCTCGGACAAAACGACAAAGAACCTACGGGATGGATTGCCCGTCAGAAGTTCAAACGAAAAGACAAAGAGCCTACGGGATGGATTGCGTGTTAGAAGCTCGAACAAAAAGACCAAAACTTACGGGGTAGCCTGCTCGTTAGAAGCTCGGACAAAACGACAAATAGCCTACGGGGTGGATTGTTTGTCAGAAGTTCGAACGAAAAGACAAAGAGCCTACGGGATGGATTGCCCGTTAGAAGTTCGTACAAAAAGAGCGTACAGGGTGGATTGTCAATGAGAAGCTCGAACGAAAAGATGAAAAGCCTACGGGTTGGATTACCCGTTAGAAGCTCGAACAAAAAGACAAAGAGCCTATGGGGTGGATAGCTCGCTAAAACCTGGAACAAAAAAAAGACAAAAAGATATAGAGCTTACGGGGTGGCTTGCCCGTTAGAAGCTCGGACAAAAGATAAAGAGCCTATGGGATGGATTGCCCATTAGAAGCTCGAACGAAATGAATAAGAGCCTACTGGGTAGATTGCCCGTCAGAAGCTCGAACGAAAAGATAAAGAGCTTATGGGGTGGATTGTCCATTAGAAGCTCGAACGAAAACAAAGAGCCTATGGGGTGGATTGCCCATTAGAAACTCGAACGAAACGACACAGAGCCTACGGGGTAGATTGCCCGTCAGAAGCTCGAACAAAAAGACAAAGAGCCTACGGGGTGGATTGCCCGTTAGAAGCTTGAACGAAAAGATAAAGAGAAGAGTGCCCGCCGAAGTTTGGCAGGAAAGGTAAGAAAACCTGTTAAAGGTGACAACGACACGACTTATGGGGCCCTGTCCACACTAAAATCGAACCAACACCAAATAAAGCTTATGAGGCCTATGCCTGCTGAAGCTGACAAAGACATGACTTATGGGACCTTGTGCCCGCTAAAGCCGAACAAACACAAAGGAAAGCTTACGAGGCCTTGTGCCTACTAAAGCTAGCAAAACACAGCTTATGGGCACGTACCCGTTAAAGCTGAACAAACGCAATGCAAAGATGTCGATCTTGTCGATGCATGAGATGTATGATGCAAGAGATGAGATTATTTTTGTGCATGGTGAAAGATGTGCTTTTGATGAAGACCCTTATTATTATTTTTTATGCATGATGCAAGAGAGGCTTTTTTATGTGTGGTGCAAGAGATGCTTTTGATGAAAACCCTAATTATGCTTTTTATGCATGATGCAAGAGAATTTTTTTCTGCGGTTGACGAACATGCTGTTTTTTTTTTCAATGCATGATGCAAGAGGTGAGATGCCAACCCTGATTCTATAAATGCATGAAATGATGAGACAATGTATGATGCAAGAGATGTTTCTGATGAAGACCTTGATTAATTTAAATTTTTTTTTTTATGCATGGTGCAAAACATGCTTTTGATGAAAACCTTGATTATAATTTTTTTTTCTTCATGCATGATGCAAGAGATTTTTCTGTGATTGATGAAAACCTTAATTATGTTTATTTTTATTATTTTTTTCAATGCATGGTGCAAGAAATGCTTTTTATGATGCAAGATGTTTATTCTGCAAGCGCTTCAAATGAGGTGAGAGGTGTTTTTAATGAAACCCTAGTTGCATGATGCGTGAGATGCTTTCTTTGATTGATGAAAATGGGTGATGCAAAAGATGCTTTTGATGAAAACTTTGATTGTGTGTGTGTGTGTGTGTTTTTTTTTTTTTTTGCATGATGCAAGAGATGCTTTCTATGATTGATGGAAATGCATGATGCAAAGGATGCTTTTGATGGAACCATTGATTATGCTTGATGCAAGATATGCTTTCTGTCATTGAGGAGGAAACCTTGGCCTTTGCGAACCACTCTTTTGTTCTTGACCCCTTAAAGCTTTTACCACAACCAGATATGAGGATGAACTAGAACGAAGCTCGTTGATTTGATTTGTCACTTGCTTGTTCTACTGATGTCTTGCTTCTTGAAAGAGGTGTGCTTCCTTCATGGTGCTTATCACAATGGATGAGAGTGCTCTTGGTCAAGAGACCATTATGCTGCTGTGATCTTTTGAAATCCTAAGAGGAATCTACTGTGAGATTCGCGATTGAGATATTCTCAACAGAAGATGATGGAGTGGAGTTCACATTTCTGTAGGCGATACTCTTGAGGTGATTCTTGCTAGTCTCTTATGCATATGATCTCGAATATCACCTTAATCATCTTTCAAGGATATGAATTGCCCCAGTCTGGGGAACATTTCATGACTCGCCCTCTTAAACTGCCCCAGTTTTGTTTGCTTGAGGAGACTTCCTTGAACTTTGTTTGACCTAACTTTTACGTAGGCCGCTCCTTTCGAGTTTTCAATCTATCTGGTCACTCTGACTTTTGTCTAGACTGTCTTTTCAGGTTTTCAACCTAGCGAGCCATTTTTTGCTTTTTTTTTTATTCTTTTGTTTTTCTTTTTCCCTTTCTTTTGCTTTTTTTTTTTTTATGGGATATCCCATAGTGGACAGTAAAAGAGTTATGCACGTTTCTTGAATAACCAAACTAAGTAATTGATTAGGAAAAAAGATATTGAGTAAATCATCATTTTGGTCCTTAAAAGTGTGAGACGCTGTCAATTCAGTCCCTGAAAGCAGTTAACTTACGAAATAGTCCCTGAATATTAATTTCATTAGTAAAGTTAGTCCCTAATAGGGACTAAATTGACTAGCGAAATTAACATTGAGGAACTAATTTGACTGACAAAATTAATATTGAGGGACTTTTTCATAATTTAACTGCTTTTAGGGATTGAATTGACAGCGGCTCATGCTTTCGGGGACCAAAATGATGATTTACTCAAAGGATATTAATAATACATGACCATTGATAGCTAATAGATTTAGTTGAGATTATTGGTAATTGATATAAGAAAAACATAATTATAGAGAAATTGGGTACCCTATAAATTAATACAAGTAAAACCAAAGATAAAAATTCAAAGAAATCTTATGATGATGATTTGACGTTTTAATTAATAATTATTATTTGACTATTTGATTTGATGATCTCTTTCCTTAAAAGGAAAAGAGTAATTATTATAAGAGAAATGTCAACAACACATTCTAACCCTTTTTCTAACACATTCTTTCTTATTACTTGAAATTCATATGGGTCCTACATAATTCAAGTGGGACCCACATGAATTAGTGTGACTCATTTGAATTTCAACTAATAAAAGTGAGTGTGTTAATAAAAGAATGTGTTGATAACACTCCTCTCATTATGATTTGACTATTGTATTTGATGACTTCGTTTTTTTAAAAGAAAAATAGTAGTTATTATTATTTGACAATTTGATTTGATAATTTATTTTCTTAAATGAAAATCCTTATTTATGATAACATGACAAAAAGATGAAAAATAATTTAATATTAAACAATTAAATAATAATAAATAATTTATTGATTAATTTAATAATGAATAAACTAATTTCATTTCAAAGATTAATAATTATTAGTTAATTAAGATGTAATTGATTTATAAAAACATATAATAAATGAAGTTGAATAATGAAAGTTAAATGACATGGGAAAAGGCACGGAGTAATTTTAAGAGTACATAATGATCTTAAAGCGGAGGTGTACGGAGGAAGTAAAACCCATAGCTTAAGAGGAAAGTAATAAGGATACGAACGTTAGGCTAATGGTAGACATAACAATAAGTAATATAACAAACTGTGGTGAACTACAAGGTGTTTTGCAATAGTTGTTTTGGATATTAATGTGAGTGAATGGGCATATAGTCGTGGAAGTCGTATGTTACAGTTTTCAAAGTGTAGACTTTATTTAATTAAAATGCATATGCCGAGAAATAATATACTATTATGAGTGCACTGATATTAAATTGGTTATTCCACAATCATAATAATAATAAGTTGAGATTTTACACATATTAAAGATAAACAAATTAGCCAACACATAAAAACATATGTGCTACAATCTAACCGTGTACCAGGGTGTACGAGGAGGGGCTATCCCCAAAATAGAAAGATGCTAGTTCACTAGCATATATAAAATGTAACCCTCGATTACACTGTTTATTTATACATGTATGTGTTGCATAAGGCCAATACCTCTAGTCAGCTCAATCAGCATACGTAGCAACTATACGCCACTCCCCGACTCCTAGCAACATAGTGACCATGATAGAAAATAGCATCTCCGTGGTTGCTCCACCGGAACAGTTGATTGAACCTCATTATCAGATGTTCACTTCACATGGTCCATACGTAAGGAACAAAGTCCATTTTCGACTCTTCAATAGAAGCCCTCACCGATCATCTTCATATGAATGAAAAGATAAGAGAAAAGAAAAAAAAAAAGGACAAATAGTAAGAGGAATCACCCGTGATTATCATTAGGTGGAGTCCTCACCGTTCTTTGTCCTCACTCGCATGATAACAAACACAGTCACATAACTAAGAAGGGTCGATCCTGAGATTTTGGGTGTCCTGTGTGAACTGAGAAAAAGATGTCCATATAATCATTTCAAGTCCTTATCAGAGAATGACCTAAGTTTTTCAATTAAACAAAAATTCTCATATTTTGTGTTATATTGCTCAAATCTTCTATTAATTAGGTGAGTAAATTGTTTGATCTACAATGTATAAAGAATAATGGATCTTAAAGACTGCTCAACAGACTCAAGGTTTGGTTGTGTGCATTCAGAGGGATTTTCATAATAATATTTTTTTTCTACGAATTTGACGTTTTTGAACAAACACACGTTCAATATCTATTTCATTCACAATTGCTACATCAGTATGCATGTCTTTTTTTTTTTTTTTTTGTGCAAACTTTTACTAATTTCATTAAAAATATATAACAGCTCAAACCAAATAACCATAGCTAATAAATACTTAAAGTTTTCAATTCTATGACTTGCAAAAGATTCAGCTTCACTCTTAATTTTTTTTATCATTGAAGTAAAACTTCTCTTATGTCTGAAGCTTGAGTTTTAATTGCATAGACACTATGCACATGACTTTCCTAATATGTCCATGACAATGGTTTAATATGTAAACCTTTCACATTATCTCTTAAAAAATTTCAACAATTTGTAGAATGAGAAAACACAGTGTAAATACATTATCTCTCTTTCATATTATGCTTGATGCGATCAAAATGTTTTTACATGACAGGATCCCGAGCAATCATCTCAACAAGAGAGAGAAAGTTCCCAATGTTTTCTACATTAATCCTCTCGTTTTTTCACGAAAAGCTAAATTTTGTTCAGTAAGATATCTAACAACAGAAATTATTCTAACTAAAACATCCCTCCGATATTCTTTTTCTTTTCTTATAAGCTCTTGAAGATGTTTATCAATTGTTATGTTTTTTTGAAATCTGATTTGTAAGTCAATCAATATACTCATTAAAGCCATGTGTGCACCACTTAATTCATGTTCTTTGACCCACTCAGAAAGATGTTTCCAATCATTAAAACCTTCATTTGCTAAGTGATTTATTTTATGACTTGTACCAAATAACTTACAGCAAAAACAAAAACTCTATCTAAATAGGGAGAGAAAAAGAGAAGAAGAGAATTGAGGAAAAGGAAAAGTCTAAATAGTAAATAAATTATAAGTGTAACAAATTTTAAAATATATTAAATTAAAAAGATATTCTAATATACACAGATACACTTGTTATATTATTTTCTATCACTCTATTATTTATTTTTTTGGATTAATTATTTTTTATTGGTAAAAAATAATTATATAAAACTTTTATTTAATATTTATATATACTAAATAAAATTTTACCTACTATCTTGTGCCCCAAAAAATGGGGCCCTGGACGGTCGCCCACCTTAACCATGCTCAGGGCCACCAGTGCAACCAAGTATAACTACAATCGCACATTTCTAACATTAAATCCATATATCTACATATGTAAACATATATAGATCATTACATAAAATAAAATTCACCAATCACAACCAAACCATTCATAAAAAAATCATCAACTTGAACTATCATTATGAGAATCCAATGCATTACTAAGATTGACTGAGGCAAGGGCATGCAACTATATATCAATGCATGTGGGCCCAAAATCTCATAATCATGCTTCATGGAACAAGAGTACATGTTTCCGGGTGCATGATGTAACATCTCAGTTTTCGCTTGTTTATTATAAAGTATTGTTATGTATATTATCTATAATTATTGTGGTTGTTATAGATGTCTAGGAACGTATTTGGGGTAGTTGCCTTAGAGAGGGCCAAATCAGTGAACCTGATCGATGGCCAGCACACCTGTGCTAAAGGACTGCACAGCTGTGCTTCGCGCACAACAGCAAAACATAAGTTGGGCTTTTGTTCAGCCCACTTTGCCTAATTCTTTTATATACCTAAGTTTTCATCCTAGACTTGTCACAAATGCCTTAGACTCAGAAAATTGCCTCCTCTCACTCCAACAAGGATTCCTAAAGCCCTTTCCAAAGATTCTTGAAGGAGATCAGCCTTGTTGTTCATCGTTCTTCATTGTCCTCCGTTGTTCTTCGCTTGAGGGACGTCGCTGCTATCATGGTTGCTTTTCGTGGATGGTCCTCGCTTCTGCCTTTGATTTCTCGAAGCGTTGATCATGAGGTCGAGCGTTTGTGACATCAAGTGTTCGTGAAACGAGACCCTGTGGACCTTCCTTCTTCCCTTTCTCTTTGAAATCGTCATACCAGGTATGGGGGGAAGAGTTCAATATAAATATATAGGTTTTGGGATAAGATGAAGAGTTAACCCATAACCCTAGTTGTATGTTGTTATATGATGTATTTAATGTTTCAATCTTGATTGACATGTTTGTATGTTGTCACATGATGTATTTGATGTTTGAATCCTGATTGGCATGTTCACGTGTTCATCTATATGTGTATATCTTGTTGTATGGACATGAGATGTTGAATGATTGATTGTTGATTACATGTGATAATCTGTTTTGATGTACCATGATATATTGTGATAAGATATGTTGATGATAATGTAGTATATGCTATGATGATGATGAGTTGTTAATTGGCTATGTTAATCAAAGACATATGGATGTTAGTGTTGAACCTAAAACTAGGATTGGTTAGTGCTTATAAAACATGAAGATATTAATGAGGGATGGGATTGTAGCCTAATGGATTAGTCAAAGAACCTTAGGATTGATTTGAGTGTTTAGAAACTACAGAACTCTAAGTTCCATAACAAAGAATGTTGTAATGGCATTGAGCATGCCCGTGCTTAAGGTGAGCACGCCCATGCTCAAGGTGAGCGCGTCGGTGCTCAATACTCTGTGAACGTGCATGTCCGTGCTGCAATTCATTACGTTCGTGTTCGTGCAGCAGCGAACGAGCACGCCCGTGTTTCGCAATCGGCGTTTCAGTACACCCATGCTTTAGTGTGCACGCCCGTGCTTACAGTAAGCACGTTTGTGCTCAAGTCATGCACGACCGTGTACTTGGACATATTTGAGACCATTTTTCAGACTTAGTTAAAAGAAATTTAAATAACCTTTTGGCGTAATAATATGATAAATAGGATTACAGAATTGTGACCTTGAGGATAATTAATGGAACTAAGGTATTGTTGTAAATAAGTACTTGAGGCTTAGATATAAGATTAAATCTAACGCTTAATGAAAATAATGATAAGTTAAGACTCAATAATAAAGAAGCTTAATGATGAAGATGAAGATGTTAATAATAACGATGTGTTGCTAGTGTTGATGTGTTGCTACTATTTCGTTGGTTGATTTTGAAATCATTTTTTTATTCTTATTGTTTTTTTTATTCTATTTTTATTGAAATTTTCATATTAATTATATTATGTAAATATTGCTTTCTAGATTAATTATAGAAACCACCGATTTTTCTTTTGCTTTTATTTAGTTTCTTATATTAACAAATATTTCATTCTTTATTCAGACTTTTCAATTAGGTAGTACCGAAAAAATAATATAATTATCCACGTGGTAAAAGTGACGTGACACCCCTTAATGCATGGAAGATGAATTTAATCGTTATCTGATAGGGTAAAGTTTTTTTACATAAATATCTGGTCAAAAATTGTCATATCAATAAAAAAGTTGATTCTTATCCTATCTAATTTAAAAGTCATTTAAATCAAAATTAGTGATTAATTGACAATATAAAAAACCTTACACAATTTATGAATAACAATTAAAACCCCACTACAGGAATATTATCCAAAAGTTTAAACTTTGTGCACATCAAAACTTGACAAACCCCAAGGTGGGCATCGTACTGATCCCAGAGGCAGTTCCTTTGTTGTGGATGTAGGGGGCATGGCAGATGGAGACGATAGTGGCCTGGCTGCTGCAGTTCGTGGGGTCGATGTAGATGCAGGGGATAGGGTCGGACTAGGTGCGAGCGGTGCGCACAATGTAAGTGAAGGGGGTGGGCGCGGTGCGAGCATAGACGCAAACGCAGATGGGGAAGAGGTAGACGGCAGAACAGTCACGACACGCGCTCGAGTGTGACAATGACTCGAAGAATCGTCATCGGCCTTCCCCTTTACTTTACCACTAGTCGGTGGTCGGGGTGGGGATGTGTCACGTCCTCCTGACGCCATGTCTATAAAGCAAAATAATGTTAAGATCGTTACACCAAACCCGAGAGATAAAAATCAAAACGTCGATATTTGCGAGGACTAAAAAGTTGATTAAGTCATTTTTATAAGTAAAACTGATTTATAAACTTTTCATGCTCATTTTTATCCAAATTATGTTATTTGTACAATAAATGGGGATAACTTTTGGGATAATAATTAATCAATGATTAATACAGTTTAAAATTATGGTTAATGATGTGTTAAACTTGGTTAATGAGTACACATATGATAAATGGATAACTCACTAACCATCCATTGAATTGCATTAACCATTAATGAGTATATCAATAGATGATTAATGCAGTTCAGTGGATGATTAATAATTATCTATTTATTATATGTGTATCCATTAACCAAATTCAACACATTATTAATCATAACTTTGAACTACATTAACTATTATCAAATTATTATCTCAAAAGTTATCCCATTTTATTTTACTAATAACATTTGTGTTTTTATCCCGTATGAAAGTGACTCTAGATAAAAGTTTTTGGCCTTCCTAATGGTAAAAACTTCAGATATTTCATTTCAGCATTAAATATGATAGAAGATATATATGAGCCAAATACTACTCTGAATTCTAAAAGTATCACATTTCATTTATTTAGCGTAAATGCTATTTACTTATTTCACCGAATAAAATTGCCTGTATTTGCCAAAGATAAAATTTCCGATTTTTTTTTTTTGAAATCAAAAGCTCAAGACATTTCCTTAATAATCAAAAATTCAATATAAGGTAAAAAATGATGAAAAACATGGGAACTAGCTAAAAATTGTGTTGCCTTTTCTAAAGAGTGGGCTACACTATTCATTTACCATATAATAAAATTTACACCAAAGTTTGGACTTGACAGGCCTAATGATTGTATCAAATTCTGAAAAATCATCAATGACACAACTTAAGATTATGAGTCACAACCCGACAATCAGTTTCAAAGAAGACTTGCTGTCGAGTAAAATTGAGCTCTCCAACCCACTTGAGGGCTTTCAAAAGACCCATAGCTTCACTTTCACAGGTTGGTAAACAGAACGGAATACTCTCCACTTTGGCCATAACAAAACTACCATTATCATCCTTGATGCAAATGCCAATATTACTGTACCCATATTGAGTTGAAAAGCTAGCATCAACATTGCACCTGAGGGAACCATTTGGAGGGACTATCCAAGAGAGGCCAGCGCTACTATCAACATGAACAGCCCTTGCTGGAGAAAAAACTCGCGCCTGGAGCCAATCTTGAAGGAAGGAACTCGCACGGTGAAGGACAGAGATGGAAGTTGGGTGCTTATTGTCCCATAGTTTGTCATTTCTACCATTCCATAGACTCCACAGAGTCATTGCAAATTTAGCTCTACCATTGGGCTTCAAACTAGCCAAAACTTTGGAACATAAGTCAGCAACTGAAATATCATGATCCAGAAAAGTAAAAATATGGTTCCACAAATTATAATGGATCCAACAAGATTGACTCAATTGACATGTAAAAAACAAATGTATGACTAGTGTTTCCATCTCCCTGTCACAAATAACACAGATGCTAGAGCAATTGATATGTTTTCCTTGTAGATTGGTTCTAGTTGGCAAGCAATTCCGACAAACCCTCTATAGTAAGATTTTAACTCTAGGAGGGACTTGTCACTTCCAAATCATTGACCAATCTCCCTCTACACACAAATTAGAGCAGTCAATAAATGAAGAAATGGCCAACTTATAAGCACTTTTCACTGAATAAATACCGTCGGGTGCAGGCCTCCATAACAATCTATCTTCAGTCACAAACTCATTGAAGGGTGCATTAAAAATTTGAGCCGCAACAGTAAGAGGGAAGATTGCATTAATGGTAGCAACATCGATCCCAATCCTTACTATTGTTAATCCAAAGGTCTCGCACATTGACCAAATTATTTGCAACATAGAATATCGATGGTCGCTAAACAGTGCCTCCATCACGCAACCAGGGTGTATTCCAAATGGGAATATGACCTGTACCAATAGCCCATCTTGTCCCTTAGACATCCAGATACTCCTTCAAGCATAAGAAGGATTATGGCCCAAACTGGCCTCAAGGAAAGAACCTTGTGAAAAATATTTAGCTTTGAAAGCTTTAGTCACAAGGGTTTCAGGTTCCACAATAAACTTTTAAGCTTGCTTGCCTAATATGGCTAGGTTGAAAGCATGCAAATTACGAAAATCAAGGCCACCCCAAATTTTTGGCATAGACAACTTATCCCAAGAAAGCCATTTAATACCTCTAGAGTCACCATTATTTGATCCCCACCAAAAGGAATTGAGCATTTTCTGAATCTTATCATTAAGAGAAGGAGGAATGAGATACATACTCATATAGTACGCTGGAATAGCTTGGGCTACTGATGTAATCAAAATTTCTCTCCCAGCCATAGAAAGATTTTTTTCTTTCCAAGAACTCACCTTCTTCCAAATACGATCCTTCACAAAACGAAACACATCTTTCTTGCTTCTCCCAATAAGTGAAGGCATCCCAAATATTTATCAAAGTGAACCTGTTCCTGGACCCCAATGATTCTCGCCAGCAAGCTACGGGTATAAGGTTGCATGTTTTGACTAAAAATAATCCCAGATTTGCGCAGATTAATACTCTGGCCCGAGGCAGCTTCATAGCATTGCAAAATAGTCTTAACATGCTGCAATTTAGCTTCATTAGCACGCATGAAAAGAAACTATCATATGTAAATAAAAGATGAGTAATAATGGGAGTCCTCCTATAAATTTTAACACCGGGAATGTGCCCACTCCTTTCAACATTTTTAATCAAGGATGACATACCTTCGATACATAAAATGTAAAGGTAAGGTGAAAGAGGGTCACCTTGCCTTAAGCCACGACCCGCAGAAATAATTCCAGCATCCTCATTATTCATTAGGATCGAATATTGCACTGAAGAGACACACATAATCATCCACTGCACACATAAGTACTAGTTACTTAACTTTACTAGTACAAGGAATACAAAAATGGTAACAGAAATAGTAACGTCAAGAATAGGTGTTAGATAAAATAGGAATATGTAACAACAATGTCTCAGTCTTTACACTACAAGACTGCTTCTTGATTAATGTCATAGAGTATATGAACAAAAGTAAAAGAGGGAGAAAGGAGAAAGAACACCAAGATTTATCGTGGTTCGGAGCAAATTCTCCTACATCCACACTGATTGAGCCTTCTATTCTGATCACAATAATCGAGCAAGAAAAAACTAGGAAACAACACATATGCTATCCTCAATTGCACTCACAGTTATGATCTGAATCACTCAATTACAAAGTATGTTCAATTATGCATCAAAGCTAGACTTATATATACTGTATAGCCCTTCCCCATATTAGTTACAAATCAGTTACAAACTAACTACCCAAGTAACTAATAACAGAAAGCTATATCAAAATATCACTAGGCTTTACAAAACTCAGCATATACTAACAAACTATTACAATGATGATTCACCAAGATTCTTCAATTCTCCACCTTGAATCTTCAATGTTAAAACACTGCTAGATATGCCATCAATCTCTAAAAGAGACTTTACTTGTCACATGTTCCAATATTCACCAAATTTAAACAATGCATAAATTTGGTGCTTGGAATAACCTTAGTCATCATGTCAGCTGGATAATCTTCAGTGGCAACCTTCTTCACCTCAATCATTCCTTGAGCAATGATATCTCGGATAAAATGTAGTCTTATGTCAATGTGTTTTGTCCTCTCATGGAATACTTGATTCTTTGAGAGACAAATTGCACTTTGACTATCACACCAAATTGTCACAGGTACAGTTTGTCCTTCCAGCTCAACTACAAACCCTTTTAACCATATTGCTTCTTTCATTGCTTCAGTGAGGGCAATATATTCTGATTCTGTTGTAGATAGTGCAACAATTGATTGTAGATTTGCCTTCCAACTCACCATGTTACCATATAGAGTAAATAGGTAACCTGTAAGTGATCTTCTCTTATCTATATCTCCTGCAAAATCAGCATCAACAAACCCTGCAAGGTTGTTGGTTTTTGAGCCTGTTTTGCCAAAGATTGGACCAAGGGATTCTGAACCCTTCAGATATCGAAATATCCACTTAACTGCTGACCAATGCTCCTTGCCTGGATTCCCCATGAACCTGCTGACCATACTGGCAGCATATGCTAGATCGGGTCTAGAGCAGACCATAGCATACATTTGGCTTCCAGTTGCACTTGAATAGGGTATGCTGCTCATATATTTCTGTTCTTCAACAGTTTTGGGTGACTGCAACACAGAGAGCTTGCAGTGACCAGCTAAAGGTGTTGAGACAGCTTTAGCATCTTTCATATTGACTCTTTTGAGTACCTTTTCAACATAACTTGACTGATGCAGGAAGAGCAACCTTTCTTTCCTTCTTCTCTCAATTTCCATGCCTAAGATCCTCTTTGCAGGCCCCAAATTCTTCATTTCAAATTCTGAGTTCAAGAGATCTTTAAGCTTGTTTATTGCATCCATGTTAGAGCTTGCTATTAACATATCATCTACATAGAGTAGTAGATATATGAAACCACCTGATTCAGTTTTCTTATAATAGACACAACTGTCATATGAGCTTCTTTTGTATTTGTTTGAGATCATAACAGTATCAAATCTTTTATACCATTGTCTTGGTGATTGCTTAAGACCATAAAATGACCTCTTTAGCAAGCAAACCAAGTGCTCCTTACCTTTTACCTCATATCCTTTAGGTTGTCTCATATAGATTCTTTCCTCTAAATGGCCATGCAAGAATGCTGCCTTCACATTTGCTTGAGTTCCAAGTCATAGAAAGCTACAAGAGCCAAAATGACCATTATGCTTGTGTGCTTTACAAAAGGAGAGAAGATTTCATTGAAATCTACCCCCTCTCTTTGAGTGAATCCTCTTGCTACAAGCCTAGCTTTAAATCTACTCCTCTCAACCCCTGGAACTTCTGGTTTTCTTTTGAAGATCCATTTGCATCCCACTATTTTCTGTTTTTCTGGCTTCTCAACCAATTCCCAAGTATTATTTTTCATCAAGGAGTCAATTTCTTTAGTCATGGCAGCCTCCCAGTTTTCTTTGTGAGTTTGAGAAACTACTTCCTTGAAGCAGATAGGATCAGAGTCATGATTATCATCTTCAACATTTAGTGCATAGGCTATTAAATCTGCATAACCGAGTCTCTGAGGTGGCTTTATCATCCTTCTTCCTCTGTCTCTAACAAGATTATAAGATGAATCAGATTCTGTATTTGGGGCAGTATCAGAATTAGATTGATGCATGCTCTCTGAATTCTCTGCCATTGTCTCCTCCTCCACCTCCAATTAAACTTTCTGACTTGGTTTTTCGGGTTCATGAGAAGATTCAGTTTTATCTTCTCTGTTCCCAAGCATTGTTTCTTCTTAAAAAACCATATCCCTGCTGATTATTGCCTTGCCTCTTTTTGGACATGTCAGCCATATCTTGTAACCCTTCACTCCTTCTAGATATCCTAAGAAAATTCCTTTCTTTGATCTGGGCTCAAGCTTCCCTTCACTTACATGAATGTAGGTTGTGCAACCAAAAATTATGATGTTATAATAACAAGCTGCTCTACCTGTCCATAATTCCCCTGGTGTCTTGAAACCAATGGCTGTTGAGGGTGATCTATTTATTAAGTAGCATGTTGTGTGAACTGCTTCCCCCCCAAAAACACTTGTTGAGATTTGCATTGGATAACATGCACCTAACCCTCTCCAACATGGTCCTATTCATTCTTTCAACTATGTCATTTTGTTGAGGAGTTTGTCTCACTGTTTTATGCCTTACTATCCCATTTTCTCTACAGAATTCAGTGAATTCCTCACTCAAATATTCAAGGCCATTATCAGTTCTGAGAACCTTTAGCTGCCTGCCTGTTTGATTTTCAACAAGTGCCTTCCATTTCTTGAAACATTTAAAGGCTTGATTCTTGTGTTTCAACAAATAAACCCACACCTTTCTTGACCAATCATCTATAAAAGATATGAAATATCTGGCTCCACCCAAAGATGGAATCTTTGCTGGCCCCCAAATGTCAGAATGCACATAGTCCACAATAGCTTTAGTGGTGTGTAAGGCAGTGGAAAACTTGACCCTTTTATGCTTACCATAATTCCCCTGGTGTCTTGAAACCAATGGCTGTTGAGGGTGATCTATTTATTAAGTAGCATGTTGTGTGAACTGCTTCCCCCCCAAAAACACTTGTTGAGATTTGCATTGGATAACATGCACCTAACCCTCTCCAACATGGTCCTATTCATTCTTTCAACTATGTCATTTTGTTGAGGAGTTTGTCTCACTGTTTTATGCCTTACTATCCCATTTTCTCTACAGAATTCAGTGAATTCCTCACTCAAATATTCAAGGCCATTATCAGTTCTGAGAACCTTTAGCTGCCTGCCTGTTTGATTTTCAATAAGTGCCTTCCATTTCTTGAAACATTTAAAGGCTTGATTCTTGTGTTTCAACAAATAAACCCACACCTTTCTTGACCAATCATCTATAAAAGATATGAAATATCTGGCTCCACCCAAAGATGGAATCTTTGCTGGCCCCCAAATGTCAGAATGCACATAGTCCACAATAGCTTTAGTGGTGTGTAAGGCAGTGGAAAACTTGACCCTTTTATGCTTACCATACAAACAATGTTCACAAAATTCAAGTTTTTCAAAGTCATTATTACCAATTAGACCCTGCTTGTGTAATTCCTGAAGGCCTCTTTCACTTACATGAGCAAGTCTATAGTGCCATAGTTTAGTAGAATTAACTCTAGCTACTGAAATTAAAATAGCAGGATTAATAATTGTTTTACCTTGCAATCTGTACAAGCCACTCTTTCTGGTTCCTTTCATTATTTGAAGTGATCCTTTGCTGATTTTCAAGCTCCCATCTTCACCTTTGAAAGAACATCTAGCTTGGTCCAACATGCCAAGAGAGATGAAATTTCTTTTCAATTCGGGTGCATGCCTCACATCAGTGAAGACTTTTATGGAGCCATCTGTCAGTTTCACCCTGATTGAGCCGATTCCCATCACTCTGCATGCTATGTTGTTACTCACTAAGACCTTTCCAGCATCAACCTTTTTGTAAGAATCAAACCATTCTTGATTTGGAGTCATATGGAAAGAACATCCAGAATCAAGAATCCACTCATCACTGCACATTTCCTCAGTGATAGTTAACACATCTGAGCTTTCATATCCATCAGCCACCACAACTATATCATTCGAGTCTTTCCCTTTTCCATTGTTTTTTCTTTTCCTTTCAGGACTATCTTTCCTAAAGTGTCCAGATTTTTGACAGTAAAAACAAGTCTTCTTGGCCTTGGACTTTAATCTGAACTTACTCTTTCCCTTTCCTTCTTTCTTTTCTGATATGCTCCTGACAAACAAACCTTCTGCATCACCACCATCACCTCTGTTTTCAGTAATTTTCCTCTTCATTTCTCTGAAATTTAGAGTTGCTTTTACTTCCTCCAGGGTGAGAGTTTCTCTTCCAAACATCATGGTATCAACAAGAGAAAAAATGATGGTGCTATGAGCCTTTCTAAGCATATCTTTCTTTTCTTTTGCAGAAAGACTTTCTGGAAGTTTTGCTTCTCCTGCTAATGTGTCCTCAAGGCCTTGATGAACCAAGAGTGCCTTCATCTTGATTCTCCAAAGACTGAAATCATTGTCACCATTGAACTTATCAATGTCAAACTTTGCAGTGCCCATCGCGGAAATCGCCTCCCAGAGGTAGGCTCTAGATACCAATTGTAATAACAATGTCTCAGTCTTTACACTACAAGACTGCTTCTTGATTAATGTCACAGAGTATATGAACAAAAGTAAAAGAGGGAGAAAGGAGAAAGAACACCAAGATTTATCGTGGTTCAGAGCAAATTCTCCTACATTCACACTAATCGAGCCTTCTATTCTGATCACAATCACCGAGCAAGAAAAAACCAGGAAACAACATCTATGCTATCCTCAGTTGCACTCACAGTTATGATCCGAATCACTCAATTACAAAGTATGTGCAATTATGCACCAAAGCTAGACTTATATATATTGTACAGCCCTTCCCCATATTAGTTACAAATCAGTTACAAACTAACTACCCAAGTAACTAATAACAGAAAGCTATATCAAAATATCACTAGGCTTTACAAAACTCAGCATATACTAACAAACTATTACAATGATGATTCACCAGGATTCTTCAGAATACAAATGGGAAACAAAATCCACTTGGTCACAGAAGCTATAGCTGAATACTGTATTCTGAGGTTTCTATTTGTTAATATGAGAAGTTATGGGCACATCTGATTATTGCGTACTGGAGGGCTCCGATTTGAATGAAATGGTAGAAACTGCACGACTTTCTTCTACTTTTATCCCTCCAAATTGTAATTGAGTCATGGATATATTTCAAATGATACAATGAGGACAAGACAACAGTGAAAACTTAAAAAGGAGAAGAAAATAAAATGGAGTGCGTTGATCTATGCGCTGCATGATACATATTGTGCTATATTTAATAGATCTATATCTTTTATATACGAAAAATAAAATTAATTTTTTTTCCTTAAAATATATTATTATGACATAAAAGTGAAAAAAAAGGGTAACATCCAGATTTACAACAAATGCATTTACAATGTATTTGAAAAATGAATAACAACCCAAGAGCGCTTGGATAAAATGGTACAGATCTTTTTTAGCTTAACTAGTGGTCTCGAATTCGAATCTGAATCCTGAAATGCTGCAGTGTTAAAACTCTTGAGGAAGAACTATATCGCCCTTGAGGTCCTACATGACTCGATGGATTAGCATCCGTTATTACGTGCGGAATAGTTTAGGAAACCAAAAAAAAAAGAGAAATGAATAACAAAAATAAAGAAGAATAAAAACATATTAATAGAATAATATTAATAAAATAATACAAAACATGTATTGTTTAGATATTATCAAAAGTCTCTTGAAATACTAGATTTTTGCAGAGGTGAGTTCTTTGAAGTTTGGAATTCATAACAGCTTTTATATTTTTCCTTGCTTTTTCATCATCAATTGATCCAAGTCAATCCTTGTGTCCATTAATTGTTCACGTACAAAGTTGTTGTTTTGCAAATATTGCTCTTTGAAGGTTAAAGTCCAAGTATGAAGTATGAAATAAGTTTGGGGTTTGAAAGGAATTATTGAAAATGAATACTTCAAATAAATTAAAACAATATATTTCTTCAATGATAAAAACTATAGATAAGAAGTTTCTTGATCACTACTAATTCCAAAATTAGTACGTTCAAAAATGTACATTCCTTATACAACTAATAATCGGGAAAAAAAATTATCTTTCAATTTTTACGGATTCAATCAAAATACATTGAAACATCGCCTTTCCTATGTTATGCTTGCAAATGATCAACAACTACTGACTTCACAATCCAACTTATTGACAAACGTTTTTGTAGAGATGAAAATCTTGCTATCTTTTTTGACGGTTGGATTGTTGATTGAATGCTCTGCAACAACTTCAATTCGAGAACTCCCTATAATGATCCTAGATGTGCTGCCATACTTCAGAAAAACATACAAAATGCAAATGATGATGAATTATATAAACTAATTAAATAGGGGCTGCCATTAAATTAACAAAGTGAAAACATTCATAAACTTACCATTTGACAACCTCATATCGTCAATCAATATATTTAGAAACATTAACCGTGATTATTACAAAAGAGGCAAATAGCACAATAGCACTTGTGGAGTCATTTTTCGCAACAGTGACATTAAGCTGACTCATCAAAAAAAAAAAGAAGAAAAAATTAACAACATTAAACACTAACTATAATAGAGATGGAAATTTTGTTCATGGGATGAGCAGAAGCACATTTAATTTCAAAAACTAAACCAACACCATAGGCAACATCCTAATCACAAAAAATGAGAACATTATGTTAAATTCAACTAAAGTATGATTTGCAATTATATTAAGTATAAATGAAACAACATTGATAACATTATTACTACCTTAGTGGATGCAAAATCCTTAAACTTGTTTATATGCATGGAATTATCAGACATTCTCCTCACATAATAAGAAGTTTCAAATTTTGATTTAGCAAATATCTTTACAACCTTCTCAACCAATTTTAGCAATTCCTTAAGAGTTTGAGACATTTGACTATTCTGGAAATAAACTAAATGTAAAGTTTATAATGTTTAAATTCATAACAAAAAAGAGTCAACAGATACATGTCGGAGATCAATAATATAACCTTTTGAAGACACTCAATCATTTCAGAATATGACTTATTAAAAAAAGTAACAACTTCTCTACCAAAGATAACAAAGGTTACACAATCTGAATCATCAATGTTTTAGACCTTTAATCGATACCTATGAAATAAGGAAAACAAATTAAAATAGGAATTAATGTAAAAATACATTGAAATACAGAAAGAAAAAAATCCATTAATCCAAAAGTATACAACAAAGTTGGGAAAAAAAAAAAAACTTGGAGCAACAACAAGATGATGGTTACATTTTTCACATAAGTACATGAGAAAATCGACATTAACAAATTTGCGTTTCTTCGTGGAGTATCACGTCTCCAATGGTATTGAAGTAATTTTTTCTTATATATAACTTGAAAGCTACAAAGCTTCCACTTAGTTATCCCATGCTGCCCTGTCTGCTCACTTCATTTATTACTTTTGTATATAGTGTATTTTAAAAAAAAAAACATTAATTGGGTTTTCAAATTCTGGTCATTTGTTTTAAATCGTGATAGAATTGATTATGAAAAATTGAGTTTAAAAAAAAAAATTTATTTTTGTTTGGGAATGATTATTTAAAGGTGGGTTTATAAGAATTAATTTCCTTTGAATGATAAAAATAGAATCACTTTTGATGTGTAAATATAAAGAATTTTGTGGGTCCTACACGAATTGATTTTATTCAACCCAAAAGTTAGGAATTCTTGCTTTCATTAGAATCAATTCTATCTACCTAGAATTAATTCTATCCACCACGATTTTGCCACCTAAACACAAAAAGAGTAACTTTCATTTCTAATGATCTTGTTTTTGCTCTCTGAATTGATTCCGACATCTCAAGAATCTAAATCAAACGGACGGTAAACCTTTAAGCTAACATTAGCTCGAATGTGGGCTATACAACTACCAGAAAAAGAACCAAAAGTTAACAGAAGCTAATGAAGAAGCCAAAAAGAGAAATTTGGAAAAGAGAAGGAGAGATTGCAACTGCAGACATCTCCACATCTCAAGTATGGCCAATAAAGATCGTAACGAAATTGATCCTATAATTGTAGGGTATGTGGAAAGCAACAGGACTTGCTGTTACGGTGTTACCCAAGGCTTTGTGGTCTCCACAAAGCACACACACAAATTGGTAGTACTTCAGAACATACATATTTTAAATATATATCCAGAATTATTTATTCCATGGTCTCTTTCAGCTGCAGGAACATTGGTGAAGCTCTGCTGTGTGCTGTCTCCAAGAAAGTAGGAACATGGATCAATGGGGACTCGCTCTTTCATGTGCCTACCTGGTACATTCTTTATTCGGTTCAAGAACAAAACTCTAAAAAACTCCTTATTTTATTCACATTCAACTATAACATTACAATGATATTGTTATTCTATTTATGCCATGAGTAAGTAACAAAATGAAAACTAACTCAACAATTAGTATCACTGCCCTGCTGGATCGTGGATAGATGAATCAACATGGGATGAGCTGCAACTTTTTGAATAAAGCTTATCTAAAGTGAGTTTGATTCTAAAATAAGCAACTAGATGTATCTACCTTTGTTTTGCTAAAACACATAGCGATCTTGACTCACTAAATCATCTAAATATCGATATATTCTTATTTATTCACTTTAGAAGCAAAGTTACTATAGAAAAGCCTTTTCTCAGCTTTCCCCTGCTCTGTGTGTCTCATTTTCTGTAATGCTTCCTTAATTCATCCAAAAGAAAATAGGGAAAAAGGGTTTAAAACACAGAACAAAATTGGTCTTTTTTTTTTTTTTTTGGGTTCTTTATGATAATTTAATGTGTATTCCCTTTGCTGAGACGGGATTTTATTGGCAATAAGATAGGTTGATTTCTTCATTAAGTAAAGATAGAATAACAGTTTGATTTATGGAAAGGACTTTTAGCCAAAAGTGTTTTTTTGAGCTTTTTGATTATAATTTTTTTCTTCTAAAGAAAAGGTAATCCAAACATGTTCTTTTTATACAAGTTGAATTATAGGGTTCCAGGAATTTGTATATTTTAAACTCGTTAGTCCTCACAGTTAGTTCCAAAGTTTTGCATTCTGTTTCCACTCACCTTCTTTAGCTGGACCTTATGCCATGCTCTGCAAGAATAGTCAAAAACATCTTCCTAAATTCAATTAGGATTTTCTACCTTTAGGGTGGGGAAGACACTCTATATTTCTTCTTACCTAAGGTGAATTCCGTCCGGCGCACCAAATTAAGTTGGGCTAAACCGCTCTATGTGAGAGGAAAGGTAAAGTGTCTTTCTCACCCTAAAAATAGAGAATCCTAATCTCCTAAATGGTAGTGTTAGTTTATCGGTGTAATTTCCTCTCTTGGGCTTTGAGCTTCTATAGTACCAAAAAAAAAAAAACAAAGACAAGTGGGTATAATTTTTCTAACCAAAGATGTTAGTGTAACAAGCTAATGTGAACCATTGGGTTCGAGTGCAAGTAGTAAGAGCTTGATTCTCTTTCAGTAAGGTCTCGAGTTCGAATCTTGTGAATGAAAAAAAATAGACGCCGGGAGAAATTTACCCTTAAATGAGTCTTCATATCTCGATTCGAATTAATTGGAATCCAATGTAATTTCCGGATAGCTTGGGTGTAGACCAAAAAAAACAAGCTAACGTGAAGTTAGTATAATTTCCTCAGAGAAAAAAAAAAGGCTTTATGGTATGTTTGCTCATTTCACATGCAACAAAAGACTGGACCCCAAAATCCACCAAACTACAGTGAAAATGTAACCGCAGACGTGATGTCCAATACAATTTGCTATACATTTTCTTTTTCACAAAAAAGAACACGGAAAAATAGATGTCGTTCTGGGCTGGTACTGGGCCTACCGGAAGTGGGTAAATGGGCTGGACTGGCTTCCTTTGATGCTAATTCTGGGTCTCTCACCGTGTGAGGGGGTGTTCCTACAATGACACTCCAATGTCCAAGTCAAATAATGCAGAAGGTGAGGAGTAGTGAGAAATTTTTTTTGTTGTTGAAGGAAAGCATCAAAACTACACAGAAAAGGCCATTACCGAGCATGAATTTCTGCCTCTCGAGAAGATGCTGCATCTACATGCTTTCACTAATAATAGGCAAATTCTGATCTGAAGAATTGCAGTCAATGAAACAGACAGCATGCTGAAGAATCCAGTCAAAACTTAAAACCTCATTTTCCTCACAAATACGCAAAGATGGATCAGCTAAAAGTCTAAAACAATGACACTAAACATAAAAATGAATGTGTAGCTACCATCACCACCAGTCATAAAACAATTAACTTCTTTCATAGCCACCTGTTTAGCAATCTTTAATTATAAAACGAGGAAACTAATTCATTGGCTGGTCAAATATACCTTGTAACATCAAAGGAAAAAATAATTATCGACCAAAGTATCTGGTGAGCAACTTTAGAAAGTTTTTGTTTCATAGTCAGCTGTCAGCAACTACATACAATCAGCAATGACCAGTATTCCACTCATAGCTAGAATTGCATTAATTGTTATTTCTCCACTCCACTTTTTCCTTCTTTAACCCTTAAATCTGATGAACAACCTCCACAAAAGCACAGTAAGCATGACTTTTGTAGTTTTGCTATAATATGAAAGGGAGGGTGGTGGTTCTGAAGTTTATTTTCTTGTTAACTGTAACATGAAAATTACTTGTGTGTGGACTAAAACGCTTGAATAATTGCATGGATTTGTGTTATTTTACATTTAAAGCAACAATGTATGATGTATCAATTGTTGATTGGTTTAGTCTATGGTTGCGCATGGACTGAGTGAGGTCATGTTTAACTTATTTTGAACCTGAATTGATATATTTATTGGGCCAGATTTGTAGTAGATTGACATGATCATAAAATGACCAAGCTGATATCGAGTAAATCTAATATTTAAATAAAACGTATAAATTTAAATATTATATGTAACTAAATCATAAAAATTTAAAAGAATGAATAAAAAACTATGTAATATTTTACAACAAATTATATTAACATAAAACATATTAAAATCAAAAGGTCTTATAATTTATTACTATTTTTTATAAAGCTATAAGTTTTAATTTATTATATAACATTAAATTTGATTGAGTCAACCAGAAGCCTAAATCTACACTGAGCGTGAAGCGATATGAGTATCCCTAGTTTTGTCTGCACAACCTGTATAAATCTACACAAGTATTTCTCATATTACACGTAGCAATGTAGCATAAACAAACAAATCCAGTGCAAAAGAGCTCAAGTCACGTGGGCAACTGTTCCTTCAGGATTCATTCTACACAACTATTCCTGCCATTAACATGAGATTCATTTGTTTTGTAGCCTCCTTGGAGATATAGGTGCAGAACTATCTTGAACATTGCAGTGTAATTCTTTGGGATCCTCAAATCTAATCGAAGTTTCAAATCTAGTAACACTAACTATTTCTCAGCCAGACCTGGAATCCATTGATGTTGGACATCATAAGATCATTTGGAAAGGGCTGAAAAGTGTGAGGTGTGGATTCCTCAAGGTTCAAAGCTACTATCAATCCAGCGGTGAGTGAAGTAGCTATTAGGTGGCACTGAAAGCAGATTGTATGCCACCAGACTTCACGCTTATATTATGCTACAAGTCAATATTTTGATAACTTAGATACTTAGTTTTTCAAAAACTTGCTTTTTATGATTTTCTTAACCAATACCCTTAGGGCACTGGTTAAAAAGACCTTTTCTTTTTTCATCAGTTAGGTAGGATCAAAATGGAATCATGAACATTGCTTTTGTCATAATTACATCACGAAGTCAAAACATAAACTTACATTCTACTGGTGGCTTATAAGCGTTCAAATGCACAAGAAATATTACAGTTAGTTTTTCACCTGAAAGAAGATAATTTTAAATCAAAAGCTGGAAAAAAAAGGCAATCTTTCAAGTTTCAACATCCTAACTTAGAGAGAAAAGGCAACCCATCCATCTCCTTAGAGAGGAAAAAAAGGGAGGGAAGAAGGAGAGTAGGTATGCTAAGTTGCTTACTTACAATGCTATAATATTGACTAATACCAGAACTTTGTTATCGAACATTGACATTGACATCCAACTGGGAAAAAACATCTTCTATACATGACTCTGAATCAGCAGTTGACACTTCCAAGTTGGCACCAGATAAGGTGCCACCAGTGGATACCCCATTGTCAGAATCAGCCTTGACCCCATGAAAGGACTCTCCAGTAACCAATGCTTGTAGCAACTTAGGCGGTGGAGGAACACTCACTTCCACTAACCCCTCTAACATTTTCACCACCATACCCATGGAAGGTCTCAATGCATCATCATCCTGAATGCACCAAACTGCTACCAATGCAACCCTCCTAGCCTCCTCAGTGTTATATACATTTCCAAGCCTCTTATCAACAACAGCAGTCAAATTACCCTCAATTATCTGCTGTGCAGCCCATGGAGGAAAGAACCACTTCTCTCCTGTCTCACAACCACTCTCTCCAGCGCCATCAGATGGTGGCGTCTCCACGTTCCGGCGACCACCTATTAGTTCTAGCAATGTCATTCCGTAGCTGTATACATCAGCTTTTGCGGTAATTGCCACACCAGAAATCCACTCCGGAGCTACATACCCCCAAGTACCCCTCATGGTTGCCAACACCCTACTGAAGTCCCTGCCAATGAGCTTTGCCAATCCGAAATCCGAAACTTTCGCAATGAAATCACTATCCAAAAGGATGTTTTCAGGCTTGATATCACAGTGGATAATACAGCATCTACATTCCTCATGTAAATATGCTATGCCTTTAGCTGTTCCAATTGCTACCCGGAACCTAACATCCCAGCTCAAACTGGGCCCCTCTTTTCGCAGATAAGCACTGAGGGCACCATTTTGCATGTACTCATAAACCAAAAGCCTATGAGAATTCTCAGAGCAAAACCCTCTGAGCCTCACAAGATTAACATGCTGAATATTCCCGATGGTGGACACTTCAGCCCTGAATTCTTTCTCCGCACCCCCTGGCCTCTCCAAACGCTTCACAGCAACAAGAGAAGAATCACTTAACTCCCCTTGAAACACTGTCCCAAACCCACCATGTCCAACCTTGTCCGAAAACCCTCGCGTCGCCAACTGAAGCTCTTTGTAAGTAAACACATGCAAATTCAACATAGGAACAAACCCATCTTCCTCATTTCCCATCTTCTTCTTCTTCAGCCTCCTCTTAATCAACACCAACAATGTCACCACCATCACGCCCAAAAACAAAACCGACCCAATAACAATAGCAGTCAAAACTTTACCATTAAACCCTTTCTTCAAAAAAAACCCTCTTCCTCTTGGCACCCTAACATACAAAACCCCATCCCCAAAATCAGTTGAATTTCGAAAATCGGAAACAGACCCATAAAAATTCCTACACAAACCATCACCTTGATTGAAAGACAAACCAACACAATCACAAGATTTCAAACACTGACGCTCACAAAAGCTTCTAGATTTGGTTCTCAAAGAACTCACATTAACCCCTTCAAATTTCACAACACCCAGATCTTCAAAACCGTCACTCGCATCACAACTTCCACCATCCCGACGCTTACAACCGCCAGAGTAATCACCGGAACTCCAATTTCCACCATCCAAAGGTTCAAAACCATCGACACATTCACAATAAAATTTGGGGCTTAGGCCCCCCCTGCAGACACCGAAGCTCCCACACAAGCCACGAACCTGACAAGCATCATCAGGTTTGGTCCAGAACATGTTCCACGAACCTGCCTGCTTCGACCACGTGTACTGCCGAACCTGCCCGGACGGTTCGACCCGGAAAAGCGTTGGCGGTCTGAGTCCATTCTCCAACGGACGCTCAGAGAACCCGAAAGACGCGGAAGGCGAAAACGGGTCCTCGAAATCGAACCGGTAGATGTAAGGTATAGTCATCTCAGGAACGTTAACGAATGACTGGCCGGTCCAGTTTCCGGTTGTCCAAAACGACACGGTGTCGTTGAATACAAGCTCGAACTCACCGTAATCCGGTGGTTTGAGCCGCAGGGAATATAAACCGGGAGACGGGTCGGTTTGTGTTCGCCAAGAGACCAATGATCTGAAGCGGGTGAGGTTCATGCCGGGGAGCCAGGTGTCGGTGGGGTAATCGAAGCTCTGCCATGAAACGTCGCCGTTTGGGGTGAGGAGGAGAAGGTTGCCGGTGTCTAAAAGCTTGAGGGTAGAACCGGAAACGTTGTTAGGGGTTTGCCAATAAAGGAGGGAAGTTGATGAGTCGGTTAGGATTAATTGACCGGTTTGGGTGATTTGGAGAGTGGAATGAGTGAGGGTAGTTGTGGGATTTCGACGGTTGGCTACCCAGACATAGATAGGGGTTGGGAGAGAAGCGTAGCGAATGGCGAGGTAGTAGTGAGGGGTTGGGGTGAAGTTGAAGAAACCGAGTTCGAAGGTTTTGTTGTCGCTGAGGAGGGTTGTGTTTCCTGATAGGAGGAAGAGAGTGGAATGAGAGTGTGTTAGAAGAAGAAGAAGAAGAATGAAGATGATGAGATGAAGAAGCATTGTAGTAGTAATGAGTGGGGAGAGGGTCGAAGGAGGAAGGAAAGGGGAACAAGAAAGTGTTACTCTTCTCTTACCCCCGTAAAAGCTGCTATACACGGACACAAAACACTACCAACATGGGACTTGCTTTCTTACCTCACGAGACACCAGATATGTTTTTTCCCCTCAGAATATCTCGGCTGACAGATTAATTTTTCGAATTTTTTTTTAATTATTATAAAATTATTATTTTTTTTATATTTTATAAAATAATGATTGATCTATAAATACTGAAAAAAAAAATTTGAGAGTTTTAATTGTTTTATTTAATGTTCCTACCATATCTGGTAAGGATCCCGTCCAAGGACACGGTTCAGTGAGGGAACGCTCCAGTTCAATAGTGAGAAGCAAAGAGTTCAAGTAGTGTACGCCCGAGTTGTGGAAACGCCCGAGTAATTAGGCTCCAGGGAGAAAGTCATTAACTCGGACTTAAAAATAGAATCTTCTAGAAGGCCACACAAGACACACCTACAAGGCATGACCCTCTGCATAATACGCTGACACCTAGGCATGAGATCCACCTACTTAATAGAATCGCACCCAATGCCTCTAGGAGAGCTATAAAAGAGAAGGAATATCAACAAGGAGATGTTTGACTAAAATGGAGGCTCAAAGACTTGAAGAACTAAGCAATAGAGAAAGGTTGAAAAAATCACCTTGAAAGTCTTTTGCAATCTATTGTTTTTGTCAGAACATTTAATATTTTATTACTAATTACAACACAGAAAAAATAATATATGTCGATATGAATTCAAATAAATAGCAATATGTATCATATCCTATAAGTAAAATAGATATATGACATACTAAAATAAAATATCAACAGAGTGTCCAATGTTAACACTTTGTTTGGTTTGGAAGAGAAATTGGAAAGAGAGAAAATGAAAAGAGAGAAAATGGAAAGAGAGAAGTTGGTGTGAAAAAGATTGGATTTATATATTGTTTGTTATGAGAGAAATAGGAGAGAAAGAGGTGTGAGTCTTCTCTCTCCATTTGTTTGGTTGGATAGAAAATGAAAAGAGAGAGAATGTGTTTTTATTGAATAGACCATTATGTCCTCGGTAACATTCATAATTGTTTTCAGTCTAAATTTAAATTATATACTAATTAAAAAAATCAAAAATTTGCTGTAAAAAAAAAAATCAAAAAATATTTTCTAATAATAAATTTATTTTTGAAATTAATAAATAAATATAGTTATTTAATTAAACTGTTTAAAAATATTATTTTTACTAAAACATGGTCAGATGGTTCGAGCACGTAGTCCAAATCAAAATTACCACTCTCCGTTCATAGAACTTGTGTTTATGTTATATGACATTCAAACCTTGAGTCCTGTGATATCAATTAATCATCTATAATTCCTGTCAAAAAAAAAAAGTAATCATCTATAAGAAAACCTGGTAGGTGAAATGCCTTATACATAGATATTTCAACCACCAAACCAATTGTTAAAAATTTTCTATATTTGCGATGGGAAATCATCAACTGCACCGATATTTATAAAACAACACCGAGAAGTATGAAGGTTTAGCTATATTCACCTTATAAGTGAATAAATTGGCAAAGATTTGCCTAAAAGCTTGAGCATTCTGCTATATTATAATTTACATTGTAAAAAGGTAAAAGAGGATGTTGACATACATATAGGAATATTTTTTTTATAAGCTGAAAAATATATTAAAAAAAGTAGAAGGGATACTTTAACCCATTTACAAAATAATCCAGAAAATTTGTAAATAAAGTAGCATGCAAATACATCACAAAGAAGAGAGTCATCTCAACTATATTGACACAACAAATTAATCATCTGCAGCACACTGCTAAAAAATACAAAACCAACACCTAAAAGAAAACACCAGCAGAAGGTATAGATTCACCAATACCGCTGCTAATCAAAGTTTGTTCAAAACGTACGATCCAACATCTACACAAACAGCAACTTAAACACCCTGCCCACCAACTCAGAACACATAGGAATATTAAAATAACAATTTCCCCTAAACCATTTATCCAACATCTGACGTTTGAACTACAGCAAAAGAACCCAACAAAGATCAGTGTGCAATACATTCCCTACTGCATACTTAGCAAGAAAGCAAATTAGCATCTAAAAGACTAGCATCTTCGAGTGCCACAATAGGCCTGATATAGAAGCATAAACTACAATAAGAATCCTGATATGCATTGAGGAAAATGTTGGTTTCTAATTCAGCAACTAACATCCATATTCCATATTGATAACTAAACCAACTGATAACCTCAGGGAAGTAAACCATGCAAGGGAGGCATTTTAAAAGATCTAAAATTGTTCCAGGTCTTAATATATACGGTGTAAAGTGATATGATGCAAATAAGTTGTTCAGGCAATTAGTTTATATATACACCCAAAAAACTATACCACATGGCAGCATGTGGAATCTGATCCCTATATATACACCCCAAAAAACAGGACCACATACACTGTCACAATATTTTTTTAGTGGCCTATATTGCCATTCATCATTTGAACTAGAGCTTGTAGGCGCATGTGGGATGGAACACCAAATACAAGTCGCTTCTTTTGCTTATTGGTGCATAAGAATTCATAGCATTGCATGCGAGCAGGTTTCAGCAAATTAAATTCAGCCAGCATTTCCCATACCTCCGGTTCAGAATAGACGCGATGCCTACTTTGTTGCATGATGGCCATCTGCTGCTGAAAAATATCATTTCGTTTTTCAGTAGCTACAGCTTGTTGTTCAGCTATTGTCACCTGCCTCTCAGCTACATCATGCATTTTCTCAAATACACAATTACCGTTGTTCATTGCATCAGCCACTAGTCCAAGTCCACTTGTTATTTTCCCCAACTGAGCTTCCATTAGGTCAATCATGGGTGCCTTCCGCTTTGTTCCCCAAGACCCAGATGTCCCATTAGACTTATGTGATTGTGCATTAGCTGGACTAGATGTGTCCAAATTAGGAGGTGAAAATTGCCCTTCATCAAAGAGACCAACCTCCGGCTCAAGCATAGAAATGTCATCGTGTGACTCATTCAAGTCGATGGTCTCCTGGTGCAGTTGTGTTTGTCTTTGCCTAGCAGTAAAGGCTCGTTTTCCGGTCGCTCGATCAACACCAAAAAGGTCCTTCAATGTATCATAATGCTTGATTTGCATAGTTTGCCATTTAGCAGCATGCGGTTTATCCTTTCTTCAAACACATGCATGAGTTAGTACAATGTACTTTATAACTCTAATAAATAACATAATGGACTAGAAAATTTATTTAACAAAAAAAATGGGACTCACCCTTTTTAAATCTTCCCACACTTCTTCCTCTGCTTCGAACCTCTTTGTGCTTGGATTCCATGCAAATCCGCTTAGACCATTAAATAGATCATATGACTCAGCAAAGTGATCTTTCAATGTTTTCATCCGGTTTTTAATGTGTTGTTTCGTCATGTGTGGTCCAATGTTTTTGGCGCAAAGCCTCACCTATATTGGAATATGCCTCTGTTGTCCACGAACCATCATGCCTATTTCCCTTGGTAGCCTCCTCACATAATGCATTCAATAAGACCTGGTCCATATCTTCAGACCACCTTAATATATCCTTACCACCCTGAATAGGTTCCCTGGATTGGTCTTTCCGCTTTGCCATCTTTGAACCTATATATACAATGGATGTCAAGACATACAAGACAAGCAATAATTTCCATTGCAAAGAAAATTCCAATTCACAAAATAAGTCTAAATCGTTCTGTTCTGGTGAAACTCCAGAAACACAAATTAGCAAAGACAAAAACATGTTGATCATTCATAAAAATTAGCATAGCACATTAATCAAATAAAACAAATTACATGAATGAATGAAAATGTCTAATTGGAAAAGAACACTTCTCCACTACTGAAAACAGACAACTCAACATAAAAAATGTCTAATTGAAAATCAACACTTCTCCACATTAATGTCTGCACTACAAATTACATGAATGAAAACATCGGAATATGACACAGTCACATTAAACTTGATAAGCATTCCACATCTCTGTTGCAATAGAGTCCCTTAAAAGTGCTCCTTGTCTATAGTCCTCTTCACGTTGTTGTGTTTGGGATCTATCTATGTCACGTTGAAGCAATTCACGATCCACCTCGACAATTAAGGTCTCATCAACATCCACACCCATTAAAAAGTTATGTAGTATACAACAAGCAAGTACTATATCCCTCATTGTTTCAAATGAATAATGGGGTTCGGTGCCACTGGATATAATAGGAAATCTTTTTTTTAAGTACACCAAAAGTTCTCTCTATGACATTTCGGAGGGAAGAATGTCGATGATTGAATAATTCTCTACAATTTTGTGGGCCTCAAGCTGAATACTCCTTCAAGTGATAACGCACACCTCTATATGGCGTCAATATCCCGCATTTTAGCATAAATTCCGCATCCCCAATATAAAATTTTCCTACAGGAATTTGTAACGAGTCTTCCTTACTTAAAGCATATTTTAATATTCTAGAGTCAGATGCTATTCCTTCCCACCCAGGTAACACGTATGTGAATTTCATGTCGAAATCACATGCAGCAAAAACATTTTGCGTGGGGTACTCTTTCCGTCCACGAAAACGTGGGGCTTCTTCCCTTGGAACCTTCACCCGGATATGTGTACCATCTATAGCTCCAATGCAATCCTAGGTTGATAAATGCTTTTAGTAAGTGACAGAAAGGATGGTAAAGGGTTATAATAACTGTAACTAAATAAAAGACGCAATGATACCTTGAAAAATGGGTAGAATCTGCTATTGTTAAGTATTTGTGGTGGGACATCCCTACCCGATGGTTGGACAAAAAATTCTCCCTCTAACGAAATGATAGCATGTAACACATTGTGAAAGTGAAGACTAACTGTTTCTCCGGAACGGTGAAAAAAAACAAAGACACGGCACGATTCTTAACATTGTGTCCTATAATATGTAAGCATTTAGCCACTTACTCCTCTACTGTTGATCGTATGTTATCCTTTACTATACCAGTGCCCCTCAGTCTTTGACACAACTACAAAAATGCTTGAGGCCCCATGCGTATAATGTCCCTACACTTTTCTGTATCCACTAGATATCTCATTAACTCGCGACGCCTATGCTCTCTTTGTGGGGAGACATCACTGACTCGACTATGAAGACATGTGGACAAATATTCAAGCAAATGCAATGCATGGACAACATAACATAACAGGATAGCAGCACCAATAGATTGTCTCCTTTCCAACTCTTATTGAGCATTTTTAATAATTTGCATTTGAACCGGCATTCCAATGTTAATCATTTCGTCTTCGTCCAGCTCGACTCCATTCATCATTTCCACAATGTCATCATTATTTCCTTCTTCAACATTATCCACATTCATCACTCTCTCCATAAGTCAATCTCAAGATACCTTTTCCCACATGAAGAACAAAAAAAGCATAAGTTCAATAAAGAATTCTTATTATTATTATTATTATTATTATTATTATTATTATTGAAAAATCTTCCTATAATAATCATCCTATAATAACTATTAAGCATATAGTCAGATATGTATTGATAAAATCTTCCTTATTATTGTGTATTGAAAAATCTTCCTTATTATTATGCATTGATAACACTCTTTTTCTATGCACTACGTGTTGTGTTATTGCTTAAAGTGTTAAACCACCCAAATATATTATTTTTCTAGATGCTTTATCGTTGCTAATGGCTAGTATACTAGCATTATATCAGATATCTTTAAAACTAGTTCATCAGTGTCATTGGACATTAGTTAAAAAAAACTGAGAACTCATAAGTAAAATTACATCATAGATGGAACATATATGGTTGTGAAATACTCTACGTCCTGTAGTCTATGGAATATATATGTCTTTCCAACATATATTTATTACGGAAAATCTACAATAGTTGTAAATGTCCTGGAAGTGGAGACAGTAATGTAGTAATGAGGATTAGGCTAGAAAATGTGACGAAGGGGATAATAGCATCAATTTTTATATGTATTCAGAAATACAACTACTGACAAGTAACAAATGCTACTAAATGAAAAAAAAAATGTGTTCAATTAACAAACCCAGAATGTGAGGCCAAAGTGCAAAAACAGGGGAACAAAAAAGGAGAACAAAACATGCTTAATCATCAAACCCAAATGGCAAAGTGTTCTAGATCCAACAAAAAATGTAAACTTTATGCAAAATTTGCATGGAAATTCATGGTAGAATCACAAAAAATAGGACACAAAAGGGGGGATGAACCTCTCTGTCGATTTGCTTTGTGTTGTGCATTTCGGTTGCTGGGATGAGGAAAGAAGGTCTGAGTTTTGATTCCACCAAGATGCTCCACCAAAACAAATGTTTTTCTGCTTCAGGAACATTTTTATGCTATAGTTCTACTAGCTGCTCTTCATATCAAGGAAGAAAGGAAGATAGAGAGAGCAAGGAAAGAGGGACCTGCCCATGTGGGATGAATGCAAGAAGGCACGACCAGGAGATGGGGTAATGGGTTTTGCAAAATCGTGGGCAAAGTTGGAAAATGATAAAAAGAAGTTGTTTTCTCCACTCTTTCTTCGCAGGTGTGGGGAGAAATAAATTTGGATGGGGCCCACCAATTTCATTTCTCTCTGCTCTGTCTCTCTGTTGAACCAAATGAGGGAAATAGGTTATCTCTCTTCTATTTCTCTCTCTCCACATTCTTTCTTCTCTATTTCACCTATACCAAACATAGTGTAAGTGTTCAAAACTTCAAATACTACCGGAGCTTCAAACCTAACCAATTATAGGAGCCTTCATATGTCCAAATTATCCTTACCTATATATTCTGGTTCACTAATTTTTTCACTACTTTTGATTTGAGACACTCAATATTTATAATCATCTTGGATCTCGACCAATCCAACTCAAGTAAAAAATATTCATACGATAGGATAAAGCTTCCTCAACTTCTATTTTTTTCGTTCATAATATTCGAATTCAAAATTTATTTTAAGAAAATCAAACTTCTTACCACCCGATCTAACATAGGTTGGTATTCTCTTTATTTTTAACAAAATGTTGAATTATTTTATTTTTATATTTATTTTTATTTTTGACCTTTTTTTTTGTACCTATTCAAGTAGTTAGATACATATTTAGTGACATTATTTTTTTGTAAATAAATAAAGTAAGTAGTTAATAATTAAAATAGTTTTTAATTAAATATGTATAAAGATGTGAAATTAGTTTGATAATTTTGATTATAAATATATCCCCTTTACCTTTGTCTTTTCGGGTGAGATAGTAGACCTGTTATTTTGAATTAATTTTATAGTTAGAGGCGCTTAAAAACAACAGAGTTGATTCCAGTGTAACCTATTAAGCTCCTTTGTTACATATTGATTTGGTGAAAAAAAAACTTTTTTTAAAAAAGAAAAATTTATTTTATGTAATTAGTTGTTTGTTTAAGCTTTTGACATTAATGGGAATCTGAAAAAATAATAATTAATTTGCTCAAAATTATTAAGAGTACCAGAGAATGCACCATTTTTTTAGCTTTTCATTAAAATCTGATTCTACATTGGAGAAAGAAAGTTCGTTTGATGCACATTAAAAAAAAATGATTCATATAATCTCTAAATTATTTTATATGAAAATCATTTCTTATAATACGTAACAAACAGATCCTAAAAAGAATGATAATCTTACACGGTAACACCACTTTTCACATCTAATTTATAAGGGTCATGTTAATGAATGTCCTGACCTTAAGATACTGGTTAAGAAATTCAATAAAAGCAAAATTTTATTGAAAAAACTAAATATAACACATTTTAAAAAATTAAATATATCTTATCAATGAAAACCTTATTTTCTTGATTTCTTAACTGGTGCCCTTTAGGTGTCGTTAGCATTCTCCAAATTATAATCATTAATCAAGAGATTTTTGTTGCTCTCAAAGCAAAACTCTATTAATCAATAGTTATTTAATAAATGTGAAAAGTAATATTAACAAAACTAGTGTGAAATGAACATTTTTCATTAAATTTTTCTCTTTCATGTTAGTTTAAGGTTATTTTAATCCAAATTAACAAGATAAAGAACACACCTTTTTTGTCTACAAGACTCATCCCTTTATATTCTTAACATAATTTTAAGAAAATAGTATGTTATCAAATTTTACTTGTTCACCTATCTCAACAAGGATTTATGGTGTTACTTCCATAATCATATTATTCATATAGCAATATGGATCTATTAGTACCAAGAATTAAATTTAAGCTAACAAAATATTTTGATTATTATCAAGATGAATCTATTTTATTAAATTGGGCTTAATTGAAACTAATCTTTATGTTGGTGGGTTTTATTTGTAAGATAGGGGTTCAATCTTGTAGATAAAGGTCAAACCAACGCGTAAACACTAATCAGACTCATAAATAGATGCTAGAAGAACTCATAATCTTAAAAAATCATTAATGGTTGTTGGAGGTAAGAACAAGAAGGGACACATGTATAAGTTAGGACAGTTACGTAATGAATATTTAGAGTCAACAGTCTACTCTGGCGCTGAACTTCAATAGATGGGGGAAACGATCGCTAACCTCAACATCAAGCTTGTCAGCAAGGACACGAACATAGAGCAAAGTATAACAGAGTTGGCAAAGCAACCAGCGAACGTTGATAGGATCGAGGATTTGGTGTGACAACAACAACAACAAATGATTCTTCGACTTTTCTAGCACTTGGACATTCAACCTACTCAGCTACCACCTCTACCACCTCTACTCGCTTCAAATGATGGCGCTGTTGACACCATCCCCCCACCTGACCCACTTTCTCGATTTAGGACATTGCATTTTTTTTTTTAGTTTCATTTAGTACATTATATTTCCTTTATTAAACGCTTTATATATCAGTTACTTTGCCAATGATTAATAAAATGTATATTATATGATTCTATTACTTTTGTTTGATGTCGTTCTACTTGATGTGATTTTGTTTATGTCGCTAAAATTATGTGATTCTATTTACCATTGAAATTTGATCGCTAATTCGATCACCTAACTTATTTTGAAACCGAATGAATGCCTTTAACGACCTATATGTTCACTTGCTAAAACCATTTTATTTGTAGTGATTCATTTAGTAGCTTGAGTTTTCTTTACTTATTCTTAAAAAAAATAGCTTAAGGCCCTTTATAGTCCTCTTGCAATGAGATAACAGTTGTGCTAATCATAACTCACAAGAATATTAAAGTCTCTTGTATTTCTTAAAAGAGGGATAATAGTTTTGCCTTCAACTAATAAATCATTATTAACCACCCATGCAAACAATAATATTAAAGTTTTCTTCAATGTTTTTTTTTTTTTAAATCCATCAAAATATTTATATTTTTTAAAAGCATTTTTATTTTAAAAATAAATGATTTTTTTTAAAAAAATTCATTCAAACAGTTACATGATCAATACTTTTATGTAATTTTAATAACTTGATATGATATCTCTTTTAGTTTAAGAGATGACTGAATGTATGTTTGGATTCACTTTTATAAGAAGCACAAGTGATTCCAGAGACATAAAATTAATTTTAATATGTTCGACTGTTCTCGAATAGAATTGATTTTGTCTCTAGAATGGATTTTAACTTAAAGTTAGGATTTGAAGCTTTTGTCCCCTAATCATGATTTTTCAATTTTTTGACATAAAGTTCTTCCTCGGTAAAACTGTTGAAAGAGAATCTTAACCAAAAATATATATTAAGAAATAAAATTAAGAGCAGCAATAATTGCTAAATTTGGACATGAAATGCTTTGTTGGTCTATAATACTCAAAAGAGTGATACTTTATTTAGCACATAATGTTTTGGAGTATACATATGAGTTACCAGAGTTTGCAAAATATGTAAGAGTCACATAAGTGATGTTTGGCTTAATTAAGTGATTTTTCCCCTATGGAACTCAAATAAATTCTTAGGACACATTTGGTGGTCAGGATATGATAAGAACGGATAAGATATGAGAGCTGGATAAGGATAGGATATGATATGAGCTGGATAAGCTCTTATCCTATCCGATGTTTGATGCGTATCAGATAATGATAGGATATGATATAAAATATCCATAAATCAGAAAATTACCTTTATATCAAAATTGCCTTTTTAAAAAATAAAAGTTAATATTATTTGATTTTTTTATACATTTAAATTAAAAAATATAATTTTTTTTGATATTATATATTTTTGCCTTTTAATTATAGATTAATCCATTTTTTAAATTATAAAAAATGAACTTGTGATATTTTTTTCACTTTTTATAAAAATTGCTAATTAAACCACATATTTTAATTAGTAATAAGGTTGACTAATTAAGTTTGAAATCATAATTAAATAATAACAATATTAAAGGTAAGGGATAAATGATAAAATACTTTCTTATCCTATGCTGTTGGTTCTAACCCAGCTCCTCCATCAGGATGGAGTTATAACATAGTAACAAGATATGATAAGCTAACAGGATAAGTTTATTCTATCCTGTTGGTTCACCAAACTACAGATTAAAGCATGATATAATAACTTATCATATCCTATCTCCCTTATCCTGACCACCAAACGAACCCTTAAAGTTCTAACGCAAAAAGTGCATGGAATCTTACTTACTAACATTACAAACCATAGAAAAAAGAATAATGTCTGTTTGGATGAACGTTTAATAAACGTGATTTTGAATGAAATTGATTTGGTTACAATTGAGTTTGAAGTGAAGTGATTTATGTTGGGATGTTTTTATTTTGAAAGAAAGTTTAATATGAAACTTAGTGTAAATTTTTTAATCTAATACACAAGTTATTTTCTATAGTTTCTACTAGCATAATGTTGGAAAGCAAAATTAGTTTAACCCAACAATAATTAAACACTTCTATTTTTTACTAAAATCGCTGATCAATCCAAACATACAAGGCAGGGAGTGAAGGAAAACAAGAGAAGAAGGGTTGTTTTGGTGGAAGACAAGCTGGAGAGAGTGAAATGGTGGTGGCAGACAAATGTTCTGAGGTCCACTCACCGGTTTATCTGTTTTCAATGAAGAAATGGAACAATAATTAAAATAAGGCTTTTGATGAAAATAATAATACTTCTTTTATGATAAGAAAACATTATTTGTCAATTATTTACATTTACAATATAGAATATATAAACTTAGAGCATGCAGACAGAAAGGGGACCATTGAAATCTGGGAAAGGAACTAGTGAAGAATTGACAAGCCTTTTAAACCAAACCAAGAACAAATGAGCCAAACCTAAAGCTCTCACTAAGAAGCGCGTCAATAACTGATTGGGTGCAACATGCGTTTAGTATAGTATGAATAGAGTCCTATTGAGTTAACATAAAATTTTGATCATGATTTTTTTTTTTTTTTAGATTCTCAGTATCCGAAAATCAATTTGGACCCCAATTAATTCAGGTCGAGATAGATGGGTTTATATAAGTTGACAAAACTTTCCTAATGTCTATTTTTTATATTCATAGGACTCGAACCCTAACTAATAATAAAGTATTTCAAAAAAATGTTAAATTTCAAGGTAAATATATATTATAATTGAATTAAAATATGAGTAAAAATTTAATACAAAAAACTTAATGTACCAAAAGTTTATCATATTTATTTCATTTTTAAAAAAAGTAGATACTCAAAATCATAATAATGGACCTCTCCATTTCTCACCATAAATGGAGAGGATCTTTACCCTATTTCTACACCCATATTTAATCAAAAACTCTTATATTTATCAAAATGAGTATGTATCTCTAACACCACAAAGATAGAATGTTTGATATTTTAAGATTAAGTCCCTTGCCTGTGTCTAACCCTAGCTTCGCAGCTCCATAAATAGGCAAAATATGATGATTAGTCCTATATGTTTATTTAAATTTTTACATCGGTTTCATAAGTTTTATTTTTTTCAAGTTGGTCCTATACGTTATGTTTTGTTTTCACGTTAGTCCTTTCCGTCAATTTCGACCTTACAACATCAGATGAAAAGCCACGTGTAGCACTAATACAATGCCATGTTAGGTCAAAATTGACGGCGCTAGGTCGAAATTGACGGAAAAGACTAATATGGAAACAAAATATAACGTGTAGGACCAATTTGAAAAAAATAAAACTTATGGTACCGAAGTGAAAATTTAAATAAACGTATAGGACCAATCAACCTATTTTGCCTCCATAAATATTATAAGAAAGAATATTGAATGAATTAAAACTCATTATCATAAGAACTTAAGAGAAGAGAAAGTAGAAAATGATTAAGAGCCTGTATGGATTGGCTTATAAACAGCTTATTTGAAGTTATCTACCGACATAAGCGCTTGTCAAAGTGTTTGAGAGAGCTTATAGAAACAGATTATGACATGTCCATAAGCTGTTTTCAGCTGATAAGCTCTCCAGGATAGCTTATGAAAACAACTTATAACTTATATGAAAACAGTTTGACTATATTTTCTCTTTGATTATAGAAATAGCTTATACATAAACGCGCTTATATGATAAGCGCGCTTAATTAAGCCGTTTATCCAAACAGACCCTAAAACCATGATGGCCATCAATCATTATTGATGAGTAAATATTCAATTTGATCCCTGAAATTGTAGGGTCGTATCAACTTAGTCCCCCATATTTTCAATATTCCAAAATGATCCCTGAAATTGCAGAAAGTTAATCAGATTCGTCCCTCCGTTAATATTTGCATGGATCATAATGGCATTAAGTTGATAATGTCAGGGATGCATTTGAAACTAAGTGAATAATGTCAGGGATTCATTTGCTACATTTTGCAATTCCAAGGATCATTTTGGAATATTGATAATGTGGGGGACTAAGTTGATACGACCATATAATTTCAAGGACTAAATAGGGTATTTACTCCATTATTGATTTATCCATGCTAGCCAAAGTTAGAAAATTTTTAGTTTATATAAAATTTAATTTATTTTTAAATTGTGATAAATATCTTAATTAATCATAAATTATATGTTTCCTATTTTAACAAAATAGGTATAGAATTTTATACTAACTTTTTTTTTTAGTAACCATGACATAAGTACGAAGTATCCACCACCGTTAGCAATGACTAATCTCCGTCGGGGAACCTGTTGGGCACACAAGGTGGGTTCTTCCCTCCCAACCAGGTTTTTCTCCATACACAAGAGTCAGGATTCGAACCCCTGACCACTTGCTTAAGATGCCTGAGTCTCTTACCACCCGGACCAACCACATGTTAGTATTTTATACTAACTTTTTAAAAAAGGAGTAAACTGGTATCTATTGTCAGTGTAAATATTTTTTACATTGTTAGTCCATCATAAATTGACACATCATAAAAATATTTGACTCTTTCAATAACTACCTTAAAAGTCATCAATTTTTCATTTCTCTTTTCAAAATATTCAAACAAAGAGTGTATTTGTCAATGGGGATCGACACATCTGGTTTAGTCTTTTGCTCACACTCGCTGGTTGAGTCTTCCGCTCACATTCGTTATGATTTGGGTTTGATTCTTAGATTTCCCATTTTGGTATGCGATATATAAATTTTACTTTAAACTATCATTGAGGTTGATGGTCTTCCATGATCTTATAATGAGGTGTGTCTTCTCTTAATCTAAAATTTGCTGTAACAAAAATAAATAGAGTGTATTTAACAGAAGATGAATATATATTGTGTCAAGAGCTAGTTAATCAAAATGCCTCTATCTCGCATGCAATTTGCATCTCTCTACTTCTCTTAATGACATTCACACAATAATTTATCCTTTATTTTCTCATTGTTAATGCACTATAAATGCAGTCATTGAAAATAATATCTAAATCTATGGCTGCTCATTCCAGGTTTGCCAAAAGTAGAGGGGTTAGGTTAGGCATGGACTTCGAATATCATTCGGCATTTTTTTCCCCAAGTTTTGCCCCACATTACTTTGACCTATGCTCATGAAAGAAGAAAGCCAAGAAGGAAAATTGCTGTTGTTTGGCATGCTTATCAACCAATTCATAATTTTATGATCAAAACATCATCATGAGGTTTATTTTTCACAATTGCTTCTCTTTATCTTTCCCCTTTTTCTTAACCAATCAGTGATAAGTCACCATATCCCCGATTTGTCAAGATTTCAATCTCCTCTGTGGGCTAGAGTCTGCAACGCATAGACTGGCACTACCTCCACTCCTAAATTTTGCTTCCTTACCTTTCCTAGATAACTGATGTTTAAGATTTTATATTAGGATTAAGAAATACATTAAATAATATTAATAGTAATAAAAATATGTATTAATTAATGAAACTATCCTGTTGAGTCATAAATGATACTCCTACAAATATAAAAATTATTGCATCTTAATTGTTTAAGAGTATAGTTTGAAAAAATCTAATAAATGTTTATTACTCTTTTAAAACACAGTCAAAGTAGAGGAAGAATAAATTCTCAGAGTCAATTATTTAGTCAAGGAAGAAGTGATTGGCGTTTAACATTTTGCACTAAGAATAAAAATTACATTAAATAATATTAATTTAATAATAAAAAAAAGGCTTAATTAAATTATTCATATTAAAAACTGTTATGCCATAAATGCTAAGAGTCGTGCCATACTATTTACTTAAGGATGTAATTAAAAATATATAATAATTATTCATTAATATTTTAAAATATCAGTCAAAATCAAACAAAGACTAAATTATCAAAATCTTTATTTATTAATGGAAGGTGTATTTATTAATCCAATGAGGGGTCAATGAGAGGTGTTGTTATTATCCATTACAATTCTCCATAGGACAATTTTCTTATTTTATATGTTATGATAGTTAGCCAAGGTAGGCAGAGGAGGGTAGTGAGGTAGCCTACGTTAGAAAACATGAGAGGGGAGGAAAACGTTTCTATCATTCCATGGCAAAGAGTGGAGGCTTTGTTTGGTATTTCATCTTTGGAAAGAAAGGAAAGGAAGAGGATAAATGATTTCATCCTTCCTTTATTTGGTATAACTTTAAGAAGGAAGAAAAGACAGTTGAATGGATTTTGTATCCATGAGTCTCACAAATTTTGGATCCCTTCCTCTTGGAATGGAGTTGGAGGAAAGGGAGAGGAAAGAAAGAAAAAAAACTTAGTAGACCCATCAAAATATACATACATTTCCATTTATTTACATATATTTTCATTTTTTTTATAAAACCAAATAAAAGAAGAGAATCATCCTTTCATTTTCTTTGGGTAATACCAAAAAAGGAGAGTGATTACCCCTCTACTTCCCCTTCTTTTCTTTTTCTGTCATATTCATTTTAATGACTTTGATACATTGAAAATTTGATTTGGGAAAGTACGGTAGGAAGGTATCAATGGCGCCACTGGACATGTTTACCTCATTCTGCTATAGATATAATAATTCAAGATTCAAGTGCAGTTTAGAGTTTAAACTAAGCCAGCCAACTATCAACACACGTGTACAGAAACACAACTAGAACAACTAGAGTGTTTAGCTCGGCTTGGTTCCTGTTTATAGTGTCCCACTCCCATCATAGGCAAAACAACAAATTGAGATCATTGTCAAACATCAAGCCAGTGACATCTACATTGATTAACAATGTTTACAATCACCCTTTTTGCCGCCAACCAGAAGAATATTTAATAGGGAGAAAAGAGGGTTTAGTGCATACTTTGGTCATTGCTAATTGCACATACAACAAAAGATGGAATCCCCAGCATCCACCAGAATATATATATTGAAAATGTAAAGCAGATTTGATTTACAAGACCAGTATACATATTTTTTCAAACAAAGAAAAAAGCATAGAAAAATAAATAAATATTGAAAACTTTGTACAAGAAAATGGAGAGCAGGAAATCAACACAAGAAAAAGGCATCTGTGAACATGATTTTCATCATCTTGAGAAATGATGCATTCTTTTACTAATAATAGGTAAATTCCAACATGAGGAATTGCAGTCAAGGGACAGGCAAGGTGGTGAAGCATTCTGTCAAAACCTCCTCATTCTTCTTCTAACAGATTCTATCCCCAATGAATGGGCCTACTAGAAAAATGACTTTTTAAATGCACCACGAATTGAAAATGAATATGTACCATCATCCAACCAGTTATCAAACAATGAGTTTCATCTATCTGCCACGCATTTAGCAAGCTTTCTTTTAAGACAACCAAACTAGTCCAGTGTCTGGTCAAATATCATCTCCTGTAACATCGGAGGAAAAAGAGTATTTCATCAAAGCTCAACAAAATTGATTTCCAAGAAAAAGAAAATGTTCAGACAGATTGTATTTTATGGTCAACAGTAACCAATAATCCACATCTAGCAGGAACTACTGGAGTTCGTTTACCATGAAAAGAAGCCAAGAAGCACCCTATTTTTCATGTTATAGTTAATAAGGAATTGATGCAAAAGCCAAACCTGATCACATATAGGACATGAATCACTTCTTTCCATCCACTCAAGAATGCAAGACAGGTGAAAGTGATGCTCACAGTTCGTCAGATTCTTAGGATTCTCAACATCATATTCTGCACCAAAAATAAAAATAAAAATTCAAATGATAGTCAGAGAGAGAACTTATTGGTCCCGATCCCTCGACTGAAACATGGAAAATCTAACTTAAAAAGTTAACTTCTAGTAATGTGGGCAACTGCACCTTCAAGACAGATTGGACAGACGTCCTCTTCTTCTGTAACTAATGCATGAGATTCATTTGATTTTAACAGTTCTGGTTTCCTTGGAGATATGGGTGCAGAATTAGCTAGAGCTTTACATTCTGATTCTTCAAGATCTTCACATGTAATTAAAGTTACAAAACTACTACCACTAACTGTTTCTCTGCCTGACTCAGAATCTGTTGATGCTGGACCTCCTAGGACCGTATCATAAGGCAGAGGTGCAGGAGGAGGCTGATATGTATCAGGTATGGATGATTCCAGGTTCAAACCTACCAGCAATCCAGCAGTGAGTGAAGCAGCCGTACCATCATTAGAGGTTAAAAACTCGCGCTCTTCCAAAGTTGGGGGACACTGTAAACAGGAGATTTTCAGATTTCATGTCATATGTTCATGACAAAATAAACCTTTATCTAAAGCAATAAACTAAAAGACATTATTTTTCTAGAAGCACTTAATTTTGAAGAGATGAATGAAAACAATCCATGTTCAACTATAACCCAACCATCTTCTCATCTGACATCCCCCAGGGGACCATGCATGCATGGAAAAATGATGCAGAGTTTCTAGTTACTTACGGTAAGAGAGAGAAGAAAGTATAGGTATAATGGAAAGAGGTGTAAATTGCATAAAATCCATCCATAAAATTTTGTTTAAGCTCCTAAGAAATCTTTACAAATTGGAATATGACAATGAGGTTGCTCCCTTATACTCGTTCTTTTCAGCATATTATCAACAAAAGCCAAGTCCAAGCCTAAAAGTTATCAATATGAAGGCAGTTATGGATTTTAGTTCACTTTCTTGCCATTTATCCACCAAAACTTTATGAGAAACGAAAACACAAAAATAAAATAAAAAACATTGACAAATAAAATTAAAAAACAGAGAAAACATCCATTTTGAGCTTTAAAGATCTTCTATTAATTTTCATCCCCTACAATTCACTCAAGTTGTAGCCTTCTAAGATTCACTTCAAGCATGCATGGATGTGAAATTTTCTGTCAATTGCTTAACTTGATTCAATGAGAACTGTACAATTCACCAGCTCTCCCTATTTTTGTTAGGAACCTGATATTATGTTAGAAGAAGTCCTGCAGTACACAAAAGAAATAAATCCACATTGCTCAATTTCTTCCATCCCACCCATCATGGAATGACTACTCAGGAAACTTTTTTATCTTTCAATTAAGTACAACTCCAAGGATTATCTTTCAAGATCCTTCCTGCCCTGAGTAATCATCTATTTAGTCAAATTAAACTATGGATTTTCATTTCACTGCTCTATGAGAAAATATAAAACAACAACAACAACCAAGCTTTTTCCCATTAGGTGGAGCCGGCTACATGGATCAAATGACACCATAATGTCCTATCATAAATCATGACTATATAAAAACCATTTAAATCTAAATCCTTCTTAATGGTTTTGCCTGTAATTTTTCTTGGTCTTCTCCTACCACTAGCAATTAGGCCACCCTCCATCTAATCTAATATCCTTACGGGGGCATCTATAGGCCTTCTCCACACATGCCCAAACTACCCACGGCGAGATTCTACCATCTTTTAGACAATAGTTGTTACCTTAACTTTCTCTCTAATGCGTTCATTCTTATCCAATCTTGTCTAGTGTGTTCATTCATCCAACGCAATATTCTTATCTCTGCTACATTGGGTATATCTCTTGTGGGCTTTTTACCTGCCAACATTCAATCCCATATAACATCGCAGGTCTTATAGTTGTGTGATCAAACTTTCTCTTACACTTGAGTGACACTTTTTTATCACATTAACACCCGAAGCACTCAATTTTATTCTCCCCACTTGAATCCTATGGTTTACATCTCCCTCTATTTTCCAGTCATTTTGTACGATGGACCCAAGATACTTAAACCATGTGACTTGTGGTATGATATTGTCTCCAATTTTCACCTCTATGTTGAATTAGTGCGCCTCCTACTGTCTTACTACTACTTAAAGGAAAGTCAAGTTTAATGCATGCCTGCATTTATAAAATTTAGTCATAATCACAACCTTTACATCAACCTTAATGTAATAGTGTTAGAAGTATGTATCCAGTTGAAGAAATGAGTATGTTCTTTATTACAGTTCCTCCTGTTGGGAATTCAAGTGAGTCAAATGTGGGTGAGACAGTTCCACATTGGAAAGAAATTGACAAGATAAAGACTATATAAGAAGAAAAGACTCACAGTCCTAATGGCTAAAGGTTTTGGGTCAAGATATGGTGTCAAACCCACTTATGTGATTCTTCACTTAGCCCATTGGATGCACAAATCCCTCCGGTGTTTTCAGCTCCCTATCCTAACACCACCTTGGCATTTCCTACAGTTATTTTTTTTTTTTTTTCAAAATTTGATAAAATAACTTACAATCATATTTTCGGAGACCTTTTATTTTCAAAAACTGCATTGAAGAATTACAATTATGTTCAATTAGAGATTTCATAGCCTTTCACCTATGACATGAAGGTAGTAATTTTTGTAAATAAAATACAGCAAAGGTCATATCTGGTTAACATGGTTGGTCTCCAATAGAAACCATTTTGAGGGCTTTTAACAGCAATTTGACTATGAAATAGTTTGAATTATCCTTCAAAATTAGTTTTGCACTCAAACACTTCTAACAACAATGATTACAACTTACAGGCATAGATGAGTGAGGCTGTTTAGAAGTAAAAACTAAGATTGCAGGAGTAACAGGTTTACTTGATTGAACTTGAACCATTACAGTGACTTTGGTTTCACTTGACTTTATTGAGAAACAGGCTGTGTGGAGAATGTGAGCGAGTTTTACTGAGTGATTGATACCTACTGTACGTTTTTTTAAGAAACTAAGTGTTGAGTTGGAAGATTTTAGGTAGAGAAGGAGAAAAAAGAGATAAATAAACTATCAAATAGTAAGAGTGATATTGATTTGATATGGTGATGATGTGTTTACAAAAGACAACCTAATAGTCCTATTTATAGTAAATGTATAATCCTAATCCTAATCAAATAGGGAAACAAATCATAACATATAAATAAAAAAATAAATCCTAAGAGATCATTTAGGATACTCCAAAATATTTTAAGACATAAAAAAGATATTATTAGATATATATCTGATTTTCTAACACTCCCCCTCAAGCTAAAGCTTACTAAGCTTTAAACTTGTTATACAAAAACAATGCATTTCCCTTCAAATAAAAATAATAAAAACTGAGCTCCACGGAGATAATGGTTGGAAGGCAACTCAGGGATGCTGAAGAGGCCGGAGAGAGTTGCTGGAAAGATAACTTAGCAAGATAGCTGGAATGATCATCAGCCTGACAGAAATTTCTTGGCAAGCAATCTAACAAAGCAAGGTCCGAACTTCTTAAAACCACATTTGGAAGCTTCAAACAACTTTATCCGAGACCCAAATTATTTAAAAATTAAATTAAGGCATACAACTACTTCCGGGACTGAGATGAGGCCAGTGCATATGGAACAAGGGGCCAAGGCTAGTGCATCTGGGATAAAACGGGCCAGTGCATTTAGGAAAAAGAGTCAGGTCAGAGCATCTGGGACAAAGAGTTGGGCTAGTGTGAGTCATAACCAACATAAATCAATCGCCAACGGAAATAGAAGTCACCACTAATATGATTCATCCGTAGGAAAGGAGTCACCACCGGAGTGATCGTCGGTGGGAAGAGAAGCCACCGATATGATCCATTAGTGGAAAAGAATTGCATGTCAAACATCGGAGAAGGAGACAGCAAACCAGAACCATTGTTGGAAAGTCACGAACCAACTAGAAACCAACTGAACAAAACATAATAGTTGTGGAGAACAGCTATGAATAGTGTCAATCATGAGCGGATCAACCATGGGTCAACCAAGACGAGAGAGAAAACGGCACCGGAAAGGGGTTGTTGAAGCCAAAAAGTGGGTGCCCGCGTCTCGAATCAACAAAGCAAGGCCGGAAACAAGACCGATGGGGTTAGGCGACCTTGACGCCCAAAAATTGGCCAGAGACAAGGCCGGACGCGCTGCCACTCGCGGCTGAAAGGTGCGGCGATTCTTGAAATCGCAGGATTTTGGATCGGCTCATGTAGGTGCGCGAGAAGGAGTCTGAGGCTGATATTTTGGGGTTGAACAGATCGGGAGAAGGCGCTTCTGATGGTGGTTGTTTCGCTGGAAACTTTTCCGGCAACGGTGGACGGTGGTTGGAAAAGTTGAAGGACACGCCGAAAAAGAACACATCTGAAGAGAGAAAAATGGCAGGATTTATTTTTAATCAAATAGTAAGGCTGAGAAGATGATTACAGTTCCTTCATACTTAGTGGAACTCGGCAGCGGAATAGTAATGGAACAGGTCACGGAGGATGATACCTCTTTGATACCATGTTGAATTGGAAGGTTTTAGGTAGAGGAGGATAAAAAGAGATAAATAAACTATCAAATAGTAAGAGTGATATTAGTTTGATATGAAGATGATGTGTTTACAAAAGACAACCTAATAGTTCTATTTATAGTAAATGTAGAATCCTAATCCTAATCAAATAGAGAAACAAATCATAACATATAAATAAAAAATAAATCCTAAGAGATCATCTAGGATACTCTAAAATATTCTAAGATATAAAAAAGATATTATCAGATATATCTCTGATTTTCTAGCACTAAGTAAAAAAGATTAAAGATGGGGAATAAGTGGGGGTTTTCTTGGCTGACCTGTTTGTTATTATTTGATGCAGGGAAGCATATTAGTATTTTTCAACTTGGTACAACATTAGCATATTTGTAAGTTTCCAGGGATGAAAGTTATCAACAAAAATAGGGAGAACGGAACTATAGCTAGGTTTAGAGCTCTTTCATTACTTCTTTTTGGTTTCTCAAAAACACGCCATTTTTCTTTTTACCTTTTTTGTTTTCTGGGGCCATAAGGGGCTCATGAATAGATGGAAATTAACTAAAGGAGAATACAGTATAGATGAGATGATATCAATATATGCACTATTTTCCAACATAAGCTTGTTCTCACTGAGAGTGGTAGGATTAATGGGATAAACTAATAGTGAGATTACGAGATGTATGCTTATAAGCAACCATATGTGCTACATAAGGTACGAATCAGGTGAGAGAGGACAAGAAATTACTAACATAGTAATACACTGGCGTTCCATGCAGGTGAGGTTTTCTGGCAGAACAACAGCAACCTCCCATTTTTCAGCAGTACTATTTAATCAAAAGTACCAATGATATTCTCATTCTCTTCTGTTATTTGGCATCAAAAGAGGATCAGAGACCACCAGACTTCATGCATCTATTGAGATTCTACCACTGCAAGTATAAAAATAATATTTACGAATATATTTCACATTAGAAACGAACTTATATCTTTTAGAGTAAATACTCAAATTGGTCCTCGACAAAAAATTACGGTGACATTTTGGTCCCTGAGAAATGAAAAATATCAATTTGATCCTCAAGAATGTAAAATGCGGGTTAAAATAGTCCCTAACAGCGACTAAAATGTCCATAAAAATTAAACCTAAAAAGGATCAATTTGACCCGCATTTTACATTTTTAAGAACCAAATTAGTATATTACATTTCTCAGGGACCAAAATGTCACCGTATTTTTTTGTCAAGGATCGATTTGGGTCTTTACTCTATATTTTATAAAGCCAATACATCAATGGAAAGTTGAAATTATGTGCACAAACACACAGTGAATAATTAATTACACAGTTATGGCAGCCAAGCTCTTCATTTTGAGAAATAAAATAACATGATAACAAATTGCATATAGTCTTAATAGATGATAGATTATACAATTGAATATATATAAATGCCTTCATGTCTATATTTCACCAAATTCATGATTATCCCTCACAGTCAATAATAATAAGAAAAAAGAATCCATACAACATGCCCAGCAATCATAGATTACTACAATTAGCATATAAATTTCAATAAAAGATAAACTTTCCATACAACAAACAATCCACACAGTCAATAAGAAGAAAAAAGAATTGAGCAGCAACCAAACAACAAGACCAGACCCACCCAAATTCATCACCAGACACAACAAAACAGAGCAAACAACTTGACCCGAATACCAAAAACCAAAAACCATTAGAATCAAAATTGACTGCAAAAAAAACCCTAATCTGTGGTGGAAAAAGGTGCAGAAAGCAAAAGTGAATGAGCAGTTACAGTCCATAAAAAAACTACCTTTATGGAAAGGAAGAGGTGGGTATTGGATTAAACGAAAAGGGATTGAAGGGTTGTGATTTTTGTGAAGTGTGAAGCCTCTGATTGTGTGAATAGGTTGGTACTTGGTTGGTTTTGTTGTTGTAGTTGTTGTTGTTGTGGGCTTGTCGACAGTGTACGCGCTCTGCTCATGCCTGTTGTAATAACGAGGTTTGTCCTTTTGTTGGCTTTTGGGAGCGTACAACATACAAGTCAACTAAGATACTAAGGCTGCTCAACAAGGTGCAAACCACAAGTGAAAGCGAAAGTGAAAGTTAAAGTGAAACTCAAATGTCTTCTAACATTTGCTTTCTTACAAGGTGTTTGGAATTATTATTATTATTCTGGGGGACAAAACTAACTATTAAACATATATATTAATATATTAATATACCAACATCATGTGATTGGAGTGGCAGGTACTTGGACCTATAAGCATGTAATTAAGGATTGATTCCTGATTAGTGATGTGTATCTAAAAATATTTATCGAAAGATGATAACTCCTTAAATGAATCAAATTTTCTCACAAGATTAGTCTTTACTATTGAACGCGTGATAACCCTCATTTTGAACAAAAAAAACAAATATATTAATATAAATAAAATATTCATATTTTTTTTTATAATTCACCGTACAAAAGTTATTTCTATACTATCCAGATAAAAACTAAAATTAACTTTATTACAATCAATTACAACAAAAATCAATTATACATAGAATTAATTATTAAAATAATCTATTTTTTTATAATTAATTCAAACATACTAACATGAAAATTTCTTTTTACGCTACAGATGCAATACTTATATGTAACACGTCATGTTTAACACAAATGTTAATGTTAATAATATTATCATATATTATATATAAAATTAAAATAGTTATTATATATAATTGTAAATATAATATTATTTAAATATATTTTTTTGCTTTAAAAAAATTATATTTTAAATGCATTTTAATTCGTCATCCATGAATAATAATCTATTTTTTTTTTCACCACACCCTTGGGTGGGAGGAGAAATTTTTTAAAATGTTCTTTCCCTCGAAAGGCTAGAAAGGGAGAAAGAAAAAAAAAGTCGTTAGTGGGTAAACCATTCACCAAAAACTTGTAAGTAATTATTCTAATCAAGCCTGTTCGGTTGGGTGGACAAAATAAACTCAGTTGTTTGGAAAAGGGGATGCTGCTAGACAAGGAGAAAAAATAGATCTTTTTGTTTTTCCCTAAAACTAGTGAGATATGTTTTTGTAGCTTGTCCCAACATAATAATAATTCTTCTTTTATTTGTATTAAGAAATATTCTTGTAATCTTTTCCAAGATATTTTACAAATTGAAAGGCTTCTTTATCAGCACATAGTAATAAAAGTTTGTTGCTTTAAATTTATGTTAGAGCAATTTGAATGAGAGTTGTTTAACTGATTCTTAAAAATAAGAATATATTTTTGTTGGGTTGTACTATTAGAGTAAGATGATGTGACATCATGTAAGAACATATAATAGGTTCTTATATAAGAACTCAATAAAAAATCATTAAAAAAAAGAAAAAAATAAGCTAGAAAAAAAGTAAAATAATTTATGATACCATCTGATAAATATTTTAGAGTTGCATAATCGGAGTAAAGGATTGGTTAAAGTAGTATAAAATAAAATATGATGATATAATATATTGAACCCATAAAAATGAGAGTTAAGTCACTCCCATGAGTTACATTATTGAAGATGTTCTCAGTAGCTCTTATTAAAATACAAAATATCAATGTGGTTTAACTTTTAGAACTCTTTCCTCACAAATAATTTGTAACATCCTAAAATTTTAATATGATAATTTTAATAAAAAGATTAAGCTATTAAGAGTTTTAGTGTAAAAAAAAAAAAAAAAATAGAATAATAATTACCCCGTCTACAAGGCTTTCACGTGAAAAGCCATTAACCTCCTCAAATTTTATTATAAGGATTGGAAAGAAGTGTAGCATCAAGGTACAGGCTTAGTTTTCTTAATTTAAAAGGAAAAACCCAATTTGTTTGTCTTCAGGAGAAGAAGACGGGTAGTGCCGTCAACGGCTACAGTAGCCATAACAATATATAAGAAAACAATATCGAGAGAGACTGAGTATTGACTAGTGCCATTTGTAATGCTCATCAGCGGGGAGTCACACAGATCCAAGAGAGTCAGTAAACAGAATAAGGGTTTTTGGGTGATCTGCTAGGATTTGTCTTACATAATATTTGGAGCTCTTAGAGGTCTTCAAGAGGTGAGTAGAAATACTCTTTCTCACCCTTTCCATGGTGCAATTTGTCTTGGGGTTTGGGTTATGCTATAAAAACACGTTTTTTAGAAAATAATCCTGATTTGGTCAAACCCTGATTTTATAAATTTGGGGGTTTTCCTTCTAAGGTGTTTCTGCTGTTAATTAAATATTTATTATTGAGATCGATGATATGAATTATATGATACATACGTGATTTGGTTGAATTGACATGCTATATATGTACTATCTGATGATAATTGTGATATTGACATGATTCAATAACTGTTAATATGTTGAATGCTGTCTGCTGCAATACCGCCTATGATAGGGGTATCGAAAGTAACACTGCCAATGAATTGGGGTGTCGAAATATGAAATACCGCCATGATGGGGTATCGAAAGTAACATCGCCACACGTTGGGATGTCGAAATGAGTAATACCACCAGTGTACAATGGTTGGTATCGAAATGTGTAATGTCACTGAAGAGAAGGTGACATCGAAATACCTTCATGAGTAAGGTAGGCAATGGGACGCCATTGTTATGTGTAGTTTGAAAGTCATATGATCTATAATTATGTTGTGAATATTTGATATGTATATTAAGTTATGATATATTTGTTTATGATGTGCTGCTGAATGTTTATGGTCATTATTTGAGTTTATAATATTTATTTAATTATTTTGAAAATAGCGGGTACCATGGACAGTTTTTCCGGTTACCGCGCCGGCTGAGAACAACGCTTTTGTGAAAACCTTTTATAAATGTATTTCTATTCATTGGGATTATTAATCTCATTAGTAGTGTTGTTTTCAGAGACTGAGGACGACCCTGTTGAGCCGCCAGACGCTTGAGGATTTTGTTCTAGTAGTAGCTTGGGTTAGTGTGTCATGGCATATGCTTGGAGGACTTTTAATACCGTTTATTTATTTATTTATGCGAGTTGTAATAGACGCCCAATTATTTGGTTTAAAACTTATTATGTATTTTTGTTTATTGGATTGGTATAAACAATTATTTTGGATTAATATTATATTATGAACTTATTCAGTATTTATTAAGGAATTTTTTTTAATTACCTTGTTTTATTTAAATTATTATCTTGGGTTACTAATGTAACAAGGGGCGTTACATTTTTGGTATCAGAGCAGTTCAATCCTAAATTGGACTGTGGTATTGGGTTGTTTTTCACAAAATCAAATATGGGCGCATAGGACTGCTTGTTAGAGTTATATATGCTGCATGCTATTCTTTGAGATTTTGGACCTGATCAACCCAATGTTTGATTGGTGGTGTGCAGATTTATGGCTACTAACAGGCGTGGGGCTAATGCTAATGATGCACTTGCAGCAGTTCTGGCTGAAATGACCAGAGTCATGCAAGAGCAGACGGAGACACTCCGTCAGATGAGGGACAATGGGAACGTGCATAATGTTGGAGCAGTTGCAGCTCAGGATCCACAGTACATGGGACTGTCAGAGTTTAGGAAGAACGATCCGCCAACCTTCCGAGGTACTACAGATCCGGTTGAGGCAGAAGAGTGGTTGCTGAAATTAGAGAAGATTTTTCGAGTTATGAGGTGCGTTGATCCGCAGAAAGTAGATTTCGCCACCTATATGCTGGAGTCTGATGCGGAGCACTGGTGGAATTGTGCTAGGGGTGGTTTGCTAGCCGTGGACGCTCAAATCACATGGGACAGATTCAAGGAAGTTTTCTTGGAGAAGTACTTTCCTCATAGTGTTCGCATTCAGAAGGAAACAGAGTTCCTGCAGCTCCGTCAGGGAGACATGTCTATTGCTGAATATGTTGCTAAGTTTGAAAGCTTGGCAAGGTTCTCTCGGTACTTGAGGGATAATCCTTTGGACGACTGGAAGGCAATCAAATTTGAGCAAGGTTTGAAGCCAGAGATGCAACATTTTATTGGGATCTTGGAGATTCGGGACTACCCCACCTTGGTAAACAAGTGTAGGGTAGCTGAGCAGAAGATGCAAGCTTTAGAGATGGAGAAGCCAAAGGAGAAGAGTTCTGTTGAAGGCAAGAAATTTCATAGCAAAGGGGGTAATTTTCTGAAGAGCCTGCGACCAGTGCCTACCATCTCAAAGGGTAAGCAGGTCCAAGGAGCTCAAACATATAAGGGAGATGGATGTTTCAGATGTGGTTGGAACCACGGGGATCGCGCATGCCCCGCGGCGCAAGTCTCCTGCAACAAATGTGGAAAGATGGGACACTTTGCTAGAGTCTGCAAGGGAGGAGGACAATCTCAGACCAGACCCCAGAGCCAAGGAAGAGTTTTCACCATCCAAGGAGAGGAAGTGAAGGAGTCTGACGGTTTGATCCAAGGTATGGGTTTTATTAAAGATAGAAAAGTTATGATATTGTTTGATTCAGGAGCAACCCATTCTTTCATATCTCTTAGTTGTGTTAAGAATTTAGAGTTACCTGTTTCTAAACTACCTTTTGATTTGTGTGTTTCTACCCCTGCAAAAGATAAATTGGTAACTTCTATTGCCTGTTTGAAATGTTCTTTGATATACCAAGACTTGTCTTATGATGTTGATTTGATATGCTTACCTATGTCGGGTCTAGATGTCATACTTGGTATGGATTGGTTGTCACATAATAATGCTGTTATCAATTGTTCTTCTCGAACCATTTCTTTTCTTCCACAACCAATGTCTGTTGACCCTTCTGTGTCGGATTGCTTTCTGTCTGCTGTATCTTGTCACAAGAACTTAGTTGAGGGGGCTCAGGGATACATACTTCTCTTTTCTGCTAGGATAGAGGCTGAAAGTGATATAGCGGCATTGCCTGTTGTATGCGAGTTTTTAGATTTGTTTCCTAAAGAGGTCTCTAGTTTACCACCGAGTAGGGAGGTCGAGTTTAACATAGATCTTAGGCCTGGTAGTGGACCTGTTTCAGTAGCACCCTATAGAATGGCACCTCTAGAGTTGAGTGAGCTTAAGAAACAAATAGAGGAGTTGTTAGATAAGGGATTCATTAGGCCGAGTGTGTCACCTTGGGGAGCGCCGGTTCTTTTGGTAAAGAAGAAAGATGGGAGTATGAGGTTGTGTGTTGACTATAGGCAGCTAAACAAAGTGACCATAAAGAATAAGTACCCTTTACCTAGGATAGATGACCTGTTAGATCAGCTGAGGGGAGCGACAGTCTTTTCCAAAATAGATTTAAGATCGGGGTACCATCAGATTAGAGTGAGGAGTGAGGATATTTCTAAGACAGCCTTTAGAACAAGGTATGGGCACTATGAGTACGTAGTGATGCCCTTCGGAGTGACGAACGCTCCAGCCGTTTTCATGGACTACATGAATCGGATCTTTAGACCCTTCTTAGATAAGTTTGTGGTGGTGTTCATAGATGATATCTTGATATACTCTAGAACACCTATGGAGCATAAGGAGCATCTGAGGGTAGTGTTACAAATCTTAAGGGATGAGCAGTTGTACGCTAAGCCAGAGAAGTGTGAGTTTTGGTTAGATGAGGTGAAGTTTCTGGGACATACCATTTCTAAGAGTGGTGTAGCAGTCGATTCTTCTAAAGTAGATGCAGTGCTAGAGTGGGAACCACCTAAGACGGTAACTGAAGTAAGGAGTTTCCTAGGATTAGCTGGTTACTATCGGAAGTTTATAGAAGGTTTTTCTAGACTAGCGTTACCTTTAACCCAGTTGACTAGGAAAGGAAAATCTTTTGTGTGGGACCAGGAATGTGAGGAAAACTTCCTAGAGCTTAAGAAGAGATTAGTGACAGCTCCTGTCTTGACCATACCAGACCCTTTAGTGAGTTTTGTGGTTTATTGCGATGCGTCTAAGAATGGTTTAGGATGTGTTTTGATGCAAGAGGGTAAGGTTGTAGCTTATGCATCTAGGCAGCTTAGAACCCATGAGGTGAATTATCCTACACATGACCTTGAGTTGGCAGCAGTAGTTTTTGCTCTTAAAATTTGGAGGCACTATTTATATGGTGCTAAGTTTGAGGTTTTTAGTGACCATAAGAGCCTTAGGTACCTGTTTGACCAAAAGGAATTGAATATGAGGCAGAGGAGGTGGATGGAATTCCTTAAAGACTATGATTTTGAATTGAAGTACCACCCAGGTAAGGCTAACGTAGTGGCCGATGCTCTTAGTAGGAAGACCATACACATGTCTAGTTTAATGGTGCAAGAGATGAATCTGTTAGAGGAGTTTAGAGACTTGAATCTTGATGTGTCTTTGAGTGCTTTGAGTTTGAGGTTGAATAGGTTGGAAATTCATAGCGACCTTAGGGAAGAGATTAAGCGTAAACAACTTCTAAATCAAGAATTATTATCCTTGTTGGGACAAGAGAGTTATGAGTTGTCTGCTGATGGCTTAGTAAAGTTTAAGGGTAGGATCGTTGTTCCTAAGGAGGGGAGCCTCAGAGAAAAAGTGTTAGAGGAAGCACATAAGGGAAAATTCACCATACATCCAGGGATAACTAAGATGTACCAGGACCTTAAAAAGATGTATTGGTGGTCAGGAATGAAAAAGGATGTAGCCATTTTTGTGTCTAAGTGTTTAGTATGCCAAAAGGTTAAGATAGAACACCAAAAACCTTCAGGTTTATTGCAACCTTTAGAAATTCCTGAGTGGAAGTGGGAGAAAATATCCATGGATTTTGTGATGGGGTTACCTAGGACTCGTTTGGGTTTAGATGCCATATGGATAATAGTGGATAGGTTGACCAAGTCTGCTCACTTCTTGCCAATTAAGGCAACATATAGCTTGGATAAGTTGGCAGACTTATACATCAGGGAGATAGTCAAGCTTCACGGTATACCCACCTCTATAGTGTCAGATAGAGACCCGAGGTTTACCTCTAGATTTTGGAGAGCTTTTCAGGAAGCCTTTGGTTCCAAATTGAGTTTTAGCACAGCCTATCACCCCCAGACGGATGGTCAGTCAGAGAGGACCATCCAGACCCTTGAGGACATGCTTAGAGCGTGTGTTTTAGATGAAGGTGGATGTTGGGATAAGTTTTTACCTCTCATAGAGTTTGCGTATAACAATAGTTATCACGCTACCATAGGCATGGCACCCTATGAAGCTCTTTATGGAAGAAAGTGTAGATCCCCTTTGTGTTGGTGCGAGGTAGGTGAGAAAACCTTGATAGGACCTGATTTAGTCCAGCAGACCACAGATAAGATTAAATTGATTAGGGAGAGGATGCGCACTGCGCAGAACAGGCAGAAGAGCTATGCCGATAAGAGGAGAAAACCTTTAGAATTCCAAGAAGGTGAGCATGTATTTTTGAGAGTCACTCCTAAGACTGGGGTGGGAAGATCCATGAAAGTCAGAAAGCTAAATCCGCGATTCCTTGGTCCTTTTCAAATTCTAAAAAGAGTCGGGTCTGTTGCTTACCAATTGGCTCTTCCACCTTTGTTGTCCAACCTTCATGATGTTTTTCATGTATCGCAACTCAGAAAATATGTACATGATGAGTCTCATATAATAACACCTGAGTCAATACAATTAAGAGATAACTTGGTCTTTAAGCCCAAGCCTAGTCAGATCGTCGACAAGAGCACTAAGACTCTGCGGAACAAGACAATTCCTTTGGTAAAGGTGGTTTGGGAAGGATTAACTCCTGAGGAAGCTACTTGGGAACTTGAAGAGGATATAATGCGTCAGTATCCAGATCTCGCTAACTAAGGTACATTAACTCTTAATGTTGATAATTGTGTTATATGTTAGATGGATTGCTAGAGTATGGTGTTAATTTCGGGGACGAAATTCTTTAAGGAGGGGAGAAAATGTAACATCCTAAAATTTTAATATGATAATTTTAATAAAAAGATTAAGCTATTAAGAGTTTTAGTGTAAAAAAAAAAAAAAAAATAGAATAATAATTACCCCGTCTACAAGGCTTTCACGTGAAAAGCCATTAACCTCCTCAAATTTTATTATAAGGATTGGAAAGAAGTGTAGCATCAAGGTACAGGCTTAGTTTTCTTAATTTAAAAGGAAAAACCCAATTTGTTTGTCTTCAGGAGAAGAAGACGGGTAGTGCCGTCAACGGCTACAGTAGCCATAACAATATATAAGAAAACAATATCGAGAGAGACTGAGTATTGACTAGTGCCATTTGTAATGCTCATCAGCGGGGAGTCACACAGATCCAAGAGAGTCAGTAAACAGAATAAGGGTTTTTGGGTGATCTGCTAGGATTTGTCTTACATAATATTTGGAGCTCTTAGAGGTCTTCAAGAGGTGAGTAGAAATACTCTTTCTCACCCTTTCCATGGTGCAATTTGTCTTGGGGTTTGGGTTATGCTATAAAAACACGTTTTTTAGAAAATAATCCTGATTTGGTCAAACCCTGATTTTATAAATTTGGGGGTTTTCCTTCTAAGGTGTTTCTGCTGTTAATTAAATATTTATTATTGAGATCGATGATATGAATTATATGATACATACGTGATTTGGTTGAATTGACATGCTATATATGTACTATCTGATGATAATTGTGATATTGACATGATTCAATAACTGTTAATATGTTGAATGCTGTCTGCTGCAATACCGCCTATGATAGGGGTATCGAAAGTAACACTGCCAATGAATTGGGGTGTCGAAATATGAAATACCGCCATGATGGGGTATCGAAAGTAACATCGCCACACGTTGGGATGTCGAAATGAGTAATACCACCAGTGTACAATGGTTGGTATCGAAATGTGTAATGTCACTGAAGAGAAGGTGACATCGAAATACCTTCATGAGTAAGGTAGGCAATGGGACGCCATTGTTATGTGTAGTTTGAAAGTCATATGATCTATAATTATGTTGTGAATATTTGATATGTATATTAAGTTATGATATATTTGTTTATGATGTGCTGCTGAATGTTTATGGTCATTATTTGAGTTTATAATATTTATTTAATTATTTTGAAAATAGCGGGTACCATGGACAGTTTTTCCGGTTACCGCGCCGGCTGAGAACAACGCTTTTGTGAAAACCTTTGATAAATGTATTTCTATTCATTGGGATTATTAATCTCATTAGTAGTGTTGTTTTCAGAGACTGAGGACGACCCTGTTGAGCCGCCAGACGCTTGAGGATTTTGTTCTAGTAGTAGCTTGGGTTAGTGTGTCATGGCATATGCTTGGAGGACTTTTAATACCGTTTATTTATTTATTTATGCGAGTTGTAATAGACGCCCAGTTATTTGGTTTAAAACTTATTATGTATTTTTGTTTATTGGATTGGTATAAACAATTATTTTGGATTAATATTATATTATGAACTTATTCAGTATTTATTAAGGAATTTTTTTTAATTACCTTGTTTTATTTAAATTATTATCTTGGGTTACTAATGTAACAAGGGGCGTTACATAATTATTTCCTTACACTAGTGGAAAATACTTTTTTAACGTCAGGATTTAACATCGGTTATTTCTAAACCGATGTTAAAAATGGAGACAGTGGCAAACTTGTAAATAAATGGTTGAGGAAGCACACTTTTAACATCGATTATTTTTAAAACCGATGTTAAAAGTAGACGCAGTAGCAAACTTGTAAATAAATGGTTGATGGAACAAACTTTTAACATCGGTTAAAAGGCAAACGATGTTAAAAAGTGAGTTTTAACATTGGTTAAAAAGCAACCGATGTTGAAAAGTGAGTTTTAACATCGGTTCCTTTTCTAACCGATGTTAAATGTCAAAATTTTAAATTTAAGTCTCGCGCGTTTCTTTCTTCATCGTGCACGGTACTCTCGCTACTCATCATTTATGTTCTGTGCAAGCCCTCATTCTCGCCGTTTGGCCACCGCATTTCTTCAGCTGCCCACCGAGCGAGCCACCGTGACCATCGTGAGGTCCACCGCCAGAAGAGAACACCACCGCGAGTCGCGAGGTCCATAATCCCTGCCACTGTAAGTCCTCCACACCACTGCATTTCTTCATTTGTAATCCCTTACATTTTTGGTTTAGATTTAAGGATTTCGGGATTTCTCTTGTTTTGGTTTAGGGATTTATCTTGTTTTGGACGAAACCCTGAAATCCTACCATGAGGGCTTATCTGAAGCAATCACAGTACAAAAGCTTCAAGTTATCTTTCTTTCTTTTCTTTTTTATTTGAATCCTTTCACGTTTAAACTATATTCTGCATTTCAATTGTAATTGAATGAAAATAAAGTAATTATTTAGTTATAGTTAGAGTTAGGGTTTTTTTCTATGCATTGCGTAGTGAGCAGTTACCCACTTGCATTTGGAATGAGTTTAGGGTTTATGATTTATGTTTGTATATGAGTTTCTAGGATCTGGATTTATGTTTGTTGAATTCTGGATTTATATATATATATAGTTCATGTTTATATATTGTTGAATTCTGGACTTCTGGACTTGATGTATTGATTTTTGCATTCTGGATATATGTATAGTGTGTACTGATTCTGCAGGGAGGAAAAGAAATTATGAAATAAAATCATATTTTTTTTAAAAAAAAATAACTTTTGACATCGGTTCTGGATTCAACCGATGTCAAAAGTACACTTTTAACATCGGTTGTTCACAGAACCGATGTTAAAAGTGTGACTTTTAACATCTGTTGTGGCCTTGAACCGATGTCAAAAGTCCACTTTTAACATCGGCTACGTTTAGAACCGATGTTAAAAGTGACTTTTGACATCGGTCAATAACCGATGTTAAAAGTCACACTTTTAACATCGCTGAAACAACCGATGTTAAAAGTCATTTTTAACCGATGTTAAAAGTGTTTTCTACACTAGTGTTAGCTGCTGCGCAATTTTATAAAGGTATGCTGCATGGGTGTAGATCAGAGTGTTTGAAGATTGGATTGAATCGATTTTAAGTCAAAAAATTATCTGATCCAAAGATTGAAATAACCCGCAGTTTGGATTGGGTCAATTTATTTCCTTAAAAAATATGATTCAATCAAATACGATTTGGATTGGATTGGATTGAATAATTCATTTTTTACTGATTTATCATTACATAGTTATATAACGTTAAAGATCATATTACAAGCTAAATTGAGCATAACATTAGATCTATATATATGTTTAAGGGTCATGCTAACGAGTACCCTAAGGACACTCTTTAATGAATACCAAAAAAAGCAATTTTGTATTGGAAAACTAAACATATCACATTTTCAAATATTAAATATATCAATATCAATTTTCAATGAAACTTCTTTTCTTACTTCCTTAACGAGTGTCCTAAGAACACTCGTTAGCATTCTTCTATATTTAATTTTATGTTGTTTGGTTGGGACTTTCATATTCCCATTTACAGGGCCGACCCAAGCATAAAGCGGCCCAAGCCCTTACTTAAGGCCTCTCAAAAAAACAATTTTTTCCTTAGAAAAAAAGCCCACTTTGTATTTTTTTATATTATCTTTTTGATATGTTTCATATATCAACAAACATAAGTTAGCCCATTTGGTATAAAAGTTTACCATCAACTGCAAGGTCTAGGGATCAACTCCTTGTTGTGTACATAATAATTAATACTTTAATTTTTTAAAAAGGCCTCATCATAGAGTTTGCTTTAGACCTCAATAGGTGTTGGGCTGACCCTGTCCATATATCCCTGCTTATATTTTCACAATCAAATATATATATATATATATATATATATATATATATATATATTTGACTAAATATAAAAGTGACTTTTAGTTGTAAGTAAATTTGAGCTTGAGGGTCAAGGTTTGAGCTCGTGTGAAATCCAGTAACAATAGAAAATATAAACATAATTTTTAATGATTTATAATGAAGTTAATTATTTTTTATGAAACTCGAGATGAATGCTTTTGTTTATTACATGAGCCAATTTTGGATTAAAAAAAGACAAAATTATTATTTTATTTTATTTTTGATAATAAAAAAAGACAAAATTATAATTAATAGTAAAATTGACTTTATAATATAATAAAAAAACTAACAAACAACTAAAATTTATTTTATTAAAATATTTCTGTTCTTTTAAAAGTTAGAATCTTCAGTAGTTATTTTTCATTTCAGCACTATGTTATGATGAGGGAACTTTTGTCGTAAAAATTTCTGGATGACGTAAAGTTATTTTTATGAAAATAATAGGAAGAGCTTGCATCATTGATTCACTTTCTTCAATCTAAATCTTTAAAAATTGCAGTGTGTAGCCATAGCATCTCGATGGATTCACAAATTAGGGAGTAGGGACTTGGCTTAGGGTTAAGGGGTTAAGGGTGAAAGTGGAAAGCAATATTTTAAGTATAGATAATAAGATAAGAGTAAGAGTTTATTTATTTATATAAATAATTTCGGTTCGGTTTGGTTTAGTAAAGAGGACCAATTTTATCAATCTTAATTGAGAAAAGAAGAATCCATGTGTTGTTTTGCATGCCCCCAACCCTTCAACATATGCCCAAATCTCTAACATGAAATTTTCTGAGTTCAACTGTCCTTAGCCTCTTAACTTCCTTATGCTTTGCAAATTTCATTTCAAAAAGCAGTTCCATTTCCCTCCAACCCTTTATTCATTTCCCAATCAATGCTTCAGTAACTCTTCTCACCTACCCTATCCGTGGAGCAGACTCAGAACTTCTGTGCCACTCCCTCATGAAACCCATCTCAGGGACCCTGACACTGTTCATTTGTTTTGTGCCAAAGCCCTCAAAGTTTCTGCCAAAAAGGCCTTTCTTCCTGAAGGAAAACAGCTACATGCCCATTTGATAAAGTTTGGATTTTGTCATGTGCTGTCTTTGCAAAATCAGATCTTGAGTGTTTATCTTAAATGTAAGGAAACTGAAGATGCAGAGAAACTGTTTGAGGAATTGCCTGGGAGAAATGTGGTGTCTTGGAATATTGTGATTCCTGCTATTGTTGGATGTGGCAAAGAAAATGACACAAATCCACAACTGGGTTTTTCTTATTTTAAAAGGATGTTGTTGGAAAAGGTGGTTCCAGATAATATAACTTTTAATGGTCTAATTGGTGTATGTATTCGGTTTCATGATATTGACATGGGTATCCAATTGCATTGTTTTATAGTGAAACTGGGATTTAATTTGGATTGTTTTGTTGGTAATGCTCTCATTGACTTATATGGAAAACGTGGTTTAGTTGAGGATGCAAGGAGGGTTTTTAATGTTGTTCTATGTAGAAATTTGGTTATGTGGAATGTGATGATTGCTTGCTATGCCTTGAATTGTTTACCAGAAGATGCTTTCAGCATGTTCAACTTGATGCGATTGGATGGTGCAAATGGGGATGAGTTCACTTTTAGCAGCCTACTTAGTATATGTGATACTTTGGAATATTATGATTTTGGAAAGCAGGCTCACAGTCTTGTTCTAAGACAGTCATTTGATTCCGATCTTTTAGTGGCTAGTGCATTGATCAACATGTATGCGAAAAATGAAAACATAATTGATGCGCTCAGAGTATTTGATAAGATGGCGATTCGAAATGTTGTGGCATGGAACACCATAATTGTTGGGTGTGGTAATTGTGGAGATGGGAATGAGGTTATGAAGCTTCTCAGAGAGATGCTACGCGAAGGGATTTTCCCTGATGAACTGACTATTTCCAGCACTCTTAGTTCATGTTCCTATGCTTGTGCCATTACCGAAACACTGCAAGCTCATGCTTTTGCAGTTAAATTATCATTTCAAGAATTTGTATCTGTTGCCAATTCTTTGATTAGTGCATACTCCAAGTGTGGCAGCATTACTAGTGCATTTAAATGCTTCAGATTAACTGTAGAACATGATCTTATTACATGGACTTCATTGATAAATGCATATGCATTCCATGGTCATGCCAAAGAAGCAACTGAGATGTTTGAGAAGATGCTATCTAGTGGCATAATACCAGATCGAATTTCTTTTCTTGGTGTTCTCTCTGCTTGTGCCCATTGTGGACTTGTGACTTTAGGACTGCATTACTTTAAATTAATGACCAAAGCGTATCAGATTGTTCCTGATTCAGAGCATTATACTTGCCTTGTTGACCTTCTTGGACGATATGGTCTTATAAATGAGGCCTTTGAATTCTTGAGTTCAATGCCAATGGAAGCTGAATCAAACACATTAGGAGCATTAATTGGATCTTGCAAACTCCATGCAAATATAGGACTGGCTAAATGGGCTGCAGAAAAGCTGTTCATCAAAGAGCCAGAGAACATTGTGAACTATGCTGTCATGTCTAACATTTATGCTTCTCACAAACATTGGTATGATGTGGAAAGAGTTCGCAAAATGATGGGGGAAAAGTGTGATGCAAAAGTTCCAGGTTGTAGCTGGATAGAGATTGCAAATCAAGTTTATTCATTTGTATCCAGTGATAAGATTAAGAACCACCCTAAAGCTTTAGAAATGTATGCTACATTAAATATGCTGCTTAGGCCAATGAAGGAAGAAATGGTATGAATTTGTAAAGGATACATCAAACCATGATATACATACGTCATGTACCCTCCAATGCTTTGCTTTAAAGATGGGCACTATAAGTCGAGGTTTGGCTATCAATAGTCATGTTTTAACTAACATACTAAACAAATGCTTCACTACCTTCAGTAGTTGAGCTAAATCCATATAAATTTATCGTTTAAGGTAAAGAAATATCCCTAGTTTTTTGCATCTAGTGCAAGGTTACGTCAAAGTTGAACTGTAGGTGTTATTTGTCCTAAGCTACAATTAAAGGTAGCCATGATAGTCTACATCATTGAACCTAGCAGAAGTACTAATTATCTGTTAAAGCTATGATAATCTACATCTTACCTGCAGGAAACAGTTAATTAACTTCTAATCAAAGGTACAGGCATTGATATTTCCCTTGGAAATGCGTAGTACACAGACAAATTTCATCCATATGAACTTCTATTGTTGACATTTGAAGTTACAGAACATTAATCGAATTTAATCACTTATGTCAATTTCAACATATGATTTCCGAGTTTAACATTTTCGGATACATTGAATCCTTGGATATGTTAGTTTGAAAATGCATTGTAAAAAATAATAATCAAGAAGTAAAAAAGACGTCTACCAACTTTAAGGCTCTGTCTGATAAAGATGACTGATAAGTTAGCTTATCGTTGATAAACTAGTTTATAGCTGATAAGTTAGTTTATAGCCGATAAGCTAATTTTGCAGTCGAAAGCTTATAGCTGATACCTTATTGCTGAAAAATTAGCTAATTGAAATTAAAGTGTTTGGTAAAGTTAGCGGTTGAACTAGTTTATAAATGTAAAATGACATAAAATAATATATTTATATGATTTTTATATAAGTTCTTTTTAAATTCTAAATTTTTAATTAAAGCTTTATAATTAGAATATTAAATTTTTAATTTCATTTTTAAATATTTTTATTAAATAATATAAATGAAATGAGATGTTTATATGATTTTTTTATATAAATTTTATTTTATGAGTGCATGGATAAAATAGGAATTTCACTAAATTAATAAGGGTAAAAATGAGAGAAAATTTAAAAAACTATAAGCTAATGAGATAAGCTTGTTTACCAAACACTTCTACTCAAATAAGCTATAATGTAGCTTATTGGACTTACCAAACAGAGCCTAAATAACCAAAATTTTATTTCCTTTATGGCTAAAAATAATAAAAATAAATCAAGAGGGGAAAAACAAAAAAATTAAAATAAAATAAGCCATGGGGAATTTTAATAATTGAATTGTAGGTTTTTTTTTGTATTTTGCCTCTCACAAATGAACTTTTATTTGGGTTTGTTTGGTAAAACTAGCCGAAAATTGAAAAGTTGCCTATTGAATTCTAATCACATATTAATTTTGTTTTTATAAACAAAGAATTTAAGTTGATGAGACTCTCTCTTTATTTGGAGGGAAGGATAATCCATGAATTTTTTTTAGGGAAAGGTGCATGCATCCCTTTGAATTTTATCCCATTTGCAAATAGATACCTTTATCTATTTTTTCTTCTCAATTAGTCCGTAGATCCTACTATCAGTAAAATCAACTCTTCAATTTTCATCATAATTAGTCGTTGAACTCCTACTATCAATAAATTCAATCATTTTGTTAACTCCCAGTTAAATCATTAAGTATGAATAAATCTAAATGTTGATTTCGCTTAAATCTAAAACTTTGATTGCATTTTTTTTTTATTTTTTTAAAAAAGAAAATAGGAACAAAGTCTCGAGGAGACGAAGGGAAACAACAACCACAAATCACCCATAGTCCAGAAACACCGCACCGGAGGCCGCCCAGAATCGCAAGGTCCAGCCCCGTCTTGAACGAAAGGACGAAAAAGAGGAGAATAGAAGCGTACATGCCTTGAAGCTTTATTTTAATTTCTTTTTTTTATAACAAAATAAAAAATAAAAAGTGCAATCAACAGTTTGGATTTAAGCGAAATAAACAGTTGAATTTATTCACTATAAGTTATCGAATTGAGAGTTAACAAAATGATTGGTTTTATTTGTAATAAGAGTTTAAAGACTAATTGAGACAAAAAAAAATAATTGAAGAGTTGATTTTACTGATAGTAGAAGTTTAAAGACTAATTAAGAAGGAAAATAATTAAAGAAGTTTATTTGCAAATGAGTTAAAGTTTAAGAAAATGTATACATTTTTCAAAAAAATTATAATAAAATTGCATATCGTCTATCAATAAATATTTTTTTTTATCGGCCAATGTTAGTAGTTATATTAGAGGGGTGGGGGTTCGATCTCCTTTCCTCCAAATGAACTTGGAGGCTACTTATGAGCCTGTTTGGCAAGGCAATTTTACGAGCTTATAACGGATAGCTTATAGCGGATGAGAAAGTAGCCCCGTTTGATAAGCACTTCTGTCATGAGCTTATAGCGTTTTTTCACGAGTTTATAGCGTTTTTTCCAAACGCTACTTGAAGTAGCGTTTGAGCTTATAGCTTATAACGTTTTATTTTTTTTTCCACTTTTATCCTTATTATCTACATTTAATTCTACATTTATTCTCTTCTCTCTCTTTTATGTAAAATCATTAATGAAGATGTCCTTTTATGTCTTTTTATATTTTTCAGCTAGTTCAATCGCTAATTTTACCTAACACTTTCAAAAAAAATAAGCTAGCTTATCCGCTATCCGCTATCAACTACCTCATCCGCTATCCGCTTTCAGCTAGCTTATCCGCTAACAGCTAATTTTATCAAACAGGCCCTATGTCCCTTATAGCATCACCCACCAGGGGAGCTACCTAAGTGGGTCAATAAATAGAAAATAAGATCAACCTGGATGAATAGTTAGTAAAATAGACCAACCTTTGACGAATCTGATTCAATTGGGCCAACAAAAAGTACAAATTAATTAAGCTAATAATTTCATACTCAAACTTAATTTAATTCAATGTGACTCAATCTAATTATCATCAATTCAAAATCGGGTTAAAGGTCAGTTTTATCTTTCTTCAATTTATTTTTTCATCTCGTGTTTTTAGAAATATTTATAAAATTCTCACATTATTTTTATTTTGTTTCCTGTTTTTAAAGTTTTGTACAAAAAACACTAAAAAAAAAATATTTTTAATATTTCATGTACAAATCTTTAAAAATAAAAAATAAAATAAAAATAGGATAACAATTTTATAATTATTTCTAAAAATAAAAATTAAAAACAAAAAATCGAAAATAAAACAAACATACCCTTTGCGTTGCAGTTGGCACATGCATGCCGCTCCTGGGGTTTGTTGACTTGTGAATTAACACGGAGAAGGTACAAGATGATGGCTTTTTTCAAGCCAACAAAACCTATTTTGAAAGCCTCTTGCTAATAAGTGTCGTAAATATACTATTTAAGAAATTTGAAGATAAATAAATTTTATTGAAAAATATAACTTTTAAATATTAATGTATTGAATATGTCACTTTAAATATAAAATTTTTACTATATTTGATTTTAATAGTGCGTTTGGGTATACAGCTTAATTAAGCGCTTATTTAATAAGTTATTTTTCAAATAAGCTAAAAATAACTTATTTTCATAAGCTTCTCTGATAAACTTATGGAAATAAGTTAAAAGCAGCTTATGAGAATACCATAAATTATTTTCATAAACTATAATAAACTATTTGAATAAGTTTATTTCCATAAGTTATTCGCATAAACTCTCTATAAGTTCCTCCAAATACACCCTTAATCAATATAATTAAGACACAAGTTATCATTTGCCAATTTAAAATGCTTCTAGCCCATTAAACTTGTAATACCCGCATTGTCAACCAACAACCTATTAAAGTAAAGGTATAACCACTTGGAAATTAAAGAGAGCTTCCATCGAGCACGACAAGGTACGTATTTGGAATATGGAAGTATTAAATTGTATGAGCAATTGTAGGGAAATTAACATGACCAATACGGGTATTGTCTTCAAATGTTGAGGATAATTTTTTTTAAATTTTCAAATAAAATACTGCTATCAAACCTGCCAATGCTTATGGTATGTTCAACTGTCAACATACCATCGGTAATAATCAAAGGGTATATGAAACCCCAAATTTGCACTAGAGAGAGTTACTGTATTTTGTTCATATCGTTATAATTATTAAATCATAGTCCACGGACACGTAATCCTTGATCTAGTTCTATTTGCATAATAAAATCCTAAATTCCAGCACAGGAGAATATATGTTACTTAAAGAATTTCAAATTAAGAAGGTTATGAGTCTCTTTGATAAAACTAACTATTATCGGATAAATTAATTGATAGTGGATAACAGATAAGATAACTGATAGTGGATAACGGATAAGCTAACTTATTTTGTGTGGAAGTGTTTGATAAAATTAGAGGTCGAACTAGCTGAAAAATATAAAATAACATAAAAGGACATCTTCATTAATTAATAATTTTACATAAAAGATAGAGAATGTGATAAAGGTAGAATTAAATTAAGATAATAAGTATTAAAGTGAAAAAAAAATATAAAACTCTATAAACTATAAGTTCAAACGCTACTTCAAGTAAAGTCCGTAAAAAATGTTATAAATTCGTGACAGAGACGTGTATCAAATGAGACTATTTTCTCATCCGCTATGAGCCTATATTCTCGTTAATAGTATAAGTTATCATTAGCATTCTTCATTTGCGATGGACTCATAAATATTTATATCACGGGCCAATGACGGAAGAAAGCTTCCTGGAAAGATAATCGGTGGTCTATGGTGGCTATAAATTTATTTCAGCACATACAAAAATTTTTTATAGAGTAAACCCTATTATATTATCGTCTGATTGGTTCTTGAAAGTTTTTTTTTTATCATTAATCAGGTCTTTAAAATACTTAAAATGGCATCACATTGAAGTGAGGTATGTTTGGGAGGATGAAGTGAGGTGAATAGTAATGAAGTAGTATGGTTAAAAAGATTTAACCCATTGTTTGAGAGTTTGGTAAGTAATAGAGTGAGATGGTTTAGGATGATAATCCAAACCACTCCATCCCACCTAAACCCCCCAATTTTTATACCCTCCAAATGGGAGGGTTTGAGATTCTTTTATTAAAGTTTTAAATAATGAAGTGATATATTTTTACCTCTTCACTCCACTCAATTACTCACTACTCTATTGCTAACTACTCCATTCCATCTCCTTCAAAACTCTCAAACATAGCCTTAAGGACTTAAGTTACCAAATAATTCATTCAATTTAATGGTGTTTAATATTTAACAGTGTTTAATCTTCTAAAGACTTAATCAATGATAAAAAAAAAACTTTTAATGATGTATCTAAGGACACCATAATCTTTTTAGGATTGAATTAAGGGTTTACTCATTTTTTATTATTCATTGAGAATATCTCACAAAATCCAAATTTTTTATGAATTTTGTTCATTTATTTGTAAAATCTAGAATCTCGAATAAAAAATAATTAGTAGCACATTCTCTTTAACACATTTCTTATTATTGTGTGAATTTTATATTAGATCAACTAAATTATATAGGTCTACTCTCTATTTATCAGTGTCTATCAAAAGAAGTATTCCTTGGACCTTCTCCAAGACACAGGATTGCTAGCAGCAAAACCATCCTCCACTCCTATGGATCCCACTGCCAAACTCCACAAAACTTCTGGGGATCCTCATTCTGACCCTACAGCCTATCAAAGACTGATTAGGAGACTCTTATATCTCACTCATACACGCCCTGACATTTGTTTTGCTGTCAATCATCTCAGTCAAATCTTGGATTCCCCTACTATTCCACACTACAATTCTGCCTTAAGGATTCTTCAGTACATCAAGAAATGTCTTGACTCTTGGCCAAGGCTTGTTCTTTCCTGCTGCTCCTGATATAACTTTAAAGGGGTTCACTGATTCTGATTGGGCCACATGCCCTGACACTCGACACTTAGTCTCAGGATTCTGCTTCTACATTGACAATTCCTTGATTTCTTGGAAGAGCAAAAAGCAAACAACCGTTTCCCGTTCCTCTTCTGAAGTGGAATACCGAGCTTTAGCCCATGCTACGTGTGAAGCTCAATGGTTGCTTTATCTTCTTCATGACTTCCAAGTGCCTAGTCCTACCCCAGTTAACATATATTGTGACAATCAATTCGCTCTCGACATTGCTGGTAATCTTGTATTTCATAAGCGGACCAAACACATTGAGTTAGACTGTCATGTGGTGCGCGACAAGGTCCAAGCAGGGATCATACATCTTCTTCTTGTTCCCAACACTCAGCAAATGGCTGACATTCTTACCAAGCCCCTGCAACCTTGTCCCTTTTCTACCTTATAATGCAAGCTTGGAATGTGCACATTCACCTTCCAGCTTGAGGGGGGCATTAAACTTATTAAGTTAGTTATAATCGGTTAGTTGGTTAGTTAACCATGTATCTGTGTTAGTTAGTTTGTTAGTTTTCTAGCACATGTATAAATATTCTTAACATCAGTAATGAAGCTTTGAGCAAAGCATTTCATTCAAGCATAATGTCTGACCTCTCTCCTTTCTCTCTGAATTTCGAGTGCACTATATTCCGAGTGCACTATTCTCTAGCTTGTGTTGTCACCTCCACGATCCTGGTCATGTAGCATTTTTTACATGAGTCATACATGAAATTTACTTACTTGGTATGCATTGTCAGTGTAAAGAATTTTTACACTACTAATCAATCAGAAATTGTTAAATAAGCTAAAAGTCACTTATGCCTTGACCTTCAGATTGGTTGATAGTATAAAAAACTTTACACTAATAATCCATATCAATTAAACTCTAAAAAAAATGTGTTGTAAAATATATATATTAAAAGATGAATGAATAGCATTTTTTTTATAGAATTCATATGTAAGTCCCTTACTATTGCTTTGTATTCTTGAAGTAAAAGAACTCAACAAAGTCTTCAAAAGTTTGTCTTCGTTGCTCACTTTGAAAGAGTCTCATTAAAGTCCGAGTAATCAAAATTTAGCAGCTTTCTAAGTCAATGCATGGAATTTTGCTTTTGTACATTCCAGCCATTCGCTTAACATCCAAACATCATTTTCTTCTTTAATTTCCAATCATCGAGGACCTTTTCAAAATTACTTTCTAGAACACAAATTTTCCCCATTCTTGTCAACCATAGCTAGCCTTGCTAAAATGAAGGATCTAAAGCCTTAGTGTTTATACTTATGAAATCATGAAAATTATTTGTCTAGGAAAACCAGCTGAGAGTCACAAACAACCAAAATACAAACTGGATGTATTGACATATATATTATTGCACCATAAAATCATGTATTAAATTTAATTTCCATCCACTACAAATACATAATTAAACGATACCAAAACTAAAATAAATTTCTTTATTGTGATATCACTCGTATATAAAATTAAACTCATATTTTCTATCCAAAAAAAAAAAAAACTTAAACTCATATTCTCTATGAACATTTTCATGTGAAATTATTAAATAATACCTTAATCTCATTGTAATTTTTTTAATGATCTAATTTATACATATAAAAATCTTTTCCAAAATGTATAAATTACAAAGAAATTTAAAAGTCTGCTGGAGCCCTTTGCAAAGATATTTTATCTCCTCCTCCTAATATCTCTTTACAGCTTCTTAGTGCTGTCTCAGGGGCTTCTTACGTAGTGTCCTCTTAGTTGTTCCTTTGGGTCTTAACCTCCTGTCTTGTAAAAAAAAAAAAAAAAAAAACCTTTTACAAAGTGTTTTTAGTACACACAAAAAACATCTAAAAAGAAAAAAAGTCAATTCGTGCTTGCTAGTTGCTGGTTGCTAGTTGCTACCTTATCCAATAGTAATTACTCGTCAGTTGGCAAATTAGAGTATGTTTGGAAACAAAAGGTTTAACTTATACGGTTGAAAATTTATTAAATTACAAAAAAACTGTTTTTAATGAGAAAAATGATTTTTTATAGAAGTTGGAAATTTGAGATTTATTTAAAATACTGTTAGATTATTTTGAAATTATTAACATTCTTCTTATTTCACTATTAATTATAAAACTAACTATCAAACAAATATTACTAAATTATAAAAATAAATTCATACATTTTTTAGTAATTTATTACATAAAAGTAATTTTTTACACAACTCAAACGAAATAGATTATTTTAAAATCATTTTTCAACAAACACATCCAAATATAAAATTCATTCTATTATAATTAATTATAACAATGTATCATCGATTATTGAAATAATTAATTTTTTACGGTTAATCCATACATACACATAAAAAAAAAAAAGGTTAGGTTCCACAGCGCAGGATAACATGGGCGATGGCTAGCATGAAGTATCTTAGTAAGTGCCTCATCCATGAAGAAGCCGATTTAGCCATTGGATTTAATATTAAATAAGTCAACGGTGGAGATGTGTTTGTCCAAAAACCAAAATATAATGTCAGGACCCAACTTAGGCGTCCCTGATCGGCCAGAATAGAACTTCGTTGTTCCATTCCCAAGGCCTTTCAAGAACGTGTAAGTCACATCATAATAAGATATATTGCACATCAAAGGTAAATACCAGAGTAAAAACTTATACCAAAAGAAAGCCAAAGGTGGCCCTAAGTCAACAACAAGAGTTTTAAAAACAAAGCCCAAAAGGATTTACAACTAGAATGAAGTTTAACACTCCAGTCGACGGAGAAACCTCATATGACAATAAACCGAACAAAAATGAAACTAAGACAACAGTAGTTGCTCGCACTACATAAGTGCATGAGATCCCTGAGATGGTTCCACTCACGGAGTACCTGAAGCTAAAACCAAAAGAGCAGGGGTGAGTCCCAAAATTCAGTGCGGGTAAACAAAACATAACAAATAATGCAACGCATACATACATGCATAATCATGCTATCATAATTAGACCGCATAATACTTTTCAATATATGAAAACCAATCTTAGCGATAACCGTTCGCTGTTTTCTCAAGTTACTATTGAGCCAGATACTTGTGTATCCCCTTGGAGTTGTTTACTAAAGTCTCCCGCTCCGGCGGCCCCATTTATACCCCGCTCGGAATCAGCTAACCGGTAAGTGACCTCGGTTACTGAACAACATCCCTCCAAACTCTGAGGTTGTTCACTAGAGCCCCTTCTCCGGTGGTCGCATTTATATCCCGGTCGTGTCCGCTGACCGGTCGGATACACCAAGTATTGCTCAATGTTCTCTTTTAATACGCATGCCATGTTCATGCAAATCAACTCACAATATGTCATGTGCACTATGTGCCTCAACATAGCTTACATAACCATTACAATGGTAATCAATAAATTCCATAATGATCTCAATCATAAATAAATGTAGATAGCATTATAGTCATTTCATTCACAAACTAAGAGCATCTTACCAATCAGTTTCAACATTTGCTTTGTACACAAATACATAGTTGAGTCAATAAGCCTTACCTTGACATTTGTCAATAATTTCACGGTAAACCATGTTCATCACAATAGGCATTCACTTCGCATTCGAAGCTTAAAACTTCATATACGTACAAAGTACAATAAACTCACAATTCAGTAAACACGTGAACCCATTTCCCATAGACCATCATAAGCATAGAACACAACAATAATTCACATAACCATCTACTTCATTTTCACTTTATTACTTTCTTCACATTACTTGTGTACATTGACCGTTTTGACTAACATTCTTTATCGTATTTTAGCATAGTTACTATAAGTAACGCTCACGACTATACTTTATTCTTTCCATAAGAACCAACTCAATTGTAAGGAAGAACCATATTCTTAGATTCAACAAGAACATAAACATTTCTTATCCCACTCTAAACAAACACATTTGTTTAAATCTTGTTCCATATAATAATTTTACCATATAATAAACATTTCTCAAATCTTGTACCATATAATAATCCTACCATTACATCTGTTTAATTCACCATCATATAACTCCATTCTAGTCTCCATATATTTCTCTTTATCCCTTTGTGTTTCGTAATCTCATATCCTATAAACATGGTCCGCAATCCTATTCCTCTCCTTTTATATTATTATTTTACACCAACTAAAAATAAGTTGTGTACGACCCTCAAACAGATTCTCACATTCATCAATCATGCTCAAGATTATAAGACAACACAATTTATACTTCTCTTAATTACACATATCTTAACCCTACTTATAATAGCATTAACACAACATCACCATGTTATCTCTCAAATCTTTCACCTTATTGACGCGTTAAAACTATCCCATCATATTTATATGTTCGACATCACATCAATTTATGTTACCTCACACTATGCCACAAAGAACTTTAATGTATAGTTCATCAATTCTTAAAAATCACACCATCCATGTTCATACCTCTACATACATGTCAGTTCATGACAATTTCCCTTTTTCGCCAATTTCACCATAATCTTTTCTAACATGTTGTTAATAAACCTCCATTGATATATTAGTACCCCCACATTTAATTTACTTTGTTTACACTAAGTCCTTACCTCTCTAAGAGCAGGAGTGGAGAAACACAGAAGGCAAAATAATCATTTTGTTGTCTGACACTGGCGCTTAGCGCAGAGGTCAATTTTTCAGGTCTTGCTCTCGGGTGCTCCAGCGCTCAGCGCTGGTTATCAGTCCCTCTCTGTTATCCTAGCGCTCAGCGCTGGGTTCCTGGCGCCCAGCGCTGGCGCGATTTCTGCAGAATCGCAGAAACGCGAATTCTGCAGAAATCCAACCATTTTAATGCACAAATAAGTCTCGAATACATAATGAAGGAGTTCAAAACTCCCTATCTAACATCATACTTGACTAATCAAACAAAGTTACTCATATATCAACAATATCAAACTGATTTGACAACAATTTCATGTCAAAACACACAATCTCATTACCTAAAATCCCAAATCATCATACCTCCGAATTTCCTCCAAAATTCATCATCAATCCAACCTTAAATTTAAACCCCTCACCTGATCTTTGCACATTTGTAGGAGAGAAAGATGATGGAGATGAATTCCCCGTGTCCGAAAACGTCAGAACCACGCTGAAATTCGTCCTTTGCTCTTGGATCGTCTCCTTCTCCCTCTTCTCTCCAAAGGACTCCTCTAGTTTCTGCTAAGGTTGCTAATGACTGCTCACTCACCTTCCCAAACTATTTATTTTGTGCCGCTTTTACTGAACAACCCTTGGCCATAAGTTAACTCATAACTTACACTGAGGGTGAAAAGGAGAATACGTCCATATCTTTATTATGACATCTTATTTAATTTTATATGAATTGCTTAAGCACAATAATATATATATTTTTTTTATTTACACTCTACTAACATTCTCATGCTATAAATAATTAATAACATGGCAAAAATTTCAACTTTTCCTCTCTCTTTTAGCGGGTTTTACATATAACCTGTTACCGGTAAGACTCATTTTATTTGTCATTGTAAAATAGTCCTTTTTTACATTCTAAAAATTGCAATGATACCCTTATATGTTCATCTCCCTCGTTTATGAAAGCAAATCCAACTCCCCTTCCTTTATTATCATCATCTCCATCCATGAAAGTCTTGAAAGAAGAATACCCTTCTTCTGATTGCTCACGTTAACCAAATGGAAAAGCATTCCAGGGTGTCTTTCTCTCTCTCATCTTTTATGGCTCAAAATTATCAGATTAGAACAAGCTTGAAAAGGTAGTCATACTCAGCTGATACTCTGTACGACACCACCGGGAACTAATAGGTTTTCCAAATAAAAGTCAAAATGCAATATTTGGAGGAACAAAACATCTGAATCTTTATGTTGTAAACTTGTGATAGTTACACAAGAAGAGGTGCTTCAAGCTGTCCCTTAGTTACGCCCGATAAGGAGCTTCATGCTAGACAACTTGATAAGGCAACCCGTTTTTTTGAAAATGGGTTTTATTGAACCCCTAGAGGTTAGGGATGAAGTGCAATCATTGCTTTTTATTTCAACTTTATATTAAAAAACGTGTCTTTACTGATATCTCTTCGTTGAGCGGCGCAGTGGTTGACATTTAAGTCAGCAGTATATCGTGATACGGGTTCGATTCCCACCTCTTGCTTTGATTGGTTTTTTTTAATACAACAGTTTTTCTCTTGTTTAAAAGAAAAATGGTAATATAAAATCCGAAGTTGTAAAATGCTAAAGGTTGAACCCGCGACTCAGGATTTGTTGTAACCAGGGTTTCCAACCGCTGTGCCAAGGAACGTTGATATGATATTGTTTGACACTTATTTTAATTTATACTTAACACAGAATACAACATATGCATATCATCTTCTACCTCCGGCCGCATCAGAAGATCCTTTTTGCAGAAATTGATTAACAAGTTTTTTTTTATACTTCGCAATCTGGTGGTACAATATTGACTTGTGTAGGGGGTATAGTAGACGCCTGCGCGATGATGTCAGAGGATAAGGGGTGGTGGTGTGATTATAGACGGAGATTGGAACCGATTCATGACTGTGAATTTGAAGAGAGTAACAGATTCAAGAATCGATTACAAATTGAAATTTGTAATCGATTACCAATTGATTCGGTGGCAGCCTCCTCCTCCCTGTTTTGGGCACACTGCTTCGCTCCTTCACGTTGGGGTTTGCTTCAAATAAATTTTTCTCCGGAGGCGGCATAGGTAGACGGTGCTGATATGCGTCGACGCGACGAAGAATGTGGAAGTTGCGAAAGGTGAAGCTGGAATTTCAAGATCTTGGAGGGAAAGGGGATGGAGGTGACGGAGGAGGAGGAGGAGGAGGGGGAAAGCAAAAATTTTCGTTTCTCAGATGCTCCTCCTCATAAGTTAATAGGACCCTTTTTGTAATTACTTAAACTTTACTTACCTACAAATATCGTATAAATCAGTTACAAATGATCAAAAAACTTCCTCCTCGGTGTACCACATGCTGAGATATTTTGTGCTAGCAGCCGCAGATAACATGACCCACCTTTTTTAATGCTAAAAAACGCAAGTCGTTGGTCTTTACTCTCAATTCAGTTGACGCCACACACACTCTCTCTCTCTAACATTACAACTACCCGCCAATTTTCTCTCTCCAAAAATGAAGAGCCCTGCCCCAACTACAACAACCTCTCTCCGCCGCCGGAACCCAAGCTCCGGCCACCGTAGCACACCGGAACGCCCTGGATACTCTCCCACTCCCAGTTACACCTCTTCTGAGGTCAGTCGCCGAAACCCGGTGGCCGCCGCCGTTAGGTCAGTCGCCGGAATTTTCACGGCGTGCTTTACGCCGCCGGAGGCCAACAACTCCAAGAGCGTCGTGGATTCTGAGGAGTTCAAATCTCCATCTGGTATTTTGGTTTTTCTTTCTTAATTTTGTTCTTCACGTTATGCTTTTGAATTTGGAGAAAATGGCGATTTTTTTTTGTTGGTGGAGAAAGTGTGCTGGATTCCTTGTTGTTTTCGGATCTCAGGTTTTGAAAAAGTTTCTTTTTTTAAACTGTGGGTACTGTTTGGCTGCTGAGAAAACGGTAGAAAAAGAATTGACTTGGCTTTGGATTTTTGGTCAGAGTCATCAACTATTAGCAGATGATAATCACTTAAGTTCTGAATGGTAGCTTGATCTGGCTTTTGTCTTTGATAAAGGGTCGAAAATTTGGCGAAGTCCCAGTTCTCAAAATCATGGCTTTCTGTCTTAGAGTTATAGCTACAGCAATTCCCTTGACCCTTGTGCACTAAGATTGCATATTCTCAGAGCCAGGAAATGCTTAATTCCTCATCAATGCATTGCATTTAGGTCACTAATTTGTATGGTTTTATTAATTATTTTAGCATCTATATATGTATGTGTTAGAAAAAAAACCGCATAGATTTTGAAGTGGCGCTCTAGGTAGATTTATGTTCATGTTTATCAAATGGGGTGGATGAATTAGAATAAGGTGTTCTATTTGTTTCTTAGCTGCATCGGAAACTTCAAGAGCTGGTAGTCACAGAACGCGGGGCTCAAATCGCGGTATCAGCATCAGTTCACATAACTCAATCCATGGGAAAGAGCCTGGCCTTGTGAAATTCACCATGGAGGAAATTTTCCAAGTCACAAGAAACTTCTCCCCTTCTTTCAAGATTGGACAAGGTGGTTTTGGGGCAGTCTACAAGGCCAAACTCTTGGATGGAACTGTAATTGCAGTGAAGCGTGCCAAAAAGGTTGTTTCAATTGTTTTTAGCCTGTTCCTTTAGTTGTGTCACTATTTAGGCATAGTGAGAATGTTACTGATCATGAACATCTAAAAGTTAATGGTTAATTGCATTGGTTTGCAGAGTGTATATGAGAAGCATTTGGGTGTGGAGTTCCAGAGCGAGATCCAAACACTGTCACGGGTTGAACATTTGAACTTGGTCAAGTTCTATGGATATTTGGAGCAAGGGGATGAAAGAATTGTTGCTGTGGAATATGTTTCAAATGGAACTCTTAGAGAACATTTAGATTGTGAGTTTCTCTTGGCTTTTTAGCTACATTATGCTTTTGTGGTTTTGCCCTTGACTTAAGCATTGGCTTTTAGTGCCTACAACTTGATCAAAGGATTATTACAGGCATTCATGGAACCATTCTGGACCTAGCTTCTCGTCTAGACGTTGCAATTGATGTGGCCCATGCTATCACCTATCTTCATATGTATATAGGTAAAACACTTTTGTCATCAAGCAAACCATTTCAGTAATGGCAAAGTGCATAGTTGTTTGTCCCTCATGCCATGTAGAATGCTAGAAAGAATCTAACAGGCATTGTATATTGTATCTCCTTTGCAGATCATCCAATCATTCATAGAGACATAAAATCTTCCAACATTCTCCTCACTGAATATCTTCGAGCTAAGGTAGCTGACTTTGGTTTTGCTAGACAAGCACCTGACAGTGACTCTGGCATGACCCATGTATCCACCCAAGTTAAAGGAACAGCTGGCTACCTGGATCCTGAATACTTGAAAACTTATCAACTAACTGAAAAGAGTGATGTGTATTCATTTGGCGTTTTGCTTGTTGAACTTGTCACCGGAAGACGTCCCATTGAACCAAAATTTGAACTCAGGGAGAGAATAACAGCAAGATGGGTGTGTACTGTGTAGTGTTTTCCTCCATTTTACTCCTTTTTTAGCTTATAGTCATTTTTCACAATTTTATGAAAAACAAGTTGTTATATGATAATCCATTTTGGTCAAAACTTTAGCAGGTAAGAAACATAGATTCTTTATTTTAACTTATTGGCTATAAGTGCAGGCTATGAAGAGGTTTATTGAGGGAGAGGCCAACTCGGTCTTGGACCCAAAACTGGATCAGACTGCAGCAAATACTCTGGCTCTAGAAAAGATACTTGAACTAGCTTTACAGTGCTTGGCACCTCATAGACAAAACAGGCCTAATATGAAGAGATGTGCTGAGATTCTTTGGACCATCCGCAAGGATCACAGAGAGCTATCAGCTTCTGACTTCCGCTCATTTTCCACTACTTCACAAAGGAGCGCTTCAGTTAAAGAGTGACAAGGCTAAAATTCATCTCAGGTGAGAAGACTTGCATTGAAGAATGTTAAGTTAGGATAAACCATAGCCACAGGACAAAACAAAACCGTTCTTTTATATAATGATCAAGCAATTTAAGCATCTGGGATGGTCCAAGTTGGACCAGATTAGGTAAAATTCATATTTTGTGGAATTTGTCCATAAGAATTTTGGCTTGTGTATAGGAAGGAACTAGGGAGCATAATAAGTGCCCTGCTTTCCTTGATTGTGTTTTTCTTTTTCTTCTTGTGATACACAACACACGAGGACGAAAACTTGTAATCTATTGGTTGGAAATTTGTAATTTGATTGCTATATTACTACCTTGGTATAAATATTCCATTTACGATTAAATATATGCTTTAGATAATTTTATATATTAATAGTGATTGGTTACATTGGAAGTAAACTTTAGTCAACCCTGGTGAATCTTACATGTAATGTTAAGGTTCAATCTTTAAGTTGCCTCTTTAGGGAGAATTTTATTTCATTACTACCCTGACTCAAAGTTGCATGAACAATTGCAATGTACCAAAAAGAATATTCTTGAGAGGCAAAATGGTTACGTGCTTATGTAAGGAACAAGTTTATGGTGCAATGTCTAATTTGGTTGCATCAGTACAACTACATTGAATATCAATCCAACACATATAGCAGAAACAAAGATATATGGCCTGTGGATGGGGTTGAGCCTCACCCCACAGTTTTTCCCTTTAGGCTCTTATCCCTCTCCCCCCCCCCCCCCCCCCCAGTCCGAGCAATGCTGCATTATACCAAGCAACTCAAATTATTTTTAAAGAAATTAATTTACTAACTCAATATTAAGTTGTCTTCCTAGCTCCTACATAAGCAATGGTGGATGAAGATCTTTTGTCCCATTTTTATGTCGCATTCTCTGTCTCCCATCAATATTAATTTGTCACTTAATAAAATAACATCATAACTCATTAACACTTATGCACATCTCCAGCCTTTGATTGATAGGACCACTGAGACACCATTTTTTGGCACAGTAGGATTTTGTTCAGCAATGGTCCAAGATGCCAAGGAAATCAAGGCAACAAAGTTTTTGCTTTGTTAGAGTTTCTACTCCTAACTCCTAAGTGAGGTTCTCATGTTTTTCTTCTTTCTTCTCTACTTGAGTCTTCTATGTTCTGTACACAGTACACGAAGACTTTTTTTTCTCTCTCTTTCTTGCGTTGTGTTAGTGGGAATGATCCATGATCTTTTGGTCTCGTTTTATCCTATATATCTCCTCCACAAAGGTCCTTGAGAGCTTGGATGTAATAGCAACCTCATCAACCTTCAAAGCAACTTCTCACCCTGATAGAGTGGTAGGTACCAACGTTAAATGCCAACAGAAAGGAATTGAGAGGGGAAGCATCATAGTTTGGGTAAAAATTTCTATCATGGTAGGTTATGTGCTTCAATTTCTACAGTGTCATTTCAACATTTTTAACCTACCTTTGAAAAGATGTTACCAAAAAAAAAAACTTACCTTTGAAATGGAAAACTAATATATATAGAAAGGAAAATATTTTTTATACGACTGCATTTGACACCTATATAGATGCTGTATATTAATTTGAAAGTGAATCAGTATTAAGGTATCTTATATTTAGAGATATAATAATTATATCATATGTAAATATGAGAAAAGTATCAATTATAATGTCAAATCTAGTTTGACATGTAATGAAGTTGAGCATATCAAAATTTCTCTTAATAGAGAGAATATTTGTTTGTTCCATACAGTGTCATGAATTTTGATTGGTAAAAAGATCGTCTTTCACTATTTCTTATTATTAATTATTGAATATTTAAATCAATTTTTTTTTTAAATACAAAACTCCAAACTAGAATAAAGGATAAACGTTAAAAAAATTACAAATTGTAAAATGCCAAGCAAACTGGCTGTACAATGCTTAATTTTTTGCCTTGATGAATCTATCAATAAGCAAATTTAACATGCAATGCACTATCAGTTACCAATAACATGCCAATCAAGGAGCAACCACAATTCTCCCAGCAACTTGATCAAGATCTCTTCGACCACTAGAAGTGATTCTCCTACCTCCTTTGATATCAATCTCAATAATACTCATGGTTTCAACCGTTGCAGAATGTGTTTGGCAATAGCACCACTGCTCTTGTAGAAATGTGGCAGACGGCTTCCATTTCTTTTGCTTCCACCATAGATTCTCCTAAAAGCACCAACACAAGGCCACCTCTCAAGTAGATCTTTCTTGCCATGGAGGTAGCTCTTACGTAATACCAATCAGGATCATACGGGGCCAGTTCCTTAAACTTCGCTGTTTATATAATATCCGTCCACTCCAGAAGCTCCATCCTGTTAGAACGCTTGAGGTGAGAGGAGTAAGCCTTGACGAATTCGTGAGGCGAAACATCTTTTATTATTGCCTTTGCAGTTGCCATAGCCAAACAGAGAGAAGAATGCTGCCTCAAATTCTCTTCTCTTTTGGTTCAATTAGAACTCATGATAATTTTTTTTAATACTTTGTGGGACATACACAAAAAATAAAGTATCACTTAGCCTGAAATCAAGGTGTTTCATCCTCTTTTTTAATTTGCTTGGGATTTCTATGACATAGCTATATTTTTTATTTTGTTCGGAGTTATATGACGTGGCTATATTTAATGTTTCATAGAAATAGGTAGCATTACTTTTAGTTTTAACATATCTGCATCATACTCACGCACAAATCGACAGTACAAAGCTTTTTGTCAAATAAAAAAATTAGAATATATTAGTTAAAAATTGAATTTCAAGCTAATATTTTCTCTGTTATCCTACTCAGTCAATGCTTAAGAAAATGATCTACAGTGTGAATCAACAGCACTATTTTAATAATGGTATTTGATAGGAAATTAAACAAACCAAAGAAAGAAATCTAACCAAACGTTTCGAATGTTAGCAGACGATAATACAAGTCAAAATAATATTATATTAGAGCATGTATAACGAAGCTTTTCTATAAAATGAGATGAGATAAGGCATTCATTATTCAAGTTTAGATAACTTCAATAACCATTACCAAAAAAAATAAATAGAGTTTAACTTTAGGACGATGTTGTCCTTTCAATATGTATATGTATTGTAGCTTGGTTTGAATTTTTTAAAATATTAAAATCTTAAACAGATTATCAGTTCTTCAAAAAGTGAAACCAAATCAAGTCACCGAAAAGATAAAAAATTGTTTTAAAAAAAATGCTTAAAGGCTGAGGTCGTGGTCGTAATCGTAGGATATTTCTTGGGCAAATTAAGTAGTGCCAGTTTGGTATTGAAAAAAACATAGGATATGTTTTTAATAGTGCAAATATTGCTTTCAAAAAAACAAAAGTAGCCAACTTGAGAGGGTTATAAAGAAAACAGCTAACTAAATAACAAGATCATTAAGTAATGTTGAGTTGCTTTTATCATCAGATCTCTTAATATAATAAATTCAAAGGCAATTAACCTTCCAAACTATTTACATGATCAAAGCTCCAACCTTCAGCCCTTTATCCCACGACCAAAATTTATACCTTTTTTATTCTTTCTCCTACCTTATCACATAGACACATTTATGTGAAAAATAGTATATCCTAAAAAGAATGTCAGAAGCAAACCTTGCGAGGCAAAGAATTTACAAGAGACTGCTTTGCTGATCAGTGATCACTGTCAACATCTTTGGCCTCACAACTCAGTCCATGTTGATTTCTAATTCTAGTCAGCAGCCATAACTTTCACCTATCCAATACCAGCAGCCTAACATTCTTGTGTCACCTTAACACAATTAAATTCCTAAAAATCCACCTCATTCCTTTTTGCACCCACCACTTCCATGCATGTTCTTCTAACCACCTCTTGAAAATGAATCCTGACGAGTCAGTGCATAGTTTTCACTTGAAGGTAGCTGATTCTCGGTATGGACGATATTCACTTTTGAACAAAGGAAGAAGAAAGAAGATGTGTATATTGTAATATGCCAAAAGCTGTAAACATTTTAAAAGAGCAAACATGAGACAGAGAGGGCAGAGAAACAAAGAGATGGAGGAGAGAGCAGTAATATTGTAATACCTATGCCAAAACCAGTAGGTTTCACTGGTTTCAAGTATCCAGCTTGTTGCTGCCATGGCCAATGCAGCAAAACCGGCCAATGCAAAACCCCAGCGGAATCGTCTCAGAAGTGTCTTGACAAGATCACAAAGCCGTTGCTTTATAGTCTGCAAACTGCAGTAGAAATTCACTATTATTAATTTATTACTATTTTTAGATATGTTGTTGAGGACTTGTTCATCTTCAAGCACATACAACAACCAGAACAACAAAGCTTTTCCCCACTAGGTGGGGCCACCTACTGATAGAGTATGGGCTGAAGTAATTGGGCCTTCCACAACAAACAAATACAAGCCCAAAAGAAAGAATAGAAGTCAGCCTGGAATATTCTAGTATTAGGCAATGCGATTGTCATTTATCAGTTATTACCTTTTATTTGTATTTACATTCAGCACTAGTAGTTTGTTATGACAAGTGTCACTAGACCCTTTAATTTAGGTAACTGAATTTGTAAGATTGGTTATATAAACCAATAGTGAATGAATGAAAAGGAAGCAAGAAAATTACCAAAAGTCTTTTCTCTCTAATTTCTTAGGAGGTTTCTTCCTTGTCCTCCATATCAAGGAATACCCATTCCCTATCAGCTACATGGACCAAATGACATCATCGTGTTTTGTCTAACTATTGGGATATCCATCTAATCTACTCTTCTTACAAGGGCTTCTAATGGTCTTCTCATATTCCAAACCACATAAGGCGAGATTCTACCATCTTTTCCTCGATCGGTGCTACCCCAACTTTCTCTCTAATGCATTCAATCATAATCCTATCTTTTCTTGTATGCCCACGTCCAATGCAACTTCTTCATATCAGTAACATTGAACTTATGCTCTTTTTGGCTTTTTACTGTCCAACATTCAATACCATAAAGCATCTCAGGTCTTATAGCTGTACAATAAAGTTTTCCTTTAAGTTCAAGACACACTTTTCTATCACAGATAACACTCGAAGTACTTCTCCATTTCAATCATCTAGCTTGAATCCTATGGTTTACATATCCCTCTATTTCAAGCACATATAAGTTTAAAAAAATAAAACTGTAATTGTAATCGGGCCATGAACTGCTTTCTAAGTTTTTCAGCACCAATGCTATGACAATAAACCCTATTCTAACACAAAATCAGTGACTACATGCATATGAGCCGGACCATGAATTGAATGAAAGAGAAAACAGTAATATTGTGTCAACTTGGCAATTTACGAAAGGGTTATTGTGAGACTTGATCGAATGATGACATCATGAAAGATATGTTGTACTATTAAGTTGAACTGAAATTTACAGAAGCCCTATAGCAGATACCAAAGCACAGCATGCCATCAAACGGAGTAGGGATAGCAATTGTAGTGCAGGTAAGCAACATTATTAACCACTCTACTAGTTTCCTTGGAAATATCTTCACTTGGAGCTCCTAAATCATAATTCTCTCCATTAGTTTCCACATCCAAAGATGCAAATCAAGATTAGTATATTTTCTATTGCCAGGAACCATATCACTCTAAACTCATGCGAATTTTTACATAGAATGCAGTTCTTCAACAAAGAACCCTAGAAACAAACTTGAGAGAATTGGGGAACACACCCTAAACAGTACCACACAGCTAGATCATGCTACTATCAGCTACAAAACTCTCCTTTGGGGGGGGGGGGGGGGGAGGGTGGGACATCACACAAAAAACTTGATAATAAAACATCGTGCACAAAGTGTACCATCAATTACTATTATGTTATCCTCCAACAACTTTACTAAGCACGGTAAACTCACCTTTGAAGGAAATTTAGTGAGAATCCAATCGAAAGGGACCTATACTTTGATGACATCTCTATCAACCATCCAATAAGAAGACCAACAGCCCCAATCACAATTACAAGAACAATATTGGAAGACCTGCACATTTCAGTATAGATAAAAGTGAACAAAACATATTTAACGGCCATATATATATATATATATATATATATATATATATATATATATATAGACACACACACTAGTTTGGTGTACCTGGTTGCCTTAGTTGCAGCCATGAGGGCGGTAAGTATAGCAACAGCTGTGTGGATTGCCCTCTTATATACTTCGTTAATGGTAGCTAGGTACACAAAAGTGCTAATCACAGCCATGAAAGAGAGCCAGAAGTCCATGAACTGAAATATTGACATATAAAGCCACTGTAAATTCCCAGAGAAACAAGTATAGCCATTGTGTATGGCATTGTATTTTAGATTCCAATATCTTGAATGAAGTCATTTTTCAGCTTCTCATCTGAGCATGTATACATGCTACTGTGGTTGACACCAAGGCTTGGGTATCCACAGCACAATTCATCCCATTAGGAACATAAATCCTATTAGGAACTCAGATTGCAGAGAATTGTTGAAGCTTGTAAAAGCTATGCAAGTGACATAACATCTTTTTCTATCCAATCTCAGTAACAGTTTTAGTTCCAAATACTCTTTCAAAAAAATTGTAAGATAGAATAAGAGAGAACACTGAAGGCAGAGCTGTAACCTGTAGAACATTATAGCTCAATACACACCAGGTCCCTACGTCACATGCATGATATAGTGCACTTGAAATTCCACTGGATGTGAATAAAATCCATTCCGAAAATGCCTGCATAAAGGAAATTACGGGTTCCATTGTCAACACAAAATCTATATAATGAGTAAATTTATTTTGTTGGAAATTTAGTAGTAATTCTCTGACTGAAGATATTACTTCTTGGGAATCCAGATTGTTTGTCTCCTTCTCACTATGCTAATTTAAATATCTAAAATCATTTCTCCTCAACATATAAGTTTATATACAAGTCTAAATAGTTCCAATAAATCATGATACAACTGAATCATTGGGAGGAAACGTAGGTAACAAGAAGAAAGAAAGTAAAGGATAAGAACCACCTTCTGCCGAAGGGCCCAATAAGCAGGAAGTATAGCTGCAGCATTTGATGCAATGAGAAAAATTGATTGCACTACATGCCCTACAATTTTTTTTCAATAACTCGATTAAAGAACAAAAAAATATATAATGTCTTACAGCATATCCTAAATATAAACTCAATAGAAAATCTATAAATTTGACAAACCAAAGAGAAAAATAGACCAAAGTTGCCAAACTAAACTTGACTCAACCTGACTACATTTACTTTATTTAGTAAGTAGCTAATAAAAATACATAATATATTGTGTTATGATCCAAGGTGGATCTATTGAATGTAGGATCGTTCTAGGAGAATTAATCCATAATTGAAATGAAAATTCAAACTAAAATTGGAGGGAAAACCAAAATTGTTCATCTTTGATGATCTTGAGGAAAAGTTAGAGAACTAGCTCCACCTCAAGCCTAAGCTTGATCATCAAATCACAAGTAATTTGGATCCACAATTCCTAAGCAATATGAAGCAAAACTTGTGTGAAAACTAGATAAGCCTATGGCTTTTGCGTGAGGCAACAAGAATCAAAAAGAAAGGGAAAAGATGAAGGGGAAGGGAAATGGAAGAAAGCGCCACAACTCCATGAATTAGATGGAGTGATAAGCTCAAGGAAGATCCGCCACAAGAGTATTAAGCTCTTGATGAGACTCACAAGGTTCTACTCTAGAACCTTCAAGAGGAGACTCTCTCTAGATCTTAAGTGTGAGATAAATTCCTAAAATTCACATTATGATTCAAAATGCTTACATTTGGGTATTTATATGTTTCCCAAAAATATGAAATGAAGCTAGCGCCTATTTGCCTAAGCTTCTAAGCTATATGCGCCTCCTTCATGAAGTGTGGGCCTTGATGGCTACATCTTGGCCCATTTACAAGTCCATGACCAAAAAAGTCAAACTACAAAAGTCAAACTTACAAAAAAGTCAAAGTCCTACTTTTATAACATATTTTCCTATTCTATTACAAAGTCCTAAAACTAGTGGAGAAATCCTCTTGCAAGCTTTCCATGATCATATCATATTGGTATCGGTAGCAACAGATTACTACAAATGTATCATAAAATGGAAATATTAAACAAAAAAGATGGTTGACCAGAATATGTCTGTAAACTATTTAGTTTGGTTTCTCTGCTGGATACTGTCACTTAATAGAGTTCTTTTCTGATATAAATAGTAGCCAGGAAATCAGATTAAAATAACATGACAAAGAAAGGGAGGGGGGATGCAGATAATTCAATAAGAGTTGAACCAAGATAATTGCAATCGAAACACCAGTTTATCAATTTCTAAAATGAACAATCACCTTTATGTGATACAATTTCAATGCTACAGTCAAAGCCACCATGATTTCGATCACAAGAGCAGAAGCTGAGGACAAAAGGCAAACATTAAAAATGGTAAATTTCCTTGGAAAGTGATAGGAACTGATATTAATAGTAGGAAATATCAGTAACACTCAGGATCCAAGCTCCAATTACAGTGGTAGGATATAGAAACTGTAAGGACAGAAGTACAATAAAATAGAGAGAAAGAAAATCAGAGCTGCAAGTGCAGTCTCTGACCTATAGCCTAAGCCACCCCAAACCTTTCCAAGCTCCAGAATAATCTAAATCATTCCCCCCACTTTCCCATTTATTCGCTCCACTAACTGTCTGTTCATTTTCCATAACCCCCTTAGGTAAATGCTATTGTTGCGTTCTTTATTTTCTCTACTCCCACTATCTCTCACTAGCTGTAAATGCTTTCCAGTAGCTCTCACTAGCTGTAAATGCTTCCACTTACTGCCTTCTTTACTCACTCCACTTCCACTTCGACTAGTTGTTTAATTGTGGGTCTATCAGAAAGTTTCAGAACAAGCACAAACATGCAATCTGGAAAACGTGGCAACTTAGCATCCAATTATTATACTCAATGTCTCAATCAATATCACGGACTTTTATGGTTGTTGTTTAGCAATTTAAAAAAACAAATGAAATGTAAACAGAACTGATGAATTGAAAACAAGCAAAGGGCTTAACATAAACCTGTAGGATGTCAATCCACTGGCATCAAAAGAATATCTGCAGTCCCCATGAGAGGAGCATCGTTTTGGGCATCCTTCAAGTGAAAGAGACATGATAGTTTGCCCTTTTGAAGAATCGCTGCTTGTATTAAGATGTCTTAGACCAAAACCCCAAGTTCCTTCTCTAGCATAAATAATGTAAAAATCAACATTGTCATCACTTGAATCATATAGCATGAAAAACATTGATTGATCACTCTTCCTTGTCTTGTTAGCATAATAATAGTCCCAGCTATCAAGAGAAGGTAATCCACCAAATCTAGCATAAACTTCATAACTGATCTTCACATCTGACAATAGTCGTATGTGAATATTTCGTCCAGCTGCACCACGAGGAAGGTCCAAAGTAAAGTATGTCCAAATGTTATCAGTTTCTCCTCCATTTGATGAGTTGTTTAGAAGTGGCTCAAGAGGAAAGTTGGCAGAAGATGCTCCTTCACCAACAGGTAAATAATATGATTGAAAGGGGGTTGGACCTCTACTTAGAACTGTCTGCAGACAACCATTATTATCTTGTCAATAACTTATTCCTGCAAGTAAATATCTTTAAGCATCAAGCTATTGAATCGATTCTACCAGAGGGTGTTCTTAAAATTTAAAAAAACAATTACAGTTGGAGAGTATTTCGTCAGTGAAAAACTTCACTATTTTGAATTCTACATGAGTGAAATTAATATGTTGAACAAGTTCTTCAATCTTTATTTTTCAGCATTAGGCATAAAATAGTTCAAATCTCAGCATTTTTAAAAACAAGTTCAGTTTATCCCAGAAAATCAGTCAAGAAGCAGAAATCCCAAGAGGCAAAAACAAGTAAACAACTACATGTATGCTAATGTCTGCACTTAGACAAGGCCCATTCCTATTTCTGCAAATTACAAACATCTGAACTGAATGGATACTAAGTTAACATTTCAGATGTTATCATAGTTTTGTATTACACTTAGAGTTAATTTTCATATTATAAAGAAAGCACTCAAGGTGACAGCTCAAAAAGAAAATAGAGGCAGAAACACATCTTGTAATAAATACTACCTGAAGTGTGTAGCTACTCATTGTGCAATTTGGTCCAGCTTTACCAAGTGGGCACTGAAGAACTTGTGATTCCATCGAATAGCAAACTTTTACATCACTATCCTGAGTCCCTCCAAACTTTCTTGTAAGATTAAATGGTAATATACTAATGTACAAATGACCAATCAGTGCTGACCGAATAACCAGCGGGGCTTTATTTAAATCACTGGAATAATCATGCAAAGTTTCTGAAGGCATTGCACCATGGCGAGCAAAACACATTAATTTAAAATCATTTGCACTAGAAGCATTATTTGAAGGTGTAATATTGAATGTGACGTTTGCCACCTTAATGGTCAATTCTTCGTCCATATTTGTTATATCCAAGGAGTACAAGTTTGGTACACCTTCCTGAACACAAAAAATGTCAAAGTTACTTTTGCAGGTCATTGCATTTTCCATCAACGGCTTCATCACTGTAGCTTCCTGAGCATTATAATAGACATCAGATGCTGTGCATGAAAGTGGATAGACTGTACTGTTACAGAACTCCCCCCTCATCATTGAATTTGTGCATGCTTCCACGCTTACATTGGCACTGAAGGAGTACTCTGGGCCTCGGATAATCTGTAGACATGGAGAAGAAACTGTTTTTCATCCATATTCAGTCAATGCATCGAGAAATTCAATAAGAGATAGAATGAGTCAAATGGAAAATAAGTTAAGGAAGTTTTGTTCCAGATAGGATGCATAAATAAAGACAGAAATCAAATTTGAGATTTTGTCCAATTTGACATTCAGGAAGGAGTATTTATTAAGTACATCTGATGTATGATACCATTCTATGAATAGCAAGCTATTCCCTTGGCTTTAAAATCCACATAGTATTTTAAAATCAATTTGTTTCACTAGCTTTAAGAGAAATAAAGTGAGTCACTATGCATGGAAGTGGCGTATTACACTAGATGTACTAAACAATCTAGTCTAAATGAGACAATTAAATTTGATTGAAATGCCAAGATAAGATCGTGAAAGAAATCCACTAGCTTAGCTAACCAGATATCAACTTCAACCCCTCACTTGAGCACTTCTCACTTCTAAAGATTTTTTATTGTGAACAATGAAGTAATCAACTTGATAGGCGCCCGATAGTTAGGAATGTATATGTTAGGGGCAGCCATTAGGAGAAAAGGGCGGGAAAAGCAGTTGTATCAAGAAAATACCTATAAATAGGAGTTAGGTAGGTTTTCAGGGAGTCATTTAGGAACTGAGTGGAGTCTAGAGGAGAGAATTGGTGCTCTCGAAATCACCATAGTTCAGTCTCCCCAAATTGTAACTCTTGATTCAATCAATAAAACTTACTTGGGGCGAGATTCCCCAATTCGGTCACTCTTAAAACCTAGATTACCAGTTGAATCTATCAACTGGTATCGGAGAAGTTTCGATCCAGAGGTTCGTCGTTGATGGTGAGAAGATCTGCGCAAGCAAGCATGGAAGAACGCGATCAAAGGTTGATGGAGATGATGCAGAATTTGTTGCAAACTACGTTGCAATCGTCATCGCGACAATCAGAGGAAAGGATTACGCAAAATTTGTTGTGCGCGATGGAGGAGAGGTTTGGTCGTTTTAGAAATGAGAGTATTGGTGGTAACAATGGTGATGGAAACGCCGGTGGTGGAAACGGTTCGCATAGTTCGCCAAAGTCGCATGTGAATGAAGGAGAAGACCGATTTCGGAAGATTGATATTCCGATTTTCAATGGAGACGATGCACCGGGATGGATAGGAAAGATTGAACGTTATTTCCGATTCCGAGGCTTTAACGAAGAAGAGAAGATGGAAGCGGTGTTCGTGGCGGTGGAGGGAAAAGCTCTGTCATGGATGCAGTGGTGGGAATCATGCACAGAACAACCCGATTGGGGTGAGTTTAAAGAAGCGGTGATGAAGAGGTTTCAACCTTCATTAGTGGAGAACTCTTCCAAGATTTTGCTAGGGCTGAAACAAGAAGGGACAGTGCAAGAGTACAGAGAACAATTTGAGGTACTTTCGGGACCACTAAAGATAGCACAACCCGAATATCTAAGTGGAATTTTCGCGAATGGATTAAGGGATGAAATTCGAGCTGAGGTTAGGTTGCACCGTCCAAAATCCCTAAAAGAAATGATGGATCTCGCATTGCTTGTAGAAGAGAGAAATGAAATCTATGGGAAAGGAAACAAAAGTTATGCTAGCAAAGGACAATCAAGTTACAAAGGCACAACACGTTGGTGGAGGAGTGAGGATAATTTCAAGAGTCAGCAAATGAATTCCAATCGTACACAGGCTTCCAACAATTGGTCCAATACCAGCAAACCGGGCGAAGGACCTAGTCGAGAGGTGGTGAATTTCAGAGGCAGTAAGGAAGATAAAGGTAAGAATCCACCCTATAAGTTTTTACCAGAGGACGAATACTTCGAAAGGAGAAGGAAAGGATTATGTTTTACTTGCAATGAGAAGTTTTCCCCTAGTCATGTCTGCAAGAACAAAACCCTGCGGATTATGCTTGTCGATGAGCAGGGTTCAGATAATGAACAGGAGGAGGAAGGGGGTGATCAGGAAGAGATTGTGTGGGAAGGGCAGCACAAGCAATTAACATTGCATAGCATGGCAGGATTAACCTCCAAGAAATCCTTCATGCTATGGGGAACCATTGTTGAAAATAAGGTGCTAGTGTTGATTGACAGCGGGGCCACACATAACTTCATTTCTAGCAGACTCACTGAGAAGCTGAAACTTAAAGTGCAACACACAGTCCCTTACTGGGTTAAGGTGGGGAATGGCCAAAGAATCAGGACAAGAGAGTATGCAAAGGGCTGGAATTGCAACTGCAGCGACTGAAATGTACAGAAGACTTCTATGTCTTTGCACTAGAAGGTGAAGATGTGGTACTAGGGATGGAATGGCTGGACCAATTGGGAGAAGTTAAGGCCAATTTCAAGGAGCTGACCTTGAAGATCAAGGATGGCAGTTCGAGGGTGATAATCAAAGGAGATCCCAATTTGTGCAAGGGAGAGGTAACAGCCAAGATGATGAACAGGGACATTCAAGAAGCAGAGGGTGGTTTTCTGATAGAGTGCTTCCTGCAGCAACTGGAAACAGAAACTCCTGAAGCCATACAGGGAGTATTGGAAGGGTTTGCTGATGTGTTTCAGAGTCCACAGGGCCTACCCCCAAGAATAGGTCATGATCATGCAATCTTGCTCAAAGAAGGAGGAGCAATCCCTAACCTACGGCCCTACAGGTATCCCCATTTTCAGAAAGATGAAATTGAAAAATTGGTGCAAGAAATGTTGATCGCTGGTATAATTAGGCCCAGTACTAGTCCATATTCAAGCCCAATCATATTAGTCAAGAAAAAAGATGGTAGTTGGAGATTTTGTGTTGATTATCGGGCTCTAAACAAGATTACAGTCCCAGATAAATTTCCCATCCCAATAATAGATGAGCTGCTAGATGAATTGGCTGGAGCAGTCATCTTCACAAAGTTGGATCTTAAGTCCGGGTACCACCAAATTCGGATGCAAGAGGAGGATATACCTAAAACAGCTTTCCGAACTCATGAAGGCCACTATGAGTATTTGGTGATGCCTTTTGGCCTTACTAATGCCCCTTCCACTTTTCAGTCCCTCATGAATGCAATTTTAAAACCCTTTCTACGGAAGTTTGTTCTGGTCTTTTTTGATGACATTTTGATCTATAGCAAGGATGAGGCAAGTCACTATGATCATCTTAGGCAGGTTCTCCAGGTTCTTCGGCAGAATCAGTTAGTCGTCAATAAAAAAAAAATGCAGTTTTGGGGGGAGGACAGTGGAGTACTTAGGACATGTGGTATCTACAGCGGGAGTGTCTGCTGATCCGGGTAAGATAGACGCCATGCTCAAGTGGCCAGCCCCTAGAGACATCAAGGGCCTTCGAGGTTTTTTGGGATTAACCGGTTACTACCGAAGATTCGTCAAAGGATATGGGTTGATTGCGAAGCCCTTGACGGATTTATTAAAAAAGGACAAGTTCCACTGGGGATTGGCTGCAACAGAAGCATTTGACAAGCTCAAGACAGCCATGACCACCATCCCTGTACTCGCTGTCCCTAATTTTTCCAAGCCTTTTGTGGTGGAAACCGATGCATCCAGCAAAGGTTTAGGGGCAGTACTGTTACAAGAAGGAAAACCTGTGGCCTATCTCAGTCAATCCTTGTCACCGAGGGCTCAGCAACGCTCTGTATATGAAAGAGAGCTCGTGGCAATAGTCCTGGCGGTCCAGAAATGGAAACACTACTTGTTGGGACAGCATTTTGTGATTAAAACAGATCAGAAAAGCCTGAATTTTTTGACTGACCAGCGAATAGTGGGTGAAGAGCAATTTAAATGGACCTCAAAGTTGCTGGGATTTGATTTTGAGGTGCAGTACAGGTCTGGCAGCAGCAACAAGGCGGCAGATGCCCTCTCTAGGCAGATGATGTATACCTCAATTTCGGGGGTGAATTTTGCTAAATGGGAGGAGTGGGAGAGGGAGATCTCAGCTGATCCGAAGTTGCAGGGTCTCATACAAGCAGTAATGCTCCAACCTCAAGCATACCCTTAGTATCAACTCCTGCACGGCATGTTGTTCCATAAAGGCAGCTTGATGTTACCAAAACATTTCTCTAAAATTCCAATCATCATGGCGGAATTCCATGCTTCTCCAATGGGTGGCCACTCTGGTTTTTTCCGGACTTACAAGAGAATTTCAGCAGTTTTCCAATGGGAAGGGATGACTAGGACCATTAAGGACTATATTGGGAGGTGTACCACTTGTCAACGAAACAAATATGAGAGCTTGGCACCCGCGGGCCTTCTTCAACCTCTGCCCATTCCTACACAAGTATGGGCTGACATATCCATGGACGTTATTGGTGGCTTACCTAGAGCCCATAGCAAAGATACCATCCTAGTGGTAGTTGATCGTTTGACCAAGTTTGCCCACTTCCTCACATTAGGGCACCCTTTTACAGCTAAGGAGGTAGCAGCAGTGTTTATTGCTGAAATTGTGAAACTCCACGGGTTTCCAACGTCCATAGTTTCGGACAGAGACACAGTTTTTCTCAGTCAATTCTGGACTGAAATGTTCCGGCTAGCAGGCACTAAGTTGAAGTACAGCACTGCTTTCCATCCGCAAACGAATGGCCAAACGGAGGTGAACAATCGGTGCTTAGAGGTCTATTTGCGGTGCTTTGCAGGGGAGAAACCGAAGTCTTGGCCTACTTGGTTGGGGTGGGCCGAATACTGGTTCAACACCAACTTCAACAGTTCCATTAGCATGACCCCTTTTAAAGCTTTATACCGTCGTGACCCCCCTCCCATTATCAAGGGCCCAGCGATACCTTCTCCGGTGGAAGCTGTCAATGCTCAGTTAGACCAGCGAGACACCATTTTGGCACAATTACACCAGCACTTGTCTCTAGCTCAGCAGCGCATGAAGAAGCAAGCTGACAAGAAAAAGGAGGGATGTGACATATGCAGCAGGGGATTGGGTTTATCTGAAGGCAACACCATATAGATGGCAGTCTTTGGCCAAGCGTCGAAATGAGAAGTTGAGTCCGCGATTTTATGGGCCCTTTCAGGTTCAAGACAGGGTTGGCAATGTTGCTTATCGGTTGGCTCTACCTGCAGGGAGCCGCATCCACCCCGTCTTCCATGTCAGCAAGTTGAAGCGCGCCGTCCCAGCTGCCTATGCCCCACAGCCCCTTCCACCGAGCCTCACCGAGTCTTGGGAGCTACAACCCCAGTTAGAAGATGTTTTAAGTCTCAGATATGACAAATCGGGGGCTGCTGGGGTCTTGGTTAAGTGGCTGCACTTGCCGGAGTGTGAGAACTCTTGGGAGAAGTTACACACTCTTCAGCTGACCTTCCCTTCTTTTCCCCTTGAGGACAAGGTGAAAGTTTTGGGGGGGAGTATTGATAGGCGCCCGATAGTTAGGAATGTATATGTTAGGGGCAAACATTAGGAGAAAAGGGCGGGAAAAGCAGTTGTATCAGGAAAATACCTATAAATAGGAGTTAGGTAGGTTTTCAGGGAGTCAGTTAGGAACTGAGTGGAGTCTAGAGGAGAGAATTGGTGCTCTCGAAATCACCATAGTTCAGTCTCCCCAAATTGTAACTCTTGATTCAATCAATAAAACTTACTTGGGGCGAGATTCCCCAATTCAGTCACTCTTAAAACCTAGATTACCAGTTGAATCTATCACAACTATGGAGTATATTGATCAATCTATCAGTACTGAATCAACTAAGCCTTCATTAAATATTGATTTACATGATTTTGTGTGTCAGAATTAGTTCATGTGGTCATGACAACCCCCAACCCTTTCTAGGATAAAATAATTTATTATGAGAGAATAAAGAACGGATCAATCAGGAAACTGGGTGAACGCAAAATAAATATGAAAAATGGAAAAACAAAAAATCATGTCAAAAGAGCTCTCCAATTCCTTTGCATATCTGACAAAGAAACCCCCTTATGAAAATAATCAGCAGAATAAATAAGCCCATATTGAATTATCCTATATCAAAGAAGATTTACTAGTAGAAACCAATGGCTCAAACTTCTAGCATTATGACTGCCCTAATAATAATGAATGAAGGATAAGAATATGCTTTGCCAGCCTGTGCTCTAACATTTAGTTAATTTTAAAACAGTATCGTTTAAAGAAAACTTCAATTAATGATGCATTGAATTGTGTATTCATTACACCAATGCCCTACGGCCATTTGTTAGCCAAAACCTTAATAATGTTATGAATTTAATTGGTATGCACAGTCACTGTAAAAAAAAAATTACACTATCAACCAATCATAATTTGATACATCATTAAAAATGTTTGACTATTATCCTAACTACCATAAAAGTCACTCATATCATGATTTCTGATTGGTTGACAGTATAAAATTTTTTGCACTGACAGTGCATACCAATTAAACTCTAATGTTGTTATTGTAAAAGACTTTCATCACAAACATATTGATTAAAGTCTAACATTACAATTTGGAAAAAAAAGGGAATAATAACAACAAATTCCACATACACAATCAAAACCAGGATTTAAAATTAAGAACAATTCAGTTTAGTTATGCACAATAATGTGAAAGGGTACTAGTAGCATCAACATAATAGCTGTTCTACTAGCATAGAAATGCAAAAAAAGTCAGCAACAAAAGGATAAAAATGGTTGCAACAATTGATGAACAATACTTGGAATCCAGATTTCTGAGGCAAAAGTAATACTTGGATAGTAAACCATACCATCTTCGATTGTGTCCTTGTAGATCCAATGCCATTGAAAAGACCAATGTACCAAGCACCTGGAGATATCTGAACAATAATTGTTATGTTTTTTGATATTGTCTATGATATTGTAAATGGACAATAAGCAAAACACTTGTTAACTAACCCTTCCCCACTAGCAATATAGGAATTTTAATATTAAGGAAGATATTGCTATATCATTATAAGCATCAAAGAAAAGGAGACACTGAGCTTGAAGATACAATACCAATATAAGCAAATAAAAATACCTGCTCGTTTGTCAATTTCATTGTGATATTTTTCTGCATTGGAAAGCACTGCTCCACATCAAGACCATTTATTCCTAAACAAAAGGGGGGAGAAAATATAATTATTTTTTTGGATATAAGAAGAAATGTTATTAGAAGAGAGAACAAAAACTAATCATAAAGTAGCACTACATTAGACAGTTCAAAAAAAACTTGTCCCATTTTCTCAGTCAAGAAGGAGATAGAGAACGAAAGTGCGAACAAGTGAAGGAATACTGTCATGGTGCTTAAAAAAAAAGTGAAACACTAAGAAATTAAGAAAACATTACATGTTCATGAGTTCATTATTCATCCTTTAGTCCATTACATGATAGCCAAAGAAATGATCACAGCAGGGCATGTAAAATATTGGAAAAGGCGGAAAAATATCTAAAGACATGCTAAGAATCAAAATAAGAAGAACCTCCAAAAGAAGATGCTAATGGCAGGAACTTACTGGGCCTCCAATGGTTCTATCATGTTGATGAATCAAAAATGTTGAAACAAGTTTACAAATTTCTCAGAAAGAAATTTAAGATAGAATTTATATGCTCAAATTTTGAGTTTATACCAGTTTGATTAACTTTAGTTGAATTAATTTAGGTGGAGCTCTACCTGAGATAGGTGAATCTTTCAGGGATGTGTTTAAGGCATCTGGTAGAGGAGGGCTGCCATCTCTAAAGCATATTATTGGTAGTGTGCTTTTTGGAACTCTTTCAACTCTTGCAACATCCTGAAAACAATGTATTTATGAACAAATGAGGGAGGCAAATAAATCAAAGTTGTTCAAACAGAAAATTGCTATCCTGAAATCAGGTTCTCCATACAATTTTTCTGTAGCACAACCAACAATGAAGCAATTTTAATGGATAAAGTAATCATTTTAATAGCTAAAGGGGAAAAAATTTAGAAAGAGAAATTTGAATAAACAAATAAATATATAAAAAAAATTAGAGAGACATATAATTAGGAATATAGGATTTTATCAGGGAACTAAATCATTTGCATCATTACCTCGTGCAATATGTGGCATTATAAAACAAAAGCTATATCAAAATAGAAGCACATAAAATAAATTTAATCCAAAAGAAAATTCAGGCAACAGGTATCAATACAGATGCTAGTATTCTAAGGTGCTTCTATCTACATAAAATTATAGATTTACTTACAAGGTCTACATCAGAGTTCAAGGATATGGACACTGCAGAAAACCATGGGGGTATATCAACTGGAACATAAGAAAACATCAAGAGACAAGTAAGATCATCCATAAGTCTTGACAGTGATTATTTATTTTCTTCAAAACAACAGTACTGTATCTTATAACCAATTGAATGGTCAAAATGGTATAAGGAAAAAAAATGTTTAGCTTCTCAGTGATATTATTATCATCTCTCATCTCTGTTCCCATCTGAAACAGCAGGATATTATCCATTTCTTGCTCATATAGGGATTCCGTGGATAGGAGTTAGATATAAACACAACATTATAAGTGTCAATGGTTTATATCTATCAACACATAACCAATAAAGTACATTTGAATAATCAAGCATTGGAAGGGGAAAAAAAGAGGCATGAAATGAAACAGCAGAATAACTCACAAATCAACTACCACAAAATTACAGACAGAACTATAGCAACTCGTCGTCAAGGCATAATTCAATGCATCATAAATTAGAGAACAAATGAAAACCCACAATCATAAGATCATGTCATATCTTTCAAGTCAAGCCATGGCTCCAGTGTCACAATTGTTACCTATCTCTGTAAGTTCTATTCAAAATTATTGACAGCAAACATAGAACTCATAAGATCAACACCATCAACACATTTAACCTTGTAATAGAGCATAATCATTTCCATGCCATCATATTTAATCAAAGAATTGTCCAAAACACTCTTTAAACCAATAACAAAGTTGAAGACTGGGAATTATTGAATAAAAAAGAAGGCAATTCCATAAAAATTAATATGAAAAGAAAAAAGAAACATAAAATAACATACAAATTCACCTATACTTCACAATTCAATTCCGACCCATGAAATTTCATACTTGGAAATGCTTCATGAACAACAAAAGGAAGGAAATTGAATGATATAAACAAAAGGGTGACGATCAATTGGGTGACCCACCTCTGATATAGCGCAAATCAAAGGGCTTGAGGGTAGTCTGAGGGTAGCTGAAGCTGGAAACAGTGTAGATTTCAGGAGTGCCCACTTCATCGATTGCAGAACTGAAACCAAGTGAACAATAAAATAGTAACAAAGGACTAAGGAAAATCAGATTGAGATGACACCACAGAATCGAATTCAAAGACATGTTTGTTGTTTTTTGTTAATTTGGAGGCCTCCTGTTTTTTCAGACCATGGAGAAGCAGGGGATGGAACGATGAGTTAATCGGTATTAGTGAATTTAAATTTAATTAAAATTAAATCGAATGATAACATAAACTTTGTTAGCGAAATGTGAGCTAAATATTATAAGGAAAAAAACAAAAGAAAATGTTGGTAAGTTGTTTATTTTCATTTTACTAAATTATTATAATAATAATAGTATTTCGTTGACTTGTTGTAGAGAGACGACGAAAACTTAGACTCCGCAGTTAAGAACTGTCGCCTCGATAGCGCCTGAGACATTTTTTTTTTTAAAGAATTGCGTGCCTCCAAAAACTAATCTTACCAGATATGGAACGATATTAAAAAGTTAATCTCTCTTAAGATAAGTAAAGAATTCAATCCCTATCTACTTTCTTAATAGAACTGAATCGTTATTATTTGAATCAATCATATATTGATATAACATTAAAGATATATGAAAAATGTTTAATTGTTATATATTGATAATATAAAATTTTTTTACATTGTCAACCAATCAAAAATTATATTATAAGTGACTTTTAAAATAATTAGGATAAAGATCAAATATTTTTACTGATATAATAATTTATGATTGATTGACAGTATAAAATAAATTTATAATGTCACTATATATTAATTAAATCCATATGAAAATATATTTTTAAATAGAACAGATATAATTTTGTTATTTATTTGTTTGCCATAGATAAGGTGCTTAGAAAACTTTACCTTTGAATTAGAAAGCGATTTTTTTACACAGAAACGCTGGGGAGGAAAATGGTGATTTCAAGTTCTTACATATTTATCCTGAAAGAATTTTATTTGGACCGTTTGTTATAGATTTAAAAAAACAATTTACATATAAAGTGATTTAAAGATTACTTTTTAAAGATTTTTAATTAATACATAAGTTAATTTACATTTGTTTACGATCATAAAAATGATTTCAATAAGATTTTAACTAATATTATTATTGCATATAAACATATGTACAACTATCCTTAATCATTCTTGAATTTAATGTATTATTAGTCTATATTAGTTTAAATTTAATGTAGTATTAGTTTATATTTTTTTTTACTTTGTATCTAATGGTATGTTAGCATGTGATGTAGAGATTTTAACTAGGTTTAGAGGTTAGCAATGACATGAAGTATAACTCATTACATAACGTGTTAACATATCCATGAATGTAAATATAATTTTTTTACGTTGCAGTATATCAACATTAAATTTTAATAAATGTGTCAAACTCGTGTAAAAAATACAGTGGTCACCCTGATCATGATTGAAGTGAACGATGGTACATGATTTCATTTTTTGGTAGTAGGTAAAATTTTACTTAGTATATATAAATATAAAAATTAAATAAAAGTTTTATATAATTATTATTTTACCAAAAAAAATATTTATTCCAAAAATAATAATAAGAGAGTGATAGAAAATAATATGATAATTGTATATGTGTATATTAAAATATCTTCTTAATTTAATATATTTTAAAATTTGTTACGGTCGTTATTTATTTACTATTTAGATTTTTCCTTTTCTCTAATTCTCTCCTTTTTTTTCTCTCTCTATCGTAGTCGCTTTGACTTCAATCTTTCTCTCCATGAGCAGTAGAAGACATATGAGGAGTTTTATGGTTTTTTGTTTATTGAAAGACTTAGGTCATTCTCTGATAAGGACTTGAAATTATGTTGTGAATATCTTGAATTTTAGCTAAAATATGATAATTCTTGTGATCTTGATGAAGAAATTCTATTTGAAAAATTAAAAATCATCAAAGAGATTTTACCAGTTGAATCAAAATCAATTTTTATGATATTGAGTTCTTTGAAAATATTTAATTGTTTTCCTAATGCATCACAACTTATAAAATAATATTAACTATCCTTATTACAGTTACGTCAACTGAGAGAAGTTTTTCTAAATTGAAATTGTTAAAATCTTATTTGTGTTCTACTATATCACAATGTATATTAAATAGTTTTGCTTTAATTTCTATCAAAAATGATTTTTAAAAGAACCTTGATTATAAACAGATTATTAATGATTTTGCAACAAAAAAAATATAAGGACAATTTTCAAATTATTATAAGGACATAATTTTCTCAGTTCGTACATGATATCGTACATGACAGTCAAATTTCAGTATAGTCCCAAAAAAATATATGTAAAATTGCAATTGTTGTCTTAAAGAAAAGACACACAGACAAAGTTGAATGCAACAGCATTCTGTGGTCTAACATGGGGTATGAAGTTTGAGTGGGTCAAAAATGGGTGCTGGGATTTTTGAATGGAAAATGTTGGGAACTATTGAATATAAAGACGATGTAATTAGAAAAGAAAGAATAAAGTTACACCACAGAAAATCATAGAAAACCAACAAAGTGAGGCCATCATCTTCCGTGAATCAAAAGAGAAAGAACTTATGAGATGGCCCAACCTGCACTAACTGTTATTCCCAACACATAACCTTTTCTATTTTCTCACTCTGCTTTTAGTGTCAATACTTGCTTTGTCAAATCATGAAAAGTTAGCTAGGATGCAAAATTGTTTTTAAAATGAGAAATGTTAGGGACACACTCTTTAATATTTTCTTTTTAACACATTTTTTTTCATTGGTTGAAATTTATATGGGTCCTATAAAATTTAAGTGGATCCCACATAAATTAGTGGGACTCACATGAATTTCAACCAATTGGAAAGAATGTGTTGGAAAAAGAATGTTATAGAGTATATTACTAACACTTCTTTTCTAAAATTGTGCCTTATTCTTCGTTTGAGACTTTGAGTTGAAAAAAAAATTGATAACCACGAGGCGGTATTGAGAAAATTTGAATCGAGGACAAAATTTTAATAGTTTAATCAGATTAGTTTGGATCGGATTTGATGTAATTCGTCTAAATTAATTATTGTTGATTAGGTTGGTTTGGTTCATATTTTTTGCAAAATTTGATATGCAACCCGAACTGAACTAATTTGATATGCTTTGCGTCAGTTTGTTGAGTCAGCATGTTTTTAATCTTTAGAAAAATAGCAAAAAGTTCACGAAAAAAAAAAGAACATATTTGGTCGCTCACCCTTAGTACCTTATCCTTCCTTTTGCACCCAACCCATAAAAAAACAACCATCACTACCACCTTCTTTAGAAGAAGAATCTATGAAAGAGGTCTAAAACACTCATTTCCAAACCCCACCAAGTTTAAATTTTGATGGCGAAAACAAAGACTCCCCTATATTTTGATTTAAAACTGATAGCATCTCACATTAATTCCAAATTTCAACAAACCACAAACTCCTGCATACCTGAAACTTCATTGTTGCATACTTAAATCATTGGATTCAAAGACCAGATATCCCATTATGTGTTTGAACAAACCAAAATTTCATCAAACTTGAGTGTGTGAGAGAAATTTTCATGACAGACAACCATATTAGCATGGGCTGGGTCTTCTCTTCTACTAGATCGGTCACAGAGGTAAAGGGAGGTGTTGAGGGCGGCGTGGGTGCAAAAAAGGTCGGGCCTGGGAGGTAATGCGGAGGCAGAGGAGGGCAACATGAAAAATCGCTGGTATAAAGGGTGAGATAAAGGGTTCTGTGAGTGTGAGTGAGTGAGACAACCCCTTCCTAGGAGATCCCATTGGTGACTCCACTTATAATTATTAGCGTTATAGCGTAGCGTAGTAGTATAAAATTTGCGGAATTATTAAAACATTAAATACATACTGATACCATAATAAAAGTATACATACATAATAGTACTGGCTCCATCAGTAGAGCCTACAACACTGATACCAAATATGAAAGACTTCAGAGTCTACAGTAAACAAAACTAAAAACATAGCAACGGAAATAAAGGTACATCAGACATCCTCTCCTAGCGCTCAAGGTCCCCCAGCGTTGGGATCCGAGGCTCTCCCGCCGGCATCAGGCTCAACAGGTATACCATCAATCTCCTCTGGAAACTCCTCATCAGGATCTTCTCGTACAGTCGAGAATAAAGATAAAATATGACATAGAAAATAAAGGGGATAAGAAACAGTAATATGTCATAAATGGAAAAAACAGCGATATAAATAATGTATATAGATAGCAACACACCAAATCACAACAGTGACAACCAAACAACTTCCGGATAATTTTTCCCTTAACTACTGCCGCTCATACTCATGCAACTAACGACTATATGGACGCGATCACGATGCGACATCCCCAACGGATCAAGGTGTCCCAATCATCACTATGCCACCCCCATAAAGTAGGGTTCGGTCTAAAGCCCGCAGGCCCAACTCGTCTCATGGGTACGACATATTCCCCCGCTCGCAGGTCAGGTCGGAATATTCGCCCGTCAACAACGTAACTTACGGTAACGACATGTTCCCCCGTCCGCAGGCTAGGTCGAAACATTCGCCCGTCAGTTAACAACTCAACTTTCGGTAACGACATATCTCCCCGCCCGCAGGTTAGGTCGAGATATTCGCTCGTCCGTCTACAATTCGACTAACGGGTACGACCACCTCCCCGCAGGTAAGATCGAAATCGCCCCTACGCCAAACTAATCGGTACGACCATCTCCCCGCAGGTAAGATCGAAATCGCCCGTATGCCAACACAGTGATGAATAACAACTATGCAACATGAATCTCACTGACTCATCTCAGGATTAACACTTAGTGCCTCAACCACGACTTATATACAAGCCTGACCAACTTTCATCCGGCTTAACAGGGTATCAACTCACGTCACAACAGTAACAGATCAACTATATCACTAGGTTGAGCACTACGACATATATATATATATATATATATATATAACCTCGATTTTCTCACCACACATTCATCACCCGATTTATCAGAAATCAATGCCTAGTTCTACTCAGACATCAGCAGTCACAACAGACATCAACAACAGTCAGAATATATATTCAATAGTAAAATCAACTTACAAATAAATAACATTTAATCAATTATAGCATATAATAGACATCATACACATATCACATATAATATATCAAATATCCAATCATAGCATAGACAACCTCAATATGAGTAAAATCAACCTAACGGTCAAACGACCTCTAGTAAGGTTTGAGTCGCTTTACGCATATCAATATATATTATTTAAAACTTGCCTCCCTGACGAAATTGTGGTTCTTTCCCCCACCTTAGTGAAAATGGAGGAAGAAGAAAGAAGAAGAAGAAAGAAGCAGCAGCTGGGCCAGCGGGAATGAGGAGGAAAAAGGTGAAGAATAGTGTATTAATAGGTGCCTTAAGGTTTAAGAAAGCTAAAACTAATAGTAGGTAATTAGTAAAAACTAACCAAGGGCAATTTGGTCAATTCATGTTCCGATAAATTTGAAAATCCTCACGACATTTGTAGGAGTCCCCAAATGGTTTATCATAGCCCTGATATGAAAATCATTGGCTCAAGGTTCTCGGAAAACCCTAAGACAACTCGGATCGTCTCCTAGAAAGATTATCGGTCTGATTATAATATATTATTTTCATTTTCGAACGTCAGGACGAACTTTTTCGAAAATATAGGAAACGTGATTCTAAGACTAACTGTCTCATTCACGGGTCCAAATTAGGTCTCGATAGTAGTAAAGCACTACTGTTAAGCAAAAACGCAGACCGGGTTTCGTCTGAGTTTTCGACCCAAAACTTAATCATAGCTTCCTACGATAACGTAGGGCGTGACTATGACCTTGAAATAATTTATTTAATTTTTTAGACCCTCTAATAAAATATAATTATTTAAATACTGATTAAATAAAAAGATTAAGAAGATTTAGGTTCTCATGGGGATGAAGAAAATTGAAAAAGCGAAAGTACGTGATGTGTGGGAGATTGCTTCTGATTTAATTTTTAGGTGAGGGATAAGGGTTGGATTGGTATAGTTAATTAAAAAAAAACTAGTTGTTAACCTGGAAATCGGTGGTCCACCGATGTGCCACCTATTTGGCGCTTCATGCTAGAAGCCATCGATGATGAGGTTTAGCTTAAGTTTCGCCTCACGGGTTTCTAAGAAGCAAAGCACGTGAACGATAAGTGCAAACACAATCCACACTGACTGCAATGATGGAAGATCAGAGTCCCCAACTTGTTGGAAAGGAACGGCGACAAAGAGGTAGAAAGCAAGATTCAAAGGGAAACATAACAAGTTAGAGGTGCAACCAGGAGCTACAGTAAAATATCCAACAACTGAGATGAAGTGAGGCAATTTTAAAGCGAGAGATAACAATTGATAGGGTATCAGCAACAAAGCATAAGATGAAATAACAACAGTTTGTGCAACCTACACTCAACAGACACTATCTTTACGTATATTTGGGGTTGTTTGAATGTTTGGATTTTAAGTTGTTTTATAGTTAAGTGAGTGTGTTTGAAAAATTAGATAAAAAATATTGAAAAAGCCTTTTTAAATTAAAAAAAGTTGTTTCTCCTTATCTCTTGTCCTCAGCGTTATGATAGATAAATGTGATTATTTCTCTCTCAAATATCTTCTTCTCTTATTTACCCTCATGAATATGAACATAACATTATTGTTGTTATGTGTTGATTTATATTTTTTTTCATAATTTATAATATATTTATTTTTTTACACAATTTAAAAGTGATTCATACCCTTCTATTTTTTTCAGCTAATTCAAACATGTGGGAGAATGATTTATGATAATGAAGAGCAATTTATGGAAAATATAGTATAATTATACCATTAGAACTTAGAAAGAGGTTATCAAAGACCATTAGGGTCTGTTTGGATAAACAACTTAATTAAGCGTTTATAGGATAAGCTCTTATGTATAAGCTATTTTAATAATTAAAGAAAAAATATAGTCAAACTGTTTTCATATAAGTTATAAGCTGTTTTCATAAGCTATCCTGAAGAGCTTATCAAAATAAGCTGAAAACAGCTTATGGACATGTCATAAGCTGTTTTCATAAGCTCTCTCAAATACTCTAACAAGCGCTTATGTCTGTAGATAAGCTCAAATAAGCTGTTTATAAGCCAATCCAAACAGGTCCTAAGAGAATTCATATGGTTTTTGTCAAAAAAAAAGAGAATTCATATGGAATATAATACAATTAATATCTTATTAGTGAGAATCTAAAATTTTAGAAATAAATAAATTAACAAATGAAGAAAATAGGGAATATCTAATTAGTGGAAATTAAATTATTGAAAGTTCCAAATTAATTAAATTAAAAGAAGGATTTAATTGGAATGCACTGTTAGTGTAAAAATTTATACTGTTAACCAATCAGAAATTGTCATATAAGTTAATTTTTTTTACTCTTATACTTTAACTACCTTAAAAATCACTTATATTATGATTTCTGATCGGTTGAAAGTGAAAAAAATTTTACATTTACGGTGTTTAACAATTAAACTTTTAAAAGAAACACAATATAATCCAATTTATGGGAGAGTGAAATTTCATGACAATCGAAATTTAATTACTTTTATGTCTACTATGGACTGGGTTTGACTCTTCTAGATCCTGCCTAGAAGGGAAGCTTTATAATAATATAAGTTGCCCTTGTTGGAATATTTTGTATTTAATTATATTCCAATGTCATAATGTGGACAGATATCGTTTATTAATTATATTAGTTATTTATCAATTAGAAGCCTTAATTGATATGTGATCAAATTAAGTGATAAGGCTAATTAAATTTCTGATTTGATAATAAATTAGTTAATTGATATGGATTAAATATGAGTGGATGTCATTGATGGCCCATTTCGGAATAATGGGAACCCTAATTGGCCATCACCCTATATATAGGCTATGGTCCCCAATACACCAGAAAATATCGCATACCGCCTCTTCTCCCCATCTGAAGAGCGACTAAGGCATAAGGAGTCCCGGTTGAGGAAGAACCACAAGCCAACGGGTGTTCATTATCCGTCTCTCTTTTCTCTTCCCCCTCTCTGCGTTTCAGGATTACTGCCCTCCGTTCGTGAAGGTTGGTGATCAAGTCCATCCTCTGAAGAACGCTTGAGGTTAGGAACATACAATGGATTCAGGTATTCCTATATCTTTGATAAATCAGCATGTTGTAGATCCTAAAGGTATCAAGTTTTAAGTTGTTCTTGATAATAAAGATGCATGGTATATATGGTTATTATGTTTCCGCAATAAAGTTTGTGATAGCATGCCTTGTAGATGATTATTGAGTTTAAATCTAACAAGTGGTATCAGAGCGGTCTTCATGTTTGATTTATTGGGATTATTTGTATGAATCCTAATTTTGAAAATTAGGAATTTTGAAAGGAAATATTTTTTTTTAATTGGCACATGGTATTAAATATATATACCTCCAGTACGTGATCCAAATTTTCTTCTTCTTTCGAAATCGGAATCCAGGATTCTGTATTAATAAATTATAATCAATTTTCGATCTTTGGTGAAAGTTTGGAAAGTGAATCGGGAAAGTTTGATTCATAAGGTTTCTTTCATTCATGGTTTTTTGGTTAAAAATAATATATCTATCTTGGTTTTTCAATCTTTGAATATATGAATTGATGATGATTTTTTTTTTTTTTACGTGATTAATGTTTCTTGATTGAAATTTTTTTTGTTTCACGTAATCATAATCATCTTTGATTGGATGTCAATTTTGTATATATATTATATAAAGATGAATGGGAAAAGACTTGCTTTTCCATATTGTTTTATGGTCTCACTGTGTTGAGCAATGTATTTGTTATACTTTTCTCACATACTTATGAGCGAGACCCTATACCCGGGCCTGAGTGCAACTTGAGATAGGGAGAAGGTTGAGTAGTGATAGCCTTCTGGATGTACATCCTGTTTGGTTATCACGAAGGCCTAACTTAGAGTGATTCCTTTCGAGGGTATTGCCACTTCTAATAGTTTACCTATGGTTGTGGGCAATATTTCGAAATGGGTCCAGACTCTAAGAACCAAAGTTAGAACTATAGAACCACCTATTCGGAAAGTTCACATATGAGAAGAATTTTTTCACACTAAGCATTCAAGTTTTCATGTTTTTAGTGTGAAAATGGCAAATTTGGGACCCCCCATTTTATTAAAATTGTCTGGTAATTTTGGTTGAGTTGGTTGAAACAACACGTTGCCAAAGTAACCTCTGTTGCGTAAATTTGATTCAATTGGATTTACAAAAGATGTAGTATTGAATTATTCATGCGAGTTGTTGTCGGCCCGAAGGAAGGCACAACTTGGCCGAATAATTACATACCTGTGATGGTAAATGTGTGGTGATTATAAAGTATTTTCCATGTGGATAATGGGATGCCCGAAGGTGACCATTATTTGACAGGACTTATCACCAATATTTGATCATTGCGTTGAGAGTATCATTTGCAGTTAATTCTTACAATCCGAAGATTGGGGATTAATGGTGCGCTTGATATCTTGTTTGGGTCTTCAATTTGCCAATTTGGATTTTGAGTGAGTGTGAGTCACTTAAAGCATGAAGTCGCTAAGGTGAAATCTCTTATGGAAATCACTCAAAAGAAATATTAAAGATTATGCGGGTGTACATCCATGCGGATATTAATTGGCCTAAAAGAAGGTTAATATTTGGCAGGGTTGCATTCACACCTGTGATGGTAAACACATAGTAATTATAAAGATCATTTTCATGTGAATAACAGAGTATCCAAAGATAGCTGTTGTTTGACAGAAATTATCATCAGTGTTTGATCATTACAACAAAATACCACCAGCAATTAATGTTATTGTCCAAAGACTTAATATTAATGGTACACAGGGTATTTTAGTAAGTATCTTTATGGTACTTATGTTCTCTTTAAGTTAATATTGCTTATGTATCTGCTGATTTAATTCAATTTCGATTCTCAAAAGTTTTGACTATTTTTGGGATTGAAAGGAGAACATTAAGATTGTTCTTGAATCTAGATCTTGCATGAAGATGGAGAAAACCACCTTCTCTCACACAATCTAGTACCTCTAAAGAGAGGATCGAGAATAGGAAGTGGGACCGCTCCAATTGCATGGGTCTTATGATCATAAAACACAATATTCTAGAGATCTTTAGGGGTATTATTTTGGATGGCATAATTAATGCTAGAGATTTCCTTGCTGAAACTAAAAGTGCTTTCTGAAAGCAATAAAGACGAAAAGAAGCACTCATTGGAGAGCTAGATTTTCATTAAGTATAAAGAAAAGGAAATATAAGGAGCACATTATGGGAATGTCCAATCTTGCTCATAAACTTAAGGCGCTAAAACGTGGGCTGTCGAATAAGTTGCCCATGCATTTAGCATTTGGTATTCTTTTATGCACAATTCAGTCAGTTTAAGTTAGCTTATAGCTGTTATAAAGAGAAATGATATCTGAATGGATTCATTTCATAAGGTGTGCAAGAAAGGAAACAATGAAGCAAGAGACGATAAATAGTGCTCATTTGATAAATACCTCTAAAGATAAGGGCTAACAAAAGAAAACTAAGGATAAAGCTGCTAAGGGCCCGTCTCAAAAGAAATAACTAGGGTCACAATTATTTCTTTTATAAGGACATCGGGTATCTAAAGAAGAAATGTCCCAAATATCATGTTTGGCATGCCTATAAAGAAATGTCTAAACTGATGAAGGCCAAGTGATGCTGAAAGATACATCTATATTGGATTTGACCAAGTCAGTAAAGGATAAGGCTATTGACATTTTAGATTGTTGTTACTGGCTAATATTTGTAATTAAAAGACATTTTGGTTTAGTCATCATTTAGATGAAATTTGGTTTTGGTTTCTTATTGAACAAATCAGGATAATTTTGTTCATTTAGAAACGATGGATTCAATTTGTCTTTTAAATTCAAATATTGTAGGAACCAGTTAAGCTATGAGCTGGACAAACTATAATTGCTTGGTATTGAGACCTCTTGTGGCAAAACATTGAGTGAGGAATCGTACGACACTATGCGTAATGTTGATAGTAAAATTAAGGAGCACTATGACACAAACATTTAGAGCACATCTCTACGAATAGAGTTGAGCAACTTGTATGAGGGAATCCTAGATTCCATTGGCCTTATACATTTTATTGTTTGTATTAAATGCATTAAAAGTTAAATATATCAGAATATGGCTATCAAGAATGCAGTTAAGTCCAAGTAATGACGCTTAAAGGTATGGTAAGGAGTATGATTAGTCATTCTACCTTACTAGAGTCAATACGAGAGTAACAATAAAGATTGCAGCTTAAATGCTTGACAGAGTACCAACTAAAGTTACCGATCAATCACTTTCAAGTATGGGAACATCCAACTAAGGCAAGGCCTTATAAACCTCGCGAAGGAAATTGGAGTCCCCCCAAATAGTGAGCGGCAACCTTATTGATACTCTGAAAGGTCAAAGGGGTATGCGAATTTTTAATCCCAAATTAAAGAAACCTTGAGACAGGAACTGACTAGTTCTTTGAGGATATTGAGTTTGGGGGGAGATAAGATTAGAGACATTATCTTTGAGGAAGAATTGGTTCTAATTCCTGAACCAATTCATACACTTGCTATTGGTGTAGCAAATTTGGATCCTTGTGAGGATATTGTTGTTATTCTTCCTATTCAAGAGAAGAAAATTATCCCTGAAGGTCAAACTCAACACCCTCAAGAACTAGAGCATTGGGAGCCGATGCATTTTGCCATGATCCACTAAAGAAAGGATGAATACTACTTTGGATAATTATATAGTATTTCTCCAAGAACATAAGATAAATGGTATAATGGAAAGTGATTCTATCAACTCCCATCAAACCGTATGACGTCTCTATTCGGAAAAGTGGATTGAAGGTATGAGTACAAGCTTTAGCTAAACAATAAGGTTTGAAACTTATCCTATTACCTGAAGGTTTCAAAGGGTAATATGGAGAGGTATAAGGTTTGTCTAGTGGCAAAAGGCTATACTCAAAAGAAAAGATTGCTTGTAAAGAGACATTCTCTTCAGTACCATTGAATGACTCTTTCAAGGACAATCATGGCTCACGTTGGTTATTATAATTTGGAGCTTCACAAGATGGAAGTCAAGACGGTGTTTCTCAATGGCAACATTGAGGAAACAAATGTATATAATGCAAACCAGGAAACTTTGTGTCGAAAGACATAGAGAAGATGTTTTGAAACTTGACGGAATCTATCTATGGGCTAAAAAAGACGTCTCGTTAGTGATATCACAAGTCTCATCAAGTGATTGTCTCATTTGGTTTCGAGATGAATATCGAGGACAACTGTGGGTATTACAAGTTCAGTGGGAGTAAGTTCATTTTTCTGGTATTATATGTTGATATTATGCTAGCCAAAAACGATATAGGCTTATAGCGCGAAACCAAGAAATTTCTGACAAAGAATTTTGTGGGGAAAGATCTTAGGGACGCTTCTTTTGTCTTAGGAATTTCGATACTTAGAGATCATTCTCGAGGTATCTTTTGGGTTATCACAAAAGAGCTATATCGATATAGTTTTGGATAAGTTCGACATGAAAGATAGTAAACCAGGAGATACACTGGTCACTAGGGGAGACATTTTAGTCTCACTTAAATGTCCCTATGAAAATCTGGAAATTCAGGAAATGCAAAAGATTCCCTATGCTTCGGCTGTGGGAAGTCTGATGTATGCTCAAGTTTGTGCGCATCCGGAAATAGCGTACATAGTAGGATTATTAGGCAGATACTTGAGCAATTCAAGGATTATTGGAAAAGCAACCATAAGGAATGTGAGATACTTAAAGAGAACAAAAGGGCATATACTCATATATCGGAGATCTGACAGTTTAGAGATCATGAGAAATTATGACTCCGATTTTACAGGATGCCAAGATAGTAGGCATCCGACTATGGGATATGACTGGAGTAATTTTTTGTCACTTGGTTGCATTTAGTAAAAGATATTGAAATACCACTCAAGTCATGTTGTGAAAAATAAGTCAGTCATATTGTACTTCAACAACAACATAAGTTCTACAAAGTCGAAGTTCATCGACATCAAGTATCTTGTAGTTAAGAAAGAGTTCAGGAAAACAGTTTTCTATGGAGCACATAGAGACAAATTCTATGCTAGCAGATCCACTAACTAAAGGCTTAACACCTAAGGTTTTTTTTCATGAGCATGTTGCTCATATGGGTGTTGTCACTGAGGATGCCTTAGTTTAGTGGGAGTCTCTATTTGTGTTTTATATTTGAGATACAAACATTTTGTTATTTCGGATTTTCTGCAGAAATAAAGTTATGTTTATGAGTTCATTATGAACTTGTTTGTATCTTGTTGTGTGTAAAATTTATTTACACATTAAGGACTTTGGTTTGCAAAATTAATTTTTTTGCAAAATTGATCTCACTAAAGACTTAAGTTGGACCAGTTGGAAATAGGCATGATTCAGAGATCACATTGCATGAAATTTCCATGTCACTCATCCATATCGATCTATGTCATCTAGTGCATTGATGTGGTGGTCGTCGGGGTTTAGTCACAATAGACGTTAGTGACGACAGCCGCGGTGGTCCCATTGTTGATGTATGAGGTGGACCAGATTGTAAAGGGGAAATTTAAAGATAAATAGCATTCGGATGCGCGCCTAAAGAATTCTGATATTATTATTACGATATATTGCCCAAGTGGGAGATTGTTGGAATATTTTGTATTTAATTATATTCCAATGTCATAATGTGGACAGATATCGTTTATTAATTATATTAGCTATTTATCAATTAGGAGCCTTAATTGATATGTGATCAAATTAAGTGATAAGGCTAATTAAATTTCTGATTTGATAATAAATTAGTTAATTGATATGGACTAAATATGAGTGGATGTCATTGATGGCCCATTTCGGAATAATGGGAACCCTAATTGGCCATCACCCTATATATAGGCTATGGTCCCCAATACACCGGACAATATCGCATACCGCCTCTTCTCCCCATCTGAAGAGCGACTAAGGCATAAGGAGTCCCGGTTGAGGAAGAACCACAAGCCAACGGGTGTTCATTATCCGTCTCTCTTTTCTCTTCCCCCTCTCTGCGTTTCAGGATTACTGCCCTCCGTTCGTGAAGGTTGGTGATCAAGTCCATCCTCTGAAGAACGCTTGAGGTTAGGAACATACAATGGATTCAGGTATTCCTATATCTTTGATAAATCAGCATGTTGTAGATCCTAAAGGTATCAAGTTTTAAGTTGTTCTTGATAATAAAGATGCATGCTATATATGATTATTATGTTTCCGCAATAAAGTTTGTGATAGCATGCCTTGTAGATGATTATTGAGTTTAAATCTAACAACCCTTTCATATATAAGATATGTTGCCTTGCCTAATTAAGCAGTTTTTTTTTAATTCAATTATACATACCTAGTCAAATAATCTTATGAAAAGAAGATGGTGTTTTTTTTTTTTTTGGTGCTTGGTATCAATATTATTTAATTCTGTTTTTTTTTTTTACTATACATGTCTTGCACATTAATACTATGAGCTAAGTCCATTTGTCATGACTTCGCGACATGCACTAGGGGTGTTTATCAACCGATCCAAACCAATTCAAACCGCAAAAACCGAACCGAAAAACCGAAAACCGAATAAACCGAAAACTGAAAAACCGAAAACCAAAAAAATCGCTTTTTTTTCATTGGATTGGATCGGATTTCGGATCCCCTAGTGAAAACCAATCCAATCCAATCCAAACCAACCTACTATATATATATACTATTATTTTTTAAATTATAGTACTACTCATACTTAAGCATTATTTTTCATACTTTTATGAACGAACACTCTCATTCTCTTTAATATTTTTGTTGGAATTGTCAAATATTAGATGTATTGGAATGTGTATAGTTATTCATGTACCTAGGAATCAATAGTTATTCATTTCCTAGAAGATTTTATGCATGTACTTAGGAACTAGAACTACATTAATTCTAGTATATATAGGTTTAATGCTGGTTTTCGACTTAATATAACTATGTAACGATGTATCGGTAAAAACCGAATTATCCAATCCAATCCAAACCGCATTTGATTGGATTGGATTGGATCGGATTTTTTTAAGTAAGCAAACCGATCCAATCCAAACCGCAAGTTATTTTCATCTTTGGATCGGATGGCTTTTTGGCTCAAAACCGATCCAATCCAATCCGCGAACACCCCTAACATGCACCAGGTAATTCTTCTTAGGCTTTTTGGATTGATTGAAATTTATAGGACGAGACATGATTGAATAAACTGAATTACTCGTATTATTTAATGTGCAAAAGCGTTTTAAACACGGGACCAGTTGTATAACTCCTGCTATTTTGAAAGTCACTTTTGTAACCCCAATACTATAAAGGAGAAAAAAAGATTTATTGGTTTGCTTTTGAAAAATGTTTTCTTTAATCATATCTTACTGATTATGAAAATCGTGATAGAATTTTATTTTCTTCTTATAATATTAAAGAACGTATACTCACAATAATACACACATATAATATATATATATATATATATATATATATATATATATATATATATATATATATATATATATATAAAGTAAATATCATCCATTAAAACCATCAGTCTACCCCACAGCTATCAGAAGCCGACAATAGACTAACCCCAAAAGTAACTACCATAAAAATAAACCTAAGCTGATCTGACAGAAGAAGTCTACAGATAACAAAGTGCACTACCCCGACTTCAGTCGTACCAAAAGGACAGGGTCACGTCGTCACCAATCCACACCTCTTCGTTGTCGACTTCCAGCTCTCAAGTTAGAACGGTACAGGGAACTGCTAGCAGAATATCTGTACGTGTATCCAAAAACACAACAGGGTGTCCAACACGTACAGGCAAGGGTGCGAAACCAATATATGAATCCAAAAACGATAACTACATGCCTAAAATACAACCAGCAGATTCATACAAATATATCTCACCAAATATCATCATGCATCACATAGTACAACATACATATATTCATGTACTTACAGTAAAAACACACGGGTTTCGTACCCCACAATCAACGTTATTCTCTAAATGTATGCATGATACTTCCATACATCTCAACTAATATTCAATTCTAGATTTTCGGGAATCCCATTACCAAAAGAATGAGTTGATCAGACTCGATTGCCAAATCAAGGCACACCATACTTACCATATCACACTGACCAACACAGAGTACAATGTTTTTCCTTATATGGATTTCATTACCACACCATGTTGTTCAATCCAGGCATAACGCTTTCCATTGCATGGATTTATTTACCATGTCACGTTATCCAATCCAGGCCTAACTCTTTCCATTACATGGACTTATTTACTTACCATGTCACGTTGTCCAACCTAGGCATAACGCTTCACATTACATGGACTTCAGTACCATATTACACTATACACACAGGGCATAGCGCTTCACTCTACATGGATTTCATTACCATATCACACTATACAAATGCTTCAAATTATATGGATTTTATCCATTGCCCATCAAGGTACAATGACACATAATGACTTACAGTCATCACAGGGTTTCCTATCATCAAGGTCCCCCGTTTCAGGGCACGTCTGCCCCACACAAATGCATGAGAAAACTACTTAGTTTCCGTTGGTTTATCTTTGTCGTAACAATAGTTCCTTGTTGTAGCATCAACGCTAACAACCACCATAATGTCTTAGACTTCTTAAGCCTCAAAAACATTTTCTCAAAACAGGACATCTAGTCCAAAACAGCTCGAACCCAAACATCCCTAACCGATGGACCAGTTTAGAATTTTGAATTCAATAGCATAAAAACATCCTCACGCTTACAGGACCACAAAGATCGTCCCTAAGCCGACAGGATCACAACAAACACGGATCCTTGATCCATATGTTTTTGCAGAACCCTAGATCCCCGACGTCTCGGTTTCTAGTTTCTAACTTTTAAAATCACTTTTCTTGAAAACTCAAGAACTAAAAACCCAAATCTCTGATACTTACACTAAGTCCTCGGGATCGGTTTTCTATAAAACAAAACGTAGTCCAAAGACTATTTCTTTTTCTTTCGTCGTTTTTCGGTAAAACACAAACCTTAAAACAAATCTTGTAAAAACTTTTTTTCTTGGATAAAACCAACTTATTTGAAAATCACGTTTCTTAAAACGCTTTTACTCAAACGGTTAACTTTATTAATTTAAAAACTAATAAAGGTTTCTAACGTCCTATTTAATTTAAAAACATCGCTTTTCATTATTAAAACCATATTTTCACAACTTTGCTCTTTTAAGTTAATTTTCCCTAAAAGCAGCTGTTCATTATATTTTATTTCAAAAGAGATAATTTATTTATTTTCTCTTAAATTAAATTGAGAAACAATAAAACATATTTATTTTCTCAATTCCACATTTCAAGCTTTTAAAGCTTTTAAGTTATACGATGTCGGATCCTAATTGATATTAGGTCCTTTAACGCCTTAAATCCCACAGCAGGGCACACGATACATCCATACAGTTATTCAACAATTATAACATGTATCCACATATATCAGCAGTTATGTCATGCAGCCAAATCAACAGCAGGAAATAAAACAATCCACCAACGATCAGATACAGACATACATTACAAACACCCAAAGCAGCATATATCTGTCGGAATTGGAATTCTTCAGGTTTGTCCCCTTACCTCTTATAGTCCCAAGGTAAGTTGTAGAAATCCCGATCACTCTGACAACTAGCTCAGCTAGCTGCCGATCACTACATACACACAATCCATAAAGGCATTAACTCAAAAAAAACAAAGATTTCTCCTATTGCACCATCCCTAGGGTTCGGCCCTATTAAATTAAAAATAGTTAGGGAGCTCCAAAAATTCTCATTCCTTGGATAACATCCTAACTAATTGTGATAACCCTAGATATCAACTCAAAACATCAAAAACCAACCAAAAACCCTACCCTACACAATAGGGGGTTTCGGCCTCTCTCTCAAGAAAATAGCTAGAGAGATTTCTTGGCTCTAATCTCTTGGATCATGCAAGTATGTCATGAACCTAGGCCATAGAAATTGGTTTGGTATTGAAACGATTTTTCTACAATTTTTCATTGAATTTTGAAGGTTTGGGGTTAAAAACCCTAACATTTCTAACCATAGAAATTAAAGGAGAATAAAGAGAGATAGAGAGAGCTAGCTACCTCCTATGATGATCTCCTTCAAAAATGAGTGTAGAAGCTTCACAAAATCAAGCTTTTCTAAGCTCCAAAAATGGAGAAATGGTGAAGAAAAGAGAAAGGAAAGGAAGAAGAAGGCTGGGGCTGTTGCTGGGGATGGATTGCTCTAAAATTTTAGGGAAAAAAGAGTGAAAGAATAGTGTATTTATATAGGAAATTTTAAGTGAAGGTGAAAGGTAAAAGTAATTAGTAAAAACTTAACCAAGGGCAATTTGGTCAATTCACATCCCGACATTTTGAAAAACCTTACGACACTGATAGGAGTCCCCAATTAATTTAACATAGCCCTGGTATGAAAATTATTGGCTCAAGGTTCTCGAAAAACCCTAAGACAGCCCGAATCGACTCCCCGATCGATTATCGGTCCGAATATAAAATATTATTTATATTTTTGGACGTCAGGACACATTTTAGCAAAAAGATAGAGGATCGAATTATAAGACTAATGGTTTGACCGTTAGTCAAAAAGAGTTCTTTATAATAGTAAAACACTATCATCCGTAAAACATAAAATATTCAGACGTATAGGTAGCGCATCATGCAACTCTGAATCGAAGACCGGATCCATGCCTGTGTAGTAAGAGTTTTGCTAACGAGTTCCAACATTGATTAAGGAATCAATACAAGGATTCAAGGAAAGCTTGTATTGGGTAATTGAGTGTAATACTTGTCAATATATGAAATACATCATTTTCTTATATAAAATTTTCTTTTTTGACTCCGTAAATAATATCCTTAGGACACGCACGAGCCTTCTCCTTATTGTAAATATCCTTAGATCAAACCTATTTTAGACCCCTCTAATAAAATTCTGCCCTTTGCATACGATGGAGACCATAAAACTCCGCCATCGATGCCACACCATGAGTAAAAAACGCATGATGCCCCAATTCTTTTATTTCAAGCAACATAATATTTCCTAGCAGACCTTTTAGCTGACCCAATTGAAAGGCACAAATACAGGTGGAGTCCTAAAAATTAAAGCACACTTCATTGCCCTAGGGCAACCCCTGTTTCTTCTTCATTATCATAGTGTATGTTTGGATTTGCGTTGAAATAGAGTCAAACGTATCTTTCTGTGAAAACAACGAATTTTTGTTTTCACATCTTATGTCTGGAAAAATGTGTTTTTCCATTGAACATTCTTTCAAACACAAATCCAAACACACCCCTTAATTTGTTTTGTTTCTTTGACACTTTAGCCCCCTATCATGCTAACCTCTTCTTCTCCTTCTCTCACAGCCGCCACGCCAGCATGTACCCCAACATCTCAGTACCAGCATTAGTAGCATCAGAAACCCCCAATCTACCCAGCGCAAACCCAAATCGATGTTGAAGAAACTGAATCTTCAATCATATCCACAACCACTGCTCTACTATCGGCGATCCTATCCTAATAAGCCTACAAAGCTTGAACCCACACTTGCTGCTAACCCCAATTCACACACAACTCCTTCCTTCAACCATAACCCCAAACCAAAGAGGTAGGTTTGAGACCGAGGGGCTGAGATGGTACCTTAATATATATTTTAAAGTTAAATCATTGCTTCAAATTGAAGGTGCATCATGCAAGAGGTTACGTATATACACATCATGAATTAACCACAACTATCTATGGGTTATTGGTTTTGGCACATCTGGATTCTTCACTAATATCGGGTATTTTTTTATTCACATTTTTAGATTTATTGTTCAAAATCCATTGCATAGATTAACTTCAATCTGGAATTTTTTTTGGAATAACCCTAAAAAAATTTAAAAATCAAAATACCCACTTTTCAAATTATACACCAAAATACCCATTTTGCATGCGGTTGGGAAGTCGATATTGACAAAACCGACTTCCTTTCTTTGTTTTAATTTTTCAAAAAACATTATTTTGAGAAGTCAGTATTGACAAAGTAAACTTCTCAGCATGATTTTTTATTTTTATTTTTAATTTTTTATGTTTTAATTTTTTTTGTTAAAAATAAATAAATAAATTATTTGTTGTTAATTATTAATAATGCTAATTTATATGTTAATCTTAAAATTAAAAAAAATAATGTTGTTATTAATTATGTTAATTATTTTTTTCCTCGTTTATTTCATTTTTTATTGTTTGAAAAAAATAATTATGATAATTAATTATGATATTTACGATGATAATTAAAATATAATAAAAACTAAAATTATAATTAAAAACATTAATTAAAATTTACTAACAATTTATTACAAACATTTATTAGGAAACAAACATTTATTCTCCTAAGTGGTGTCTAGTCCCACACCGTGGAGGTCGTCTGTTACATGCTGGAAGTTGACGTCGTCGAATCGGTTGTTCTTCATCATCGGCGGGCGGCTCGTCTTGCCGCACAACCTCATTGAAATTAAGATTGGTGGGTTCGCAGCGACACATCATATCTTTGTTTACTAATATACGACGTCGAAGAGCTAGCAATGTCAGCCTGGTTGGGGAATGATGAAACGTCAAATGAATACATATTCTACATATAATCAGCCGCTGATTGTGGCATTTCAATGTCTACACCAAACAGATTGCTAATAAAATCTCCTCACTGGATGCGAAGGATTGTCGACGATTGTCAATCCATTCGGGAGCCTCTTGTTGTGTGGGAGTATAGGCAAATGAATGTCGTGGAGGTTCACGGTCTTGATATTGCATGGTGTCACCAACCGGCCTGCAGGGAATTTTCGAGTGAACTTGAATACAAAGTGGTGTGAATATGGAAAATTTCAAGCACTGCACATCCCCTGTTCATATGTAATCGCTACTTGTTCACTTGCTTCTCATGACTTCATGACGTATGTACCAGATGTGTACAAGTTCCAGAATGTTTTCAACGTTTTCTAGTAACAATTTAGCGTGGTGGCCAACGAAGCGTATTGGCCACAATATGACGGAGACATGGTGTGCCATAATCCAGAAATGCGAAGAGATCCACGAGGTTGTCCACGATCTTCTTGTATTCATACTGAGGTGTACCTCGAGGAAAGGGGTCAGCCAAAAAGATGTGGACTTTATCGAAATGAGGGTCATAGCAAGTATAATTCTCCTTATCATGCTAGAACTTCTATGTAACACTAGCATTTTTAATTCAATGTACTTTTTGTTCTAATTTGCAATAAATTATCAATTAATTATGTTAACTAATATTTTAAATTATCAATTTAGTTTTTTAGTTTTTATTTTAATCACATAATAAATTAGTTAATAACAACATTAATTTTTTTAGTTTTAAGATTAACATATAAATTAGCATTATTAATAATTGACAAAAAATTAATTTTTGATTTATTTTTAAAAAAAATTAAAAACATAAAAAGTGAAAAAAATCGAAAAACATGTTGAGAAGTCTACTTTACCAATACCGACTTCTCAACATAATTTTTTTGAAAAAAAATAAAAAATAGAAGGGAAATCGGTTTTGCCAACAACATGCAAAATAAGGGTATTTTGGTGTATAATTTGAAAAGGAGGTATTTTGGTTTTTAATTTTTTTTGGGGTTATTCCAAAATCTATCATTTTTAATTATTGTAAATTATCGATGGATATCGTCAGGTTTGAATCTTTTGTATGGAGTAAATATCTAATTTGGTTCCTGAAATTGTAGGGTCGTATCAACTTAGTCTCTCACATTATAAATATTCCAAAATGATCCTTGGAATTGCAAAATGTATCAAATGCATCCCTGGCATTATTCACTTAGTTTCAAATGCATCCCTGCCATTACCAATTTAATGTCATTATAGTCCATGCAAATACTAACGGAGGGATGAATCTGATTAACTTTCTGCAATTTCAGGGATCAATTTGGAATATTGATAATGTGGGAGATTAAGTTGATACAACCCTATAATTTCAGAGATCAAATTGAGTATTAATTTACTCCTTTTGCATGTGTTCCAGACATCTTTCTATGCCCCTCGAATTCCGTCATTATTGTATCATGTGTATTTTTTCATAGGTTATGACTTTTGCTATTATGTTATCTGAAATGAACTTATAATCATCTGGAAGAATCTGCTACTTTATATAAGTTGGTTAGGTTATGACTTTACCTAAGTTTTTGGTTAGGTTGACCAATTTACTTATTTAGTTACAGTCCTATTTAATCCCTTAAGCTCATTTTTTTTTTAAAAGAGAGCGTTGGTAGCATTTTTCTTTCAAGATTTGATAGTAAAGTTGTAATATTTTATGTTTGATGATATCTGACTTGAATGTGTTCTTATGGTTGAGATGATGATATGCTCTTAGAGAGTTTCTAATTAATTTTGGTTTTAGATCCCATGCCTCCTCCTGAAAAAACAATTACAGTTTGGCATCTGGTTAATAATGAAACGTTTGGTAACAGAGAGTGGGAGAGAGATGGTTCTTCCTCAACAGTGGCTTACCCACCAATTTTTTATAATGAATCTTTCGAAACTTTTAATAATGGTTCTTCCTCAGCGGCAGAATTTCATGCTATAACAGCAGAGTCAGTTGTGCCTTTACCTGCTAGAAAACATGCAATTGCATGCATATGGATTTACAAAGTACATCTTATATGGAACTTTGAAAAAGTATAAAGCAATATTAGTGGCTAACGGGCACACCCAGCTAGATGGGGGCAACGTTTTTAGGTACTTTTCTCCAATTGCCAAGTTAACTACTCTGAGAGTACTGTTGTCGGTGGTTGATGTTAAAAGTTGGTCAATGCTGCAATTGGACAACAACAATGCATTTTTAAATGGTGATTTGTTTGAAAAGGTTTACATGGAGTTACTGTTGGAATATATGGGTATTTCAAAGGAGATAAATCCCACGTTGCTTGATGATGGACTTCCTCAAGTGTTTATAAGGAAACAAAGGTTTTAAGACTACAAAAACGCTTGGGAAAGGGGAAGCCTCGCATCCATGAGGATGGGCCCTTATCTAGCAAACCTTATCTATAAACAACTATATTTTGGACAGAGATAAGAAAACGTTAAGTTAATGGTTAAAATAGTGACTTTGGGACAGAGATAATGAATCCTTACTATTCTGCAAGCAAAGGAAAGGACTCAACATCCACAGTTTTGCTCGACCTTTCCCACCTGATGCTTCTTTATGCCGATGTTTGATAGGTAGACTAATGTATCTTTACAATATCAAAACTTGATATCAGCTATGTCGTTAACTGGCTGATCCAGTATATGTCCAGTGCTAGGACATCCCATTTACTTTCATACCTGAAGAAATCTTCAGGCCATGGTCTACTATTTCCAGCAGTTTCCTCAATCAAGCTCAGTATTTGTAGATGCTAATGGGGGCTGTTGTCTTGATGCAAGGCTTCTACATGTTGTTTATTCCTTGGCCACTCTTTGACACCTATTGTATCAAGTTATTCAGCAAAAGCTGAATATTAAGCTTTACCTAGTGTAGCTAGTGCGCCTCATTTGGATTCAGCATTCTGAATTTTGAAATATCTACACATTCAACCATGGTATTTTGTGAAAACCAAGTAGTCATTCACTTGGCATATAATCCAGTTTTTCAAGAAAGATCCAAACATATGGACATTGATTGTCATTTAATTATGGAGTAAGTTAATTCTGATTTTCTAACATTGATACATGTGAAATCACAACATCAATTGGCTGATTTGTTAACTAAACCGGTTCCAACTTCTCTATTACATCCTTTATTATCTGAGTTGGGAATTTCAGACATTTACTTCCCACCTTGAGGGAAAGTATTACAACATAATAACTTAATTAGTTGAATCAAGTTAGTGAAATTCCCCCCACTTTTATTTTCTGTCAGTTAGTTAGTTTTCTATTAGTTAGTTATAATTTCAGTTAGTTCGTTTTTTCTATTACAAGCTGATTGCTCAGCTGTTGTGATCCTGTATATGTATCATTCTCATTGTAACGAATTCATTCAATCGTTTTCCCCGATTGAGTCTTGATATCTTGTGGAGCCACATTTCCCCCGCACCAAAAGAGCATTATGAGAGAATGATGGGCATTCCGAAAAGAAATGCTCTACATGCTCCACCTCATGCCCACATAGATAAAAACGTTAACCTACATTAACACCCTCAACCTTTTAGCGAGTATAAGTTTTACTGCCAAACCATAGTTCAAGAATAATGGAAAGTGATGAACATTGTTTGTAGACAGATACAAAAATAACTTTTGATGTCTCTCAACTTAACCACCTAGTGGAAAATGGCTTGGTTGTTGATTTCTGTTAACTCATAAGTATCCTTTTATCATAGGTAATTCAAATGAAGCATGCATAAAAAGTAAAAATTATTCGATGCAATGACTGTTTTATTTTATTAAACTTATTTATTGATTGATTGCATTATCTATCTATAATAGAAGAATAATAGAAACCCTAATAATTGAAAAAGGTATTTTCTTGTTCTATTTATTGCTTGCAAAGGTTGGATGCATATGTATATATATAATTTGATATAGTACTCTTAATAAAAAAAAATGGATAAAAATCTCCGAGTCTTAAATTTCTTTAAATTTATTTTTTGCTTAGACACAATGTTTTCTTTTCTTATTGGTTGAAACTTTTTTGAATTTATTGGTTAATAGTTGTATAGTTATGAGCGAATTCTCTGTACACAGGGTTGTTTACAATGTGATCGATATATGGGCATTCTGTTGTGGTTTATGTATTGGTTTAGTTTTATCAACTTCCTGTGCAAGTGGATTTCTATATACATTAAGTTGTATCGGATCATATTATGTTCGGAATTGGAGACATAAAAGTTGTGATCTCAATTAGGTAAGTATTAGGTATTCCTCTCATGACCAAGGCTTATATATGGTTTTTTTCCCCGTACAATATGGTTATTTATTTTGGGCAATGAATCATCGCGGATGGTTTTTTGAAATAAAATATCACGTACTCAAGTTTAAAACTTTTTATCTAAGCTAATTCAAATCAGCATAAAATTGCAATTTGTTAAGTTCAAGTTATATATGAAGGTCAAGCCTAAATTGTAGATTTTTATCTAGACGAGGCTAAACCTAAATATGCTAAGTCCATGTTTTTTTCATCTCATCAAGCCCATCAATATCAACAGAAGTGGCTCATTTCAACCGATACGCATATGGATTATCACTGGACAATGATGATAGGTACATTTTCATAGAAAAGTTATTATTTGGGTGTATTGTTGTTGGTGTACTATTATTTGGGATTGGAAATCTATGTAATGGCAAATTCTCGAAGCAAAGAAATATTCTAGTTGTTCACCGAAAAAACAAAGAAGAAATATTCTAGTTTTGGTGCAAGTTACTTCCTCGGGCAAATTTATCATGATATCATTATTTTAATTTTTATTGTCCAAACTACCATCCTTTCCAAATTATATATCAAACTATCATTATTTTCAAATTACATTAAGAAGTTTCCTTTAGAGGGCACAACTTCTCAACATGATTTGGGGAAAAAATTGTCACAGCCAGTTAGGAAGTCTGGTTCTTCAACTATGACTTCTCAACGTGGGTTTTAATTTGGGAAAAATTTTTTGTCACACCCAGTTGGGAAGTTTGATTCTTTACCCGTCTAAGCTTTCATGCTTTCACCCGTCTAAGCCTTCGTTCGTCTGATGACTTTCACCTGTCTAAGCTTTCAACCGTCTAATGAAGCCTTCATCCGTCTAAGTCTTTGTTCATCTGATGACTTTCACCCGTCTAATGAAGCTTACACTCGTCTAAGCTTAGATGGGTGAAAGCATGAAAGCTTAGACGGGTGAAAGCTTCATTAGATGGTTGAAAGCTTAGACGGGTGAAAGCATAAAAGCTTCGACGGGTGAAAGTTTCATTAGACGGGTGAAAGTCATCAGACGAACGAAGGCTTAGACGGGTGAAAACATGAAAGCTTAGACGGGTCAAGAATCAGACTTCCCAACTGGGTGTGATAAAAAAAATTTCCTAAATTAAAACCCACGTTGAGAAGTCGCGATTGAGGAACCAGACTTCCCAATTGACTGTGACAAATTTTTTTCCCAAATCATGTTGAGAAGTCGTGCCCACCAAAGGGGACTTCTCAATGTTATTGAAAATGGTGGTAGTTTGATATATAATTTGAAAAGAGTGGTCATTTAAAAAATAAAAATTGAAACAATGATATTATGATAAATTTGCCTACTTCATGAATATCATAATATTTATCAATACAAATTCTTTTGACTAGTAATCTTGCTTGGTAGCCATCCCTTTTGAGGGATGTTCCTTAATGTCCAGGGGCTAATGGTGAGCAGTATTTCTGAAGGAAAATCCTTTACGTGAGTGCCTTAAGAAGCAAAATCTCTGGGTGGACCTTAGCATGTCCGTTGAGATTTTAGATATGCTATCAGCACGTTTTTTTTTTTTTTTTTTTTTTTTGATAGAAGAGCTATCGGCACTCTTTGACCCGCAGTGTTAGAATAATAATTTATATTTACTACCTTTTATTGGGAAAAAATTAATACACTTAAAAAAGTGTGAATAGAAGGTTATCGATTAGTGAGGTAAAGTTTTATTGGTAAATGGTTAGTCATCATGGGTGGAAATAGATCAACCAACTCATTAGGGGCCTATTCTATTTTAGATTTAGTCTGAATTAGCCTATTTAACAAAAAGATCAGTTCAAGATTTTTTAAAAAATCTATATAGCTAAAGATGTCAGATTAAGGCTTTAAAAAAGCTTATTAAGCTTATCAGGTCGGCCTATTTAACATACACATATAATATATAATTTAATATATAATATTATAATATATTATATATTATTTATAATATATAATATTTATAACATTTGAAAGTAAAAGCCTATTAGTCCATTTAACTATAGAGGTCTACTTACATATTTATTTGTGAATGTATAATATCCTCACCTTTAATCTTTTGGTTACTATTAGTTTAATTAATCAATGGTTGATGATGCAAACTTAATGATTAATGATTAATTTCTTGATATGCTCTATTTTACAATTGTTAGTGTTGTTGAGTATAATTAAGTGGAGGAGTAATAAGTAATTGATCAAACCAAGAAAATTTTGATATAGAGACCAAAAAAATATCCAAACATAACCATAGAAGCCATCATTCGGGCCACTTAGACAAGATTTTTGTCCAAGCAAACCACACCTCTCACTTCCAAACAAACTCTCATAAAATCACACCCACACTCACTCCTCTATTAAGTCATAAAAATCCCCCCACCCCCTCCCTTTAACACACTCCACACCACACACACAACTACTCTAGCTTCTCTACATGCAAAATCAAGTGAGAAAGAGAAAGTTTCCATGGAGAAATTTGAAGGAGAGGGTAGAGGCCGAAAGAGAGAAGGAAAAGGGAGGAGAAAAGAACTTCATCAAATGCCCAAAGCTTGCATGTGAGTAGAGAGGAAGAAATAGAGGAAGGTGAAGCTTAGGATCATCAACCCACTCCATTCCTTGTGTTCCTACACTCCTAATCTTGGTTGAGGTGAGTTCTTCTTTAGTGTAGAGCTTGGTAACCATAAATCCAAGCATAGGTCCTACTTGCTAATAGGTTACTTTGTGTTGGTATTGCATGCATGTAAACTGTTTTTGAAATGTCTTACATGAATGTTTAAAATAGGATTGCATTAGAGAAGTGAGTAACCATAAATCCCACCCTAAGATTAAGTTTCCTCATACATTGCATGACTCAAGATGTTGTTGGACATAATTGGTTGAGTTGTATTGCTAATGCATGTTGATTATTGGGTTTTGGGACCTTGAATTGAAGTGGGTTTGTACAATAATGCAGGGAATGTGCCTTGTATGTGTGGTTTGATAGACCTTTAGACGGTTTGAATTGATTAAAGTAGCTAATAGAGGCAATAAGTGGGCTGCTGTCAACACAGAACCCGGATAGATATAGGTTCAGTGTTTTGCTTATAACTATTTCCATAGAACCCAGTTTGGAGTGAACTTTATTTTTTTGGAAACTAGACTCGATTTGCTACAGTTTAAGCACTAATCTTTCTGTTTTTCATTGAGTATTGATAAATAAAAACCTGTTATAAGTTAGAGGACAGTTGCTGTCTTGTTTTTCGAATACAGTAGCTTGTTGGTTAAAACTGTACTTTTTGGGTAGCTGTTTCTCAAAAGACAAATTTTATTTATAAACTAGACTTGTTAAGCTTTCCATAGAGGGGTTGTTTGCTTAAATACGACTTCGTTTGATATTTTAATAAAATCATAGAAGTTGGCTAAAAACTGCAGGAATTCTACATATGTTGCTTATGCAATTTCTTATTAATTACTTGTTTGATGGCTGCTTTGGCTGAGTTAATGCAATTATGAAGCAGAAAGGTAGATGGATATAAATCACCACTTGGCATCCAATAGCGGTAACCTGACTACATCCAACAAATGATTCTGATTAGGCAGGTTGCCGAGGGCATTTTAGATGTCAGAGGAAAAGTCTTTTCCTTTTGCAAGGCCGGAGGGTAAGTGCAAAGTAAGTGGGACCCTGTTTACGATCATAGACGTATGATCTACTTTACAACAAAGAGCTAGTCCCTTCTAAGTACCTTGGTGCGGGGGCAGCAATGTTTTTCACTGATAAAAGTATAATGAATTTCCAAGTGTGTGATGTTTATATATGATGCAATATGTACAAGTTTTTTTTTAATATATGTATATATTGAACTTAAAGTCTGTTTGCAGGAAATTCACTGAGATTATTATATCTCATCCCTCACCCTTTTGTTTCAGATTGACCACTTCTATGTTGGGGGCTATAAAGTGTATCCGGAAATGCTTTGGCATCTGTCCTAATGTTAGCTGGGGTCCTTGAGGTTGTTGCCAGATCGGACTCTTAAGTCTTTTTTTATGTTTACAATTAGTGTATAATGTCTAGTGTGGATTTTCTTTTAAATGAGATGTATTCCAAGTCAAACCTTGTACCATGTTTTGTAAATGATTTTAAGTAAAATCATGTTGGTTGTTTGGGTGTTATAATTATCTTGTGTAGTTAATGGTAAATAGTATTTTAATGTACATTATGGTATTATAGAAGGCCTAACAGTCTATTTATCAGTATAGGCCTACCAACCTTTTTATCAGTAAAGGCTTAAAAACTTATTTACAAGTGAAAGTCTATGACCTATTTATAGGTGGAAGTATATTTTAAGGTTTTGTTGAAAATTAGGCTTTTAAATAGGCTTACAGACCAGGCCTTGAAAATTGGCATATATCAGGTTAATAGGTCAGGCTTAGACCTTAAAATTTGAACATAGGCTAGCTCGGACTAACCTATTCCCACCCTTAATCATCATAAATTAATTTCAGGATCAATTACACATAATTCCTTTATGCCCTTTATCAACTAAATCACCCCCTCCAATTTGTTTTATCACTGAACCCCATCAAATTTGGTTCGAATTGAAAATGTTAACCAAATGTAGAGTTTAGGACACACTACATTTGTGGAGCAGGTGTGATTGATGTAGAGATAAGATCTAGAACCATTGACCTAGAAAGGATCTATTATCATTATCACGACCACTTATGCAGTAGCTGTGATGTATATAACTGATGAAAAGATATGATCAGCTATTATCTTATAAGACCACCCTTTCAAGGTTGACAAAAGTAAATGTAGTGTTTGGTGACAAACAAAAACTTTAAGGGTGTTAGGATTAGGGAGCAGAAAGCAGAGGAAGATATTTTTTCATTAGCTAAATGAAGAATCACATAGGTGAGTTTGACATCACATTTTGACTCAACACCTTCAAGGCATTAGGTTTATGAGTCTTTTACACTTATATAGCTTCAACTTATCCATTCATTTCTAATGTGGGATTTCTTCACTCATATCTTACCCACACTTAGAATTCCTAACAATCTTCCTCTCAAGTGTGAGAAAGTCTTTCGAGTATTTGATGGTATCACCAAGAACCCAACTCGCCTTCAAATCGAGCCATACACGCTCTTCTTTATATTTGTACTGCCTTTGTCCTTTTCTCCAATACTTGCTCTAGTCGAACAATTAGCTTTGATACCATTTGTTAGGATTAGGGGAGCATAAAGCATCGGGAGACCTTCTTCCATGGATCGTAATATTCTTCCATGGGTTAAGTGAAGAATCACACAAATGAGTTTGACATCACACCTTGACCCAAAACCTTAAAAAATCATATCTATGGGTCTATTCACTTGTGTAGCCTTCAACATAACCATTTATTTTCAATGTGAGACTTCTTCACCCACATCTTAATCATACTTGAAATTCCCAACAAGGGGATAATGGGGTACAAAGAAAAAGTATGAAACTGTGATAAGGTGAATTGAAAAGTTAATGTTTTCAACTCGAACCAAAGTTGGCAGGGGTTAAAAGATGCAAAAAGAACTTGACTTGGTTAGTTGAGAAAGAGCAAAAATAGAGGGACTTATGAGTGATTTACCCTTAATTTTATTAACTCTTTTGTTTAAGGCACGAGGCTTTAGATATTGCTTTTTTATGCCAATACTTTGTCATGAATGTTAGAGATTATGTCAAGCTTCATCATGGTAATGATTTGCTGTAATCTTATTCAAAATCATCATTAGATAATATATTATCCGCTAAGAATGAGATCTTAATCCAAACACACTCGGCAGTTCTCTGATAGAGACTTTTATAATTTCCTCTTCGAGATAGGATTGACTGATGATGAAGAAAGTGGTACAGTTTATGAAATTTAATTAGTTTTTCATAATATGTGTTGTAATTTTTTTTCTTCCTTCAAGTTTGCTCAATTAAACACATTTTAATTCTTCCTTCTGGTTTGACTGCTCTCCTTTAAGGCGACAGTATGGGTATTTCTTTTGCTAGAGGCGAGCCTCTGTTTTATTCTTTTTTATGCATTAAAAAAACACAAATTTGTGTTACTATATAATTGTTCATGGGATTTCTTCTGGCTTTCACGACTAAGTGTAGCTTTATCATCTGTTTTGCTCCTATAAGCATTTTTATGTAATTGGATGTGTGAATACTATATTAGGCAAATATATATGTTGTGTGTATATGTTACCGTCCTTAAATTTTGAATGTTATGAAATCAAGGTTTCTTTTTGTCAGTTTTATGTTGTCATTTATCTTATTGATTGCTGTTAAATTTGATATTTAGTGTATAATTGTGTAAGATTCACTGTTAAATGTGAATTTTTCTATGTGTTGGGGGTTTTGGTTAAGTTTATAGATAAGATTGAGAATTGAGATAACAAAAATTATATACAATGTTATGGGACATCAAGGGAACAACTCATGGTTGTCTCCCTTTATTCTTCATTTTCCCTCCTATTTTTAAAATTTCTACTGGTGGTGGGTGGAGGTGGCGCCGGTTAAGGGAGTGGCTGAGATGGTGGCCAATGACGGTGCCCAGCAGAGGCAGTGGATAGAAAGGGGAGTGAAAAGAAAAGAAAATTTACAGGCAAGACACGAAATGATTGTATAAAAATATATATCTCATACTTCTATGTTGAAATCATATGTTTCAAATAACAGAATTGTTGAAATATATAATATTGGAACAAGCCAATCTCCCATTTTCCTTAATCTTTTATAACCTACAAAAAGTGCCACAGTATTTCTTTTGATTTTTGTTTTGCTCCCTTTCTCTATGCCACAAAAATAGGTTAACTATGTCTATGTTTATGGTTGTTTATGATTGAGTAGGAATGTATATGAGATTAATAGTTGACATGTAAGCTATGGAATTTTATGCAAATCCTTGAAATATTATATATCCCAGCAAAACTTTTCTTGTGATTACATGCTTTAAACATGTTAGAACATAGGCCCCTGGCTAGCGGCCTCAACTATTCACACCTCTAATCATGGACATATTTCTATTGGTAAGATATTATTTACCAATGTATGTCGTCAAAGATGAGTGAGACGATATGTTATTATGTGATTTATTCGAGTAATAAGATTAACCAGTAGTGATAATGTTACTATGTACTAGACATTGCTATTTTATTAATCATTTACTAGATCATGTATTCGTGCGATGCACCGATGTATCATGTTTTTCTATTATTTTTTTTAAATGTTTTTTTTAAAAATGTAGGAAGTAACGCATCAAAAGATGAATAATACATATTTGTGTTGTATTTGAATGGTTGGGAAGAGGGGTTTGTATTTGTGAGTCATTTGTTAAGAACCGAGCCAATCTTGAACTGAGATCACAGCAACGCACAGTTCTGCACCAATGTAGAACACACCAATACAAAATCTTGAACAAGAAAGGAACACCAGAATTATCGAGGTTCGGATCAATTGATATCCTATGTCCTTATTGAGAGTCAATTTTTATTCATCACCAATGAAACAGTAGCAAGATTACAAGGAATGAGCATAAAAGCCTATGCCTCTCTCGCACTCACATTCATACAGATGAATCACTCAAAAACAGAATGAGAAACTTTTTTTTCTTTCTATTCTACAAAGCTAAGGCTTATATAGCTGCATTCCCAAGCCCTCAAGTTAGTTACAAAACCGGTTTAAAACTCCTAACTAACTAACTATAACAATACAAGGGAAATAGCTATCACATAGCTTTACAAAGCATATCCTAACTGACTAACTAACTAATGAATATCCACTAGATTATCAACAATCTCCACCTTGGATCTTCATAGTCTGCCCATAGCTAGGAATGCACCAAGTCTCTAGCAGAGACTTCAATCTGTCAGTGACCCGATGTTCACCAAATTCAAGCAGTGAGAAAATTTGGTGCTAGGGATCACTTTAGTCAACATGTCAGCAGGGTTATCAGCACCTGCAACCTTCTTGACATTCACAACTTCTGCAGCAATTACATCTCTGATATAGTGTAACCGAACATCAATGTGCTTTGTTCTCTCATGGAACACTTGGTTCTTTGAGAGACACAAAGCACTTTGACTATCACACCACACATCCAAAGTCTCAGTACTTCCAACCAGCTCACCAACAAGGCCTTTCAACCATATAGCTTCCTTTATTGCCTCGGTCAGTGCAATGTATTCGGATTCAGTAGTTGACAAGGCAACAATAGATTGCAAGTTTGCCTTCCAACTAATAGCACAACCAAACAAGGTGAATATGTAACCTGTCGTGGACCTTCTTTTGTCTAAGTCCCCTGCAAAGTCTGCATCAACAAAACCTCTCAAGCCACTGTCATTACCCTCTGAACTGCCATAAACCAGCCTTGCAGATTTTGCACCCTTTAAGTACCTAAATACCCACTTAACAGCAAGCCAATGAGCCTTCCCTGGTTTTCCCATGAATCTGCTCACCATGCTTGCTGCATAAGCAATGTCAGGCCGAGTGCAAATCATAGCATACATAAGACTCCCAGTAGCATTAGCATAGGGAATGCCACTCATGTATTTTTGATCTTCTTCAATTTTAGGTGATTGCCCCACTGATAATTTGAAATGAGCAGCAATAGGTGTAGTCACTGATTTAGCCTCCTGCATGTTAAACCTCTTGAGAATCTTATCAATGTAGCTAGTCTGATTTACATATAGCAGACCCTTGCTTCTATTTCTGATAATTTCCATCCCAAGTATCCTCCTTGTAGCTCCTAAATCCTTCATTTCAAACTCAGTACTCAGCAGCCTCTTCAGTTTATTTATAGCATCAATGTCACTACTTGCTATCAACATGTCATCAACATATAGTAGTAGATAGATGAATTTACCCGAGTCTTCCTGCTTGAAATACACACAACTGTCATAGGAACATCTTTTGTAGCCTTTAGAGATCACAAAGGAATCAAACCTTTTGTACCATTGCCTTGGTGATTGTTTGAGACCATACAAAGATCTCTTTAGGAGACAAACCAGATTTTCTTTTCCAGCTTCAACATAACCCTCTGGTTGGTTCATGTAAATGTCTTCTTCAAGATAACCATGGAGAAAGGCTGTCTTGACATCCATTTGCTCAAGCTCTAGATTATTGACAGCTACAAGAGCAAGGATCACTCTAATACTTGTATGTTTCACAACTGGAGAGAAGATTTCTTTAAAATCTATCCCTTCCCTTTGAGTGAAACCTTTGGCAACAACTCTAGCCTTGAACCTACCTGTCTCAACACCAGGAACCTCGGGTTTTCTTTTATAAATCCACTTGCAGCCAATAATCTTCTGTTTCATAGGCTTTTCCACCAGCTCCCATGTGTTGTTTCTGATAAGAGAATTGAATCCTTCATCCATGGCAGCTTTCCAGCCCTCACTATCTTCACCTGATATAGCTTGCTTGTAAGTAAGTGGATCAGCATCATCATAATTTTCTATGTTCAAGGCATATGCAATAACATCAGCATAGCCATATCTCTCTGGAGGTCTTATCTCTCTCCTTTCTCTATCTCTAGCAAGATTGTAATCTGACAAGGTAGAATCAAAATTGAGAGTATCCAATTCTGGTTGTGGTTGACTCACTGATTTCTTAGGAGTAGGATCCTCCACCTCCACATGAATTCCCTGCACTGACTTCTCAGAACTTGAACACACTATGTGACCCTTTTCAGTACTTTCCATCAAATCCTCTTCTCTGAAAACCACATCTCAGCTTATGACAGCTTTTCCTCTACCTGAACTTGACAACCAAACCTTGTAGCCTTTGACTCCTTCAGGGTAACCTAAGAATATACCTTTCTTGGCCCTTGGCTCTAGTTTCCCTTCATTAACATGCATGAAAACCGTGCAGCCAAAAATTCTCAGATCTTCATAACTAGGAGGCCTTCCAGTCCACTTCTCTTCTGGCACCTTGAAACCTGTAGCAGCTGAGGGAGATCTATTGATCAGATAACAAGCAGTTTGGACTGCCTCTCCCCAGAAAGTTTTGCTAAGATTGGCATAGGATAACATGCACCTAACCCTCTCCAAAATGGTTCTATTCATCCTCTCGGCTAGACCATTTTGTTGAGGAGTTAATCTCACTGTTTTCTGCCTTGTTATCCCATTATCTTTGCCAAATTCAGTGAACTCATCACTCAAATACTCAAGACCATTGTCAGTCCTAAGTGTCTTGACTTGTTGCCCTGCTTGTTTCTCCACCAAAATCTTCCATTGTTTAAAACACTTAAAAGCCTGATTTTTATGTTTCAACAAATAGATCCAAACCTTCCTTGACCAATCATCTATGAAGGTTATGAAGTATCTAGCACCTCCCAAAGAAGGCACCCTTGCTGGCCCCAAATATCCGAGTGTATATACTCTAAAACAGCTTTTGTTGTGTGTGTTGCAGTATTGAATTTTCCCCTTTTGTGTTTCCCATACAAACAATGTTCACAAAAATCTAGCTTCTGAAAATCACCATTACCAATTAAACCTTGCTTGTTTAACTCTTCCAGACCTCTTCCACTTAAGTGAGCAAGTCTAAGATGCCAAAGCTTTGAAACATTTGACTTAGAAGCAGAAATTAAACCAGCAGAGTTTGAGATTGTGTTACCTTGCAATCGATACAAGCCATTCTGCCTGACTCCTTCCAGAATCTGCATAGAGCCTTTCATGATTTTGAGCACTCCACCTTCACCTTTGAATGTGCAGCCAGCATGATCAAACACTCCAAGAGAAAGAAGATTTCTCTTCAGGTCTGGTACATGTCTAACATCAGAGAAAATCTTTGTTGAACCATCAGCAAGTTTGATCTTCACATTTCCAATTCCAACAACTTTGCAGGCAATGTTGTTACCCATCAAGACCTTGCCAGCATCCACTTTGTTGTATGAATCGAAGCATTCTTGATTTGGTGTCATGTGAAAGGTACACCCAGAATCAAGAATCCATTCATCACAAAAATTGTCAGTGGTAACAACCAACAAATCGGCACTTTCATACCCTTTTGCAACATCAGCAAAATCACTGTCTTCCTTACCCTTCTTGCAGTTCTTCTTTTTTCTATCAGGGCAGTCCTTTCTGAAATGCCCTTCCTTGTGACAATGGAAACAAGACTTCTTTGTTTTGGACTTCTGTTTCTGCTTGTTCTTGCCTTTGCCATCTTTCCTTCTGGTTTACCCTTTACAAACAGCCCTTCTGCATCAACCGATTCACCTTTAATCTCCAGGATCTTCTTCTTCATCTCCCTAGCATTGAGAGTGACTTTGACTTCTTCAAGGGTGAGTGTATCTCTCCCAAACATCATTGTATCGACAAGATTATCAAAGGAAGGTGGGAGAGAACACAGCAGCATAATAGCCTGATCTTCTTCAGTGATCGTGACATCAAGGCTTTTCAAATCAAGAACAGTCTTTGTGAACAAAGAGACATGTTCCTTGATTGACATACCTTCTTCCATCTTCATTTGATGCAGCTTCTTCTTCAGATACAGTTTGTTGGTGAGGGACTTGGTCATGTAAAGACTTTCGAGCTTTAGCCATAACCCTGCAGCAGAATCTTGATCTGCAACTTCCCTGAGAACTTCATCTCCCAAAGAAAGAATGATAGTGCTGTGGGCCTTGCTTATCATATCTTTCTTCTCCTTATCAGTCATAGTAGCTGGCATTTTGGCGATGCCAAGCAAAGCATCCTCAAGAGCTTGATGAACCAGCAAGACTTTCATTTTGATCCTCCACAGACCAAAATCGTTGTCACCAGTGAATTTTTCAACATCAAATTTGGCTCCCCCCATTTGAAGAGAAAGAACAGATCCTCTTCTTGAACCTTGCTCTGATACCACTTGTTAAGAACCAAGCCAATCTTGAACTGAGATCACAGCAACACACAGTTCTGCACCAATGTAGAACACACCAATACAGAATCTTGAACAAACACCAGAATTATCGAGGTTCGGATCAATTGATATCGTACATCCTCACTGAGAATCAATTTTTATTCATCACCAATGAAACAGTTACAGGATTACAAGGAATGAGCATAAAAGCCTATGCCTCTCTCGCACTCACATTCATACAGATGAATCACTCAAAAACAGAATGTGAAACTTTTTTTTTTCCTATTCTACAAAGCTAAGGCTTATATAGCTGCATTCCCAAGCCCTCAAGTTAGTTACAAAACTGGTTTAAAACTCCTAACTAACTAACTATAACAATACAAGGGAAATAGCTATCACATAGCTTTACAAAGCATATCCTAACTAACTAACTAACTAATGAATATCCACTAGATTATCAACATCATTAAAGTTAAATAGTTGGGGAAATGTACTCTTGTGAACAACTTTTAAGACGACATTATGGTTTGCAAATTGTCATTCTCCTAGATGCTTATTAAGTTATTCCACTAATGTTGAATGGTTGATCTATCATTGTTGGTATGTTTGCTTCTTTATACAAATTAAAAAAATAACATAAAAAATTATAAGATATAAGCTTAGTTTCTTATTTATAATCATTGAACTATGTATTCAGTGCAAATAAAAGTACAAAATTTCAAAGGATATTCCAAAAAGGTGTAATTTGAACAGTCCTTTCTAATACCTATATCTCCATTGGTGCAAAATCAGCGGCCGTTCTTGTAACACTATAAGCTTTACAGGGACCAACCCCAATAGCAGTCTACAGCAACAACTTTGACCAATGAAACCAAACCCAAAAAAATCACATTTTTTGCATAGAAAAATAAAACATTAACATATCATCATTCATAATCTCAACAGTCTTTGTTCTTCTGAAGATAATTTAAGACTTGAATCAAACCATAAAAAAAGAATGTCCCGTATTATATTATTCTTTTCCATAAGATATTAAACCTGATTTTACCATCATTTTGTTAGGTTGTAATAAATTGTAAAATTTCTTTTGGGGTCATATCTATCTTTCAGTTATAATTCCTCTATCTCTGGTTTGATCTTGTTGGACCATAAAAGTTATAGTTGTATGCTTTTGCTGTCTCTAACTCTCAATCATGGATTATCTGGTGTCTAATTGTCCTTCCTTTAATTGTGTCGCCACTTTTGTAAATACGTTTCTAATACGCTTTTTTTGACAATTTAGTCCACTGAGTGTGCAATGTTCTTTATCTAAAGGTTGATTCTGTTCGAATTGTAGAGAATTCATTATATGAACCTTCATACTATCAATATCCTAATTGTACCCTGTGTAAATCAAAACACAAATCAAATATTTTGAAAATACTTGGTTCAAGTGCAAAATGGAAATTCTTTTGTTGTCTTATGAACATAAATACTTGGTTCAAGCTTGTAAAATAAAAATTCTTTTATTGTCTTATCAATATCGTAGTTGAACATAAATCACTTGGGTTCAATGAAAATATATGTCATATGTCGTCTCCTAGCATTTCTCAAACTATTTGTATGGACATTTGTATGCCTTAATGAATATATGTAGATTTGAATGATTGTATGGTATTCAAGCAACCTTTTGCTCAAGGTTTTTTACTCGCTCTCCCTTCTATTTTCCTTTGAAGACTTGAATTATAGTTATCTTTTTTCGTCAGAACATGGACGTATAGTATTGCAGTTAAAAGTTTTTTTTTTTGTTTTATGATATATTTACTAATCTATTTTATTTTGCAGCCAAGAGACAGTGGAAAAGGTTAGTACTAATCACTTTAGGAGAAGAATTTTCGGGATTTCTTTTTGTTCTTAAGCAAAATGAAAATACTTGGTTCAAGTGCATGGAAAATAACTTTTACATCCCCCTCTCAAGTTCTAGTATCTTTCATATTGGCAACAGAGAGGATCAGTCAAAAGATGTGTACGAGGAAGTGACTGAAGAGGGAAGTCGAGATACTTCTTTCTTTTCTCTTTGCTTTTAAGATACACTAATTAAAATAAAAAATATATATTTGTGAATATATTTAAAAAAAATGTAAAAAAGCAATTATGAAGAATGGATATATATATATATATATATATATATATATATATATATATATATATATATATATAAACATGTGAAATCCAATTTTATAATATAACAAATAAAAAAAATTGAATATATATATAACAACAATTATATCAATTGTTGTTTCATGATATAAATTTTATAATGTATATTGATATGTTTACCAAAAGTTTTATCAATTGTGATGTATCGAAAAAATATGAAGTAATTTAAAAAGTTTTAACCGTAAAAACAACATTTATTTTAAAAGCCTTTTGTTTTATTAACTAAATATTTTCTTCATTCGATATACTTTTCTCTTGTAATATATATGTTAATATTTTTTTTTTGTGTAGATTAGGTTATTTCACTTTTATTTATATATATATTTTTAAGAAATTTATATTTACTTTTATCGACTTCAAAATTAATATGTTTTATGTATATTTTCATTATTATGTGATGTAAGTATTTATCTCTAAATCTTAATACATTTTCATATAAATATTTTATATCTTATAAATATTTTTCACCTAAATTAAAATTAAGCAAAATTCTAATGAAAGTTTTGAGAAACAAATATTAGATTTTATGATGAAACTAAAAAAATCTTTCTGATTAATGGTTTGAAACTGAAATACAACAATAAAAGTTTAAAAAAATAAACCACAATAAAGTAAGATCATGAGATGGAAATATGAACTTTGAAAAAGAAAACAATTTACTTAATAATATTGTTTATTCATTTATCTGTTTAGATAAAGCACCATCAAGTTGCTGAACTTGATTGTTTTTTCTTGAGTGAGTCTATTTTTTTTATAAGCAAAATTTTATTAAAATAAATAAAAGACGAAGGTGGAAAAAAAAACATAAAATGTGTTAGGCACCGACAACAAAGAAACCATACACTATGAACAAAATAGAAAACAAAATAAAAAATCAAAATATCTCACTACTTGCAATACACCAACTCCATAACAACAAAACTAAAGCAAAAAAAGAAGAGCCAAAACACTACAATTTTAAATGTCTATTTGTTAAAACGTTTTGTTTTTACATATGCTTGCATTTTCATATATGTGTTAATATACAAAGAGCAATAACTCAACCTACTAACCCACCACATCATGGAATAGCAAATAAAAAAATAAAAAAATTATTAATAGGGAAGATAAAGTATTCAAACCTTTTTTTTTTTTTTGAATAAATAAAATGAAATTAAAATCAACCAAAAATGACATAAAATAAAATATAGGCTTAATTACACTTTTGGTCCCTCAGATATCACGATTGTTCGATTTTGGTCCCCCGGGTTTTAATTGCGCCAATTGGGTCTTCCAAGTATCACGATTGTGCAATTTTGGACCCTACATTTCAATTTCGCCAATTGGGTCCCCAAGTGTCATGATTGTGCAATTTTGGTCTTTCAAGTATCACGATTGTGCAACTTTTAACATCAATAGCCTACGAAGCACATGTGCGACTGATTTGATACTTAATGAGACTAGCTTGGCAGCTTACATGTCATTCTTATGTGATACTTAATGATGTGCATTTGACCATTAAATTATGTGAGATGTCAATGGTGTCTTATAAGAATATCCCGTAAACTGCCAAGTTTACTTCACTAAGTGTCAAATCAGTCCCACGTGTCCTACGTAGGCTATTGACGTTAAAAATTGCACTATTGTGATATTTGGGGGAACAATCGTGGTACCTAGGTGACCCAATTCGCGCAATTGAAAACTAGGGGACCAAAATTGCACAATCGTGATATTTGGGGGATCCAATTGGCGCAATTAAATCCCGAGGGACCAAAATCGAACAATCATGATACCTGAGAGACCAAAAATGCAATTAAGCCTACAATATAAAAATAAAAAGTAAAATTTATAGTAAAAAAACGGAATTAAATTTAAAATCTAAAAATGACAATGAAAATAAAATTTAAATTGGAAATAAATTTAAAAATAAATGTTAGAATGAAATGGATTTTTTAATTAAAATGGGAATTAAAATAAAAAATTAAATTAAAATTGCATGTTGAAAAATAAATTAAACCCAAAATGAGGGTTCACAACAATGAAGACCCATTAAGTAGTGATTTAAGGAGACTCATTTTTAAAATAATTAAAAAGTATATATAATAAAGAAACATATATACATAAATACCCTCTATTAGACAAAAAAAATACTAAATATACCCCAACCATTATAAAGTGATTTTACAAATATACCCCAATCACTACTTTACTTTTATATATAAAAAGATGTTATGCCGTGCTTAAATTATACTGGTCTTAATATCGTGACCAATGATGGATCTTCATTATCTCCTCCAAATATTTTGACAAATTTTATAATATGTTGGAAAAAATGAGTGTTGTGCTCGTAGAGATAAATAATCAGAAGGACTCTTAAAAGAGTCTACTTTAGTAAAATAATAGAAAGTACCATGACACTTAATGGTCATTTTTATCCATTGTCAAGTAATTTTACTCTCTCCTTTAAAGAAGGATTTGATCCATTTAGTTCTTGCGATTTCTCATTAAGAGATAACGGTAGACCAAAACAATTTTTTTGGCAATGAATCATCTATGCTATGTTTGGTTTGAGAAACAAAATAAAAAGAGAGTAAATGAAAAGAGAGTGGAATTTAAGTGTTGTTTAATATGAGAGAAACATGAAAGAAAGTGGAGAGAAAGAATTGTGAAACTCCCTTTCCGCTTATTTGATAGGAAAGAAAGTGAAAGAAATTTTTTTTTTCCTAAATAGACAATTATGCCCTTATTATTAGAAATGTTAGTTTTTTAAATTAAAAAATAGCCTTTATTTATACCGTGGGATTCACAGAGTTTTTGAAATCAACTTAGTCAATTCATTCTCTCTATGTTCTTTGAGTCAATTCCATAACCCCCCGCCCTCACTCTTAGGTTTTGTTTGCGAGACAGTTTCACGAGGGAAAGAAAAGGAAAGTAAATGTAAGTTTGCATCAAATCTCTATTTGGGAGTTCAGCAAAAGAGAGTGATAGATTTTGAGGTATTTTGTAAACCCTCCAAAACCCTCCTAGGAGCCATTTTCTCATTTCTCCCAATTTGGGATATTTTGGAGGATAATAGATATAATTTGTCAATTGACCCTTTGATAATTTTAAATTTTAACTTTCCTTTTTTTCATAAAAAAAATCTTTAAATTAGAGAGGAAAAAAAAATTAGAGTGAGAAAATTATCTACGTAAAAAAATTAAGAAAATAATTTTTTTGGAGAAAAGTATTATTTATTTTCTACATTAATATTATTTATAGAATATTAATTATGTTAATTTTCTTAAATAAGGGTAAAATTGTAAAAATATGTCCAATATCATTCATTTTACTTCCGCTCACCCAATATGTATTCCCAAACAAGGAGAGGGATAATGCTCTCATTCCCCTCCCTTCCCTCCCCCTCCCTTCCCCTATAATCCCCCCTCCCTATAGGCTCTGTTTGCAAGTTGATTTTTGGAGGGGAAGGGAAGGAAATTGGAGATTTATTCATGTGTGAGCCTTGTTTGAGAGTTGATAAAAAAGGAGGGGAAGGTTTTGAAGGTTTTAATAAACCCTCCAAAACCCTCCTGAATGTCATTTTCAATGTTCCCCCAGTCTGGGATATTTTGGAGGAAAATAATATAAATTTACCAATTTGCCCTTTACTATTTCCAAAATTTACCCTCTACTAATTCTAAAAAAACTAGTGCAAGAGTTTTTGTTGGAGAAATACTTTTTTTTTCATTAATGTTATTTATATTTTTAATTTTTTGTATTAATATTATTTATAGAATATTAATTAATTTTTTCATTAATATTATAAAATATAAATATTATTTGATATTATTTATATTATTTTGTTGCATTATATTATTTATAAAATATTAATTATGTTAATTTTTTCAAGTAAGGACAAAATTGTAAAAATATGTCCAAAATCCTTCATTTCCTTCCTTTCACGTAATACATACTCCCAAACAAGAGATGGATAATATTTTTCTTCTCCTTCCCTTCCTCTCCCTTTGATCCCCTCCCTTCCCTTTCTCTCATAACTCACGAACAAAGGCTTAAGCATGTGTAGTTGTAGATTGAAGAAGAAAAAGAGTCTGATGGGGGCTGTTGAAGGGGGTGTTAGTGTGCAGCATGGTGTAGTGGAGCTAACGAAGTGGGTGCAGGAGAAGAAGACATTCCCCCTCCTTTGGTCCATCTAATTGAGCTCAACCCTTAACTCTGCCGTCGTTTCGTAACACTCAATGGAGCTGGCACACCGCCTCGTCTCTCACATCTGTTGGGGCAATCTCGTGCTCATCACATGGAAGAACATAGGGAGAGAAAAACAAATTTGGGAACCTACCGTAGAAGAAAGGTATTTTTTGTGCATAAAAAAAGATAAGTATTGTCCTCTACATGGCCTATTTTCTTCACATCGGAGAGAATGAAAAAAAAGTATGGATCCCACATCACTTTTTTATTCCTTTCTCTATTTTTTCTTTTCATCCAAACAACAGAAAAATGAGTTTTTTCGTCAATTTCTCTCCTATTCTCTTTCCACTCACTCACAGCGTTAAGGAAATCAAATTTTTTTTTGCTCCCTTGAGCATTTTCTTCATGTAAGTACCTTTATATGTATGATATCAATTCAATTACTAGGTACGATTTCTTGTATTCTTAAAGGGATGTTTGATTTGTTTTCTGTTCTCATTTTTAATTATTGTAGTTTCATCAATAATTATAAAATGTCATCTTGGTTTAAAATTGTTTCTTGTTTTCAAACTTTTATATAATAAATTATGAAAACAACTTTTTTTATAAAAAAAAGTTTGAAAATAGTAAATAAAGTGATAAAAAAAAGTGACATCTTTTATAACTATTGATGAAAACATAACAATTAAAAATAAAAAACAGAAATGAAACACAAAGTCACCTAATTAAATTGTTTTGTGTTCCCGTTTTGGACCAATTATTGGAATTGCTTCACTACAAGAAATTCTATGATTAACTACGACAAATTTGATAGCTAATTCATAGCTAATATCTAGCAAACAAATTTAGCTATAAATTAGCGACCAAATAACTACAGAATTGATCGTAGTGTAATTTGAGTGGCTAATTAGCTAGAAAATTTTTCCTAGCTTATTCATAGCTAATCATAAAGAAGTTCTAACTATTTGGTAGCTAATCCCTAGTAATATGTCGTTCAAAATTGTTTTCTTCTAGCTAAATATCTATGATATTGTCGTAGCGATTTTGTAGCCAATCTATAGCTAAAATTTCGTAGCAATTTTGTAGTTATTTCCTAGCTAATTCCAAAAAAAAAAAATTAAAAAAATCCGTCGTTAAATTGGTCCCAAACATTTGTTCTGGGGACCAATTTAGCGACCTATATTTGTCAACTTTATTATCTGGTTGTAGCTCTAAAACAACATACAAAAATAGAAGCAACAAAACTTACAAATAACAGTAAAATAATTCATAATAATTCACAAGAAAGGCAAATCGACAATAATAGAGCTGAATAACATTTCTATCTGTATTAACAATGAAAAAATAAAGATATTTATATGAGACTAATATATAACAGTTTAAATTACATCAGCCTGGTTATTGTCCAGATCACCGACCTAGTCTCATGACTCTCAAAAGCCTCATAATTGTAGTCTAACGTCTTATCCAAACTTCAGCAGATTCAAACTTGTGCATAAGTAGCAATGCTTGTACCTACATCAAGAAAATAAGACATGTATCAATATTTTATATTCAAGCATAGAGCAATTCTATATCACCATATTTTGTTCAATATTACAACACATATATTTTGAACGCTCCTTGGTAGCACATGCTTCAAAACCTGCACAAGTAACATTAAACTCAGACAGCCAACCATCAATCAAGCCATGGAAAGAAAATATAATAAAAAGATTATAAAGTTTGACAAAAATGTGAATAATATCATCTCTGTGGAATTTGTAGCAGAACTAGAAATAGTTAGCCAGAAAACTAAAAATCAGTTTTCACATATACAACTTTCCCAATAACATCATATGTAATTAACTTGTCTCATTGTCTGCGCAAAAGGTAATAATGTACATAACTATACATAAGTGTTATGCATAATGTCACAACAAGAAAGACAAGGCCAATTTTAAACACCAAGAGTTTGCAATTTCTTGTCCATTCATTTGCACAGTCTTCAAATGGAAAGACAATACTTACCAAATAAAAAAGGTTAAAAAATAGGAGGGTTTCAGATGCAGAATGAAAGGAAAAAGGGAAAAGAAGGTTCTATGAGCATTAGATAGAAGAATGGTTGAACGAAGAAATATTTAATAAAAGATTTAAGCAAGTAAAATATAGAAGGAAAGGAAGGCACCAACCAGTTTGAAAGCCCCAGAGCTCTGTAAGAATGAGTGCTCCCCCAAAATTGCTCCACCATGTGCAGCTGCATCAAGTGAAACATCATCAATTTTTTCCTGAAACAAAAAGAGTATAGCTTCACCAAAACAATGACATGAGAGAATTATGGTCTTTCAGCTAGATTTGTCTGATATTCAAGAAACTGAAAAGGAAAAGAAAAATAATAAAAAAGAATGGAAACTTGGAATCTCATTACAGCCTTTTCACACCTCAAGGCCCCAACATTAAAATCATTAGAGCTCCAAATTTTCATTTGCTTGTTATCTATTACTTCTTCTTTTTATTAAACATTGTTATTCATACCAAAACCAAATTGCTATCCACATAGAATGAAAACATAGCAGTGTTATCAACTCACCTCAAGACGTTGAGCAGTTTTAGTGTTCAACCCAATAGTAGCAGCAACTGTTTGCAGTAGCAACGTATAAAGCTCCTTCCACCAAGTGTCAAAATAAACTAGACGGATAAATTCGCAGTTGAGTTATAACTAAAAAAAATGTGGCAATGTAGTTAATATTACTCAAAGTACATGCACGATAGCTATATATGTAGTTATTGTAGTTATAACTTGTTGCTGAAGAAAATGGAACTCAACAATTAAATTTTTTTTTTTAAAAAGTAAGAACATTCAAATTATTTGCAAGGGAAAAGAGATCCAAAAGGCCGGCACCAAACTTAAAGAGCCATGAAAATCAACGCATTACCGAAAACGTCAACGTTGTAAGTAATCAAATCCTTGTGCCACAATAGCAACCAAAAGAAAAGGCACAAATTTTCAAATTCCTGGAAGAGATGAAGAAAAAAGATACCTATGAATCGTTGCAAGCAGAAATGAATACCAGAATTGGAGTAACTGTTGCAGCTAGATTGCAATGAAAATCAACTCCTCTATTGCAGGCAATTTTTGAATTTATCTGAAGATAGCAAAAAAGCACAAAAATAACTTATCATAGAGGTTAAACATGAAATAGAGAAAGGGAACAAAACTCTTCTGCCTAATTCCAAACCTACAAAACTTGAAATTCTTGAGCATTTTTTAATATCACAATGAACGAATGAAACCTTTAAAACAGATTTCACTTGAAAATTCACCATGAAATTTAGACAAATTCCGTCAAATCAACATATACCTACAAAAAAAACAAGTAAAGATTAGCGATTCTATTATTCTCCCTGTCCAAAAACAAAAAATGATACAACATTAGAAATTGAAGCCATATATCAATGTGATAAAACCTCGTTCTCACTTCGATTGTGGAGAAAACTTGGATCAAAACAGAGATGAGAGGATCGTGTAGAAAACTTGAATCGAAGCTGAGATTGAGAAAAATTTGATGAACTCATAATTTCGAATCCAATAGCGAGCGAAGTTGAGATTGAGATCGTTGATTTACCTTTTAGAACGAAGCTGAAGAAACAGAGAGCTCGATTCCGTGAACAAAGTTGAAGAAACAAAGAGCTCGATTCCGTGAACGAAGTTGAAGAAACAAAGCTCGATTCCGTGAACGAAGCTGAAGAAACCGAGAGGGCTGGCTCGATTCCTCTAAAGAGCTAAAGAACGAAGCTGAAGAATGATTCCTATGAAAAGCTGAAGAACGAAGCTCGATTCCTCTGAAGAAGCTGAAGAACGGAAGTGAAGAGAGAAGGTTTGTGTCGTGAGGAAGATATTGTTTCTGGGGTTATAGCGTCAAATGAAAAGAATGCAAGTTTTTGATAAATTTTATTATAAGTGAAAAATATTTGGAAAAAGAAAAATAATCCTAGCTAATTCGATAGTTATTTACCAGGTAGAACCCCATCCCTGAATCTTAAAAAAAAATAGCTAGGAAAGTTTATTTTGTAGCTAATGGACTATGGATTGGCTATGGAAAAAAATACATAGCTAAATTCTGTAGCTAAGTTTTGAAATTCTTGTAGTGCTTGTTCATATTTGATATTCTTAATAGAATCGTTGATCCTAAATATTGTTAATAGTGGTGTGTAGATTTTTCATGATAACAGATATTCTAACAACACAGAGACCTATCTTTGTTCAAGATTTATTAGCGTAGGAATTCAACTTCCTCGATATGTAAGTGGAAGATGATAATATGTTGATCATACTATAAAAATCCTTGTTTCATTGAAGGCCTATTCATGTATCTGATTCTAAGCAAATACAACACACGCGCACGCACACACACACACAAACAAAAATAAAGGCCAATTAACTATTTATTGCTACAATTTTGGCTAACTAAAGGAATAAAATAAAGTGTTGATTTGCTGATAAAAATCAGATCCTTGATTGATCCCCTGATTTTGAGTTGTAGCCGTTGGAAGGCATAATGGATGAGATTCTGAATGATTTGCTGAATGATTGGAATATCAAATCTTAATAGTCTGAATTTGAAGCAACTTGCATAGTTGGATCAATTGGTCTGAGAAACATTGAAAACATGTCTTTAAGTATATTTTCTAGACAAATGATCTCTTTTGTTGTCTTGACCATTGCCTTATACTCTGCTTTTGTAGATGAGAGTGCCATTGAGGGTTGTTTCTTTGATTTCCAAGTTGGAGGAACATCTCCAAGAAAGATCACAAACCGTGTTATAGATCTCCTAATGGTGGGACATGTTGTCCAATCAGCATCACAATAGGATTTTAGTTAGGACTAGACTATTGTTATAGGGGGTAAAATATTCCTTGACTTGGTTCTTTGCTTAAATATCATACAAGCCTTTTTTGCCTTCTCCATGTATGGTTTCTGTGGGTCCTTTAAATAATGACTGAGTAGATGAACTCCATAAGATAAGTCAGGTTTTGTTAAGGTTAAGTATGAGAGTCTCCCATGAGCCGCTTGTAAGCCAATGCATCATCTAAAGGTTCTCCAATTTCTGCAAACATCCTGTGTTGTTATGGAATAGGCATCTTGGCATTTTTCACTCTTCCAAACCCATTTATGATATTATATCTTTTGCATACTTGTGTTGGCCTAAGTGAATCCCCTTCTCACTTCTCTTGACCTCTAAACCGAGGAAGTAATAATGGAGTGGTCTTAAGTCTTTGATATGAAATCAGCCTTGGAGATATTTCTTAAACCGTTCACATTGTTCTCTTACCAATACCATCATCTTGCTATTTCCTTTTGATATGGTGAAAAGTGAGTTGTCTGAGATACTTTGCTTGAATCCATATTGCAATAATGTTTCAACGAGCTTTCCAAACCATTGTCTTGAGGCTTGATTTAGTCCATACAATGACTTGTGAAGTTTGCATACCATTCATTTCTCTCCGCTAGATATCTTAAAGGTATCTTCATAAAGTCATCTTCATCCAAGTCTTCATTAAGAAACATGTTCTTTACATCAAGATGGTGCAACTCCTATCCTTTAATGGCAGACACTGCAATGAGACATTTAACGTTTGCAAGCTTGGCTACAGGTGCAAAGGTCTCGTTGTAATCGAGACCTTCCACTTGACTATAACCCTTCTCCACTAGCCTGGCTTTGTGTTATTCAATAGATCCATCATGATTGTACTTTATCTTGAAAACTCACTTTGATCCTATTGTTTTCTTCCCTTTTAGCTGCACAATACTGCAAGTATTATTTTCAGTCAAAGCTTCCAACTCTTTGCTTATTGCCTCTTGCCATTTTGAATTGCTTCCTCAAAGTTGTTTGCTTTTATCTTGTTGTCTTCTACATTGCTAAAAGTAGATTCTACAAAAATTGAAATATTACAAATAGGATTAATGGACTCCTTACTATAAATACCTTAAGGCATGATTGTAAGGGTAACTTGCTTTAGGGGGAAATCTTTCTTATTGGAATAATGCAACATATAGTCTTCCAAGTATGTAGGAGACCTTCTTGACCTTGATGGTCTTTGGCCAACATTTTGTATCACATCATTGGCTTGTTCTTTCAGTTGGTCACTATTTCCTTCTATCTTTGCTTCTTCTACTTCTCTTCCAACCTTTTGTTCCTCATCTTCTATTCTTTCATTGATGAGATCCTCATCAGCTTGTGTATCATTTTGTGGCATTCTAGGTGAGATCTCCTTATTGTCTGGTTCCTCTAACTTCTCATTTTGGAAAGTGAATAAATCCACATAGAAAACTACATCTTTTGAATCTAGAATTTTCTTTGTTTCTAAATGTAAAACTTTGTATCCTTTCTTTCCTGGAGTATATCCTATGAAGCCACAATATCTATATCTTTACTCAAACTTGTCAAAGGACTCTGGCTTGTTGTAAACATAGCAAAGACATCCAAAAACAAGTAACTGCTCATAATCTCGCTTTTCTTTAAGTAGTACCTCATATGGTGATCTTCCTTCCAATGTTGGCATTGGTAAAAGGTTGATCAAGTGTGCTGCAATCTTTTGATGCATTCTCCCCAATATATCACAAGAATGTTAGATTGAAAAGGCAGTGCTCTAGCCACTTCAAAGATGCCTATGCTTTATTTCCACAACACCATTTTGTTGTAGTGTATGAGGACATGAAGTTTAATGGAGCATTCCTTGGTCTGACAAGAAACTCTTGAAATTTCCAAAGACAAATTTAAGAACATTGTCATTTATGACTTTCTTGACTTGGAATCCAAATTGTATTTTGATCATAGTGACAAAGTGTTCAAACAACTTTGATGCACCGGATTTGGCTTTCATCATATAAACCCAAGTCTCTCTTAAGCAGCCATGTACGAAAATGAGAAAATATGCATGTCCATCATGTGTTTTAACTCTGGTTAGAAATCTGTTGTCCCCAAAAAATGATGTCTCGGTGTCCTCCACCAATCAAATATTGGGAATGAGTACAAATATTAATGAGTTGTAATTTTGTTTTCTTAAGTGTCAAATTGTTATTGGTAGGGGACAGAGAATATGACAGGAAATTGAGACAGAAGATATCCATCCTTTAACTCTATAAGGCTCACACACATTAAGATGAACTAAATCAAAGACATTCTTGGATTTACTATTTTGAGAAGGAAATACACTTTGGCCTTACTTTGCACGATAGCATGCATCACATGGCTTTGAATGTATTTTCATCAACATTTAAACTATCATACAAAGATTTCAACCTAGTAAGAGGAATGTGACTCAATCCTAGATGGAAAACTTTTGTCATACTTGAATTAGCTGCATTAACTTGACTTTCGACTTCTTGATCAAAGTACTAACGAGTTCCCTTTAGTTTATCTGTTATGGTCACCCTATTGGTGGTATGGTCCTGTGTGCAATAACCATTAGGAAGAAAAATAACAAACCAATTTAGCTCTTTTGTCAACTTGTTGATAGAAACTAAATTGCAATTAAAATCAGGCAAATATAAAACATTATTCAGGGAATCTTGCCTATTTAGTTTGGTTTCTGTTGCTAATTTTACCTCAACCCTTTCCCCATTAGGTAGAGCTACTTTAACAGGCCCTTTAGAATTATTTTTCCTTTTAATAGTGACATCAGACAATATATGATATGATGCTCCATTATCCAAAATCCATTCTACGAGTTTAGTTACTTTACCGGGGAAATTTATTGCTAGTATAGATTGCTTTTCTCTAGCCAGTAAGGCCTTGAGATGATCACATTACTATTGGGGATAGTTGCTAGCTTGTCCTTGAGAAGCATATTTTTCTTTTGTCTCCGAAATGGATGCATCAGCAGCAAACTTCCCTTTCCTCTTGCCTTGCCAGTTTTGTGGGTAGCCCACAATTTCAAAAACAATTATCCTTGATATGACCAGTCTTTTGGAAATATTCACATCACAACTTTCTATTCTGATGTCTCCCTTTATACCCATCAACATTAATTTTGAATGGAACTGGATCCACAAAGAGTCTGCCAATTCCAATTGTCACCTCCTTTGACGTCAACAAGGAGTAAACATTTGATAAGCCTGATAGTGGGTCTTTGCATAGGAGATTTGATCTCAGAACTCCGTAGGCATCATTTAGACCAGTGACAAATTGATGGAGTCTTTCCTCGTCATATGTGGTTTCGAAAGGCCATTAAGTTGCTCCCACAAATTCTTCAGCCTAGTGTAATACATCGAGATAGTGATATCTTCTTGTTGTGTATTTTCTAGTTCTCATTTGATTTCTTGAATTCTAGGTTTGCTTCCTTAAGAGAACCACTCTTCTAGCTCCTTTCACACACCACAGGTTGTGTCATGGTAAGCTATGTTGTCATGCAATTCTTCATTTAAGGAATTTTGGATCCAATACATTAATCATTGAGTTACATGTAATCCAACCTTCTTCTTGAGGATCACTTGCTGATATTTGGAGTTTATCATTCACGTACACCATTTTGTGTTTTGACATCAAAGCATTGGTCATCACCCTCTTCCATGTTGAGTAGTTTGTCCCTTTCAAAACATGTGCAACCAGTTGGTCACCTGGTCAATCTAAGCTGCTCAATTGGTGATGTGGTAATTTCTTGCCTTTGCTTGATGATGATGATGATTTGATTACGGTTGGTTCCCCTGCTATTTTTTTTAAATCTATCTCCCTGTTTAATTGAAAAAGAAAACAAAGAAGACAGACTCTAGCTTAAGTTAAGAAAAAACAACCTGCACTTGATAACATGTAAAAATCCTTATTTCATTGAAGGAGAATTCATATATCTGATTCAAATCAAATACAACACATATACATACACACAAAACTTCAATTTTGTCTAATTATAGGAATAAAATAAAGTGTCGATTTGCTAATAAAAACCAGATCCTTGATTGACTCTTGATTTTGATTTTTAGTTGTTAGAAAGCATATTGGATGAGATTTGAATGATTGGGATATCAAATCTTAATACATACAAGTCTTAAAAGGAGAAAAAAATTGAATTTCCCTAATTTAAAAACATAATCTCAAACCATAGTGAGATGCTATGCAGAGGGTTCAACTTCTCTCCAGTACTGGATTTATCCAGTAGGAGAGAGAAAGATATATCTAATAAAATATTATTATTTTATTATATGTGTCTATATCTCTCTCACTGATGAAATCCAGTGACTAGAGAGGATCTCCTTCCCGAGATTAGATCAATTTCGTTTTTTCATGTTTGCAGAATTGGTAATAAGGTTGCATTTGCTCATTTATCATATGGTTTAGCTCAGAATGTATGCTATGGATATAGAAGATGCTCCCTTCCAAGTTGTGATCATTAACTGTTCTTCACTATGCAATAACAACGCCTGTTTTTTTAATAGAAATTAACTTTATATTTCTAGTAATAAAAAATAAAGTAAGTTTCAAATAATACAAAGTGTTCATTGTTTAGGATAAGGTGTTCGGCTTCTATGCATCACTACACCGTGCAACCGCTAGCTGCAGAGCCATTGAATGTGTATAGAGCATACACATCCAACAGCTCTGATGCAGCCGCAGTAGAAGATTCAGATTTGTGTTTTAGCTATATATCATGATTAGGCCGCTAGTTTCCGGCCGGAAAAAAAAGTGATTAGGTTGTTAGCTATAAAATTATATTTCCATAATTCACCGTTGAGCTCAAGGCCGGGGGTCAGAATTAGACTCAGTAAAAAAAAAAAGTGTCACAATTAGATAGTAAGAATTCTGCGAATCCAGTTACATTACGTGTGTGTTTGGTTCTACTTCTGGAGATATCAGAAGTGTTTTTACTCCTGTCAAATGTGATTTTGATAAAAATAGAGATGTTTGGTTACTGTCTAACAAAATTGATTTTGCCTTCAAACGTGATTATAGTAGAAGCTATAAATTGTAGCTTCTGCGTTGAATTGAAAAATTTACACTAAGTTTTACATCAAACCTGCTTTCAAAATAAAAGCATCCAAACATAAATCAATTCACTTCAAACTCAATTCTACATAATCAATTCTACTCAAAATCACGTTTGACAAACGCTCATCCAAACACACACTACATCTTTAAAGTTTAAGACATCTCCTGGTGGCTTAAACGCTAACCATCATCTTAAACCCTTTAACTTACCGTTAGAGGGCGGATCCTTCAGCTCACCATGGTAATGACATTTTATATCAGAAAAAAATTTATAAGACAAGTTGTAATAGGTTTAAAATTAATGGCCAACTATAGTTTTATTTAAGAGTTTAATTATTATTTATATTGTCAATCAATCAGAAATCATGATATGAGTGACTTTTGAGATAGTTAGGACAAAAATAAAATATTTTAGCTGATGTGACAATTATGATTAGTTGACAGTGTAAAAAATCTTTACATTAACAATGCATACTAACGAAATCATTTATTTAAAAAGTTTAAGTTTGATATAGTCGGTATAAATTTTTTTACAATATCAATGAATTATATAAAATCGTATATGAATTTTGTGATAATTATTATAAAAGTCAAATATTTTAATATTATATATATATATATATATATATAATTGATAATTGATTAATGGTGGAAAAACATGTAAATTAATTATATTGGAGAAAACATTTCAAGAACCATACAAAGCGCATGCGATCACTCAAACTGCGTGAAATGATGTTTAAGTATTGTGTTTATTATTTTAATTCAACAATTAACACTTCAATCTTTGGGCTCTTTTGCCAAAGCCAATTTTTAATAAGCAGTGCAGAGTGGCTAAATAAGTAAATATAACATTGCCAGAGGAGAAGGTTAAATTTTATTTTTCTATTATTACTATTATATTATCATAGTTATTCTTCTTCATCAGAAACCCCATGAAACAAAAGTGTAGGTATCAGCAATGCCCTTCTACCATTAAAAAAAAAAAAACAAAGAAGCCAATGCCGCAAAAAAGAAGAAACTTTCGAAATATGCTGCCATGGTGGCCCACTGCATTTTTTATGCATGGATATAACTGCCAATTTAAAAAGTCCAATCCTCCATTTCTGTATAAAGCTTTGAGTTATTAAAGCAAATGAATCAAAAAAAAAAAAAACTTGTCAAACTCAATTTACCAATACACCCTTTGATTTCAAACATTTGACACAGAGTTTTTACGGTCCACCTCCTTCACACTAGAAAAAAACCCCTATCGACATGTCGTTTGAGGGCAATCCTAACCTCACCCACGACCTAACACATCATCATGTGAAACCAAAATTAGCATATTATAATTTCATAACCCTAAATATCCCAAAGAGTAAAAGCCTAGAAGGAGGAGAACCGAGAACCCACCCTAACATTAAAAACAATAAAATAAAATAACAACAAAATACGATAATCACAAAATACATTGAACAACCCCAACCCTCGATCTTACTATATATCGATTCCCCTAGCTAGCTAGTACCCACGATTCTTCTTCACATCAGCGATTTCAGTGACCTTGCCTTCACAGGTTTCCTCATTCTCTTCTTTCCACTGTCATCATCATTTGCATTTGCATTATCCTCTTCCTCGTCATTATCCACATAATCGAATTCTTCATTGTTGTCTATTATCATCTCAACATTCTGGCCATTATTATTACTATTACCAACAACTTCACTGCCAGGAGTGATAACATTATTCTCTGATTCTGCTGCCACTGTTGAATTCTCTCCTCCTCCTCCATTCTTGCTACCTTCTCCATTCCTATCCCCTCTTCGCTTGCCCCACAGTGGACCAAACCCAGAATAATAATAGAATTCATTCGGGTTCGAAGAAGATGTCTTCTTGCTCCCACGAGCTCTACCACCGCGGCGCGCTCCCGCAGCCGCAACTGCGGGAGCGGCCGCTACAGAAGCTGTCTTCTTAGTAGAAGGGGTGTTGTTGTTGTTGTTGTTATTGTATGACCTAAGCAGAGACAAATGGTTGTTGCAATATGATTGGCCTTGTTTGGCTTCATTCTTACATGGCCAACCCTTCTCATCGAAGCTCTGGCAGCACGGGTTCTTCGCCACCCCTTTGTCTCTATTATCATCCATCGCCACCTTGTGATTATCGTTCACCATCGCCACGTCCACATCCATCAACGACGCCACGCTGTGTTTACGGAACCGGGTTGATTCAGATAGCAAAGAATGAAGAACGGGGTTTTGTATTATCGGAGTGACAAATTTTGCGTAATCGATCATCAATGTTGAAGAGATAAAAAAAAATAAAACCCTAATGGGTGTAGCGGGTGAAATAAACGAGTAAAGCGAATTGGGGGAGTTTGGGGTACGTTACCTTTCGACAGCTCCAATGGAATCGCCAGCGCTACCTCCATTTCCAGCGGTGAAGCTGTCTTCGCCTTCGAACTACGGAAAAAAACAAAATAGTGAGAAATGAGGGGAACCCATTAACCTAATTGGGTGTTAGAAGGGAAAAGCACGATGGAAGGAGGAGAATTTAGTGTGTGTGTGTGAAGAACCCTAACGAGGGAATAGAAAACCCTAATAGAAAAAAATGCAGGGTGAGGATAAAGGGAAGGGTTTTTATTGGGTTTGGTTTTGAAGGGTAGATCTGAAAAGAAGGGGGAAATGAAGGGGCGGGGGGAAAACATAAAAAGAGAAGAGATTTGGAAGAGAAGAGATACGAACCTGGATTGAGTCAGAGTCAAAGGGGATCACATCCCATGGAGACTGGTTCAGCTGGCACACGTGGGTCTGAAATGTCACGACCGGAACTGAACCATCTTGCGAAGATGAAGAAGAAGAGAAGAGAAGAGGGGAAAGCTTTGCGTTCTTGCGGATCCTCATCGGGGGAGAAAGGGAAAAAAAGAAAGGAAAAAAAAACGAGCGAAGAGATTAAGATTTTTTGGTTTGGTGAATGGAAAAAGAATAATGAGATTTTATTTATATCTATCTCTCCATAACTCACTTTTTTTGCTGTTGTTGGGTTGAGACTAGAGTGAGTTTTGGTGTTTGGTTCCTAGGGTCTCTCTCTTTCTTTGTTTTTTGTTTTCGCAGATCTAACTCATTTTCTCTCTCTCTCACACCTCGATATTAATCAGGGTTTTTGCTTTCTCGGCCCTTCATTCATGTGTTTCTATTTGTTTTCCACGCTAAGACTAAGGTGCCCTTAGGTTTTCTCCCTATTTACTCAACGAATCGGCTGCGTGCACCATTGCTCTAAAGCTCCCCTGCCTGCCGCTATAACCACGTCACTCTTGGTTGTCCAAAAGCAAAATAAAATAAATGTATATTATTAAAAAGAAACTGAAGAAATGATCACGTCGAGACAAGCCCACAGTGAAACCCTGTGCATCCTCCCAAAGCATCAATGCTAGGTAGGATCAACTTCAACCACACTATTTTCATTGAAAAATGAAAATTGAGATTCCTTTTATGTTATATAGGATTTAACTTCAGTAAAATAGTAAAAGATTATTTATCTTAAATTATTTAATGAGTTGTATGTACTTATTTAAATTAATGGTAGATAGTCCTTTATATTATCACTTTAGAGTTTCATTCATTTTTTTTATATTAGAGCTTCACTCGTTTTAAAAAAGTCAAATTCTAATTCTAATATTATAATATAAGAAATAAAGACACAAAAATAAATTTGAATAAATTTTATAAATAAGAGTAAATTTACTTTTATTTATTTCTCTCTCATAATATTAAAAGAAATGTGCAAGAAAAAAAGAATAAGGGATCCGAATTCAGTACTCACCTCATTTACATCTTGTAATATATAGTAGAATTAAGTAAAAGTAATTATAATTAAATAATAAAATGTATAAAAATAAATTAATATATATAAAAGTGAATAAGAGTGACATTATTTTTTTCCTTTGTTTTTATCTTAAAAAAAATTGGTGGAGGGTAATTTCGTCATAAGAGTTTTTCTCTTTTGGAAATTTTGGATAAACTTGTTTAGGATAATATTCAACAAATTTAGGATAAGTATTCAACAAACCTAACACTTTCTTTTTTTTTTTTCTTTTCTCCGTCATTTTATTTTTTTGTCTTGCTGGGTGCTACGAAAGCAAATTACTAAAATAGGCGCGTGTGTGAGACGCGCCATATCCTATATCTGCGTGCGATAGGAGTGGCCAACAAGATTGGCCCACAGAAAAATTTGATGGACCATTGTACTTGATGGGGTCCCCATTTTTGGAGCCTAAAAGGATGAACGGTTGTGATGATGGAAATGGAAGTTGTGTGAGGGACTTGAGCTGCATGAAATGAAATGCAAAAAGTTGAAAACTTTGGGCATCAGATACCGATATATTAGAGTTTTGCAATTCAGACACGTGGCACTAAGAGCTTGATTCAATTTCCCTTGCCACATATATATATGAGTTGGCCTTTGCCCATGAGGCCTTGGCATTTAATAATAATATAATAAGGGAAAATCCAGGCTACAATTATATGAGTGGCCCTTTTTACCATTTCTATTTTTTCTTCAAGATTTCTATATATTTATGTTCAGTTTTCCATATCTGCTTTCACTACTTTTTTATTATTTTCTTTAAAATTTTAAACAGCGGGTGAATTTAATGGGACCCCAATAGTCAAACCAGAATGAATCGAATTTGGCCGTAAGTCATTTATATTTAACCTTTTGGAATGGCCTAATGGTAAGGCCCCTAACAACCACAACATGGGTACCTGAATAGAGAATGGTGAATCTAAAATATATAAACCAATTTTGAGATGTTTGGAACAGTTTATTTGAATTTGTAAAAATAAATTTATGAAAAAAATTATGATTTTTTTATAAGTTTTTTTAATTTATTTTAATAAATTTATTAGATAAACTTATGTAAATACACTATTTTTATTTTATTAAAAAATTATTAATTAAGTATTTAATTAAATTATTTAACATTTTTATAAAAAAAATATTTAGCCAAATGCATCCTTAAAATTACAGTTTGGGCAAACAAAAAAACAAAAAGGACAATTTTATTTTCTCTGTCTAAATAGAGGGCAGATCTAGAACCTTTAATCATAGGCATCGACTCCGCTAATATGTTTTATAAAATTAGTTATATATATATATATATATATATACTAATCAACGACATTGGTTAATTAAGTAATCTAAAAATAAAAAATTTCATTGAAAAATTAAATACAGTAGCAGGTTTCAATAAAAAAAATTTCTTCTATAGTCCACCCTCCTTTAATATTTGTTGAATTTGTTACTGCTGTGAAATACTATATATTTGTTATATAAAAATGATTTTTAATTATGAATTTAATTGTTATATACTGTCAGTGTAAAGTTTTTTTTACACTGACAACCAATCAGAAATCATGATGTATGTGACTTTTAAGATAGTTAGGATAAGAGTCAAACACTTTAACTTATGTGACAAATTCCGATTGGTTGTCTATGTAAAAAATCTTTACACTGACAGTATATACCAATTAAAGCTTTTAATTATTAGTTAGGACATTTTGTATAAATATTGTACGTCTATGAGAGTGTATTTTTTTTTGGTTTTTTTGGTTTTCAAGGATATCTTCGCGAATAATTGTGAAAGCTATTCCCACAAGGTATTGAACGGTATTAAAGGTCTGATCTCTCTCAATCAGGTTTTTTTTCATACACAAGAGTCAAATATCAAACCTTTGATTACTTGCTTAAGGAGTCCGAACTCATCATCACTCGGACCAACTAACATGTGTATGAGAGTAACAAAGTATCCACTATTCTAAAGTAAAATAAATGCACATTAGTTAGTTATGAAATTGTCTAAATATTAATTATAGGTGTTCAGATGTGTTCACATAATCAGTTGTTTAGTTTTGATCACAAAAAATTAATCAGTTGTTTAGTATTTGTATGCTATATTATCTTTAAAGTAAATTAATTAGAGTATATTAATTTATTATTAAATTTTTATAAATTAAAACAATATTTCACTTTAAATTAAATCAATAATAAATACATTTATACTCAGTTTTTTTCCCTAATATATCTACCTGTGTTCACATAACGGGTAACGTATTTGTTTATTATGTAAGCTATATTTTCTTTAAAGTAAATAAATTAAAGTATATTAATTTATTATTAAACTTTACAAATATGTGGTTGGTCCGAGTGGTAAGGGACTCGGACACCTTAAGCAAGTGATTAGAGGTTCGAATCGTGACTCTTGTATATGGAGAAAACCTAGTTGGAAGGAGAGAACCCACCCTGTGTACCCAACAGGTTTCCCGATAGAGATTAGTCACTATTAACGGTGGTGGATATTTGGTACATATGTCATGATTACCAAAAAAAAAATTATTATTAAATTTTTATAAATTAAAATTATATTTCACTTTAGATTAAATGAATAATAGATACATCCATAATTACTTTAAAATATACTCAAAGTTTTTTCATGATTAGCTTTTCCTATATAAATGACTAGTAAATGTCACCCATTTTAAAAATAAATGTCTTTATACACCCAAAAATATAATAATAGAACCCTCCATTTCGTTTGAGAAATGGAGAGGATCTTTACTCGTTCAGATGTGTTCACATAAGCAGTTGTTTATTATTTCTAAGCTATATTATCTTTAAAGTAAATTAATTAGAGTGAATTAATTTATTAGTAAATTTTTATAAATTAAAACTATATTTCACTTTAAATTAAATCAATAATAAATACATTCATACTTACTTTAAAATCATACTTAGTTTTTTCCTAATATATCTACCTTTTTTTGGTTAACAAAAGTTTAAGTGAGTTGGATCCCGGGAGCTTACCAACGAATAATAATAATATATTTATCCGGGTTCACATAATGCGTAACGCAGTTGTTTATTATGTAAGTTATATTTTTTTTTAAAGTAAATAAATTAAAGTATATTAATTTATTATTAAATTTTTATAAATTAAAATTATATTTCACTTTAGATTAAATGAATAATAAATACATTCATACTTCCTTTAAAATAAGCTTTTCCTGCATATATAAATGACTAAACACAAGCACTAGTTTGTGGGGCATCCACCGATGAAAGGAGTTGCGGCCAATTTGTGCAGCAGTTACGGGGTAAAGACTAAAAAGAGTAAGATGATAGAATGCACACGCCTTTTTTTAATATCTTTTTCTGTGTCTTTTTTTCCCTTGGTCTTCATTAAGAATTAAAAAAAAAAAACATTGTACCAAAAAAAAAATTCTTGTACCAAAAAAAGACAACAACAAAATCTCTAACTTCGGCTGTTCTAAATAATTCTACGTGTCATCATCATATGAGATATCATGAGGTGATATACATTCAATTTTTTCCCATGGTATTTTCTCATTTTTTTTATACATATGAATTAATAAAGGAATATAAGATCACATGTTTAAAAGAATTCAAGTCTCACCAAATTAAGCCAACACATACTGATTAATATATTTTTGTGTGCACAAGTATTTTTTTTTTAGTGAGACTAATCCTTTTTAAGAAGATATCAAATTTTGCCAATCCTAATAAAGTATTTGTGAACGCCCAATTTTGTTCGGATTAATTAATCTTTTGACTAGATAATCAGAAAAAAGAAAGGAAAAATTGAGTAGGCTTTGGCCCGTAATCCCATTTTTGTTTAACCCACTTAAAAGCCCATTTCTTGTTAAAAAAAAAAACGAAAATGATAATAAAAATTAAAAAAAATGATAATAACAAAAAAATTCAAAGGGAAGGGGACGTGAGTTTTTCTGGAAGTCTTCCTTTCTTCTTTCTTTTTCTTGTTTTGTTTTCTTTTACTTTATTTCCTTTTTCCCCTAAGCAGCACCAGCAGTGGCAATGGTACACTGCTCTCCTCCATATTGCACCCCCAAGCACAGAGGGATAAAGCTGTTGTGCTTCCCCTTTGAGGCACCCATCTCCTGCAACAAGCTAATAGCAATTTTTGGCATCATTCTCCTATCATTTTATCTATAAATTCAACAATTCACAGAGAGCAAGGAGGTTTTTTCGGGCAGAAGAGGGGGAGGGAGAAAGGAAACGTTTTTCAGAAACTCACAACCTCTCCCATTTTTCCCTGTTCCTCACTGTGATCATTAAGCCAAAAAATGCAAGCTTGACCATGCCCATTCACTCATCCTTCATCACCTTCAGTAGAAACAAGGTCATGCCACCCATAACCATCATCCCATCTCACACACACAAGTAATAGAAGTTATAAACCCTTTTGAATCTTGTCCAGATCATATTGAATCAAAAACAAAAAAACACACACACAACCATTCATCTCTATCAACACACTCTCATCAACAAAAAAACTTCTACCCCACTTAGCCATTTTCAACCTCACCTGAACACAGAGCAACTGCAGCTTTCCCTCTCCCTTCCGATCTCTGTCCACCATAGCCACCACCAGCAGAAGCACCGCACAGCCGCCGCCGCACGGGCTCGCTGCCGTTGCACGACCCGCTCCACCTCGGCAGCACCTGAACCCGCGAGTTGTCCTTCCAGCCGCGGAGAGCGTCGCGAAGAGCCCAGCATCGCCGCCCACTGCGTCGCCTCCACTGCGCGACCCGCCGCCCCATCGCGCAAATCCCGTCGCTGTCCACCGCGAGCCCAGCGTCGCCTCCACCGCGCGACCCGCCGCTCCATCGCGCAAATCCCGTCGCCGTCCACCGCGAGCCCAGCCGTGTCTACCACTGTTGATCGCCTCCTCCGCCGCGAGCCACACCGCCGTCGCGCCGTTCTTCTTCTCGCTCAGGTTGTGGATGTGGAGTAACTGTCCCTCTTTCTTCTCAACGTTCCTTTTGCTCTGGTAGAAGGCAAATGCTACTGGTCCTTTGGTTTATTTTTATTTGTTAAATTGTTTTGTTTTTGTTTTTATTTTGGTTTTATGTTGGGAGTTTGTTTGGCATGTGGGCTGCCTATGGCCTTTAATCTGATGGGCTGTTAGGATGAGTCATACAGATTGATTTTAGGTGATAGTGACTTTGATTCTTGGTTGACCAAAAAATATTAAGAGAGAAATGACAAAACAGAAACTAAAAATAATAACAATCTTTTAATTCACGTAACAATCTACGACGTTGATGTATGAATTTTCATCCTCAAGTGTCGTATGTATTGTGAGGGTTTATCGTATAGTTTTCCTATCTTTAACCCCGTGCAAGAGTGAATTCTTTTTAAGTAAAATCTTTTAAAATTCGCGCGACAATTTATGACGTTGATGTATGGTCTCCCATCCTCAAGTGTCGTAAGAATTGTAAAGGTTTATCGTATAGGACTGCTATCTTTAACCTTGTGCAAAAGCGAACCAGTTTTGAAATAAAATCCTTTTTCGAAATCAAATCTTTTCCCAGAAACTAAAATCAACCAACCAATCAAACTTTTTCTATTAAGAACTACGTGGCTTTGAGTTTTCCATCGCACCGGGGAATACGTAGGAGCAGAATAATCATTCTGTCAAGCCAAAATTTTATTTTTCTTCCTTTTGTGTTTATTTCCTTTTTTGTTTTCATAATGGGGTAAAATAATATTTTCAAAGGGTTATTAAAAATTTTGCACGATTAACTTGGGGTACCGTTCTTAGAACGGGCGACGTAGGGTGCTAACACCTTCCCTACTCGTAACCGACTCCCGAACTCAAATCTCTGTCTCGTTTTTTAGGACCAGTTTTCCTTAAATAATTGGGTTTTCCAAAGTTCTCCCAAATAAAGATTTTGGTGGCGACTCCTCTGTTTTTTTTTTAACCCTCTTTTTTTTCACGGCGCCCGGACGGGACGGTCGCGACAGCTGGCGACTCCACTGGGGACTTTTGAGAGTCAGGCCCATCATAGTTGATTGTGTAAATCTTTAATAACTTTTATTTATTTATTTTACCCCTTTTTCTTTTTTTGTTACCTGGTACATTGTTTTGTTTTTTATTTTATTTATTTATTTATTTATTTTTATTTTTATTTTTATTTTTATTTTTATTTTTTTCTCTAATACTTTTTGTATATATTCTTGCAACCTTAGGATAGAAAACCATTGTGCTGTGGGTTGTTTCTTCTTGTAGGTTTGGGGAGTTTTTTTTTTATTATTTGTATAGGATTTTGTACAGGTTTGTATGCTCTCAGCACACACCGCACTATCACTTGCTTCACACACTGTTGGGCTCTATACCCGAGTCCTGGAATGCCATAGGATTAGAAGGGGTTTCAGTGGTGTTATTGTGATGCTTTTGCATCCCTGGCAGTCACTAATTCTCCCGCTCAGATTGCTACCGGTACATGGACTGCCATATTGTGACTTATTTGTCCCTGTGGTGAGGTTCATAGATCCGGGTCCTTATCTTTTTAGATGAGGGTAATCTGGGGGCCTTTTAGGAGTCTAGATCTATGCCAAGAGTTCTGCACATAAGTTGCCAATAGAAGCCGTCCGAATTAGGGTTTTAACTTCAGAAATCCCAACCATAAGGATGCAACCTGTGTAGGACAAAGAAGAGCACATTCCGCCTTTCTTTCTGCTGCATTCGTATTCACATCTATCATGATTTCAAGCATATTACCCATTTCCTTTTTCATGCATTGTTGCGCCTAAGGTTAGGCTTGGATGACCAATGTCGTCCTTGACTTGAGCATTATGCTACGTTTCCATTGCACTTCGAAACGCAGTCAATTGCAAGGACAGTCATGCGCCAGTAATACATAGCGCACCCTAAGGGGTTCACGACCCTTTTATGTGTACCAGCACCCTCATTCATTCATAAAGTGCATTCATTTTTCAATTTTTGCTAATAAAAATTTCCCTTTCACAGATTAATTTGGTGAGAGTTAACCCTTTTCTTTGATAAACAAGAGATGGAAAAAGCCAGGCACACTAGCAAGAGCTCCAAGGTGATAATGAACTCGCTGGAGAACCTGAGGGAGCTAAGTCGGGCATTACCTCAAGAGAATCGAAGAAGCTTTGTCAAGAAGTATGGAGGAATTCTGGACCTTATCTTTATACCAGTTGAAACTGCCGTTTTGAGCACTCTGAGTCAGTATTGGAACCCGCAGCTCAGATGTTTTGAGTTGCCTCACATGGACATTACCCCTACCATCGAGGAATATGCTTGTCTGTTAAAGTTACCGATGCAGACCGAGCCTGTCATTTATTTCCATATGGGGCAATACCTGACCGTCACCAACATAGCAGGGTTGCTGGGGCTTCCTGAAAAAGACGTCCACTTGACCGGACACTCAAACTCGTGGGGATTGACTCGAACATTCCTTGAAAATCTCTTGAAAAGGTTGAAAGATCAACGAGATTGGGGGACTTTTGAAAGGGTATTGGCACTTGTCATCTATGGGTTGGTTTTGTTTCCATCAGCGCTGGATATGATCGACCAAGTTGCATTGGACGTATTCTTCACAGTAGAGAGGAAAAGGAATCCAGTGCCCGCGATATTAGCTGAGACGTTTTTGACCTTAGATTTTTGCCAGCGCCATCAAAAGGGGAAGCTTCGATGTTGTGCACAACTATTGTATGTATGGGTCGTCACTCACATGTATGCAAAAGGCCATGTCAGCCGACATTCAGATCCACTGAGAGGTTTCCACAATATCCCGATGAAACAGCAAAGTGAACAAGAGTGGAAAAACGAGTTTGACAAAGTGGATGGCAGCTCTTTCAAGTGGGTATGTCCATGGTACGAAGGTCAACAAGGGCAAGATATCATTTACAGTTGTGGCGAGTTCCCAAATGTGCCTTTAATGGGCCCGAGAGGATGCATATCTTACACGCCAACCATAGCCCTGTGACAGCTTTGCTGGACACAAACTGTACCGCGAGAAGAACAACTCAGTGGATGTTGTTTCCGATATGAAGACGGTGAAGATACCAAGTTGTCAGCAAAAAAGGTCAGAGATGCATGGAAAAATGTGAAGATGGCAGGGAGAGCCGAATTAGGCAGGCCGATCCTAATCATTGTCTCAGAGTATGAAACATGGAGAAGAGCAAGGAAGGTTCCCATCAGCACTCCGAAAAAGGATCAGAAGGACGATCATTCCATTTTGGTGACTCAGATGACAGAAAAATTAAAGATCATGGAGGCACAAATGAAAGCGGTGGAGCAAGAAAAACAAGATGCTGAGCTGAAGGCAGTCACCAATCAAAGGCGGTACGAGAAGTTGGCAAGAGAAAATGAGCACTTGAAAAACATGTGCGCCGACATCACCACAACCTCAGGTGTCAAAAGAACAACAGATAAGGTTCCAGCGAGCCCCATGGCCAGAATCCAGAAACTTGAAGGGAAAATGTTGACTTTGACAAAGGATAAGCTTCAACTAAAGGAGGAGACACGCCAGTTGAAAGACGAAGTTAATCGGCGAGATGAGAGAGGAAGGGCATTAGAGGCGGAAATTAATCGGCAAAGGGAGGCCAATGAAGATTTAAAAAACCAGATCTGTACACACAACAAGGTGGAGGCTGGATTGGCACAGAAGGTCGAGGACCTGAATGCCTTGCTGTTCGAAATCAAACAAAGTTGCGACCTAGGGTGGACGTCAACCAAACATTATCATGACCAGGTGACGCGAGCGGTGAATGCCATGAAATGGTGGAGGGGAGAAGCCGAAGAGCGAGGATTGGATGTCGACATCTGGAGGAAGAGGTACATAAGTATGGCTAATGAGCTAAGTCATTGCATCCCGACCTTTGTTCAACGCTTTGAGAAGGCTAACAAGCAGATTCGGGTGAACCCTATGCTACGTCTCCCTCCGGAGTTAGAAGATTTCATGCAGATGTGTGATGGGTTCACCCGAGGCCTAAAAAGGAAAAGATCAAAGTTGTTTACTTTAGGATAAAAGTGTTGTTGAGAATTTATGTTTTGATGTTATTTCAATCTATGTACTACCCTTGGAGGTTTCAACGAAATGAGATACATTTTCTCGCCTTTACTTTCTCTCGCTCTCCATCTCTTATACTTGATTCATGACAACGCCTATCGTGGAGCGTAATCTCCCTTTAGTATGTTGCTAACAACGTCCTTGCCTTATAGGAGTTATCCTTCTGTGTAAAGTGTAGTTGTTACTTTCTCGACTCGGAATCAACAATGCTAGTGTGCCTAAGACGACATCTATTGTGGAGAGAATCCTCTCCCCTAGATTTGTTGTCAACCCCACGCCGTCTTATGGGCAAAATGCCCTCTGAATGGAGTGGAGGGACCATCTCTTGTCAATCATTGGGGCGTTAACTCTCTGAAAAATAAAATTTAATAATTTCAAGCATCTCGAAAGGGTTAATACGTTTTCTGTGTTTTCTTATCCCTTTTTGTTTTATTCATTTTCTTTTTCGTTGTTGTAATTAAACAGTGATCTTTTGAACCATTGCTCCGCGACACCCTTACCGCACTCGTTCGCAAGCTAAAGTTATGGCTGACCTAGAACAAACCCAAGAGATGAGAGAAGAGGTAGACCAACTCAAGGAACAAATGGCAAAGATGTTGGAGTTGTTGCAAGCGATGCAAAAGGAGAAAAGCACAGATGAGAACCCTTCGGCCTTGAATGAAGAGCATCCGGCTACGCCTCTTCTCCCACCTGGTTTCACTCAGGTTCCTGTGCAAATGCAAGGATTCAACCAACAAGGAGTCATGGTGCCTTTCGCTATTTATCCAAACCACCAGACTCATTCCTCAGCTGCCAATCATCATGAGTCTACTGTAATGAACCATCCTCCATACGGTCTTCCTCCAGGTTATGTGCCGCCAACTGCTACTGGCCCACAGGACAATAACCCTAACCACCAAGACACTGCCCAAGTCCCTCAAAATTCTGTCCTCACATTCCCAACACAGGGGGTCCCTCCGCCACAAAACCCTCCGGAAGGTAGTACCCCGGCAGTGATACCTTCTCCTAATCCAAAGCTCCCACCATACACCCTGCACTTTGGACCCAATGGGGCTCAAGTGGCACCAAACTTCACATCCGCCTACATGCCACAGTACCTTCCCCAGAACATGTATGGTGAAGCCCATGTGGATCGGTCAGGCGAGAACCCCCGATCTAGGGAAAAGTTGGAGACACTAGAGGAAAGATTACGGGTTATTGAAGGAGCAAGTAGTTATGGCCTCAGAGATGCCTCAGAGCTTTGCCTTGTGCCCAATGTCGTAATCCCACCGAAGTTCAAGGTCCCGGATTTCGACAAATACAGGGGAACCACTTGTCCCAAGAACCACTTAACCATATATGTCCGAAAGATGGCATCATACGCGCACGATGATAAGTTGCTGATTCACTTCTTTCAGGACAGTTTGTCTGGGGCAGCTTCGAGTTGGTACACGCACCTGGAGAGGGCACATATTCGATCTTTCAGGGATTTGGCCGATGCCTTCTTGAAGCAATACAAGTACAATGTTGACATGGCGCCTGATCGGATGCAGCTGCAAAATATGTCTAAAAGGGACACAGAAACTTTCAAGGAATATGCGCAGCGTTGGAGGGAAGTGGTGGCCCAGGTAGAGCCCCCATTGGCGGAAAAAGAGATTGTTGCGATGTTTATTGACACACTTCAGTCGCCCTTTTATGATAGGATGATCGGTAGTGTATCGTCGAATTTCTCAGATATGGTCGTTATCAGTGAGAGGATTGAAGGTGGAATGAGGAATGGCAAGATTGTCGAGACTTCAGTTGGGGCACCTGGCCCGAAGAAGCCCTCATTTGTAAAGAAAAAGGAAGGAGAAGCACATGCTGTGACTTTTGACCAAAATAAGTCTGGCCAGTGGAGACCAAATTTGATGCCTGTCCACCCTCAGCAATATTTCCAAACCCAGTATTACCCACAAACTCCGTACCACCAAACTAACCACCCATATATTGCCGCCACCTCACAATTTCCACACCCCCAACCTCAGCATCCAATGACACCTTACCGGCCATCGTACCCTACCCATCACCAAACACTTCCCGCAATACCATCCCAAACAGTTCAACCACCACATCACAACCCAAACACAAACCAGAGAAGGCCACCTCATGACCTGGAAAGAAAACCTGTACATTTTGATCCGATACCCATGACCTACACCGAGCTGCTACGCCAACTCGTGAAAAGCTCTATGCTAGCTCCTATCCCAACAAAACCAATGGAACCCCCGTATCCAAAGTGGTTTGACCCGAATACTAAATGTGACTATCACTCAGGGGCATCAGGTCATTCCACCGAAAATTGTAGAGCTTTGAAGCTTAAGGTGCAAGAGCTGATTAACGCCAAGTGGTTGAGCTTCGAGCAGCCTAATGTGGGGCAAGATCCTCTACCAAATCATGGGGGTCCTGGCGTCAACGCCATAGAGGACTTCATGGAGTATACTCTCATCAGTCAAGTCTCCAAGGTCAAGACCCCCATGAGAGTTATTTTCAGGGAGATGTGTAGGCATGGGATGATGCAAGCCCCGATTGAGGAGGAAAGTGACCTCGACAAAGGCGTAAGATGTGAATTTCATGGGGAGAAAGAGCATGCAACTGAAGATTGTGCAGAGTTCAAACAGGTTGTACAACGGTTATTAGATATGAAGCTGATCCTGATTGGTTGCCAGTTGGATGAGGGAGGCATAAATGTGGTTTCTGAGTCTACAGTCTCCCCGATGCGGGTCAATGTAACTCCTTTGACCATCCGGGTCGATCCTCGGCCAGTTGTTGAAACAATCGTTCCAAAACCACTGGTGATATACTATACCAACGAAGTACCATCACCGACTTCAAGTGGGCCGAGGCCACTCGTCATCCAAGTTCCACGTCCTTTTCCTTACAAGGACACCAAAGCAGTACCATGGAAATATGACGTGCAGGTTCAACCACAATATTCTAAAGATACCACTATAGTCACCAATGTCTCGGGAGTCGGTGGGATGACTCGGAGCGGTCGTGTTTATACCCCGGAGGCGTTGCGAAAAGAAGATACAGAAAAGGAAGGAGGAAGTTGCAAGGGAAAAGGAAAAGAAACTCCTGTTGAGGAAGGCGCAAGAGGGAATGGATACAAAAAAGAAGTATCCGATGAAGAAGTCTCCGAATTTTTGAAGTTCATCAAACAAAGTGAATATAGGGTGGTGGACCAGTTGAATCGAACTCCGGCTAAAATATCTCTTTTGTCTCTGCTCATGAACTCTGAACCACATAGAAAGGTGTTGATGAAGGTTTTGAATCAAGCTCATGTTTCTCATGACATCACTGTTGATAAGTTTGATAACATTGTGGGCAACATCATTGCCGATAATTATGTAACCTTCACCGATGATGAAATACCTGTTGAGGGAATGGGGCATAACAAAGCGTTGCATATCTCCGTGAAGTGTCGGGATCATATTATGGCTAGAGTGCTCATTGACAATGGATCTTCTTTGAATGTGATGCCAAGGTCGACCTTGTCTAAGCTGCCTTTCGATGGGACACACATGAAGCCGAGCTCAATGATAGTAAGAGCATTTGACGGCACGCGAAGAGAGGTCATTGGTGAGATTGAATTACCTATTCAGGTTGGTCCTTGTACCTTTGAGGTCCTTTTTCAAGTAATGGATATCACACCGACCTACAGCTGCCTCCTTGGGAGACCTTGGATCCATTCTTCTGGAGCTGTACCCTCCACGCTGCACCAAAAGGTGAAGTTCATCATTGATAATAAATTGGTAATTATTTCTGGAGAAGAAGACATGCTGGTGAGTAAACCAACAACGACCCCTTACATTGAGGCAGCAGAAGAAGCCCTTGAGACCGCTTTCCAATCACTGGAGATTGCCAATACTACTTACGTAAGAGAGGGGGCTTTGCTTTCAAAACCGCGGCCGTCAAAAGCATCTGTCATGATGGTGAGGGTTATGCTTAAAGGAGGATATCGACCTGGGAACGGATTGGGAAAAAGCAACCAAGGGGTTCCCGACATCATAATGCTTACTGAGAACAAGGATAGGTTTGGGTTAGGATACAAACCCACTAAGGCAGATAAGAGGAGAGTTCTAGAACAGAGGAAAGAGAAGAGGCTTGCTCGTTTGGAAAATCGTGAGTACGAGGCTGAAAGGGTTCCTATCTGTGACATACGACAAAGCTTCCGCAGTGCAGGGTCCGTGTTCCTTGACCAAGTAGCAGCCCTCGGAGATGATGATTCCACCAATCGCAGTGTCAATCTTGTTTATCCATGCTCTCCTGATACAGAGCTCAGCAATTGGGAGACCATTGAATTCCCGAGGACCATAGAATCTTTGTCAAAGTAATTCTGTAATGCTTATCCTCTAGCTCTGCCCAAGGCTTTAGGATGTCTTTTGTACCGGGCTTACTTGTTTCTATTTCAGTATTAACCTATCAATAAATGCATGTGTTCGGTCCCTTTTATTCTTCCGCCCTTTCTTCTTTCGTTTTTTGTTGTTTCCCTAATAATTGTCAATAATACAGTTTTCACCTTTTCCCCTTTATTTATTCACCTTTCCCTGATAATCATCAAAATGCAGATCTAAAAGTGACTCTCTTGAAAATGACAGTGTTAGTGTTCCCGCATACAATTTCGATTACCCCATTAATCAAGCTGACGAGGATATTGATGACAGTGAGGAAATTCCCCCTGAGCTAATGAGATTAGTAGAACAGGAAACCAAAGAAATTCGACCCTATGAAGAGCCGACTGAGGTGATCAACTTGGGAACAGAAGACGATAAAAAAGAGGTCAAGATTGGTATTTCCCTGAAAGAAAGTGAGCGACACAGTCTGGTCAAGTTGCTACTTGATTTTAAAGATATTTTTGCATGGTCGTACCAAGACATGCCGGGGTTAGACCCTAGCATAGTAGAACATAAGTTACCCCTAAAGCCCGAATGTCCTCCGGTGAAGCAAAAGTTACGAAGGATGAAAGCAGAGATGTCGTTGAAGATCAAGGAAGAGGTCAAAAAGCAATTAGATGCAGGCTTCCTAGCAGTTGCGAAGTACCCTCAATGGGTTGCAAACGTTGTCCCTGTTCCAAAGAAGGATGGAAAAGTTCGGATGTGTGTCGATTACCGGGATCTGAACAGAGCTAGCCCGAAAGACGACTTCCCCCTCCCTCACATCGACGTTCTGGTGGATAATACCGCTCATCATGCTTTCTTCTCTTTCATGGATGGATTTTCGGGATACAATCAGATCAAAATGGCTCCTGAAGATATGGAAAAGACCACATTTGTCACTCTATGGGGTACCTTTTGCTACAAAGTTATGTCTTTTGGTTTGAAAAATGCAGGGGCGACATACCAGCGGGCTATGGTGACGCTATTCCATGACATGATGCATAAGGAGATAGAAGTTTATGTGGATGATATGATTGCAAAGTCCAAGTCTGAAGATGACCATGTTGATGATTTGAAAAAGCTTTTTGAACGGTTGAGAAAGTTCAAGCTTCGATTGAATCCGGCCAAATGCACTTTTGGAGTGAAGTCGGGCAAGCTTTTGGGGTTCATAGTTAGCCAGAAAGGAATAGAGGTTGATCCTGATAAGGTGCGAGCGATCATCGATATGCCAGCGCCTCGCACTGAGAAAGAAGTTCGTGGGTTTTTAGGGAGATTGAACTACATCGCCAGGTTCATCTCTCAGTTAACCGCGACATGTGAGCCGATCTTTAAGTTGCTGCGTAAAAATCAGGTGGTAAAATGGAATGAGGATTGCCAAAAGGCTTTTGAAAAGATCAAGCAGTACTTGCAAGAACCTCCGGTATTGGTACCTCCAGTCCCCGGAAGACTGCTCATCATGTATTTAACAGTGCTAGATGAATCTATGGGTTGTGTGCTGGGGCAGCATGATGAATCAAGAAGAAAGGAGCATGCCATCTATTATCTGAGTAAGAAGTTCACGAGTTGTGAGGCCAACTATTCATTGCTGGAACGCACATGTTGTGCTTTGGCATGGGCAGCTCGTCGTTTAAGGCATTATATGCTGAGTTATACTACCTGGTTGGTGTCCAAAATGGACCCGATCAAGTACATCTTTAATAAGCCTGCTCTGACTGGAAGGATTGCCCGCTGGCAAGTCCTGCTATCCGAGTACGACATCGTCTACGTCACACAGAAAGCAGTAAAAGGAAGCGCTCTCGCAGATTATTTAGCCAACTAGCCCGTGGAGGATTATGGGTCGATGCAATGTGACTTCCCAGATGAAGACATAATGGCGTTGCTTGAGCAGGGGCAGTCGTCAGGGGAAGAAAAATGGACCCTGTTGTTTGATGGAGCTTCTAATGCACTGGGGCATGGGATCGGAGCCATCTTGGTCTCACCGGAAGGTAAGTTTTTCCCAATCACCGCAAGACTTTGCTTCGGTTGTACGAACAACATCGCCGAGTACGAGGCTTGCGCGCTAGGGATCCATGCAGCAATAGAATCAAAAGCAAAGGTGCTAGAGGTATATGGGGACTCTGCTTTGGTCATTCACCAACTAAGAGGGGATTGGGAGACTCGGGATGCCAAGTTAATTCCGTATCATGATTACATCAAGGGTTTGATTGAGAAGTTTGATGAAGTTACATTTCACCATATTCCCCGGGAGGATAACCAATTAGCCGATGCGCTGTCTACCTTGTCCTCAATGTTCAAAGTAAGCGACGAGAGAGACTTGCCACTCATCAAGATGGAAAGTCGTGATCATCCTGCGTATTGCCAAGTGGTAGAGGAAGAACCTGATGGGGAGCCTTGGTACCACGATATCAAAAGTTTTATCTGAAAAAGAGAATACCCCTCAGGTGCTTCGGAGAATGACAAAAGGACTCTAAGAAGACTTGCAATGAGTTTCTATTTAGACGGGGATGTCCTCTACAAGAGAAATCATGATATGGTGCTTTTAAGATGTGTCGATGCAGAAGAAGCGAAATGGTTAATCGAGGATGTGCACGAAGGATCTTTTGGGACTCACGCGAGTGGACATGCCATGGCAAGAAAAATCTTGAGGGCTGGTTATTATTGGTTAACGATGGAGGGAGATTGTTTCTCTTATGCAAGGAAGTGCCACAAGTGTCAGACATATGCCGATCGGGTTCACGCGCCGCCAACATCCTTAAACGTCATAACATCACCTTGGCCATTTTCGATGTGGGGAATGGACGTCATTGGACCAATAGAACCAAAAGCCTCGAACGGGCATCGCTTCATTCTAGTCGCAATTGATTACTTCACAAAATGGGTTGAAGCTGCATCTTATGCTAGTGTGACTAGGAATGTTGTGATTAGATTTGTCAAAAGAGAGTTGATTTGTCGTTATGGGTTGCCGAGTGAAATCATCACTGATAACGCGACCAACTTCAACAACAAGATGATGATAGAGGTATGTGAAAGTTTCAAAATAAAGCATCATAATTCCTCCCCATATCGTCCGAAGATGAATGGGGCAGTCGAGGCAGCTAATAAGAATATCAAGAAGATTGTTCAAAAGATGGTGGTGACGTATAAGGATTGGCACGAGATGTTGCCTTTTGCTTTGCACGGCTACCGCACTTCTATTCGTACTTCAACTGGGGCAACTCCATATTCCCTGGTTTATGGGATGGAAGCAGTACTCCCAATCGAGGTAGAGATCCCTTCACTAAGGGTGCTGATGGAAGCCGAGTTAGAGGAAGCTGAATGGGTACAAGCTCGACTCGACCAATTGAACCTCATTGAAGGAAAGAGATTAACCGCGTTGTGTCACGGCCAACTTTACCAAAAGAGGTTGATGAAAGCTTATGAGAAAAAGGTGCGTCCAAGGCAATTTCGGGAAGGAGACTTAGTGCTTAAAAAGATTCTACCCATCCAAAAGGATCACCGAGGGAAGTGGACCCCAAACTATGAGGGACCTTACGTTGTGAAAAAGGCCTTCTCCGGAGGAGCTTTAATCCTGACAAGGATAGATGGTGAAGATCTGCCACTCCCTGTAAACTCAGATGTGGTCAAAAGGTACTATGCTTGAGCGCACTTCCAAAATAGCAAAAGAAAAGAAGAAAGAGAAAAAGAAAAAAGATGGCTTGCTAGGCTGAAAACCTGAAAAGGCGGTCTAGGCAAAAGTTAGAGCGACCCGCTAGACTGAAAACCTGAGAAGGCAGTCTAGGCAAAAGTTAGGGTTAAAAATGCAAACGAAGGAAGTGTCATCAAGCTAGTAAGCTGGGGCAATGTTCAGTCTTGACTGGGGCAAATCATGTTCTTTGAAGTTGATTAATGGGTGTTCGAGGTTAAATGCGAGATACTAGCTCTAGTCATTGTAGAAGGTGTCATTAAAGAGATGTGATTCCACACTACAATCTTGCTTGTTAAACTTGAGTTTCTTTGTGCTTTGTGATATTTACCTTGTACACCTTTCCATTTTCGATAAATGACATTTCCTTCCATTCCTGTTGTATACCTCTCACCTTTCATTATCAATTGAGTGCATTCATTATGATAAGCGTATACTGAACTAGAAACATGTAATCATAAAAGCATTTAGATTTCTTTGAAGGTTTTAAGGTTCGGGAAGAGCGTGGTGGTCTCCCGACCAGGGATGCTGTGGAAAGGAAACAACAGTTTCTCCATCTATCAGGACAATCATCGCGGGTGAAGCACGCCTTTAACAAACATACCAAGAGTAATGGGCTTTGTTCTAGTTCGTCCTCAAGCTCGCTGTGATCAAATCTTAAGGGTCGAGGATCAAGCAATGATTTGAAGAAACAAAACACCAAAAATAATAAAATAAAATAAAAAATTAAAAAAAAATTAAAAAAAATCATCATGGTTTCATCAAAAGCATCTCTTGCATATCATACCATCTTTTTCATCAATTGCAAAAGCAGCTTTTACATCATGGATCATAACATCATTTCTTAGGCCAATCATTGCATTGCATTTGTTAGCTTCAGCGGATACCCGACTCCGCAAGTTTTGGTGCCTTTCTTGTCGAGCTTCTAACGGGCAATCCAACCCGTAGGCTCTTTGGTTTCTGTTCGAGCTTCTAATGGGCAATCCACCCCATAGGCTCCTTATCTTTTGTTTGAGCTTCTAACGGGCAATCCACCCCGTAGGCTCTTTTTTGTTTCCGTTCGAGCTTCTAATGGGCTATCCACCCCGTAGGCTCTTTTTGTTTCTGTTCAAGCTTCTAACGGGCAATCCACCCCGTAGGCTCTTTTTGTTTCCGTTCGAGCTTCTAATGGGCTATCCACCCCATATGCTCCTTATCTTTTGTTCAAGCTTCTAACGGGCAATCCACCCCGTAGGCTCTTTTTGTTTCTGTTCAAGCTTCTAACGGGCAATCCACCCCGTAGGCTTTTTTGTTTCCGTTCGAGCTTCTAATGGGCTATCCACCCCATATGCTCCTTATCTTTTGTTCAAGCTTCTAACGGGCAATCCACCCCGTAGGCTCTTTTTGTTTCTGTTCGAGCTTCTCATGGGCAATCCACCCCATAGGCTCCTTATCTTTTGTTCGAGCCTCTAACGGGCAATCCACCCCGTAGGCTCTTTTTGTTTCTGTTCGAGCTTCTAACGAGCGGTCCATCCCACAAGTTTTAGTTGGAGTCTCGATAGGCAATCTGACCTTTGGGAATCTTATTTTCCCGGACAAAATCGAAGTTCAAGTCTTTACTCGTTTCTTATAACGATAAAAGGTAAACTACGGTTACACCTATTATCTAATAAGAACCTAGTAAAGAGGGGCAGCTGTGAACGCCCAATTTTGTCCGGGTTAATTAATCTTTTGACTAGATAATCAGAAAAAAGAAAGGAAAAATTGAGTAGGCTTTGGCCCGTAATCCCATTTTTGTTTAACCCACTTAAAAGCCCATTTCTTGTTCAAAAAAAAAAAAACGAAAATGATAATAAAAATTAAAAAAAAATGATAATAACAAAAAAATTCAAAGGGAAGGGGACGTGAGTTTTTCTGGAAGTCTTCCTTTCTTCTTTCTTTTTCTTGTTTTGTTTTCTTTTACTTTATTTCCTTTTTCCCCTAAGCAGCACCAGCAGTGGCAATGGTACACTGCTCTCCTCCATATTGCACCCCCAAGCACAGAGGGATAAAGCTGTTGTGCTTCCCCTTTGAGGCACCCATCTCCTGCAACAAGCTAATAGCAATTTTTGGCATCATTCTCCTATCATTTTATCTATAAATTCAACAATTCACAGAGAGCAAGGAGGTTTTTTCGGGCAGAAGAGGGGGAGGGAGAAAGGAAACGTTTTTCAGAAACTCACAACCTCTCCCATTTTTCCCTGTTCCTCACTGTGATCATTAAGCCAAAAAATGCAAGCTTGACCATGCCCATTCACTCATCCTTCATCACCTTCAGTAGAAACAAGGTCATGCCACCCATAACCATCATCCCATCTCACACACACAAGTAATAGAAGTTATAAACCCTTTTGAATCTTGTCCAGATCACATTGAATCAAAAACAAAAAAACACACACACAACCATTCATCTCTATCAACACACTCTCATCAACAAAAAAAACTTCTACCCCACTTAGCCATTTTCAACCTCACCTGAACACAGAGCAACTGCAGCTTTCCCTCTCCCTTCCGATCTCTGTCCACCATAGCCACCACCAGCAGAAGCACCGCACAGCCGCCGCCGCACGGGCTCGCTGCCGTTGCACGACCCGCTCCACCTCGGCAGCACCTGAACCCGCGAGTTGTCCTTCCAGCCGCGGAGAGCGTCGCGAAGAGCCCAGCATCGCCGCCCACTGCGTCGTCTCCACCACGCGACCCGCCGCCCCATCGCGCAAATCCCGTCACTGTCCACCGCGAGCCCAGCGTCGCCTCCACCGCGCGACCCACCGCTCCATCACGCAAATCCCGTCGCCGTCCACCGCGAGCCCAGCCGTGTCTACCACTGTTGATCGCCTCCTCCGCCGCGAGCCACACCGCCGCCGCGCCGTTCTTCTTCTCGCTCAGGTTGTGGATGTGGAGTAACTGTCCCTCTTTCTTCTCAACGTTCCTTTTGCTCTGGTAGAAGGCAAATGCTACTGGTCCTTTGGTTTATTTTTATTTGTTAAATTGTTTTGTTTTTGTTTTTATTTTGGTTTTATGTTGGGAGTTTGTTTGGCATGTGGGCTGCCTATGGCCTTTAATCTGATGGGCTGTTAGGATGAGTCATACAGATTGATTTTAGGTGATAGTGACTTTGATTCTTGGTTGACCAAAAAATATTAAGAGAGAAATGACAAAACAGAAACTAAAAATAATAACAATCTTTTAATTCACGTAACAATCTACGACGTTGATGTATGAATTTTCATCCTCAAGTGTCGTATGTATTGTGAGGGTTTATCGTATAGTTTTCCTATCTTTAACCCCGTGCAAGAGTGAATTCTTTTTAAGTAAAATCTTTTAAAATTCGCGCGACAATTTATGACGTTGATGTATGGTCTCCCATCCTCAAGTGTCGTAAGAATTGTAAAGGTTTATCGTATAGGACTGCTATCTTTAACCTTGTGCAAAAGCGAACCAGTTTTGAAATAAAATCCTTTTTCGAAATCAAATCTTTTCCCAGAAACTAAAATCAACCAACCAATCAAACTTTTTCTATTAAGAACTACGTGGCTTTGAGTTTTCCATCGCACCGGGGAATACGTAGGAGCAGAATAATCATTCTGTCAAGCCAAAATTTTATTTTTCTTCCTTTTGTGTTTATTTCCTTTTTTGTTTTAATAATGGGGTAAAATAATATTTTCAAAGGGTTATTAAAAATTTTGCACGATTAACTTGGGGTACCGTTCTTAGAACGGGCGACGTAGGGTGCTAACACCTTCCCTACTCGTAACCGACTCCCGAACTCAAATCTCTGTCTCGTTTTTTAGGACCAGTTTTCCTTAAATAATTGGGTTTTCCAAAGTTCTCCCAAATAAAGATTTTGGTGGCGACTCCTCTGTTTTTTTTTTAACCCTCTTTTTTTTCGCGGCGTCCGGACGGGATGGTCGCGACAGTATTGTAAAATTTAATATTTAATATTTAATATTCAAGACAAGGGTCTATACGTTATTAATGTTTGGCTCAGTTGAGAAAGCAATTTAACAATCATGACGATAGCATTTGGAGAAGGACTTTCTTCTACAGGAATAACCCACCCCTTCATAATTAATACAAAGCGTTATTTTAAAAAAAAAAAAAATTAATAATTGATAGCATTATAGCAAGACGCATCCAAAGTGAACCCTATCTTGTAGAAGTTATTGTGCGCAACCCATATACATCTTTCGTCTGTTTAACCTCTTTCCACAAATATTCATTCTTTTAAGTAACACTTCCTATTAGACAAGCTTTGAGATTAAAGGGTACTGGTTCAAGCAAAACATACCCATCTTTCCATCGACTGGTTACATTCCATCTAATATTGGTAACAGAAAATATATATATAAATCAACCTTTTAAATTGTGACCGTGATCACGATTAAGTTATGTATGTTTTATCACTATTAAGAGTAGTTATGAAAAAAAAACAGTCGATGATCGCAATTTTAGGCACGATATGATTGTATAGACTATCAAAATTATAACATTGCAGTTTCACTTGCAATCGTCAACCTCATTTTAAAACTATGGTAAAAATAAAAAATATCCACTTGATTTTGTTTCCTCTTCTGATTAAGCTCTGCATATCAAGGCTCGATGAACACGAGTACAGTACAAATATGGAGTTGAAGATGGAATACAGGCAAAGAAGTTTTTATAATAACACTTTTGGGGTGGAGTTAACTCAAACTCAATTATACAAATATACAAATATGAAGAGTTTTGGGTAAGTTTTAAATTAAATAGGGAGTGACATGTCTCTGTTTGTTACTTTCTTCTTCTCGTCCTTTCCTATAACTTCTAGCTACACACCTTACCTCACTAATTACCCAGGTAAAGAAACAAGGTTGCTTCTCTGTTTCTTTCAATTTGACCAGAATTTATTACTGCACCAAACAGGATTTCCCGTTTTCTTTTTGCTTCTATCATGGAAACGAATTATCTGAAGAATTCCACAAATTCCTAGGTACAATTTCTTAAACTGATAATATTTTACGGAAAGCATGAAAACTGTTCAGCACTATTTCTAGGATCCCAATAAGTTGGTGGCAGCAGAAAATAACTTGCACCGAAACATGAAAAATTCCACAAATCGATCTCCTTGGTTTCTATTTCACACTGCAGGAAATAGTATGCATGAAAAGGCAAAACAGAGAAGACAAAAAATACCATAAGTTTGAATTTATGGGGTATTTTAATTAGCTTATTACAGATTACAAATGAACGGAAAAAACATCATTGATGAGATCCAAAACAAAGAAATTAGGTAAATATATAGTTTTCCAGAGCTCAGAAATTCTCTCTTTTTTCTTGGTTTATATATATTGCTTCTTCAATCTCAACTGAAATAACACAAATGAATCTGTTCTGTGTTGCATTTTATTCAGAAACAAAGGTGGACGAAAAGAAATCAAGGGTCAAATCAAAATCAACCGTTTCAAACCCTAAACTAGGAATAACCAAATAACACGAAAAGAAGGGAGCTAAGGCTTGAGTACTTCAAGTTTAACCCTAAACCTAGCTAAAATATAAAAATGCACATACATAGCATAGCATTCGAATATCAATCCCATTATTTTGAACACCCAAAATATAACACTTAGCCAATATTACATAGACAAAATATATCCATTTTATTTGAGAATATAGTATATTTCAATGCTCCCCTACCCTTATATTGATATACAATTTTTATATGAATAAAACATTTTTTTAATCGAATACAGAGGAGAAAAGAACAATAGTTTGGAAGTAATGAATAGAGGAAGAGGTCAGGTGGATAAAACAAACAGTTTCAATGAAAGTAAGTTTTAAGACTAATAATTTATGTTAGAGTTTGTTAGTAGTTAATTGTGTTAGTTAGTGGTTGTTAGCTCTATAAATAAAGCTCTATTATCTCATTTTATCATATTTAATTAATCAATGACAATGTTATCACATGAGTATCAATATGCTCTTTACCTCTCCTATCAGTAGGATCTTCATCCTTTTGATCCATGGATTTGTAACAGCTGGTATCTCATTACTTACTTATATGGTTGAGCTACATTTATTATTAATTTCATATAAAAATTGGTGCTTGATAAACTTGTTTCTGTGTAATCTTTATCTTATTCCTCATTACTGTTTGTGATTTATAATGGGTACATGGGATGATGTTTTTTTTTTCTCTTTTATGATTTATGATGATCATTTTTCATATCGAGTCACAACAAGTTTTCTTTAGCACAAAACTGCTAGATAAGTGATAAAGTGGGGGCAAAGGAGGCTTTGCAATTGCATCTTTTAAGATAAAATGTACTAGCCAATAACTCACCCAAACCTTTTCTTTCTTTATTAACCCACTTACCAAATGGGTGCAAAAGTAGCAGGGCTATGGCAGAGTCCTCAGTTGTTAACTTAGTTTGCAAATAACACTGATTTGCTTTGACTGTCACTCACATGTGCCTTATGCTATATGGGACCCTTCTCTTGTGAGATCCTCTCTGTGTCCTTATCCGCATGGCACGTAGTCTTCTTCTTCTTTTACTTTTATTTTTTTTAACCCTGTGTTTTCATATATATATATATATATATATATATATATATATATATATAGCAATTGCTTGAAAGTAATGACTATCTTGGATAATCCTTGTTTGCATGCCTGTGTGTCTCTGATTCAGAGAGTATCCAGAGACCCACTCGTCCTTCTGGCTTGCTATCTTACTAGTCTGCGACATGGAGTCAGTGGCTCTCAGACAAAGTACATGACCTTTGTACTACAACTACAGAATGATTACTGGGTTTTCTTGTTCATTCACTAAAGTGGAGCTAGCTTGCCTGCATCTATTGGTCAAAGAAATAACTATAAAATTAATGAAATCATCAACTTGAATTCATGGATGTATGTAGTTATTTTTCACTTTGTGGCCGTAAGATCAGTCTGGGTTGTAACTTTGGACGGTGGTCTCTTCCCAAGCGTGACAATTTTAGTAGCAGACTGAGGGAGTGAGTACTTACAAGTTACAAAGTTATTCTGATGCTCAAATTAGCAAAAGAATAATGTAAGATATATATACATACATATACATATACATATACAGAGAGAGATTGAATCTTTTATCTTGTGGTATGAGCTTGTTATATATAATGGAAAATACACTTCACCTTTTTGCACAACACTCGTCTTTGCAAGGGTATTAGCACCGTGATTTCAAAGAAGCAGGTCCTTAATCGCTTCAGGGTTTCGGACCAAAATTATTACAAGAATGTTATTTATCGAGAAACGTGATTTCTTACCACACAACTGTTAAGAATTCAGGCATCCGAATGATCCCCTCAAAAACCGGCTTATAAGGGATGGTCTACCCAGCTATATAAGCAATGATCAGGCTCGTTAACCACCCGATATGGGACTCGCAACACGCCCCTTCGAGCCAGGGCTCGTCACCACAAGCGAAGGCTAGCGGCACTATCCACACCACCAGACAGAACGTGACTCTGATACCATGTTAAGAATTCAGGCATCCGAAAACTTATTGGTGTATTTGGTTCCTCGTTCGAATGTCCCAAAGGTCTTTTGGACATTCTAAACGCTGGGTTGAAACATTCTTAACGGGAAATCAAACACACACTACCTCTATAGCGATATATGATAGATTAAAAATTCCAGACAACTCAATTTTGTGACATGTAAAGAAAGCATCATTGGAATGTAGGATTACCGGGATATGCAGATGATGATGAGTCCATGAGAAATCCGATAGTGATCCTGCAATTGATCCAATGCAACAGCGACCAATGTGTGTGCGAGTGAGGAGAGCGAAACTATCTCTATTCCATTGTGCTTCTCTAGGTTTCTGTAATGTGATAGTGTCAATGGGGCAACTGCACTGCAGAGTGGAAAGAGATAGGGGCCTCTCCCTGTGTTAAACATAATGGGCTCACTGACCCATTATCGTAAGCCCACACAGAGCCTACCACATTAAACCCATCACGAAAAGTGCTTTACAATAATCCCAATAATTATTAATAATAGTGATCACATAATTGGGACTAACCATAACAATATACTCTAATATTTGACATCTAATTAATCTGAGGATTATACAATAGGAAAAAAAAAGAAAATAACACTGACTATGCTAGTCCAAATTAAAAATAATCCAACAATCTCCCACTTGGACAGCATACATCAGGTTATCAAAAAATAATACCTCAGATTAACTTTACAATATGTGGCCACATGATGTCAAAATAGAGAAAGCACTTTCAACTATTGGTCCAAAATGAGATTATAAGTGCCATAGTGATATAGAAAATCATACCCGATAGGGGTACTGACATCATATATACCAGACACTCATATCTCGGTGACCTAACAAGAATATGGGATGTGGAATATGGAAAAGCATACAAAATGTGATCATATCATGCTATTCCAAAAAACTAAATGGCCCTTGCATCCACCCAAGATGCTTACTAAGATTCAACAAAATATCTTAGCATAACACAACACGAGACTGGGTCCAAAATATCTCAAACAATGTGCCATAATATAAATCAACAAAATTGCGCAGGATAACAATATTATATGGCAACAATAATAATAATAACAACAATGATGATAGTGACAATAGCAGCAACAATTTATTCAAATAAAGAGTCTCGAGACATAACAATAATAAATAGAATGTTGCTTCACATCACAATATAGACTCCCACTAACCCAATACATCAAAAGATCTCACAATACCCATATGGGTTACATGGTCTCCAAAAACTTTAATGGTCAAACCCTTGGTTAAGGGATCAGCCACCATAAGTTCTGTAGGTATATGTTCAATGCGAGTCTGGAATTCCTCAACCTTCTCTCTAACAAACATATATTTAGTGTCAAAATGCTTCGATCGTTTGGATTTCTTGTTGTTTTGAGAGAAGCACACTACAGCAGAGTTATCACAATATATGGTTAGAGGCTTGGAGATACTCTCCACAATATGAAACTCAGAAACGAAGTTCCTCAACCATATAGCCTGACGCGTAGCCTCATAACAGGCCACGTACTCTGCCTCCATAGTCGAAGTAGCTGTAAGCGTCTGTTTGACACTTTTCCAGGAAACAGCTCCTCCTGCCAACATAAAAATATACTCTGATGTGGATTTATGGTCATCAGGACAACCAGCATAATCAGAGTCACAATAGCCTGTCACCTCAAGGTGATCGGACCTCTTATAGGTAAGCAGGTGATCCTTGGTACCCTGTAGATACCTCATAACTCGTTTGGCAGCCTGCCAGTGACTCGCACCAGGTTTGCTCAAGTATCTCCCAAGTACACCAATTGCAAAAGCAATGTCAGGGCGTGGACAAACTTGGGCATACATGAGACTACCAACTGCGGAAGCATACAGGACCTTCTCCATTTCTGCTCTTTCTTTATCATTCTGAGGACACTGGGAATTAGAGAGTCTATCACCCTTTTGAATGGGCGCTGCACAAGGATTACAAGATTTCATATTGAACCTGTTTAGAATCCTTTCAATGTAACTCTTCTGGGATAAGCCAAGAACACCACGAGATCTGTCACGTTGAATTTCAATACCCAAAACAAAGGAAGCATCACCAAGATCTTTCATATCAAAATGGGCAGTCAACATCTGCTTAGTTTCAAGCAGAAAGTTCAAATCATTACAAGCCAAAAGAATATCATCAACATACAAGACAAGAATGATGAATTTACTCCCATTATTCTTCAGATAAATGCATTGGTCAGCTGCATTTTCTACAAAGCCAAGAGAGCAAATGATCTCATCAAATTTCAAATACCACTGTCTAGAAGCCTGCTTCAAACCATATATGGACCTTTTTAACTTACACACCATGTGCTCCTTGCCCTTTTCTATGAAACCATCAGGTTGATCCATGTACACATCCTCATACAAATCACCATTCAGAAAGGCAGTTTTAACATCCATTTGGTGAAGCTCTAAGTCAAAATGGGCCACCAATGCCATCACAACACGAAAGGAGTCTTTAGTGGAGACAGGGGAGAAAGTCTCCTTATAATCAATACCCTCCCTTTGATTATATCCTTTAGCAACAAGCCTGGCCTTATACCTCTCTATTTTACCTCTTGCATCTCGTTTGGTCTTGAAGACCCATTTACATCCAACGGTCTTGCAAGTTGCAGGTAACTCCACCAAATTCCAGACATTATTCTTTTCCATAGAGGCTAGCTCATCCTCCATGGCTATCAACCACTGAGAGCTAAAAGAACTAGAAATAGCCTCTTGAAAGGAAACAGGATCAGAGTCCCCACTTGAAGAAAAGTCATGTTCCTGCAGGTAAACGAAATAATCTCTAAATTTAGTGGGTCCAGTAGGTTTGGGAAGCCTCTCTGACCTTCTAGGTGGAGCCAAGTCTTCAACTTGGATTTGTTCATCATTATCAATTTGTTCCTGAGGGATATCAACATCATTGACAGGATCAACATTATCATTATGAATCAAAGCAGGTACCTCTACCTCTGAAAAGGGAACAATGGGTGTAGGGACAACAACACTTTCATCTCTAAAATCAATGGTGCGCGGCTCCAATCTCTCATCATACTCCAATTCATTCTCAAAATAAACTGCTCTATCAGATTCAATGACTCTAGTAGTATGAGAAGGACAATAAAACCTGGATCCTCTTGAGCCAATGCAATAACCAATGAAGAAACCACTAATGGTTTTAAGATCAAGTTTCTTCATTTGTGGATTGTATGGCCTCACTTCTGCTTTGCAGCCCCAGACGCGAAAGTGCTTCAAACTTGGCCTTTTACCCGTCATCAGCTCATAAGGAGTCTTGGCAACAGATTTACTTGGAACATGGTTCAAAATATATACAGCTGTTTTCAAGGCATCACCCCACAAGAACTCTGTAAGAGTTGAATGGCTTAGCATGCATCTTACCATGTCCATAAGGGTGCGATTTCGCCTTTCAGCAACCCCATTTTGTTGAGGTGTGCCAGGCATGGTATATTGTGCCTCAATACCACAATCCTGTAAGAACCTAGCAAATGGTCCAGGATTTCTACCAGTTTCATCATACCTGCCATAGAATTCGCCTCCCCTATCAGACCTCACACACTTGACCTTCACGCCAAGTTTTAATTCAGCAGCAGCCTTGAATGCTTTAAAAGCATCCAAAGATTCAGATTTCTCATGAAGCAAATCAATCCAACCATACCTGGAGAAATCGTCTATGAAGGTAATAAAATATCTAAAACCGCCCATAGCTGTAGGAGTAATGGGTCCACAAATATCTGTATGAACCAGCTGCAAAACCTTCTCACTTCTAGTAACCGCACCTTTTCTAGCTCTAGCAGTAAGTTTCCCCTTTATGCAATCAACACATGTATCGAAATCAGAAAAATCTAGATCATGCAAGATACCTTCCTTAATCAATCTCTCCATCCTCTCCCTAGATATATGCCCCAGACGTTTGTGCCACAACATGGAAGAGTTTTCAGCAACCCTACCACGTTTATTTCCAATCACAGTGTTAACAACAGAAGTCTGTCGGTCATCAGAAATTGAATTAACATCCAACATATACAAACCATCATGTAAAATTCCAGAACCAACAACAACAGAATTATAAGATAAGGTAACCCTTTTATTACTAAAATGGAAAGAGTAGCCATAACCATCCAACATGGAAACAGAAATCAAATTCCTTCTCATAGAAGGTACATAAACAGTGTCTTTCAAAATTAAATCATGTCCAGTAGACAACTTTAGGGAAACAACTCCTATATGCTTAACTTCCACACTAGCTCCATTCCCAACAGTGATCATCAGTTCTCCCTCATTTGGCCTCCGCCTGCTTCTGAACTCCTGCAAAGAGTTCGAAACATGAATGGTTGCGCCAGTATCTAACCACCATGTATGAGAAGGAACATTAACAATGTTTGATTCAAAACACACTAGAGCTAGGGGTTTACCTTTCTTCTTCTCAAGCCAATTTTTAAACTTCCAGCAATCCGCTTGCTTGTGCCCAAGTGTGTCACAAAACTTGCACTTTCCATTGAATTTGTATTTGAGCTTACCAGAACCTTCCCCAGAGTGTTGACCAGAATGATCTCCAGAGTTGCTATTCCCCTTCTTCTTAAACTGGAACTTCTTAGTCTTGTTCTTATAGAATTTCTTCTTGTCATTACCACCGTGAGAAGTAAACTGCACACTATGAGATTTTCCCTTTTTCATATCCTCCTCCTCTTAGGTGAGAATGGATATGAGCTCATCAATGCTCCATTCATTCTTCTGTGCATTATAGGAAGTTCTCAAGACATCGAACTGCGATGGAAGAGATTCAAACACCTGCCAAACTAGGAAATCATCTCCCAACTCCACTTTCATGGACTTCAACTTGTTGAACCAGTTCACAAGCTTCATCACATGCTCACGAACACCACCAACACCGTCATATTTTGTCTTTGCCAACAAGGAAAGGTAGGAAGATTTTTCTGATTTGTCAAATTTCTTGAACTTTTCACCAACTGCTTTGAGAAACTCTCTGGCATTTTCAATGCCACGAATGCTATCCTTAATAGTCTTGTCCATAGTAAACTTCATTGTCATCAAACACACCTTGTTAGAGTGTGTCCATTTCTCATACTTTGACTTATCCGTAGCAGAAGACGTGTCCATGGGCTTAGCAGGCTCATCCTCACTGAGAGCCAAATCCACATTAGACACAGCAAGAAACAGTTTCAGAGACTCAACCCAGTCCTCATAATTGGTCCCGTTCAACCTTGTCAAGGCATTCATTTGCATAGGCAATGCTGGATATGCAAAGAAAGATATTTCAAGAGGATCAACATATATTTCAAATAAAGCAGAAAATTCAATTGAGCATTTATGTCATTGTAATCCCGCCTAAGGGTCCCGAATTACAATGCACAAGTAAACTCCCACAAAGGTTAAGGTTATGTCCTTAAAGCTAATACCGATAGGATATTGAAAACTCACCAGTGCAATAAACATGTTTAACATCGGTTAAAAATATCATTCTAAATCGGTTATGGAACCGATGTAGAAACAGATGATGTAGAATGTAAGACCTTTTAACATCGGTTTTAAACCGATGTTGAAAGTTAACTTTCAACATCGGTTATAAACAAACCCGATTTTGAAAGTTCTCATTCAACAGATTAATAATTATTGAAAAAGATCTTTTAACATCGGTTATAATATAGAACCGATGTTGAAAGTTAAAATTCAAGATCGGTTTGGTAGTGTAACCGATGTTGAAAGTATATTTTCACATCGGTTGTAACTCAGAACCGATTGAAATTGATATCTCAACATCGGTTCTCTATTGTAACCGATGTTGATAGTCCATTTTTTTTTTAATACTTTGTTTTAAACCAGTGACAATCCTTAACCCTGTTTCATATATGTACAACCAGAACAATCCCAGCCAAAATAGAATCCCAACAATAACAGAATCCAAATCACTATATATACTAAGTAATAAGCCAAACTATACTTTATTGATTATGCAAAAGTCAGCTTTTGATTCAACAAACTCAACTAATTATATAATGTAATAAATTCAAACTAATTAATTAAATTAATACATAACAAAGAAACAACAAAGAAATATAACAAATTAAACAAATTAAAGAAATAAAATGTCATCCATATATAAATTAATGTTCAGAAGTCATCTCAAGAAAGAAGTTTGCCCAACGCTCCTTGATGTCCTTAATGTCCTCTTCAGAAAATGCTTCCGGATTGTCGAAAATCTGCACATTAATTATAACTAATCAACTATAACTATACATAATTAATCTATAACTATTTACAAATGTTATTAGTTAATTACCTCCTTCCATCGATCTGTAATACTCGCGGAAACAATGTTGAACATCCACTTCATGACATAATATCCGCACTCCCAGCCGCCACGTTGCCTATGACACTACAAATGAATACACAATTTGAATATATAATGAGTAAAAACATAATAGTAACTATTTTACACTGCAATTGAATCTCGGGTACTAATTAATAAACTACTTACATTAGGGTAAATCCACCTAATAGGCCTAGGCCTACCACCATCCAAAACACGACTTGCGTTCATAGCTCTATCATAATTAAGAAAATATGAATTTAAAGTATGTTATATATTTCAGAGTAATTAATAAAGCAAATGTAGTACAAATTAAATTAATTAAAAGCTTACGTTTCAACAATAAGCTTGATTTCTTTTGTCGGCTTCCTTCCCAACGAACAAAAGAAGACCACAACACTCATACCACGACAAATGATCAATAATTGCCAATGTTTACTGCATTTGGAAACAGTTAGAGACAAGTCACAGATAATTATAAATCACTAGTAAAACTTGTACTTACAGATGGAGGTAAGGTGCTAGGTAGAACTGTTTTTTGCCTTCATCAAGCACACGTCGCATGTACGCAGTAATCTCATCTGACCTAAGTGTCTCACCCTGAATTAGTTGAGGGTCAAGGAATCCATAAAGATGGAGGTTACCCCTATCAATACACAGGCGATGCAGATACCTAAGATATTGAAATAAATATTAGTTATAATAGTTAAAAACTTAATTAGTTAACTTACAAATTAATTAGTTGAAATAACATAACTTACGTGCACCATAATGAGACAACTGTCATGCAAAGCATTTCACTATCAATGCATATCTCCATAATGTCCCTCTGGGGGATATAGAAAGTGTCGGGCTTGCCATCATGTTCCAAATTTATAAAAGCGGACTCCTTCCCAAGTTTCACGGCAGCTAATGCGAGACGTTCCAGAGCATCAAGTTCAACATCCTTGTCAATACCCTAAACAGCAAATATAGAACATTAGTAAACACGGTTAGGTTATTTCAATTGTAAATAAAAAAAAAACTTAACTTATTGAATGATTATATGAATACCTTCGATGAACCAGACGCCACAAGTTTTCTCGGATCCGACCTAGGCCTTTTGGGTCGATGATCTTTTCCATCATCCTAAACAATAGAGGTAAAGCATTAGTACACAAGTAAACACAATTAAGTTATTTCAATTGTAAATATAGAAAAACATATGTAAGTGAACAATTACATGAATACCTTGGCTGAAACAAAAAACCTCACAAGTCTTCTCGGCCAAGGGATGAAATTACCGGGGGCCTGGCCAACTGTAATAACCTCCTCAGTGGGCACAGGGACTAGAGCATCAACATCTAGAACATCTTCCACCACCACCCTCACATGATCATCCTCTAATGTCTAGTGGTGTAAGGTATTTCCCAAGTTGTGTACCCTCCCAAATGCCACTACCCGGCGATCATGATGATCATCAACATACAACTCACATTGATCGTCCTCCTTATCAGGCTGATGTGAATGATCACATGAACCCATAGTGCTCACAGGTACAGACGGTTGGGCACTTGTGTTTTGCTGGGAAAAACCCATAGATGCCAACTCTGAGAGAAGATCTCGTTTTATTTCTTCTCGAAGCTGTGCCTTGATGGACTCAATATCATCCCTCTTCCGATGATGTGAAGATGGCCCATGGTATTGGGTAATGCCAACACCCCATCCAACACCAAGGACACGGCCTGGGTGGTCCTCTTTACCAATCGCAACAGCCAAGACATCTTTGCGTCCAGTAGACACAAAGGTTCCTTGTGTGCTTTGTTCGTCCAAGGAATCCTACAACATACAATTGTCACATTAATTTGTGTAAGATGATGGATAAGCATGTTACAATTACAATTAGAATTGAATATATACTTACAATCTTTTCGGCAACAAGACGTGCCTCCTCAGATGTATATTGTCCCGATGGTCCTTGTCGGGCTCTCTTCCATGTATGGTGGCGTGGGGGTGGAGGTGGATCAACAACTTCTGGAGGTGGATCAGCCGTAGGATCAGCTTGGGATGCTTGTTCCAAAAGTTGTTTCTTCTTCTCTTCAATCATCTTCCTCCTCAGCTTTTTATATCCCCCACGAGACAAACGATGGGGGTAGAGATTCTTACTCTGGATCTCCTGCGCCTTTTTCCTTTTCTCCTAATATAAATAACATCAACTGAATTCAGTATATTAATAAAATCAATTTGGTTGGTAAAGTTAAACAATATAACTCAAGTTAACCTGAAAGGCGGGATCCAATCGGATCTGAACAAATCTATCCCATGTCTCTTGATCAAGGAACGGGTACATCTCAAGTGGAGATTTGTCTGCACGCCCATGTATGTATTTCCCGCTTAGTTGTGTTTTAAATGCTCTCCAACGCTCACCCGCATACGAAATCCATTTTTTCTTCATACGCTCGGTATCCGGCACTTCAAAGGTGAGTTATATTTACAAAACAGAATGGAGAAATTAGTGTATATGAAAATAATATGGTGAAATAAAATATATACAACCAAAGAGGGTAAAAGTAAAATACCATGATACTATCCCATATCTGATCCTTCACGTTCGTCGGTACATGGTCCCAATCCTCAATAAGTATACTAGCCTTGCTTTTGGCAAGGACGGCCACAAAACTCTTAAACTGATCTTCCATTGGCCCTATAGGTAAGCAATCTCCATCAAACTCAACCCTCAACCTTTGATTACCACTACGGTTGATGGCCAATTTTTTTAATCGTGTGGCGCGTCTACCTTTTTTTCCTGTCAATGGGGTATCCGACCTGCTGCGTGTAGGAGGGATGCCCGAGGGATCTGCCATGTATGCCTGTTTATACAAAAAATAATAAACTATGTCAGTAAAGATGGATAAATAACAAATATCACTTTAAACATAACTTACACAATAACTTAACATATAAATATCAAATTAAATAACAAAAAAAACTTAACTTATATTTATCAAGATAAACATAACTTAACTAATAAATATAACTTTAAACATAACTTACACCATGGTCAAGTAGTAATGTTCTCCCATATCCCTTCATGATGATCATCACGAATGGCATGTACATCGTCCGCTTCATTTTCCTCATTGAAAGTAGGCATCCGTGTTGAGAAAGAAGGAGTATCGGAAATATCGAGAGTTGAATCTTGATTTTCCTCACTACCATTATGCATGTTTTTTCCTTGGAGAACCACCGACCACCTTTTGTTAGAAGGATCATGGATATAAAACACTTGTCTTGCTTGGAAAGCCATGATAAAAGGCTCTTCTGTATGACCTACCTTGTCAAGGTCTACCAATGTAAATCCTAACTCATCGGTTTGTACACCACTGTTACTGTCAACCCACTTACATTTAAAAACAGGTACTCTAAATTTAGTGTAATCGACCTCCCAAATCTCTTCAATGACTCCAAAGTAAGATATGGATGCCATAACGGGGTTTGTATCTTTTGAACTAGAGAAGTGCATAGACTCGGCTACAATCATAACCCCACTGTTTTGCATGGTACTCTTGTCATCCTGGGACTTTGTATAGAAGGAAAACTTATTGATATCGTATCCACTCCAACATATGACATCAAAGTTAGGCCCGTGTGCTAACCATTTTAATGTATCAGAAGCAGTATTATCCTCCGCAATTTGATCTTTAAACCAGTTTAAGAAAGTCTTATTATGCTTGTTCAACAACCATTTTTCGTTCATTCGAGGGTAATTTTGCTTGACAATGGTTTTGTGATCACATAAGTAAGGATTAACCTCATCGGTGTTATTCAATATATACAAATGTGCTTGAAGCACTTCCTCTCGACCCATGCTCTTAACAGTAATACCTCGTGTACCCTTACCATCACATCTTCTCTCATGACGAGACTTAGGAAGCCCTACAGGTTCCGCTTCTGACATGTAGTCTGTACAAAACTCAATAGCTTCTTCTGCAACATACCTTTCAACAATAGATGCTTCAGGACGGTGTGGATTCTTCACATACCCTTTTAGTATCTTCATGTATCGCTCAACTGGGTACATCCACCTTAAATGAACGGGGCCACACAATCTAATCTCCCTCACTAGATGAACAATTAAATGAACCATGATGTCAAAAAATGAAGGAGGAAAATACATCTCCAACTGACACAAGATAATAGCAGCCTCAGTTTCCAACTCATCCAGTTTTTGAAGGTCAATGACTTTGCTACATATAGCAGTGAAGAATAAGCACAACCTTGTTATGGCATGTCTCACTTTTTTAGGCAAGATGTCACGAATAGCCACTGGTAGTAGTTGTTGCATCAAGACATGGCAATCATGAGACTTTAAACCAACTAATTTGAGATCTTTCATTGAGACAAGCCTCTTAACATTTGAAGAGTAACCCTGTGGCACTTTGACGCCCCGCAGACACTCACAAAAACTTTTTTTCTCTTTTTTTGATAAAGTATGACATGCTGGGGGCAAATAAGTCCGCTTAACCCCTACTGATTGTGGAGCTAACTGCTCTCGTATGCCCATCGCAACTTGATCTAAACGAGCATTGACACCATCCTTTGTCTTGCCTTGAATGTTAAGAAGCGTCCCGACTACACTATCACACACATTTTTCTCCACATGCATCACATCAATACAATGTCTTACATCAAGTTTGCACCAGTATGGAAGATCAAAGAAGATCGACCGCTTCTTCCATATGTTTTTCTCAGTAGCCTTCTTATGGGTCTTTCCAAAGATAATATCCATGTCCTTAACCCGTTGATAAACTTGATCTCCGGTTAAGGCCGTCGGAGCAATTTCATTCTCCTGGCATCCATTAAAAGCTTTTCTCAATCTACGATACGGGTGATCAGGTGTGAGAAATCTTCGATGCCCAAGGTAAACTGTCTTCCTTCCATGTTGTAGTTGATGGTAGCATGTGCCTTCTTCACATACAGGGCATGCTTTATGGCCCTTAACACTATATCCGGACAAGTTCCCGTATGCTGGAAAGTCATTGATGGTGCAAAATAACATGGCACGCATCTTGAAAGTCTCATTGCAATACCCGTCAAACAGATCAACGCCTTCCACCCACAGCTTTCTCAAGTCTTCAATCAAGGGACTTAGATAAACATCTAAGTCATTTCCTGGTTGTTTTGGGCCCGAAATCATCATAGATAACATAATGTATTTGCGCTTCATGCACAACCAAGGAGGTAGGTTATAAATTACCAGGAGAACAGGCCATGAACTATGAATACTACTTAAGGTGCCATACGGATTCATGCCATCGGTAGCAAGTCCAAGCCTAAGGTTTCTTTTCTCATTGGCGAAATCCGGAAATAAACTATCAATTCTCTTCCATTGCAAAGAATCAGCCGGATGGCGAAGCTGTCCATCACATTTTCTCTCATCTGCATGCCACCTAATGTTTTTTGCGTCATTTACATTAGCGAACAATCGCTTGAACCTTGGAATGCATGGAAGATACCATAACACCTTCGCAGGAGGACCCTTTGTGATCACATCACAATTTGAATCACCATCGTTCACTTTGTAGCGTGATACCCCACACCTTGGACACTCGTGCATCTTTTCAAAGTCATTCCTATACAATATGCAATCATTAGGACATGCATGTATTTTCTTATACTCCATACCCATCGGACACAATATCTTCTTCGCCTCATAGTTACGGTTCGGCAATGTGTTACCTTCTGGAAGCATCTCTTTCAACAACTCAAGCAATTCGGTGAAGCTTTTATCACTCCACCCATTTCTCGCCTTCACAACTACCAATCTTAACACCGCTGACAACCGTGTGAAATTAGAGCACCCAGGATACAAAGGCTTATCTGCATCACTGCACAAAGTATCATACACATTTGCTCGTTGAAATGACTCTTGTCCAATATCGCGGATCATGTCCTCTAGTCGATCGTCCATATCTACGTCATCAACCTCCTCTCTTTGGGACACACTTGGTTTGTCTAACAATTCACCATGCCATATCCATCTTGTATAACTCTTACATATCCCTTCACAAATAAGATGCTCTCGTATTTTCTCAGCTTCCAGTCGTCTCTCATTCAAACAATTAACACAAGGACAATAAAACCTTCCATTACTATCGGGAACATTTCTTTTAGCAAATTCTAAAAACTCTTCCACTCCATTCTCATACTCATGACTTGTGCGTCTAGCATCGATCCAATTACGATCCATAACTACAACAACACCAACTTCACTTAGTCCAAGATCTTCAACTCCTTTTTATCACAGGGTATGGCCCTATCCCATTCGAGAAGAAACTTCTTCAACACTCAGTTAACAATTAGTCCTTAACTTTCATGCCCATACTTAACGAAATTTCGGCAGCATTTCCCATTGGTCTCCGACGTACACGACTTGACCGCGGTGACATCCACCGCGACAAAGTGTGCACCCGGAGAACAAAAGGAAATGCAGCAGACAGAAATTTCTTCAAGTATAAGATATGAGAATTAAGGAATAAGTATTAACCAAATGAAGAATAAGTTTTTCCCCAAACTGTCCAACTTGGACAATTCAAGATTCAATACAATGAGTAGTACCTTAATAAAGTACACATAGGCTCATTAATATTGAATCTCAAACGGGAAACTAAGGTTTTGCTAATTTATTAACACTAAAAGATAATCCAACAGTCCAATTAATCCCTAAGTTAAAGCAGCAAATAGTAAAACTAATACATTAATACTTTTTCTCTTCCTTTCTCCTTTTAATTTCATAAGAAAATCTAATCAGAAGGAGAAGTGTTTTTCTTCATTAGAATGTCACGTATGGATTTCCTGCCAAGTTACATGCGATATTGTAAAACTAATCAAGTTACATGCCATATGCATACTGTAAAACTAATCAAGTTACATAGCAAAACCAAAGTAACAGGTAGCAGACAACAACAAAAATGTAGAGAGAAAGAAAGAGAACTGTATGGAAGTTTCACTCAGTTTACTAAGCAGACCACTGCATGGAAACACTCATATAAATGTCATGAGCAAGACTGGAAACGACTCCATATGACATGAGCACACTAACAGAGTGAAGCATTGGGTTCAACAGAATAGAATGGGGAAGCAATTAATAATCAAAATAAGGATATTAGATACGTACCTTCAAATTTTCCTCAGGTTAGGGAATATCAAGAATGGATTCAGATCTTCTTCAGGTGGCTTTTCTGGAGTAGCAACAGGTGCTGCCTTGTCCTAAGTAGAATTGAAAATAAACTATAAGCCAAAAACGAAATGAAAAAATAAAGCCATTACGAATAAACTATAATATCATAAAACCTAAAGCCAAAAACGAAAAAATAAATGTAAACAAACTCACCTCAGAGGTGAAGCCGTGGGCAAAGTTTGGTACAAAGGTTCAGAGGAGAGGGTGAAGGATGAAGGAGAAGGAGCAAACGAGAGAGAGGTGATGAAGGATGAAGGATGAAGGAGCCGTGGGCAGTGTATCAGCGATGAAGGAGCAGCAACGAAATGTGAGGAGAAGGAGAAGGATGAAGGATGGTGCTAGGTTACGGTGGTGAAGGATGAAGGAGAAGGAGCAAACGAGAGAGAGGGCAAACAGTGAGGAGGGAAAGATATGAAAGATTAACGTTGGAGAAATGGGTTTAATGAAGATTTGAAATCGGTTAGTTAATAGAACCGATGTTGAAAGTTTAATAATGAGATCGGTTGTAAAATAACCGAGTTTGAAAGTTTACTAATGAGATCGGTTGTGTAATAACCGATGTATATACTTGGCGGGAATAAATAAATAGTTTTTTATTTAAATTGTATTCATCGGTTGAAATATTTAACCGATGTTAAATGTTTTATACATCGGTTTCTTTATGAACCGATGTAAATAATTTTGAACTTATTTTCAAAATTGCCACCGCCTCTTTTTTTAAATCGGTTCCTTTTCAACCGATCTAGAAACCTGTTGTAGAATCCATATTTTGCACTAGTGACTCCAAGGTCATAACATTCAATAAATTCCACAAGCATTAGGAATCACATTAACAATGACAAACCGATAGGGTAAGTGCAATATAAATATAATCCCTAATGTTATTTCATTAAACAGTACTTATATTAACATCTTGTCACAATTGGTCCCACGATAGGTGAGCTCACAATCATGCAAAATGTCCAAAATAGTCCCAATATATACCATATTGCATAAAGTGTCACATTCAGCAATTTCCAATATTTTAAACAAAGTTATAAGCATAATATGACACCCAAAAAAAAAAATTTATATTGAAATATGGTTACCGGGGAGAGTACAGAAGATATAAAATATCTAATAATGCTATAAATGTACAGAAAAATTTGCAGCCAAAAAAAACGAAAGTACAATATTTATTTTAATAGTTTAAATTCCAAAAAAAACAAATAAAATACTTACAGTGCTCAAAAAATTCCCAAAAAAATACCAAAGACACATATGGGCATGTGAAGCACAGAACTGAAAAAAAAATTGAAAAACACAAAAAAAAAAGGAGATACACGCGCTTACACGCGCCACGCCTGCGACTGGGGCACGCGCGAGGGTTGGGGTCACCAGCCCTACCCGTTTCCCTGCTATCCGGGTCGCGTTTTGACCCGGTTCTGACCCGATGACGGCCAGAAAAAAAAACTCCTCGCGGCGGCCCGATTTTCAGCAAAAATTAGGGGTTTAAATCCCATTAGAATCGCAAGGAACATATAATCATTATTTGGGGTTCAATTTTATCTATTGATGCTTGTGTTGTATGGAAGAAACCAAAACCTAGAATAGAGATAAACCTCCATGGATGACAACGGTTCAAGCTCGGGACGCGAAATTGGGATCAAAAACACGTGAGTCAATCATCCAGAAACAAAAAACGAATTAGAGTTACAATTAGAGAAACAATTTCGTAACACACGGTAGAATCAAAATTGTGAATTAGAAACCATATTCGGGATATGCAGTCACAATTAGAGTTAGTGTAGGCTCTGATACCAATTGATAGATTAAAAATTCCAGACAACTCAATTTTGTGACATGTAAAGAAAGCATCATTGGAATGTAGGATTACCGGGATATGCAGATGATGATGAGTCCATGAGAAATCCGATAGTGATCCTGCAATTGATCCAATGCAACAGCGACCAATGTGTGTGCGAGTGAGGAGAGCGAAACTATCTCTATTCCACTGTGCTTCTCTAGGTTTCTGTAATGTGACAGTGTCAATGGGGCAACTGCACTGCAGAGTGGAAAGAGATAGGGGCCTCTCCCTGTGTTAAACATAATGGGCTCACTGACCCATTATCGTAAGCCCACACAGAGCCTACCACATTAAACCCATCACGAAAAGTGCTTTACAATAATCCCAATAATTATTAATAATAGTGATCACATAATTGGGACTAACCATAACAATATACTCTAATATTTGACATCTAATTAATCTGAGGATTATACAATAGGAAAAAAAAAGAAAATAACACTGACTATGCTAGTCCAAATTAAAAATAATCCAACAATATATGCATTGCATGACCTTTTTAATGGGTGAAGCCGTTCGGCAGCAGATGCTGGATGGGGGAATCCTTCAAATCAAGGGAATCACCCATAGAGAGTGAGTGCTAAGTTGTTCTGAATTTCGAATTGTTGCTAATGGCCCAAACTGTGGGTAACTACGAAAGATAAGTGACTGCAGACTTCATTGGTCATTTGCCGTGGGTGTGTGTGAAAGTTGCTAGATGGAGGAGGGTTATCTTTCTTGCAGACAATGAGTGGAATTACTATTGATAAGATTTACACAATAATGCTGTCCGATATATGTATAAGCTTTGTTTGATTACTACTAATTATATTGTCAAGCTGGGATACTGTTTATCATATTGTTAATGGTCAATAACGTCATGAAAAAGCATAAAGGGTGGAAACTGGAGTATCAGCACAGAAATGAGGTAGCTTGCCCTACATCTAACTATTCTAAATCATCCCATTAAGCTCTATTGTTTGGATATTGGATAGAAATGGACTTATTATACGATCAACTCACCACCTATACTTTCACATTCTAAACCTATCTAAAAGCAAAATTTTAAGTTAGGATCACCAGAACTCAACTCCCCTTGTGATTGAATTTTGACACACTTGCCATTTCCTCTAAAATGAGTTAGAGTTAGTCAAATCATTATTATAAAGAGGGAAATGCTTTGTTGCTAAGAACTTCCCACTCACATGTGTAACACAAAAGGATAAAAATATTCTGTCATACTTTCGGCCGGTCACATTTTCTGTCTCTTATTAATGATAATTTGTCACTTAATAAAATAAAATTATAACTCATTAACAGTTATGCACATCACAAACCTTTGATTATTAGAGGACACCGAGACACCACTTTTTGGAACAGGAGAATTTGGTTCAACACAAAAACCCAAGGTGGTTGTGGATGGGAACGGACCTAGGTGTATCACAAAAAGAAAGGAAATGTTTTGGGATGTTCAATTACTCAATTACCTCCAATTTCTTCTTCCTTTTCTTAACTTCAAATATAGTAACATCTATTAGGTTATTGATAATTAAGTGAACAAAATATTTTTCAGAATATATATAGTTCAAAATTATTTAATTACATTTATAAGTCTCGTATATTCAAATACACGTTAACGTGTCAAAACAATATTTTACTATTTATAAGTCTCATTTATTCAAATATACACGTTAACACGTGTCAAAACAAAGTTTTAAATTGTTGTGTTTTAATTCAAGAAGAAAAGTTACAAAATTGAAATTATTAAACCAATTTCGTAAGCATGAAAACCATTGTTATGCATTAAACAATTATTTGAAACTAATTTATGTATGCAGTTAAATATTTGTTGAAGTAGATAAGTATTAATTAAACGTCAAATTATTCAACTATAACCAATATAAATTAAAAATATGACTGATAAGAAATTCAATTTTTCAAATATAATTTTGTGTTAGTCGTTATGTGATCAAATAAATTTGATAATTGATTATTTTTATTTAGTGAGTTTTTTTTATGGGATTCTTATTCTCATATATTCAAAAGTATATATCACGTTAGTTTTATAATTAAGAATATTTTAAAAAATATATATTCTTAAGGATATTTCACACGAATCAAATAGGGGTGCCTGGGGTGGTCACAGGTCTGGGTTGACCCGCGAACCCAATCAACCAAAACGAATCAAATCGAAAAATTCGGGTTAATTCGGCAGTGGTCGGGTCTGTTCGATTTGTAGGAGGAAGAACCTGAGGGGTTCGGTTCAGGTGTCGGCCTGGAAAAATGCAACTTGAGCAATTGCAGTGAAACAATGTTCCGACCATAACGCGTTGCAGATCGACCTAGCCACTAGATCGGACCAACCGTTTTTTCAACCGCCAGTCCCTCACTTCTCACCGTCGACGACGACTCTCGTCTTCAATTAGCGGCGAACTATCGTGTGTCGCCGACCCAGCCTCTATGTCACGTGAGGAAGAAGAAGATTAAAAGAAGAAAGATTAAGAAGCAGGCAGATAGTGCATAAGGAAGAAGAAGAAGAAGAAGAAAGGTTAAGAAGAAGATTTGCAGAAAAAAGCATCAAGCCAACGAGTGTGTGTGTTTCAGGCTTTGTGACTAGTGGCGGAGAAAGGGTAAGGGCATAAGGGATTAGAGTTAGACTATTTCAGAAATTTATATATTTATTTTGTTTTTTATTTTAATTAGTGGAACTGATGACCCGACCCGAATGTGGTTAGGCTGGTTGGTTCGAGTTACAAAATCTTTTTCCCAAAAGCCGATCCAACCCAAACCGATTAACTTTAATTGGTTCAGGGTCCAAGTTCCTCCCAACACGACCCATACCCTATCGAATCAAACATGAAAATGAAATTTGTTGGGATGCAACATATTATTTCATAAAAGTAAAGTGACAATCAAATAAATTTTGCTAACTTTTTCATGTGTTTTACACTTTTATTCATAAAATTCTCAATTACAGAATTGATTTATCTAAAAATAAAATATTTAATGAATAAAAGGTCATGTATATAACCATGAGGTGTGCACGATAGAAGTCATTGAGATCGACATGGATTGGATAGCCACAGACTGTACAAAGAGGATTTCTACTTCAAAATTTCAAACTTCCTTTTTTTTTCCGAAAAAATAAAACCTTAGAAGAGAGGTCTGATGATATGATATGGTAACATGGGGGGCATCTACTGTGCATCCCAAAAACGGGATGCATGATGCTCCCCTTTGATAATATATTTATGATTTTTTTATTGATAAAAATTTAATTAAGTGTTAATTGATTATCTATTGATAAAAAATGGGATGCACTATACATGTTTGATACACCATAAAACTCACCTGATAACATGATGGGGACAAAAACGGAAATTCGCTTTCATCTCTGTCCACCTTTCAAATTTCAAACGGATTGGTCATTGCGTGGATGGGTGGGTGGGTTATAAACTTATAATTTTGTTGAGGGTTATTTATGTCATTCGATATTGTTCTATGAATTAAAAGCCCGAAAGAAACCCGAACCCTACGACAACATAGCTCCTCTCGACTCTCACGGACTGAGGCTGTGACGGCACACCATTTCTCGTTCCGCAGAACTTCAACAACACTGCCAAATGGAAATATCTATGCACTTGCATTGCACTAATCACCTCGTACGTAATCTAAACGCTTCTATTCTTTTTCATTTATTTTTCTCTCCCTCCTCTTCGATGTTATGTTCATTGTTGTTGTTTTTTTTAAAAAAAAAAAAAACATTTTCTGCTACTTTTTCAGTTTATTTTCCAAGTATATATGTTTATGACAAAGCCTTTTAGGAGAGATCCAAATCTAAAAGGAAAATACTAATTTTTTTTTTGTCTGGCATTATTATCATTAACCGTTGCATAGTCACTGGGCTCCAAATAGGCGAGGCCGAGTTAAGTTCTGACAAGCTTGAGTCTGACCTAACCTATTTCAAAGTCTGGTGTGACCTGAAAGCCTATTTAAAAACCTACTTTTCAACATGACCTTTAAATATGCCTCCACCTATAAATAGGTCATAGGCCTTTACATGTAAATAAGGTTGTAAGCCTCTAATGATAAATAGGGTAGTATACCTATATACTGATAAATAGGTTATTAGGTCTTCACAAATAAATATACAAGTAGACTTTTACATTTAAATGAGCCAATAAACCTTTACTTTCAAATATTATAAATAATATATTATAATATTATATATTAAATTATATATTATATATATGTGTGTTAAATAGGTCGGCCTGATGGACTTTATAGGCTTTTTTTTAAAGTCTTAGCCTAACATCTTTAACTATAGAGGCTTTTTAAAAAAGCTTTGATCTAACGTTTTTATTAAATAGGCTGGATTATAGGCCCCTGAACGAGTGACCTGATGTATTCCCACCGCAGCATAGGCCAGTAATTCCCACACTTGGATATTTCGAACAAGCATGCTTGAATCCTAATAAATTTCGGCTAAATTTTGTCAATTTTTGTCAAATGTCAAACATGACTGAATCTAATATTATTGGCCCAGTCAAATAGTTATAATTTGGGTAAAATAGTTTTTCAACGAGGTAACAACGAACCAAGCTGACTCATAATTCACAAATTATTAGAGAATGGGAAATTGGGATTGTGGAAAAGCGTTAACACTTAACAAGAATTTTCTTGGATTTTATTTGAGAAAATATTCCCGAGTTTCAATTCTGGGCATTAGTTTAAGAATGCTTGGATTGAATTAGATTGGAGAAGAAGGCAAGAGATAAATCTGGTCGAACCATATTGTTCTCTCCTCAAAGGAGATTAGTTCAATTAATAATTTAATTTCTAAAAATGACACTTACATAATGTTTGATTTACGGGAAATGCAGTGGAAGGGAGGGGAGTGTAAGGATTTTTATAAACTTTTTTTGTTTGGTTTTTTTTTTTTTTTTGGAGGGGAGGAGAGAGGAATGAAGGTGAGCAAAATCCTCTATCACTCAATTTTGGCTTCCCTCTGATATTGGAGGATTTAGGGGAACGAATTCCGTACCATTGGTGCAGGAAAGACATGGTACATTTCCCTCCTTCTGGTCTGTCGGATCAATCCGACGTTTCATAAGACACCGCGTGGCCCTCCCCTTTTATTTTAAAAAAAAACTAATTCAAAGAGAGAAAACTAAAAGAGAGTTAATATGACCTTAACCTGTGCAACAGTTCTGCCCCATCTCTGCTGCCGCCTCGACATCGTCGTTGACCTGCCGTCGCCACACAGTTGCCCTTCACCGCCGCTCCGACCATCGTAGAGGAGAACCATGAAGCGTTAGATTTTTAAAAAAAAAAAAAAAATTTATCAAGCTCTATAATTAGAATTTCGTTTCTATGCAATATTGCGTTAGTTTTTTTTATTTTTTTTAAATTATTAAGCTTTAAAATTAGTATACAAAATTGGCCATCATTTTTATAAACTCACATGGCATATAAAACTTGCCAATATTAAATTCTTTCATGCACTTGTTTGGTTCCTTTATTTGGGGAGTTTGATCAAACATGACATCTTCAAATGTTGATTGGAAGCCAAAGGTTGGTATGAAATTTGATAATATAGAGGCAACTTATCAATTTTGGCTTGCATATAGTGCACACGTTGGCTTTGGAGTTAGAAAACGTTACGCGAAAAATAGTAAAAAAGACGGTATTATATCATCGTGTATGTTTGTTTATTGCAAGTAAGGGCTACGAAAGACAGACATGGGAGATGCTTTTGTTAGCAACCACAGAGTCGACACTAGAACTGATTGCAAAGCAATGATTTCACTTGTATTAAAAAATGGAAAGTTTGTTATCCATGAATTTGTTGAGGACCATAACCACCCTCTACAACTTGCAGAGACAACACACATGCTTATGTCTCACAGAAAGATAATCGAAGTCCAAGCATATGAGATTGATCTGGGTGATGACTCTGGATTAAGGCAGAAGTCAACATTTCAACTTATGAGCACACCTGCAGGCATAGAGCTAATGTTGGATATATACGGTTGGATGTAAAAAATTACCTCAATGCAAGAAGACAAAGAATTATGGCGTACGACGAGGTTGGATGTCTTTCGCAATATTTTTAGCTGGAATTGTTGTGGGATTCGTCTTTCTTCCATGCATACCAGATGAATATAGAAGAACAAATCACAAATGTGTTTTGGTGTGATGCAAATATGTTGGATTACAGGTATTTTGGTGACGTTATGTCATTGGATACTACATATTGTACCAACCGTGCTAATAAGTCACTTGCTCTGTTTTCTGGTTTCCACCGCTATAGGGGTTCAGTCATTTTTGGTTCAGCACTATTGTCTCATGAGACAGTTGAATCATTTAAATGGTTGTTTGAGACATTCTTACAAGCACACAAAAAAAAATAGAGGACTATCTTCACTAACCAAGATTAGGCAATGGCCAGTAGGGGTGGGCATGGGTCGGGTTGGGTGGGTTTTGGTGCATTTAAAGACCCAACCCAATCAAATAAATATGGGTTGGGTTGGATCGGTTTCTTAGAAAATTTTCATGTAACCCAAATCAACCCAACCCAACCTCATACGGGTTGGTTTGGGTCGGGTGACCGGGTTTGGTAGTAAATTATTTTGTTTTTATCAAAAGCAAATAATGGGGGAAAATAGGGAAGAAAAATACTACTAATGCATTAATTTGAACTTCCAAATACAAAATGAAGCATACCACTTCAATTTGGAGCACAATATCCATCAAAATTAAACAAACAAGTGAAATAAAAAATAATAATAATGTCTTCAAACAATTCCTAAACAATTTCACTGACTATGTCTTCAAGCTATTTCTACATGTCTTCAAACTATTTTTGCTCATGTAACCAAAAAATGGTCGCTCCAATTTAGGCGGCTGAGTATTAAAGAAGAGTCATCAAATTCAAGATAGAAGAGTCCTTCCACGCTCCAGCAGCTGGACTTATAAGATTCCTCTCAATATGTGGGTTGGGTTGGGTTGAGTGAGTTTACAATCTTTGGACCCAGCACCCAACCCATAAGCTATGGGTCTACTTATTTAGAAACCAACCCAACCCAATGACCCGAACCAACTCAATATTTGTGGGTTGGGTTGGATTGGGTACACCGGATTCGCGGGTCGACCCGTACCCATGCCCACCCCTAATGGCCAAGACACTTGCTAAAGTGATGCCTGAGACTCGCCATGGTTTATGCACCTGACATTTGTTGCAGAACGAAATTAAACACCTTGGAAACTTGATGAAGGGAGGAAGTTATTTTTTAAGAGATTTCAAGAAATGCATGTATGACTTTGACATTGAAGCAGATTTGGAGACAGCTTGGACCGACTTGATCAACCACTATAATGTTCATGAAAATAATTGGATCAAATCAGTTTATGCTATAAACGAAAAATGGGTTTTGTTTTACATGAAAGAAGCATTCACTCTTGGCATGTGAAGTACCTAACTTAGTGAAAGGTTGAATTTTCATGTCAAATCTTGTATGAAACTGAATGTGGATATTACCTCATTCTTCAGACACTTTGAAAAAGTGGTTGGGGAGAAGAGAGGCAACAAGTTGACTTGTGAGTATGGGGTCCTACATAAGCTTACAATGTTACAGACACTATGGTCAACCATGAAAGATCTTGGAGAGTATCATTTGATCGTGCTTCAACCTCCATATCTTGTAGTTGTAGAAAGTTTGAGACATTTGACATACTTTGTTCACTTGCATTGAAATTGTTTAAAGCGAAAAATGTTAAGGTCATTCTTGTGAAGTACATTTTAGGAAGGTGGACAAAAGAAGCCCATTGCGGCCTTGTGCAAGATTTGAGGGGAAAGGAAGTTGAAGGAGATCCAAAATTATATAACACACAGAGATTTAGACAAGTTAGTTGTCTCTAAAGTCATTAGATTGGCAGCCAAGGTGTCGACTTGTGAAGAATACCACAAGATTGTAGGTAAAGTGTAGATGTCTTCTGCAAGCTGTAACATCCTAAAAAAAAATAAAAATAAATAGAGATTATAATATGAGGATTATTATAGAGTTTTGTTAGCATAAGAATTTATTAGGAATTGTTTAGAAATTTAAAAAAAAAACATTCAAAATTAGAAATAAAATAAAAATAAAAAAAACAAAAGAACACATCAACGAGAAATCTATATCACTTATAGGGAATGAGCCTTTCTTTTGAAAATTAAAAGGATACTGGCCCCGCGTGAATACAAAAGTTGGAATATAATAAAAAATAAATAAATAACCAAGAAGACTTGCTTTTCACACACAATCTTGGTGAGGTTCTTTTGTTACACTAATACTATTAGGGAACAAAAGCACATTAGGGCCCATGAGGATATCCATCAGAATTTGGATTTGTCCAACATATAAGTCACTTTTACGAAGAGGTTTCTGAGATCATTGCATAGTCTCACCTAAAATACAACGGTTCTGTTGGCGCCGTGAGCTGTGTAAGGGAGGAAATAATGTGATTGTCTTGTTTTACGTGATAGAAGGAGGACTCTAGAGTTTTTGGAGGTCTACAAGAGGTAAATAGAAATACTCTTTCTCGTCCTTTTCATGGTGCAAATTGATTTGGCATTTGGGTTATGTTTTCAAAATGCGTTTTTGGAAAATAATCCTGGTTTGGTCAAATCCTGATTTTACAAATTTAGGGGTTTTACTTCTAAGGTGATCCTGCTGTCAATTAAATGTTTATTATTGAGATTGATGCCATAATATATATGATACATACGTGTTTTGGTTGAATTGACATGCTATATATGCATTATTTGATGATATTTGTGATATTGGTATGATTCAATAACTGTTAATATGTTGAATGTTGTTTGCTGCAATACCGCCTATATGATAGGGATATCGAAAGTAACACTCCCAATGAATTGGGGTGTCGAAATATGAAATACCGCCATGATGGGGTATCGAAAGTAACATCGCCACACGTTGGGATGTCGAAATGAGTAATGTCACTGAAGAGAAAGTGACATCGAAATACCTTCATGAGTAAGGTAGGCAATGGGACGCCATTATTATGTGCAGTTTGAAAGTCATATGACGTATAAGGATATTTGAGATTATTTGATATATGAGCTCTTGTCATACTTGATTCATGATGTGTTAATGATGACTGTTTGCTGCCAATAATAATTCATATTATTATTATTAATATTATTATTTTATTATACATTATTTTGAAAATAGCGGGTACCATGAACAGTTTTTTCGGTTACCGCACCGGCTGAGAACAATGCTTTTGTGAAAACCTTTTAAACTGTATTTCTGTTCACTGGGATTTTATATCTCATTAGTAGTATTGTTTTCAGAGCCTGAGGACGTCCCTGTTGAGTAGCCAGACGTTTTGAAGACTACCTCTTTAGTTTTATAGCTTGGTTAGTATTGTACGGCATATGCCAGGAAGACCTTTATTATCTTTTCGTTATTTTCTTATGCGAGATGTTATAGACGCCCTGTTTTGAGGTTTTGAAACTGAATATGTTATTTTAGTTTTGAATTAATGTAAACAATTATTTTGGATTAATATTATATTAAGTATTTATCTAAGAAAAATTATATTTAGCTTATTTTATTTGAATTATTAGTTTGGGTTACTAATGTAACGAAGGGCGTTACACAAGCAAATAGTGGAACTTTGCTTACAAGCCAGAAAGTAAACAATGACACTCATGACAGTGATAACCCGACATTTGTGAGTTATAATGTTATGCAATCGAAGGAATTCAAGCAACGACCTGGCTTAAAGAGACATAAGCGATTGAAGAGTTGGGTTGAGCGCCAATCCAATAAAAGAAAAAGAGCTCCACCTAGAGGACAACCACACAATCAAGTATCTCTGGTATATAAGTCGATGTGTAGATGTACTATCACTTGTTTTAATTTTACATAATCATTTTAGGATAAAGAATTAACAAGTCATATGCCTGATGGATATCTTGTTCGGCACCTCCAACTTATAAGCCCCCTCAAACATGATCATTTTACATGTACTTCTCAGGAATAACCTTAACATCATTCTCTTCAAACACTTTTAGTGCATGTGAACAAAGTATGCCAAATGTCTCAAACTTTATACAACTACAAGATATGGAGGATGAAACACGATCAAATGATACTCTCCAAGATCATTCATAGTTGACCATAGTGATGACATATTGGCATAAAGAGTGAGATTCGTTTCTCTTCAATATGCATAAAGCTAAGATTAACTTAAACTCATTCAGTGTGTCTACTTGTGCCATTTGTATTAGTATTGGTGACGATTCATATCTTAACATTGCAAGCTTATGTAAGGACTCATACTCACAAGTCAACTTATTGCCTCTCTTCTCCTCAACAACTCATTCAAAATGTCTAAAATATTGGGTAATATCCAAATTTGATTTCATACAAGATTTGAAGTGAGAATTTAAGCTTTCACTAAGTTGGGTACTTTGCATGTCAAGTGTGAATGCTTCCTTCAAGTAACACGAAGCCCATTTTTCTTTTATAGCATAAACTGATTTGATCCAGTTTTTTTCATAAACATTATAATGATTGATCAAGTCGATCTAAGTTGTCTCCAAATCTGCTTCAATGTCAAAATCATACATGCATTTCTTGAAATCTCTTAAAAAATAATTTCCCCTCTTCATCAAGTTTCCAAGGTGTTTAATTCCGTTCTGCAACAAGTGTCAGGTGCATAAACCATGGCGAGTCACAGACATCACTTCAACAAGTGCCCTGGCCATTGCCTGATCTTGCTCAGTAAAGATAGTCCTCAGTTTTTTGTTGTTGTGTGCATGTATGAATGTCTCAAACAACCATTTAAATAATTCAATTGTCTCATCATACAATAATGCTGCACCAAAAATGACTGAACCCTTATAGTGGTTGAAAACAAAGTAAATGACCTATTAGCACGGTTGGTACATTATGTAGTATCCAATGACATAACGTCACCAAAATACTTGTAATCCAACACCATATTTGCATCACACCAAAACACATTTGTGATTTGTTCTTCTATATCCATCTGGTATGCATGGAAGAAAGACAGATTCTCCAACAATTGTCGCTGAAAATATTGCAAAAGTAATCCAGCCTCGCCGTACACCATACCTCTTTGTCTTCTTGCATTGAGGTAATTTTTTACATCCAACCGTTTATATCCAAGATAGCTCTATGCCTGCATGTGTGCTCATAAGTTGAAATGTTGACTTATACTTTAATCTAGAGTCATCAGCCTGATCAATCTCATATGCTTGGACTATGGTTATCTTTCTGTGTGACGCAAGCATGTGTGTTGTCTCTGGAAGTTTATAGACAAGTGAAATCCTTGCTTTGCAATTAGTTCTAGTCTCGGCTCTGTGGTTGCTAACAAAAGCATTTCTCTTGTCTGTCTTTCGTAGCTCTTACTTGCAACAAACAAACATACATGATGATATAGTACCATTTTTTTACTCTTGTTCGCGTAATGTTTTCTAAATCCAAAGCCAACCTTTGCATTAGATGCAAGCCAAAATTGATAAGTTGTCTCTATATTATCAAACTTTATACCACCAACCTTTGGCTTCCAATTAACATTTGAAGATGTCATGTTTGATCAAACTCCCCAAATGAAGAAACCTAACAAGTGCATAAAAGAATTAAACATTGACAAGTTTTATATGCAATCTGAGTTTATAAAAACGATGGCAAGTTTTATACTAATTTTAAAGCTTTATAATTTTAAAAAAATAAAAAACTAACGCAACATTGCAGAGAAGCAATATTCTAATTTTAGAGCTTAATAATTAAAAAAAAAAAGCTAACGCTTCATGGTTCATCTCTACGGTGGTTGGAGCGGCGACGAGCTGGCGACGTCGGGTAGACAACGAAGATGGGGCAGAAGTACTGCGCGGGTTAGGGTCATTGTAACTTTCTTTAGATTTGTGCCATTTAATTAGTTTATTTTTTTTAAAAAAAGGAGGATTGTGTGGCGCCTTTTGGACCGTCGGACTAGATTTGGAGTGGAGAGGGTTTAATACATTAACTAAAATATCTCTCCCCTCGTGAACCAAACATGAAGAGTCTTATTTTTCTTTCTTTCCATTAAAATCTTTCCCCTCCCCTCCTTTGAACCAACCATTTATAGGAAGGGATCTACTTACTCCAGGAGTAACTCTTAAACACTTGCTTTGTTTAATAACTTCAACTCGACATTGAACTTAACAAATGCAACCGTTGAATTATATGATATTATCTCAATGATCATGCATACCAAATTTTAGATAATTTAGATATTCATATGTATGTAATCTTATAATTGATATTTACTTATATTTTAAATAAAGTATTATGCATTAAAATAAAGTTATGTGATGATGTATCAAATGATTTTCAAATTTTATGATCTACTTATATTGTAGATTTGATCTACTTAATGAGAACTTTCAATTCAACGGTTGGATTGATAAAATTTTATGTCCATAACAATTATTAAATAGGGTAAGTATATAACAAAAGCTATCTACCACTTCACCCCAATTTAAAGTAATGTTATTTGTAAACCTGGGTGACACCTGCTACACTTGGTTAATGTAGTTCAAATACGTGGTTAATTATATTCAGTAAATAGTTAACGACGAATTGTGATATCTTGTACTATTAACCAAGTTCAAGACACCGTTAACCATGATTGTGAACACTATGAACCAAGTTTGAAGGTGTACAAAAAAATAACATGCACCCTACCCATGTAGGGTGCATGGTTGGTTAATTACATGATTAACACAGTTCAATTACGGGGTTAATTACGTTCTGTGGATGGTTAATGGATGTAACAAAGGGTCACAACTCATTAATCATCCATTTGAACGTAATTAACCACGTATTTCAACTGTATTAACCACGCTTTTCAGGTTCAAATACGTGGTTAATTGCGTTCACTGAACGCAGTTCAACACCTAAAAATCGTGGTTAATACAATTGAAATACGTGGTTAATTACGTTCAGTGGATGATTAATGAGTTGTGACCCCTTATTATAACCATTAACCATCCATTGAATGTAATTAATCACGTATTTGAACTGCGTTAATCATGTAAAGCAGGTGTCACTTACGTATTCAGAATCCAGGAATACAAATAACATTACTCTTTAAAAAATCCACGGTAATAGCTGCCATCTCCAAGATCCCACCCACCACGGACTGGTTCTCATGGACATCATCATCTAGTACATCCTTGAGTCCATATTTGTGATAGTTGCTTGAACTTAATTTCTCTTCCTGAATAGTTACTTGCCATAAATGGCGCCAGTTGCAACTGCTCCCACTGAGGAAACTAACCAAGACCGCCAGTGTCATTTGTACTTTAGCCCATGATCATCAAATTGTAATTGGGATAATAAGAACAATCGTGTCTGAGTTTGAGGAGATCTGGCGTCATACTCACATTACTGCTTATTTTAGACAATTTGGTGGTGGTTGAATTTGAGTAAGAAGAATCTGCAGTAGTTTGTGAAAGTCTATTACCAAGCCTCTTTTCTTTTTAGACCTTGGTATCCGAAAGTTCACATTAGATCCTGATTAATCCGAGTCGAGCTGGGTGAATCCATTTAAGGGGATAAAGCTCTCTCAACGCTTATTTTTTTCATTCACAAGACTTGAACTTGAGACCTTGTTTAAGGGAACCAAGCTCCAACCACTTGAACCAACAGACGTTGGTATTAGCCAAGCCTCTTACTACTCACTATCTCTGCCATCTTATTTCACTTTGTAATTTATCCCAAGTGTCTATCAGATTGAGGAGTTTGTTGTGTGGATGGCAATTCCACGTTATCAGAAATTTTCAACCAACTCATATCTGTATAATGCAGTTGAGTTTCTCCAGTGGAGAGAGTTTTGAGCTAGGTACTTGTTAGATGTCATAAGCATAATTTTAATGAGTTTATGAAAAAACAAATTACTGAATCCAAATAATTAGTAATGTTTTTGTAATCTCAAATTGTTACGTCACTTTATCATATAACAGTATGTTCAACAGTATCCAAGCAGGGTTGTGAGCAAGAAACGAGAGAAGAACCTGTTGATGTTGTGGTTGAGAGAGAGCATTGGGCACTGCCTGTCCTATCAGGCAAGCATTACAAGCACTGGCAAACGTCACCTTCGGCTTCAGCCAACATCACAGTTGTCATCATTTCTTCATCATAAAACTTACCCCTGTAGTCCCATTAGATAACATCATTCAAGAAGTTGACAAAGTTAAATTGAAAAAAAAGGACTAAGGGCATGTTTGGTTTGACCGTTTTCTGTTTTTATTTTCAATGAAAATAAAAAATGAGCTTGAAAATATGTTTGCTTGAGTTTAGTGAAAATGTTTTCATTGAAAACATTTCCTGAATTGGACCCAAATCTAAAAATAAAAAATAGTTGTCTTCAATATTTTCATTCCCAAATTTTTGAAAATAGGAAATGAAAATAGAAAATAGGAAGTCAAAATAAACACGTTTTCAAATTTTTCAGAATTTGAAAAAAAAATAATTTTCAGAAAATAAAAACAGGAAATAACAACAGAAAATGAAAATGCATACCAAACAGGCCCTAAGATTCAGGATCTATAAATACTAGATAAAAGAAAGTAACGGTTTAAGCATCCTTTCTGCTCTGCCCAGGTTGTATGTTTGCTATTTCAGGAACGTCAAGGGATTTTCCTCATTTAATTGCTAAAATGCACGACCCCTTATCTTTGACATAGTAACAGCATGTTTGGTTTTTAGTTGGCAAAACTGAGTTTGGATGATCAGAAAAGCAAAAAATTGTTGCTTCTTCTCAGTCAGTGATGTTGAGATTGAGATCAAAACTTGAAAATAACCCAAAAGTGATTTTAAAAAACCATGTGTAAACCAAACATGCACTAAATAGTTCCCCATCTCCACCCCTTCTTTTTATTGCTGAAGATACTAGAAATGACATTCCTTACTACAAGAAACCAAATATAAATGCTTGGAAAAAAGAATTTGGAGAAGTGGTGTCTGGTGTGCTATTAGCCGAGAACAGGTCATCACCATCTAAGATGGTAGAGGATAAGAAAAAATGCATATGCAAGCACCAGTCCTTTTGCACAATTCAGTGATTCCAGAAGAAATGGCTACCCTTGCCTTCGCTCCTCCCTCCCTGCCCCCCCTCTGCAAGTACAATGTTTAGGATGATGGTGTGTCTATTGCCAGTCTTTTGTGTTTATTGTTACTCATATTTTTATTAACTTTTTATTTTTATTAAATGGATTAATCAATGGATACAAAGGAGTGACAATAAACACTCTCTTAAGATCATTGAGGGAGTCATTTAAGATTTAAGCAAAGCAATAGGAAGATACAGAGCATGTTTGGTATAGAATTAATTTGTACACAAATTTCGGGTTTAATGTGATATGTTTAGTAAATATGATCAAATTGTAAAAAAATATATATTTTTATGGGGGAAAAGTGATTTTTAGAGAAGGTAGATGTTTGGAAGCTTATTTAAAAAAGTTGTTAGATTATTTTGAAACGAATTATATTTTTCTATTTTACTCCTACAAAATTAACTTCCAAATAAATATTATTAAATTAGTTTTTGTAATTTAGTATGTAAAATAATTTTTTGACACAATCCAAGCGAAATAAATTATCATAAAATCACATTTCACCAAACACATATGAACAAAAGAACTGACGATTAAAACAATAATCAGAATGTGTTTGATTCCCTGCATGGACATGAACAATGATGGTTGAATAGAACGTATTCAATGTAGAAAAAGTTATTTTTCGTGATTTGGGTAATCATTGGTGTTTTTTTAGGAAATCAAACGAGGAGTGCAACTAGAGTCTGATCCAGGGAAATGATGGGTATAAATTTTACTGATTTGGGTTGAGGCTATTTACAAAATGACCGGATACAGATGGGCTTGAGCTTCCATATCCTTCCATTTCTCCCAATGCCACGGTTAAAGCCCAACTTTGATAGTAATACGTATTTATTGCAAACAGAAGATTCAGAACTTCTACTAAACAAAATGCAGTAATGTTACCTACACAATTCGTCAATCTATTTATTTTTTCTACTATAAAACTAGGTTCTTCTCCTCCACGTGTTAACAGGTTAGCAGCCTTCTTTCCTTCTCAAAAGCATTTTTATTTGCTTTCTACTACTTTTTTCTGCTTAAAAATCTCACATCTATTTTATATATTTTTCTCTATTCTACTATAATAAAACCAGACCTGGATCCTCTCCAGCCTCATATCTCTCCATCCTTTCTAACTCTCTCTTAATTCTTCTCTCTCTTCATTATTTCTTATTTTTAAATCATATTTTCTCTCCTCCCACCCTCTTGTTTGTGCTGGAGAGGTTGGATGGGAGGAGACAATCCAAATTCAATAAAATCGAGTTCTTCTTTCCCGCTCATAGTTTTCTTCAATCATCCATGCAACTGTGAGGCCTATGGCGCACACAAGCACTAGCAGGAAAGCCAGCAAGAATCTTTAACAACACTTTTTTTTTTTTTTTCAAATCTGCACTTGGTGAACATTTTTTCCTGACATTACTGGAGGCAAGGGTCTTGTAAAACCAAGATTCGCTGCATTTCTCTTAGCTTTTCTCTTAGTTTTTTTTTCTCTATCAATTTCCTTTCCCTCTCAACCTCCAGCATTGCTTTGTCAACGAACATTGTGATCTTTCACTACTGTTGCAAGAATTTCATTAAGATTCTTTTATTTTCTTTCAGTGGATCGACGTATATGAAGCCATTGAGCAATTTTCTGGACATGTACAGATTCTTAAGATACCTCAAGTTTTCCAATATTTTCTTCAAGAATGGAGGCTAACTGAGTTGAAGAAGGTTTTCTTCATCCTCTGCTTGTGCCCCTTCAAAAAGGGTGCTCTTCAGTTTCTTTAATTTGATAATTGTATAGCCTAAATTTGGCATTCACAATTGGAGCTCTATAGAGCCCAATTTGGAATGACTTTTGACTGATGTTAATTCCAGTGAGTCAGCTCATTTTATATACAGATTCATTTTTTCGCTAAGGTTCATTCTGACAAGATTTATTTGCTTTGGGAACAAGTGTCGTGGAGACACCGGAAGAAGATCAAAGAGGCTCGAAAGAGGCCAAAGACTTCTCGGATTTATGAACTTCAACAGTTGCCTGTATCATTGTTAGGTTTTTCTTGATTAGTTGATGTAAGTACGACTTGTACATTTGTAATTTTTATTACGGATTACTCTTTCTTTTTCACTTGCATTGTGTCGTTCATCCCAAGCTGGACCAGCTAAGGTGCACTTCCAGCTTGCCTAGACTAATAGAGATATAGTTAGTTAGAGATTAGCAGTTAGTATGATAATAGTTAGTTGCTAGTTTGTTAGTTTATATAAAGACTTGATACAATCACTTTGTAATCATTTTTTCTATTCTATCATTTCACATTCTTCCATGGATGTTCTTTTTCCTAACACATCGCAAAAAATTTCATTGCATCAATTGAAAAAATAAAAAAATAAAAAATGTAGCATTGTCATAATGATAAATGATTCTTGAACATCAAAATAGCGCCAACAATGTGGTGTCCCTTTGTTTTTTTTATATATTTTTCAAATACGTGTATATAAAGATGATAAAATGTAAGGTGAGAGATAAAGATAAACATATATAATGTCATATACGATGTCCAAAATTTGATGTTCAAATAACACAATTATATTTAAAATTAGAAGGACCGATGTTAAGTTTCAGTAACTGAAGTCAAATATACTCCCTCCGTCCCATTATATATGTCACATTTACAAAAAAAATTTGTCCCAAAATATATGTCATTTTTTATTTTCAATGTAATATTAAATGCTTTCTATCAATTGTACCCTTAAATACTTCACTTTGTATTTATGACAATAATTAATACACCAACGATTAATAAGATTAATTTGGTAAAATTATTACTCTCTTGCTTTCATTTATTGCTTTTTTTTAAACTGGATAATTTAACCAAATATGACATATATATTGAGATGAAAGGAGTAATAAGTAAAGCACATAATCCATTTCCATTATATTGTATTTTTATTTTGTGATATTTACTCAACTTCTAAAGTATAAAAACAGGAAGTTGGTAGTTCATGGGTCATTTCCGTTAATATATTAAAATTAACTTAAGTTAATATATTAAAACAAACTGAAATTATTATTATATATTAAGAGTGCATAAGCTGGGTCATTGACGCACACGCAGCTATCTAGTTGACCCACTACAGGGCTAAGCCTGCTCGCAGAGAGTGTCCATAGAATTATACTAGTAGATAATTATTTTCTTTTTTAATTTCTCTTGTTGTCATCTATGTACTGCCTAATTGTTTTAAATTCCTACCACCTAAAATTCCGTTCGTAATTACATAGGATGAAAGTTATAACTTTGAGCTTCAATAAAAGTGCATTGGAAAGCGGTATTTTACCATATGCGTTGTAAAAAATTTAAACGCTAGGAAAGTAAGAATTGAGCCATCTCTCTCTCTCCACTAGTTTAATGCTTTTATGTCAGACTTAAGTAAGTTCTTTTACACCAAAATGGCCACACCAACTTAACCAGGATCCTAAATTTCTTTGTTTTTTACTGTCTTTTTAACTTAGTCATACCTAGAACCCAAATTACTCATTTTATTCATTCATTAATATAATAGCATCTGGGCACCTTGTTGTTGCATGTCAATCTGTTTTACTATAAACAATCAAGACATACGACAGATTAAATCCTTTATTAATACATTTCTATGATTTTTTTTAATACCTTTCTATTGTTAACTGTGTTATTTCGTACAGGAAACCATTTGGATTATAATAATCACTTTCCAATAAATTTTTTCTTTTTTTAATTCCATAACCACTGATTAGTATTCTCTAAAAAAACAAAATAGAAACTGGAAGCCGCATTGAATCTTGTATAATTTTCTAACGGGGCTTAATTTGTAACGTTACCAAAACCGTAGTACAAAACAAAGAAAGAAACTCACTTCCAAAGCCAATTGCAATTAAATAATAATAATTCAAGTAGTCTTCTTTAAATATTTAATAAAAAATTAAATAAAATGTATTTAATACTTTAAAAACATAAGGACCCTTCAGTCAAAAAAAATGAAATAAGGACCCGCTGTTTCCGTTTTTTCTGTTTCCATTTAACGTTGATTTTAATTATTGATATACCAATTCATTGATAATTATAAAAATGTAAAAAATGTCACATTTGCTTCATTCATGAAATCGTGGAAAAAGTTATGCAATATAAATTTTTGAAAACGGGATGAAAATAAAAACATAAAAAAAATGATAAAGAGCAAGTAACCAATATAGCCATTTTCGAAAACCTAACATACACAAAACAATGATTGAAGAGAGGACATTTTTTCTGAGAGAATCACGTTTCAATAATCCATAATTACATCAGCCCCACCACCATCACCGAAGAGAGAGAAACCCGAAAAAAAAAAAAAAAAAAAAAAAAGTGGTCAGAACTCACTCAGAAGGAAGTGTATTCCGCGTAAAACTCATTAACCCCAGAAGCAGCCCAGAGTCGTTGATTATAGTCATCAAGCATATCATCAGGGACAAAAGGGGTCCTACAAAGAGGACACGTCTTCTGATCGTGATCAATCCAACGGTCCACACATCCCCGATGGAAAATGTGCTTGCAGTTCCTCAAACACCGGATCTCATCCTCCCCTGAAAACTCGTACAGACATACCGCACAACCGCTCCCCTCCGTCGCGTCGGCGTCGAGGTCGGAGAATTTGACGACCGGGAGGAGTTCGCGGATGAGGATGGCGGAGACGGATGGGTTTTTTGTGTCGGGGATTCGCGGGTTGGGTTCGGGCCATACGACGTCGGTTTCGAGGAAGTCGGAGAGGCCGAGGTAGTGGAAGAGAAGGAACACGAGGTTTCGAAGGACGCCGAGGAGAGAAAGGGTTTGGAGGAAGAGGTTCGGGAATACGACCTCCGTGTAACCCACCGGGAAACCCATCGGAAAAAAGAAAATACAAACGGAAGATCGATACTTTCGTTTTTTGAAGAGAGAGAAAGCGAGTCAGATTGATTCGGCGGGTAGAGAGAGAAAGAGGGAATGCGTGAGAAGCTTCTTCGGGGACAGCGAGCGTGGGATATATAGTGACGCCGGGTAACGGGATGCTGATAGCTTTACCCGCCTGTCACGTAGCAAGTGCTGAAGGACCAATTGATTCCCACACGTCATACACTGTTCGCATACGATCATCATCACGTTTAAGTGTAAAAAATTGAGGAAGTAAGAACTAGCAGGACCTAGTTAAGTTTCTTAAATACACTCAGTTCTTTTCCTTGTGAAAAAAAAAACATTTGAGAAAGTAATGTTACCTATGACTAATTAAAATACATTAACATTTTAACGTACTTTTAATTAAAGATGAATATACAATACACTCTTATAATTTACACCTTTTTTTTTTTTTACAAGTTATAATTTACACTTTAGAAAAACTGTATCCCTGCGTGACAGGTAGAACTAGAGCACAACTATGCAAAAAGTAAGATGAAGTTAACAAACCAAGTGAAATCAATGATAAAAATTATATAAATATAAAGTAATAATACCATAGTAATACATACACGTGGGTGACAGTAACGTTACTCTAATGACTACTGGTTTGATTTTAAGAAAATACTATTTCAACAACCAATTCGACACATACTATTAGTGCTGTTTCTCTGTTATTATTTTATTTTTGAGTTTCTGATTTAACTAACAATAAGAAAGAGTTGTGATACGGTGTTTTAAGGTTTTGGTATTTGGTTGTCCAAATAACACCTCCCTATTTTATTAGCAGATTCGGTGTGTGCTTGAAAATTTATAGAGAACTTATCAGAATAACTTATGATATTAAACGTATATAAATAATTTATGAAAATAGTTTATGGTCTTTTCATAAGTTATTATTAACTTATTTTCATAAGCTTGTCAGAGAAGCTTATGAAAATAAGTTGTTTTTAGCTTATTTGAAAAAGAATTTATTAAATAAGTATTTAACTAAGCTGTTTATTCAAACGCACCCTCGATTAAGAAAAAAAAATTATCTGCAGGTGAGGTAGGGATGACAATTTATACCCTACCCATCGGATACCCACAAAAAATATCCACAATGGGTAGGGTAAATTCCCGCTTTATGGGTATGGGCCCAGGTATGGGTAATTATCCGCGAATTTGATTGGGTATGGATACGGGTACTTTAGTACCTACCCCGCCCCGCACCCGCATATATATATATATATATATATATATATATATATATATATATATATATATATATATTATATATATATCTTTATTTATTTATATTAATACATATAATTATAATTATAATTATATATAAATTTTTAAGAATATAATTAATCTAAAAGTACCTAACCCAGATAGTTCATTAGTGTTTTTCCCTTTCTGGTTGAGCTCTTTAGCCGTTCTTTCTCGAGCCAACACCAACACCAACACCAACACCATTCTTCCTCAAGTCAGTGTCGTTTTGGATGTTTATTGTGATATTTACTCGTTTTGGATGTTTGTTTTAGATATTTTTACTTAGTTAAATACTTTGGTTTGTAATGTTTTATGAGTAAATTTGAAGGATTTTTGAATGATTTTTTTAATTGAGTTATAATGATCTTTTTGTTATCTATTGTTTTTCTTAGTTAAAGTGCGGGTAACGGATGCGGATATGGTTACTTAAGTACCCAGACTAAAGTTGCTACCCACGTGGGTATGGATACGGGTACGAATATTTTTATCAAATGCGGGTACGGGGATGGATACTATAATACCTTACTCAGACCCTACACATTGCCATTCCTAAGGTAAGGTGAATTCGAGTCAATGAAAATGAGTAAATACCCAATTTGGTCCCCGAAATTGTAGGATCGTATCAACTTAGTCCCCCACATTATCAATATTCCAAAATGATCCTTGGAATTCCAAAATGTAGCAAATGCATCCCTGACATTATTCACTTAGTTTCAAATGCATCCCTGATCGATATTATCAACTTAATGTCATTATAGTTTATACAAATATCAACGGAGGGACGAATCTGATTAACATTTTTACAATTTCAGAAATCATTTTGGAATATTGATAATGTCGAGGGCTAAATTGATATGACCCTACAATTTCAGGGATCAAATTATATCTTTACTCCAATGAAAATCGTTTCCGGTCAATGAAAATTATCTGAAGGACCAATTTATTGAGTTCTTAAATTTGGCACCATTACATCCAGCATACTTTTTTTATCGAAGAAAATTTACTAATTTAAGTATAATTTTTTAAGTATTTTAGGTGTTATTTTTTAATAAAAAAATAATATGTGCAACAGTTTATTACTTAAATATAGTTATGTTATTTGGACATCAGATTTTGAACATCATATCTGATATCATATTTTTTTATTTCTATCTCTTATTTTTTTTTTTTATCTTTTTGATATATTAATACGCACGTTTCAAAAATATATCAGAAAACAAAATACATCATATTGTTATCCATATTTTAATTGCATTACGGTATTAAAAAAGCATACTCTGTAACTCTTTAATAAAATAATGCATTTGGCTTACTTTGCCTTGCACAGATTTTTTGTATTAAACTTAAATCTGGGTGAATGATTCCTTACGTGCGACCCAATTTTTCTAAATTAAAAACTCTAGTTGGTGGCAGGAACTAGGAAGTGTATTTTTTTTTTTTTTTTTTTTTTGGAATATCTTCGACGTGTAACTGCGAAGGCTAATTTAATGAGGAGTTGGACTATATTTAAGAATTGATATCTTCCAATCAGATTTTCTTCATATACAAGAGTTAAGAATCGAATCTCTGACTATTTGTTTAAGGGGTCCAAGCTCGTTACCACTCGAATCAATCACATGTTGATAAACTAGAAAATATATGAGTAAGGGGAGAGTAGAGATGTTTATCGGATCCGATTGACCCAATAAATATGATAATTCAAACCAAACTAACTAAACTGGTTCATATTGATTTAGTTAATTGGTTTATTCCACTTCAAACTTGAACTAAATCAATTATAATCAGTTCGATTCTCGGATTTTTTTTAACCCGAACCAACTCGATCACTCGATCAACTATTTTTTTAACTTTTAAATTTATACATTTTAAGTTTTAATATTTAAAACTCTCTTCTAACTTGTTTTGTCTTTTATTCATTTTGACGTTCTTATAATCTTATTTAGTATTATCAAATGCCTTTGATCATATTTACTATCCAATTTTACTATCAAACTTTAGGTAAAGAGATTAAGGTATATAAAGTTATAACTATAGAGTAAGATAAATATTAATTAAAAGTAATATCAACATTTGAAATTAATTTAATTATTGTGTAAAGTCATTGAAAAAATAAGGAAATTTTTTACTTGGTAGTAATATAAAATTCAAAATTTTATATAAAGAAGATAGAGCTTAATTGCTATGCACTGACAATGTAAATTTTTTTACACTGTCAACCAATCACCAATCATGATATGAGTGACTTTTAAGTTAGTTTGGATACAAGTCTATTTTTTTACTAATGTGTCAATTTATGATTGAATGTTTGTGTAAAAAGATTTTATATTGTCAATATATAACAATTAAACTCAAAAAGATAACATGTGAGGATAAAAACTTGAAAATTTACGATAATTTATTTTTTTATGTTAACCTGATGATCCGAACCAAACAAATCCGATCTTAATCGAATTGGTTGGGTTCGGATTGAGAGAATTTTTTTAAAAAAATACAAACCAAACCAAATCTATTAAAAATGACCGATTGAGATTTTATTTTATCCTAATGTCGAACTAAACCAGCTGGTCAACACTCATAGGAGGGAGGGATAGTTGGGTTTATTAAACAAGCATGTTTTGTAACTCTTTAATAAAACACTTTGCGTTGCACAAAACTAGTGTATTAATACAGTCATGTACCAATTAAAAAATACATTTTGAAAAAGTTCCACGTGTTTTATTAGAGAAATGAGGAAGTAGTGGGTTCCTAATCATCATCATCTGTTTGATAATTTAATTATCCGTTCTAGTCATAGATTCATAATTGACTTTATATAAAGGGCACGAAGATGATTATGAAGAACAAACAATTCGTGTCCAAACTCTAAATTATTTAATCCATATAATTTAATGTAAGTGACCTTTATCAAAATATTTCTCATGTTCGTACGTTAACCTAAATATTTAAAAAAATATATGTTAAGACCAACATGTTTTAATTTAAAGTTGTGTATTGATGTGGTGTAAGCCAAATTCTAAGGTGGGAGACCTTAACATGTCTCTTACCATGAGCAAGGATGTTAATGTAATTTTTTTTATTATTTTACAATCCCTAAACTTTTCAAATTTAAAAAATCTACCCCATTTTCTCTTTCACTCTTCTCTACCTGTCCTCCTCCTTCAATCTCTCACCTCCAGCAGAAGCTGATTCTCTTGTGGGGGGATGGATCTTGCATCTGTCGGAACCCTAGCCTTAAAACCCCATCAGTTGCTCACAAAACCACAAAACGTAAGTATGATTGTCTCTACTGTGCCTCCTCTCTCACTCCATTTTCTCTCTCCTCCGTCGCCCCGCCATCACTCTCCTCAGCCACCGTCGATTGCGTTCGCCACTGCAACCACTCCTCTAAGCGCAAATTCAAATGACTCCTTTCTTCCGTTCTACTCGTGACCAAACCCACCGCCATCATAGAACATCTCAACCACAAACCAAGGTTTTTGCTTCAGTTCATTCCCACACTCAGGTTTCGCTCTGTTTTCTCCATGAATGTTGTGCGAGTGTTGCTTATTTTGGTCGTTTCCACGTTTGGATTCACAGAAGCTTTGTTCTATGATTTTGTTGGTAGAGGAACCGGTGATCTTGCGGGGGAGTGCGGTGCCGATGAGAGGTTGAAGAGGGTGGGTGTTGGGCGACAAGCAGGTTGCAATGGTGAACGCACAGTGGCGGAGGAGAGATGGCGAAGGAGAGACAAAATAGTAAAGAGGGATAAAAAATAAATTTTGTTTTTGCAAACAAGGGCTTATTAGGTCTCCCACCCTAGAAGCAGTCTGTGCTGTAAATGATGGATAGAGTTTGAGGTGCTACTAGTAGGGATCTCTTTTCTATAGTGATACTTTTGCACTCTAAGTTTGCTTTGAGGAAAAAAAAAAGTCGTGTATTGTTTGTAGGCACCTTGAGGATTTTGTTGTTTACATCAACTGCTAATTTTTTTTCTTCAGATAGGATATGAAGGAAATAGTAGTAGAACAGCTTCATCTATATAAACCATTATGGAGGTAGCTTGTTAATTTAATAATCAGATGAGAAATTCTCTTAGAGTCCTATTGTTACTACTTATTAAATTAAAATAGCTAATAATTGTGTTTGCTTTGTTTCTGTTTTGTATTCGTTTATACTCCCTCCGTTTTATTATATATGTCATATTTATAAAAAAAATTGTCCCAAAATATATGTCATTTTTTATTTTTAATATAATATTAAATGCTTTTTACTAATTATACCCTTAAATACTTCACTTTATATTTATGACAATAGTTAATTAACCAATGGTTAATAAGGTTAATTTGATAAAATTATCGCTCTCTTTCTTTCATTTATTATTTTTTCTTAAACCGTGTAAATTAATCAAATATGACATATATATTAGGACGGAGGGAGTATTATATAAGGGTCTTGTGAAGGTAAATAAAAAAAGATAAATTTTTCTTGAAAAAACTAAACACTACACTTCTCAAAGTATTAATAACTTTACTACCATAAAAACTTATCTTATTAATTCCTTAAACAATACCTTCATAGTTCAGAGCATTGGTTAGCATTTTTCATTATATAATACTAGATCTAACAATTATTTGTACAGAAAACCAGGATTAAAGGTGCATATTGTTCCGTCCATTACAAGCATTGTCCCACTTAGGAGTTAGGAACTAATCTTAGCATCTAGCGGGTATTACAAGAACCATAAAACGAATCAAGATAAGCACTGCTAGATAGTATGAAGAACTTTTATACGAAACAATGTCGTATTAAATCAGGGACTAATAAAATTTAAGTAAAGACAGAAATGACTGTAAGTTCTAAGGTAAAAAAAAAATACTGCAAAAATCTTAATCGAAAACATAATTTTCCAATCAAAATATATCTCGTTCATGAGTATTTTTGTGTGAATTAACACCGTCTCCTTCTAGAAGCCAGCGTCGCCAGTATATCTCACAAGTTATGGCTAAAAATAGGCACAGCTCTTTCTATTTGTTTGTATTAATTCAAGTTTGTTATAACTTAATAGGAAAATGCTAACGAATGTCCTAAGGACACTAGTTAAAGAAGCAAAACAAGAAAATTTTCATTGGGACTTGATGTATTTAGTATTTGACTAAGTAATATATTTAGATTTTCAAAGAAAACTTATTTTTCTTAGATTCTTTAATCAAGGGCACTCGTTAGCATGATCCAAACTTATAATTCAGCTTAGTTTTGACCCTATTTAAGTCTTGTTATGACTACTCTTGAACAGAGTACTTACTATTGCTTTTAAAATTTATTTTTTGTTGCGTTGGAAAAGGGGAAAAAATAATAAGTCACAAAAATTAAATTAGTGACGAAGAATTTAAATAACTTGCAGGAGATTGTAGTCACTGTAAAAAAAAGTTTAATAATACAAAAGGTGGCTATTTCTATTTAATTGAACCAATCCAGAAATCAGGTTTTGACCTTATTCTCATCATAATTTATCAAGTAACATCTTATGGTAAAGACTACTTATAATGTACAACTGCAGGAACGTAGATTAAATTACTAGTCAAACATTGATAGTTGCTCATGTTGTTCTTCTTTTTATTTTTAGTGCTTGTTTGGGAATGCTGGATTTTTCCCATTTCAGCTATTTCTTGGCTAAAAAGTTGTTTCATACATAATCTATCATGTTTGACAATTAGCTTAAATTTATAAAAAAGCTTTTTTTGGGGGGAAAAAACTGTTTTATGTCATCTAATTTGTTTTAGCTTAAGATTGTTATGATTTGATTATTTCTTATTCTCAAAACTCTCTTCCCTATTTACCCCTACAAAACTAACTTCCAAATAAATATTATTAAATTATACAAATAACTTCATACCCTTTTTTCGTAATTTACTATGTAAAAAGCGATTTTTTTAGACCATCCAAACTAAAAAGATTATCTTGAAATCGCTTTTCAGCAAACAGACCCAAACAAAAATAGATTCTGATTATAATCGATTATCACAATAATCGATTATTCATAAATCGATTATCAGCATAATCTTTTTTTTCCAGCTTTCCCAGACACACCCTTAGTTACAAAGTTGTTAATATAGTCTTACTCAACGGTATGTACGTGAGCGGGTAATATAGGATTTTCTTTTTCTATATGCAATTAATTATAAATCTCTATGCTATAATTATCACTGATTAAGGAAAAGAAATTAGGACTTTAGGAGGTTAGTATTTAGGACCATGTGGAGAGCAGAGCAAAATGGGTGTCGAATTGAACTTCTAGATTTAGAAAAATATTTATCTCATCTAAAAAGGTAAAACTAATTAAACTAACAAAACTAATAATGAATAAGGATGGTCCTCAAAGGTGTAGTGCAACTGTGCAAGATCATCTTGTTATGCTTCGTGGGGTTGCATACTTGTTTAAGCATGTGTTTGGGTATACAGTTTAATTAAACACTTATTCAATAAGCTCTTTTAAAAATAAGTTAAAAAGAGGTTATAGGAAGACCATAAACTATTTTAAACTATTTACATAAGTTTATTTCTATAAGCTATTTTCATAAGCTCTCTTTAAGTTTTTCCAAACGCATCCTAAGTGTAGTTCCGCGGCTTATGATAGTGGTAAAGTCTCTTGGTTAAAGTTGTAAATACCTAGTTTTAAAAAGGATAGATTTTCTAAAAATACTTGAGCATTTTTAGGATGAAGAGGCAGTGGAACATGGACTTGTTTGCACTTGAAGAGGCTGTAGCCTGCAGACATTAAAAAGAAAAACACTCGAAATAACAAAAATGTCTTTGCGTGACCAGCAGGATAACTAGTTCAAATTTGTTTTATAAGCTTTGAGTTGTAAACTGTGACAATTCTATTGAGTCTCTTTTCTGTTCAATTATTCTTTCAGTTTCTCGCATCATTTCTGAGCTTGTGATTGTCTGTCGTCTCCTTTTATGTTTAAGTTAACTCAATTTTATTGGTAATCAAATTGATAACAAGCTGTCTGAAAAGAGAATTTCCCAACTTTTTCTTTAATGCCCTTTGATATTGTGAATGCAATTTTATTTTGTCTCATTTTAAATTAATAATGTTGAAAGTCATTTTCCCGATTCTAGTAGGACCGCTCTAGAAAGCCACAACCCGTGTAGCCTAATTTCTCCTTTAGACCTCACTGTATTATGGGAAGCCTTCTAATCACCAGCTCTCTAAAGGGCCAAGTATGTGAAAAAGGGGAAAAAAATCTCAACCATAATAACATACTACTAGTTGTTAGCTATACAAAAGGACAAATGTGTTTAAAGGAAACTAAATGATATTTATACAAACTTTAACTTTACAATCAACACAATGTTAAGTGCTAATGGGGGGGGTGGGGGGGAAGGTGCATTACTTTTATGTATTTCCTTTTATACAGTTACATATGATACTCTTCACAGTTGTTTACCATCAACGCTTTAAATTGCAATTGTGTAGGGTACGGTGTAAATGCTAGGGGTGCCATCACTTTAGCATTTTTTTTTATAGATTCTCAAATGAGGTGTGTTTGGTAATTGCCATGCATCTATGATAAGGAAAAGAAATGAAGGAAAATGATATCTGGAGTCATTTTTAGTTTGTTCTAATGGAAAGGAAGGGGAAAAGAGGGGTGAAGTTTCCTTGGACCCTCATATTTCGTCCCTTTGTTTTGGAATAAATTCTAAACTACTTCGTGGACAACTTTATAGCCGTTCAAATCTAATTTTAAAATATTTCATTTTCAACCCAATTTCATGTATGATTATTATTTATTAGGTGTCAAGTTGCAATTTTAGTGAAGTAGTGTATTACTTAGAAGAACTTCTCCTTTTTGGGAGGATTATTTAATTGGAAGGAACTAAAAAAAAATAGAGTATGCTCTACTCATTTTCATCTATTCCAATATAATTAACATATATTTCCCTTTTTTGGATTTGGCTCACCTAAAGAGTAGAGTGTACTATAAAGAGTAAAGTGTGAGATACTAATCATTAATGAGAAAATTAAGAGTGAATTATACATGTGTATGATTCTGTATTCTGTTTTTTTTTTTTCGTTTCCCTCTTTGATATCAAATATAATCTGTGTTATTGAATAGCAATTATTGGATTTCTCGTTGTAAACTTGTAATTTGTTAAACGAGTCTACCTAAAAGATTTATAATGCAATTAGTATGTTACTCATTTCAAAATTATTGTGATTATATAATATTTCCTATAGACAATATCCTGGTGCCATCACGCTCATATCACAAGAAGTGAGAGGTAAATCACACTCACTCTTGCATAATATGAGTTAATACAATGAAGTAAACAAAAGGGGACAGGATTTCCATGCAGATGTTGTTTTGACATCAATTGAAACTTGGCCTACCTAATGTTTTTGAAATGTCCTATGGAATAATGGCATCGATCAGCACTATTTAGAATATGAAAAGAAAGATATAGATAAAAGTGGGGTTAACCTAAGCACCACAAAGAGAGGGAGTGGGTCCAAGGTAAGCAGGGTCCGGGTGGGGCATGCCCACTAGAAAATTCATGACAAACATGGTGGAGAGGACAAAGGGAATCAAAAGGTACCCATAAGAGTAGGTCAGTGGGGATTGAAAGAAGAGACAGACAACAAATATGGACCGTCGGTGATGCGAACCCTGGCCAACCAGCATAACATCATGGCTGGGTTAGGAGGCCATCACCTTGATAAAAACGAAAGTGGGGTGAAAGGGGTGCACCATAATACAAGAAGTATGTAGATTTAGTCCCAGTTAACATATTTGAGGCTTGATTGGAATGCCAAGTCTTGGCTGTGCCTGCCCAAACTAAGACACTAATGACCCAACTGTCACCACCAATCATTTTTTGAAAGCACTTAATTTGGGTAGGGGCAAAAGGTAGATGACCTAATTCAAGAAGATAAATCTTCACCATGGATGGAAGTTTCACATCACCCGCCTTAATTCTTGTGATACGGTTTATATGTCTGTTGGTCAACTCTACTGAATATATATCAATTGGTTTAGGATGAAATCTAGCATGTTATCATAGACAGATCTCATTTCTACTTAATATTAATTGATTTTAGAATGAAACATTCTAACAAACATTATCATTTTCTTAAGTTTTAATAATCACTTGCGTTAATGTTAATTCAACTATAAGAGCTTGGTTGGTAACTGTCATAGAGGTAAGTATTATATCAGTTAATATACAAAAAACGGCAGATATTTTTAATAAAAAAATTACTCAATTCCTCGACTTTGACCGAGATGCTAATAAATATGTATCATGGTTAGGCTCAATGATATGATAAACTTTGGACGTGTTTTACATTTTTCATGTAAGTTTGGTGATGCTATTATACTGTAGAGAGTCCAGAGACCGATGGAAATTCTCTTCGAATTTCGGCTATTCTTTTGGGCTCTGCTGCTCTTGGAAAGGAGTAAAGATTTTGTCACGAAGGATTTCATTACTATAGTTTTGGGTGTATAATAATATATATTTTTAAAATGAATGACATTTATTAGCTTTTTATATGTTTTATACATCCAAAACTTTAGTAATAGAGCCTTCCATTTCTTTTGTGAAATGGAGAGGATCTCAACTCCTAATAAAATAGTCGTAGGTCGCAACAACTAATTGAAGTGAAGAGAAAAGGTGGCTTGGCGGTTGGTGTGTGGGAGTTAAGGAGTAGAGTGATAAAGAGAAAGAGGGTTTGATCCCCACCCATACTAACTTCTAACAAATCTAATAAATATTATCATTTGCCGACCTATAAAAAAACTAATTGAAGTTTGGACAGTAATGTATTTTATTTAGTAGATTGTTTTATACACAATATACAAATTTATTTGTGTGTTGCTGAATAACAATTGTATCTCAGAACTATAACATGAGAAAGAATAAGAAGTTTAATCCTAGATTTATTTGATTTTTATTTGCATGGGTTTTGGTTTTTGTCCTCATGATTTTGTTCTGTTTTTTTTCTTTTCAATAAATTTATGGTGACTTGCTTAAAAACTTTTTCTTCTAAAAGATAGTATTGCGCACCAAAGTTTTAATTTATTTATACGTAAAAAACATCCAAATGTAATAGTAAATTACCAGCCAACAAATAAACATACAAGTTGTGAAAGTATGAAAATAGTACACATCAAAGTACAGGTAATAATATTTTTTGTGCAATGCAAATTCTCAATAATCCCCCAGAAATTTATACAACTTCCAGGTTAGAATGATTAAAAGTACATGACAATAGTTTTTTTTTTTTACTGTAAAATATTGTTTGGCCAATTTTTTTTTTTTTTTTGTATACATGGGAAGAAACAGAAAACTAACTAACTAGTCTGAGGTAACAAAACCCCTCTCATATCATCCTCTACCACAAGCCTAAGCTGGGAAGGAACCTGATCAAAATATATATGTTCTCACAAAGTCACTTTGATGACCTGGCAAGAATATCTGCACTTCTGTTTGCCTCTCGAAAAACATGGGAAATGGGCACACTCCAATCAGGAAGCCTTACAAGACTTCGAGCTTCATCAAGCAGAGGTTTGAAGAATAAGCAATTTGAGAATTTCTTCTGCATCATGCTCACCACCACCATGGAATCAAGCTCAACATAAAGAGAAAGGATATTCAAACTCTTAGCCAACCGCAAACCATGGATCAAGCCCCACAATTCTGCCAACACTGAAGTTGAGGAGCCCAGATTACCGCAAAATCCTCTAATAAATCTTCCTTCAGAATCTCTATACAAAGGAGATTGATGAAGAATATACTTAGTTGTCAAATTAACTTGACTAAACAGGCAGTTAAAAAATTGCCCAGGATCATAGGACGGACCTGAAAAAATAAACTGATTTCTATCAAACCATAATAAGTTGATCATAGGACTAAAAAACATAGGCCAATGATACTGAAAGGAATCCATAATAGATCCACTGAGATTTCATTGCAGCCACTAATTCAATCCCAAACTGAAGAATTTTTGCCAAAGGACAGAGGAAGGACCGATAAATCTTTCCCATAGATCCTTAGAATGATCACAGTCTCTAAGGATATGAATTATGGTTTCAGGAGAATTAAGGCATCGAGGGCAATAATTAGAGCTAGGAATTAATACCCCTTTTATGTCTTTCAGCATTTGTCATGAGTCTTTCTTGAGCCACAGGCCGGAGAAAGATTTTGATTCTAGGCGGCGGGCCTTGCCACTTCAAAACTAGCTTGAAGGTGAAACATGGAGAATCTTTGTTACCATCCAGGGAGATAGCTTTATACGCAGACTTCATGGAAAAGAAACCATCCGAGGAGAATTGCCGCATAGGAAAATCATCCAAACCAGGAGAAGGAGGTCTAATACTAGCAATCTTATTGTATATAGAGTTTGGAATCAACTGCCTTAGCTTATCCCAGTTCCAACCATTTTCCAAAGCATAAGCATTTACAGTGAAATTTGACTCATGCTAAGGGAAGTGAAAAGCATGACCAACCAAAGGACCGATTCCAGGAACCCAAAAGTCATACCAAAAACGTGTACTGAGACCATTTCTAATAATCCAGGAAGTTCCTTGTTCCACAAGATACCAACATTTAGAGATGCCACGCCATAAGTGAGAAGATCTTGAACCACGATTAATAGTAGGAACAACAAGATTTCCACAACCATATTTAGCTCTGAAGACTTTAACCCAAAGGGACTCTTGATTGACAATCAGCCCCTAACCTAACTTCATCATATAGCTGCTATTCACCAACTGCAAGTTCCTGAAACCAAAGCCACCTTCCTCTTTAGGCTTGCAAATAGAATCCCAAGAAATTAAGTGGCATTTCCTAGCATCTACAGTAGAGCCCCATGTAAAATCTCAACAAAGTTTTTCCACTTCAGCACAAATAGAGGCAGGGATGACAGAAGTTTGCATAGCATAGTTGGACAGGCCCATAATGCAGCTTTGGGCTTAAGTGATTCGACCAGCCATAGAGAGATTATTAGCCTTCCATCCAGACAGTTTTGCACACGCACCTTATCAGTGATAAAAGAGAAGTTTGCTATAGATTTCCTACCATCAATGATACGAACCCCAAGATATCTTCCCATATCCAAAATGATATAAACTACAAGCTGAGCACTTATGTTAGCAGCAGTGTCATTATCCACATTCTTAGCTAGAGAACATAACTCTAGACTTTTGAAAATTAATCTGCTGACCTGAACATGTACAAAAAGAATCAAGGACCTCTTTCATCACACCAACTTGATTATTAGAAGCCTCACACACAAGTAGGATATCATCTGTAAACATCAAGTGAGAAATACTTGGACCATTTCTACCAAACTTCATAGGAATCCAAGAACCATTATCAACAGAATCCAAAAAGCAATGGCTAATGTCTTTCCATGGATTCATCAAAAAAAAAAAAAATGTCTTTCCATGGTCAAAACAAACAAATAAGGTGATAGCGGTCCCTGTCTAAGGCCCCGGGATGGATTAAACTCTTGTGAAGGGATTCCACACCAGTTTATACTCAAACTCGAGGATTAAATTTTTTGGCCAATTTATACATGGAGATTAAATTTCCCTCCATAGAATTTTAAAGACAGTGACACTAATCACATAAATCGGAGAACCGAACTAATTACTATTAGATTTTAATCGATTCGGATTTAATCCAAACACCCCAAAACTCTGAACTAATTTTATTTGTTCGATTCGATTTTTGGAATTCGTTGGAAGAACACCCTTTTCTCCCTTTTTAAAAAACTCATCAATATAAGATCATTATGTTCACTACCATCTATGAAGATTGTAAACTCTTAAAAGATTGGTGTCTTCTCTGATACCCCTAATAATTTTGAGGTAAAAGTTATGTTGCCCAACCAAAATGCGTCACCTCAATTAAATAAGTCATGTGAATGAGTCCAGTCATATCATTCTCACCATCTGATTGGGCCACCTAAGATGAGTAAAGTTATCTTTGAGGTACCGAAGAATTCACCTAAAAGATAACGTATAGTGTACATTGATTGAATTGACAAAATTTGAAGTTTTAGGACTTTGATACGAATAATGCTAGAATATAATCGGGTTTATGGTACATATTATAGTGACAGCATATATAAGATTCATAGTAAATCTGAATCTATATCATGACATCATTCCATATATTGCGTGTCGAAAAAGTGGATGTGAGGTCGAGATTTTCAGCAATATCATGACCGCAACAGCAATATATGTACTAGATAAAAGAGAGAAGGTGGGGGACAACAATTGTTCACAAATAAAGGAGATTATATTGGTGAACCAAAGAGAAGAAAATGATGTTGATATCCCACTAAGTACACATCTAGAAATGTAATGATACATGAATATTTTTTATTTATACAAAAACATATTTTTTTTTCTATTATATTCTACAGAATCACGTTACAATCTTTTATGCATTTATATAATAATTTAAATTTTTTTTTTCTATCTCTCTTTTCCTAGAAGTTATATATAAAGGTCTATTTTTATATTCTTACAGCAAGATTATGAACAAGAAATCAACTATCCCAGAATTGTACCCCTAATGTGGAGCTAAATGAGAAACTTTTGAGGTAAAGTCATGATTTGGAAGGGGGATTTTTCCTTTATGTCATATATGCGATTTATTTAAAAGGGACTAATGCTGAACACAAATGAATTTCAAGGGTCCCAATACATAAACAAGATGTTTGATTTGTGTCTCCCATTCTCAGTTCCCATCAAGCATGCACACCCACATGCTGAGGTATTATCTTATCTCTTCTAAGAAGTGGGCTACTGCTTCTTTGACCCTTGATTTGGATCTTCTAAAACTGAGTTCTTGAGTGGTCCTCATAATCTGCTTAATCTATTCTCCTTCTTAACTCTCTCTTCTCATTCTGAATAATGATCTTGCTTTTCAAAGTGATTTTTGATGCGGACATGCTTCTGTTTCATAACCATTCATTTTAACTCTCTAATTGTCCCCAACACTTGTACATCTCTTCTCTCAGATTGTGAAATCAGGAAAGAAGTCAGTGAAGTCATTGAGGGCTCAAGTAGGAACTTGTAGTCTTGTAGATTGGTGCCTTCTTGCTCTGGTCTTGTTGGGCTAAAGTTACATTTTGGTTTGGGCTTAACAGGTTAAGCAACTGAAAATGTGAAATCCATTCATTCAAATTGATAAAATACATCGAAAACATCACAAATTCAACATCGCTAAAAATAAAAGAGGATGAATCTATGAACAAACTCACATCACTCAGGTTAATAGCATAAAACGGAAAAATGCCTACAAATGTGACAAAATCAAAGTGACTAGAATACTCATGCCTCTGTATCTGTAACGTTAATGCTCAAGTCTTGATTGAATCTGTAATGGATCGAAACTGATCTGTCAATCTGAACCAAACGCAACAAGATGGGAAACCACCAAGACGGTGAACAAAACAAGGCCGCACTCAGATGATAAAATCACTGAAAAACACGAAGGAAAAATCAGATCTATGTGGAAAAATCACTTATTTAAATAAAAGGAGAGAAAAACGATATAGATGGAGGATTCCAGACTAAAAAATGGCCCAAAACCACCCCTCCGACCTCCGATGGATGAGAAAGAAGGAAGAGAGAAGTATGGAGAAGATTGAGAGAGAGAGGCGGTTGTAGTCACTACTAATGTTACTAAATATTCACTTCAAACAGGTATCATTGTTATTGCAGGAAAAGTTATGATCAATGATGTTGTGTTATTTGTTTTAGCCTAAAATATATTTTTATTATAGAATTTATATTAACCACTCACAACCTTTTCATGAGACCGATAAGAACTCATTTCTCTTTTATTCAATTATTTCTATATCATTTTTAACACGGTTAACTCTTCGCAAAATTTATTTGGCATTTGGTTTTGATACCCTATTTATTACAATTTTTACTTCCCCCCTCCCAATTTTTCCCAAATAAATTTCTAAAATAACCTTTTTATCCTTTCACCTTGTACTAACACCTTTTTCCACAATTTACTTTTGGCATTTGCTTTTTATACTCCATTATTTACTATTCTTACCCTCCTCCCGACTTTAAAAGCAAATGCCTTAACTTTCCTATTTGTGATCAAACTCCTCCCACCCTCTTTATTTCTTCTTTTTCTTCTCTCTCCTCATATTTTATTTTCTTACTCCCAACCCAATCCCATCCAACCCCATTGTCACCTCAGAAAAGCTGCAGAGGGGAGCACAACCAATAAGATAACGAGCACAACAATGATATTTTTTACGGGAGAGAATGCGTGTAAGGATTCATTTTTTCATGCATGTTGCACAAGGATTCAGAGGTTTTTCCAAATTACACTATCATTTTTCGTAATGCACCAAAATTTGGGTACGTTACGTTTCCGTAATGTAAAAAAATTGAATATATTATATAAAAGAATTGAATACATTACGAAACTATAGTTTCCGTAATCTAAAAACACCTATAGTTTGCATAATTTAAAAAAATTGAATACATTAATGAATTCAATTTTTTACAATTTTTTTACATTAATGTTAATGTAAAAAAATTGAATACATTATTTTCGGTAATGTTAAGGTAAAAAAATTGAATATGTTACTAAAAATTGTATACATTACGTAAACTAATGTATTAAAAATTGAATACATTACGGAAACTATAAGTAAAAAAACTTGAATACATTACGGAAACTATAAAATACATTACAGAAAATACAGAAACTATAGTTTCGGTAATGTATTAAAAAAATTAAAAAAATTGTGAAAACTATAGTTTCCGTAATGTATTAAAAATTGTATAAATTATGGAAACTATAGTTTCCGTAATCTAAAAAAACTTGAATACATTACGGAAACTAATGTAAAAAATTCAATACACGTAATTTAAAAAAAATTTAACATTATGGAAACTATAGTTTCCGTAATGTATTAAAAAATTGAATACATGTCAGGACCCAACTTAGGCGTCCCTGACCGGCCAGAATGGAACTTCACTATTCAATTCCCAAGGCCTTTCAAGCATGTATAAGTCACATCATAACAAGATATATTACATATGATAGGTAATTATCAGAGTAAAAGATTATATCAAAAGAAAGCCAAAGGTGACCCTGAGTCAGCATCAAGAGTTTTACAACAAAGTCCAAACGAGTTTACAACTAGAGAGAAGTTCAAAACTCCAAACAGCGGAGAAATCTCATATGACAATAAACCGAACTAAAATGAAATTGAAATAACAACAGTCGCTTGCACTACACAAGTGCCTGAGCTCCCTGAGATGGCTCCACATGTTGAGTACCTGAAGCTAAAACCAAAAAGGGCGGCGGTGAGTCACAGAACTCAGTGAGGGATAAACAAAACATAAAAGCAAATAGTGCAATTTATAAGCATCTCAATATGTCATTAAGTAATTTACATTGTACATTACCTTACATAGCAGTTCTTCACTTGTTATGCAGTCAATTTTTCATTGGGCAAGATGCTTGTGTATCCCCTTGGAGTTGTTCACTAGAGTCTCCCACTCCGACGGTCACATTTATATCCCGGTCGAGTCCGCTGACCAGTAAGTGACCTCGGTCACTACACAACCACCCTCCAAACTTCGGGGTTTTTCACTAAAGACCCCACACTCCGACGGTCACATTTATATATCGGTCGAATCCGCTGACCGGTCGGATACACCAAGTCTTGTCCAATGTCTAAGCATCATACCAAAATACCAAATACAATATATCATGTCTTACCATAACATACGTCCACTATGTTTCATAACATAGCTTGCATAACCACCTTAGCGATAATCAATAACGTCCATAAGGTTCTCAATCACAAATATATATAGGCTACATTATAGCCATTCCATTCACATATAGATCACCTTACCATTACATTAAACCACTTACTTCATATGCAATTACATAGAGGAAGCCAACAAACCTTACCTTGGCATATTTCAATAATCTCATAGCAAACATTATTCATCACAATAAGCATTTATATCACCTTCAAGGCTCAACGAACTCAAGATACAATCATGCAACAAACTCATAATTCATTAAATGCTCGGATAAAAAAAAATAAATCATTGCTCATAGACTCTTATAAATATAGAGTAGGACCATAACTCACATATTCTTTATGTCATTTCACCTAACTACTTTCTCAACATTTCTTGGGTACCTTTACCATCTTGATTAGCATTCCTTATCGTATCTAACATAATTGCAATGTAACACTTATAACAATACCTTCTTCTTTCCATAAGAACTAACTCAACCATAAGCTAGAGTCATTCTTAGCCCCAACAAGAACATAGGCATCTATATCACCATCATATAACTACACTCAAGGCTTCTCATATCTTTTCGTACCCTTTTTCATTTCTTAATTTCATAGCCTATAAACATAGTCCATAATCGTGTTCCTCTCATTTCCTATCACCATACACCTTCATAAAATAATACTCACCTCATCATTTATGTCACAATTATACACCATCATGTCCATAGATTTCTCGTAATCCATACCATCATATAAAAGAACTTATCAATAAAGTCATCAACTCAAATCATTACATAATACTTTCGATATGCAATCTTAGGTACAATTCAATACTTTATTCTCATAGCAAACACTTTACACAGCAACTCATCATCATCATGTTTGTATATATATATATATATATATATATATATATATATATATATATATATATATATATATATATACGCATATCAATTCACCTATAAATACCCTATAATGCAAGACATACATCAAAGTATGCAAAAAATATTTTTCAATACTTCAAAATACCCAATAACCATCATAAACTATGATAAACCATCATTTTTTTGAAATATAATATTCTGACCTTTGATCACCATTTATACAATAACTTTCCAAATACATAGAATGTTAATCTGAAACTTATTGCATATGAAAGTAGACTCGGAGCTTTCCGACAAGATGTAATTTAGCTAAAAAGGATAAGAAATAAAAAAGATGTGCACATTTAAAGTTTGATGTCTCTGCCTCTAGAGCTCAGCGCTAGGTTACCAGCGTCCAGCGCTGGAATCAACTTCCCAGGCCTCTTCTCGGGTGCTCCAGCGCTCAGCGCTGCAAACTAGGCGCTCAACGCTAGATAGAAATCGCAGAAATGCAGCAGGACGCTGCTGTTTCGCCATTTTCATCCCAAAACCCCATTTTCATGCTTTTCAACCAACGAACAACAATAACAACTCACCAACAACATATAAATCAAAGAATAATCAAACTAAACATGTACCAAATGATTTTCATGGAAGGAGTTCACTCAAATCAATTCACAAACATCATTATTTCAACCATCACCAACCCATTTCATATACCACACTAATACCCACGAAAATTATCCAAAATAAATCACAAATCCCTCATCTCTTGATACTCCATTGCTGTCTCCATCTTCTTCCTCTTCCTCTTCTTCTTCTCTTTCCCCCTTTCTCTTCTTCTTCCTTTTTTTCTTCTTTTTCTGCTAGGGTTCGTGACGCCTGACCACCCTCCTATCTCTACTATTTATACCCATCACTTTTTACCAAAACGCCCCTGATGTTAGGCTAACCCATAACTTAAAATTTGTGTAAACAAACTATGTCTCTAAGCTTATTATGATAATTCATTTATTTTTTTTTTTTAAGCACACTAATACTAATTATTATACTCTAGTAATTTTCTCATGTTATATATTATCTATAACTTGCCAAACAATTCATCATTTCCCCTATTTATTTATTTATTTATTTAATAAAAAATGTTATGACATTTTTTTTGCGGGTATTACAATACACTACGGAAACTATAGTTTCGTAATGTCAAAAAAATTGAATACATAGTTTCCGTAATGTAAAAAATTCAATACATTAATGTAAAAAAAATTGAATATATTACAAAAACTATGTATTTTCCGTAATGTAAAAAAGTTGAATATATAATGTAAAAAATTTGAATACATTATGTATTCAATTTTTTACATTTTTTATATTACGTAATGTATTAAAAATTGTATACATTACGGAAACTACAGTTTTCGTAATGTAAAAAAAAATTGAATATATTGAAAAAGGGGTGGGAAGATCTGAAGGGTGTTTATGGGATTTAATTAGAAAAAAAATGAAAAGGAGAGGTAAGAATAATAAATAACGGGGTATAAAAAGTAAATGCCTAATAGAAAATCAACGTACAAGTTAAACGTGTTTGGACTTTGGAGAAGGTCTATGAATGTAGTCGGTCCTGACCTGTACTGGGTCTGAAATTGGGCTGATCCAACGAGGTCTTCTTGCACTGAGCTATATATGAAAATTGGGCTTAAAATTGCCATAGTTCAACACATCTATTCAGTTAACACCAATACTCGTATGTCCCCACAATATGGACGTTTGGGAGAGATGATAAAGAGTTTATTTGAACATACCTTTATCATACAAGTACTTAAAGTAGGTTTTGAAAGAAATTATAAGGTAGCTCAGGATCTTACTATAAGCTTTTTTTGGCTTGTTTTAATAAGCTAAAAAGAGCTTATAGTAGAGTTATAAACTTTCATGTGATAAATGCTTATTGAAAAAAGGCTTAATTAAGTTATTTATCCAAATGTAATACAAATAGAGTCTCGTTAATCGATTATATTTATAATAAATTATTATTTGATTATAATAAAATCCATTTTATTGTTAATGTGTTAGTTGAAAAACGATTTTAAGATAATATATTTTGTTGTTAAAAAACCACTTTAAGATAGTAAATTACAAAAACAAATGAAGTTATTTGTATAATTTTATAATATGTGTTTGGTTGTTAGTTTTTGCAGGGGTGAAATGAGAAGAATGCTATTGATTTCAAAATAATATAATAACTTTTAAAATAAGTTTCAAACTTCAAATTTCTCTAAAAATAATTTTTTTCTTATAAAAATAATTTTTGTAATTTAATTAGGTTTCCCAAAAATATCAAATTAATTCAAAATAGTTTTTTTATAAATAATGGGCATTTCCTTGAAAATTAATCTTTGAATACTCGTAAGGTGGATGCTAACATGAAGCGAGGGAGTATCATCTACCAACAGATATAGTAATTAAATAAGTTAGTGGGTGTGTCATTTCTTGGTGACCTGTTGTTCTGGTTACAGACAATATTTTTCAAAAAGACCCCAAAAATTACCGAAAATTTTCACATGTATGAAGCCAGCCCTAGTGGTGTTCTCCTGCTTCATCTCATCAGCATCAGATGGCATCCTCCATCGCATCTCACAGTTATGGATGCCCATAAACGGAAGAAGAAATATACCCATCAATACCTCTTGGTTGGATATTGAAAGAGATCTTGCCATGTGATTGGTTTGCAGAGATTTATACAAACAATGCGAGCTATACAAGGAGCTCTAATTGTAGCCTCAAGTATTCAGATAATCCTGGGTTACTACCCAGTTTGGGACTTTTTTCAAGGTATACTATTTGCACGTGACATGTTTGTGATAGGAAAATTATATATATATATAAAAAAAAGGAATTGCTTAAGCATTTGCTTTATATGGATCTTCTTTCCAGATTTTTTAATCATCTTGGCGTGGCACCTGTTGTTGGATTGGTTGGATTATTCCAACGCGGATTTCCTGTGGTAAGTATGGCTCGGATTACACCGATAGCTGATATTACTCTTCCACTAAAAAGTAGATCTGTTATCAAGTAAAAAAAATATAAACCTTTAATGCCATTGATATGGGATACATTTCACTTCACCACTTCAGCAACACAACTTCAAAAATGATGAAGGCATAACCATTTAACAACAATGTAGAAATGGGCCAAATGAAAGTGAACTACTGTAAACAAAAAATAAAAATAAAAAAGTGAACTACTAGTCTAGAAAAGGGAGACAAAACCATTTCTTTGAGTGTTGTATTACTTGTCTAAAATGAACTGAGTCCACTTGCTATAAACTGTCATTTTACTCCCTCACCCTAGAAGCCACCTACTCGTAAAAGGAAAATACGAACATATACTTTCTTTATGAACATAAACTGTCTTGGCCATTGGCAAGTGGCCTTTGTTGGATCCATTGGTGTAGGTACTAATTAATCTTTTGGCGGAGCTCCAAGTTATTAAACATGGTTTTCTTTGGGGTTGACAGCGAGGTGAAACGAGTATCATTTGTGGATCAGACTCGCTAGAAGCTGTTGAGCTTATTGGAAAGGCGAATATGAGATTTCATAGTTATGCATGTGTTATAAAGGACATCAGAGTTCTTCTTCAAGATGATTGACATGCTGAGATTAAACATGTGTTGCGAGAGGGTAATCAGATAGCTGATTTTCTAGCCAAGCTTGGTGCCAAGAATTGTCAGTCATGGCTTCTCTTCGAGAACCCACTTGCAGAGATTGCTCATTTGCTTTTAGTCGATTCCATGGCTGTTAGTTTTGTTAGGCTATAGTCTTTTGTTTTCTTTGTCTTTCTTCTACAAAAAATCTTTCTTTGTTGAAATAGATTCCTAGTGGAAAAACTTTCAGTCACTCAATAATTCATCCTCAAATTACATTATCTTTTTTAAGTATCACTTGGAATACGAACATATTTTAGACTCCTTCTAATCCTACATGGTTGGTCGTAGTCAAATTGGATTGCGATCCAGATGATATTTACCTGCAATATCAGATGCTCAAATCTTGGAGTCGTCACTTTAAAAAGAACTTTTTATTTAACCACCACCCTCCACTCGAGGATTAGTCTCACATCTTGCCTACAGGATACCTGGTCAAAAACTCCCTCTCACTTCCTTTATTTAGTAGTTTATCTTTTTGATCAGTCCTTTCTCTTTGGATATTTCTTAAAAAACGAATCCAACCGGAAACAAATAAAAAAATGCAAGGAACCATGGAACCAAATTTGGATTTTTAACTCTCTTTTAGTAGGTCTTACAATGTCACATGAGATTTAAGAACTCTCACTAGTTTTCACTCCATTGATAAAACATAACTTGAGTTCTTAACTTACTTTTAGCGGGTCCCATTTTCCTCTCTTTTCCTTTCCATTTTTTAATTATTTTTTAATCTAAGAACTGAGTTCTTATTAAAAAAAAAAAAAAACCATTAAAAAACCTTACCATTCTTCAATGGTGGAATTTCTTAAGAACCGGTTACTGTGTTATACACCCATTTTGGAACCACCATTGGAGATGGCCTTAGTATAACACAGAGTAATGTTTAGGGATGACAATGAGATGGGGGTAGGCACAAGTAGTAGTCCCTCGCCACCTGACCCGCCAGATTTTATGACTATTCACGGATATCTATGGATATTCATAAACTAAAAAAAATAACTACATATTTTCAGAATGAATAATAAAGACAACCTACCATTATCTTCTATATAATAAGAACATCTAGAAAATATGAAATCAACAACTTATCTATATTGTTCTATGTACCTAGTAAAAGTGCTAATACCTAGAAAGTTATGTAACCTTGTTTTTTTTTTTTTTTTTTTCAATTTTCTGTACACCCATGTGTATAGGTACCTTAATACCCACCATGTCCCATTAATAAACGGGTAAAGAAAATACTCGTTTATTTTACTTGTAGGTACCCGCTAAACTACTCGCACTGTGCTGTTGAATATTTTCTCTGTGGATATTCGTGATAGGTCACGCAGGACCACTAACAAATCAGATAGGATAGTCACTAGGACACCAGGCAAGTAAATGGATGTCGAAACTAAATCTAGGGACTAATGTGTCCCGTGTTTATAAATTTGAGGAACTAAATGATTAGTTTATTTTTTTGGGACTAAAAGTTGTGAACACCCAATTTTGTCCGGGTTAATTAATCTTTTGATTAAGTGATTAAAAAAAATTGAGTAAGGTTTTGGGTATATGATCCTTTTTGTTTAACCCATTAAAAAGTTCTTTTCTTGTTTCAAAAAAAAAAAAAGAGAGAAAACGAAAATAAAAAAAAAATAATAATAATAATAGCAAATTTCAAAGGGGAGGGACGTGAGTATTATGCTTCTGGAAGTCTTCCCTCCCCCTTTCTTTCTCTCCCTTTTGTTTTCTTTTACTTTGTTTCCTCTTTCTCCTAAGCAGTACCAGCAGTGGCCATGGTACACTGCTCTCCTCCCTGTTGCACCACCAAGCAGAGGGACAAAGCTGATTTGCTCCCTCTTGAGGTACCCATTTCCTGCAACAAGCTAATGACAAATTTTGGCATCATCCTCCTATCATTTTGCCTATAAATTCAACATTTCACAGAGAGCAAGGGGGACACTTTTATTTTCGTCTGGGGCAGATTTGGATTGAAAAAAAATCCGAAGGTGAAATAGAGAGAAATCGCGTATGAAAGGAGTCAAAAAAATTAACAGGCAATTTTTCTCTATTACTGAACCTTCCCCCTTCATCCTCATCCAAAACCTCATCCCCTCACCACCATAGCAACAGAAACTCAACCTCTCCCACCACCAGCAGAACCACCCACGTACACACACAACCACCCCAAGCCACATCGCCACTCCTACACAGTGACGACCACCGCCGCACGAGTTCGTAACTGTCGCTCCAGCCGCCGTCGACCTCCCTCCGGCAAGCCATCGCGATCAGCTCCTCCGCTGCAACCACCGCAGCACTTCCGTCCCAGATCCACCCCGCAGAAGCACCGCGCGACCCACGGCAAGCAGCCACTCCGCCGCTCCTCGCCGTAGCTCCACCACGGGCTCGCAGCTGCCGTTCCAACCGCCGCTCCCAGCTCCAGCCGCACCGCGCGCCAGGGAGCACCACCGCTGCACGACCCGCTCCGCCTCAGCAGCCCCGAACCCGCGAGCTGTCCTTCCAGACGCGAGGAGAGCCGCTCGAGTCTCCATCGCCGTCCACCGCGAGCCCGAGCCGCACCGCCGCAGCCGCCGCCTCTGTGCCCCTGTGCGACGAGCCTCTCTCCCCTGGTCTCTTTCTCTCTCTCGCGACGGCTTGGGGGGAGGCAGAAGCCTTCCCCTTCTCTCAGTTTAATCCCCTTTTCTTTTTTTCCTTTTTATTTCTTTTCTTTATTTTTGTCCTTTTGTTTTAAGTTTTGGGCTATGTTTGTTTTGGTTTATGATTGGGCTTGGCTCATGAAGTTTGTTGTGATAGAAAAAAATTGTTCAAAAGTGGAAAATAAAATATAATAATGGCTTTCAAAGAAATTCACGTAACAATCTACGGCGTTGATGTACGAATTTTTTCATCCTCAAGTGTCGCATGAATTGTAAGGGTTTATCGTATAGTTTTGCTATCTTTAACCCCGTGCAAGAGTGAATTCTTCTTCAAGTAAAATATTTTAAAATTCGCGCGACAATTTATGACGTTGATGTATGGTCTCCCATCCTCAAGTGTCATAAGAATTGTAAAGGTTTATCGTATAGCACTGCTATCTTTAACCTTGTGCAAAAGCGAACCAGTTTCGAAATAAAATCCTTTTTCGAAATCAAATCTTTTCCTAAATTAAAATAAACCAACCAACCAAATTTTTTCTATTAAGAACTACGTGGCTTTGAGTTTTCCATCGCACCGGGGAATACGTAGGAGCAGAATAATCATTCTGTCAAGCCAAAATTTTATTTTTCTTCCTTTTGTGTTTATTCCTTTTTTTGTTTTAAAAATGGGGTAAAATAATATTTTCAAAGGTTATTAAAAATTTTGCACGATTAACTTGGGGTACCGTTCTTAGAACGGGCGACTTAGGGTACTAACACCTTCCCTACTCGTAACCGACTCCCGAACTCAAATCTCTGTCTTGTTTTTTTTTTTTAGGACCAGTTTTCCTTAAATAATTGGATTTTCCAAAGTTTTCCCAAATAAAAATTTTGGTGGCGACTCCTCTGTTTTTTTTTTAACCCCCCCTTTTTTTTTTCGCGGCGCCCGGACGGGACGGTCGCGACAGCTGGCGACTCCACTGGGGACTTTGGAGAGTCAGGCCCATCATAGTTGATTGTGCAAATCTTTAATAACTTTTTATTTATTTATTTTACCTTTTTTATTTTTTTATTTTATTTTTTTTATTACCTTGTAAATTAGTTTTTTTTTTCTTTTCTTTCTCTAATACTTTTTGTATATATTCTTGCAACCTTAGGATAGAAAACCATTGTGTTGTGGGTTGTTTCTTCTTGCAGGTTTGGGGAGTTTTTTATTTGTATAGGATTTTGTACAGGTTTGTATGCTCTCAGCACACACCGCACTATCACTTGCTTCACACATTGTTGGGCTCTATACCCGAGTCCTGGAATGCCATAGGATTAGAAGGGGTTTCAGTGGTGTTATTGTGATGCTTTTGCATCCCTGGCAGTCACTGATTCTCCCGCTCAGATTGCTACCGGTACATGGACTGCCATATTGTGACTTATTTGTCCCTGTGGTGAGGTTCATAGATCCGGGTCCTTATCTTTTTAGATGAGGGTAATCTGGGGGCCTTTTAGGAGTCTAGATCTATGCCAAGAGTTCTGCACATAAGTTGCCAATAGAAGCCGTCCGAATTAGGGTTTTAACTTCAGAAATCCCAACCATAAGGATGCAACCTGTGTAGGACAAAGAAGAGCACATTCCGCCTTTCTTTCTGCTGCATACGTATTCACATCTATCATGATTTCAAGCATATTACCCATTTCCTTTTTCATGCATTGTTGCGCCTAAGGTTAGGCCTGATGACCAATGTCGTCCTTGACTTGAGCATTATGCTACGTTTCCATTGCACTTCGAAACGCAGTCAATTGCAAGGACAGTCATGCGCTAGTAATACATAGCGCACCCTAAGGGGTTCACGACCCTTTTATGTGTACCAGCACCCTCATTCATTCATAAGGTGCATTCATTTTTCAATTTTTGCTAATAAAAATTTCCCTTTCACAGATTAATTTGGTGAGAGTTAACCCTTTCTTTGATAAACAAGAGATGGAAAAAGCCAGGCACACTAGCAAGAGCTCCAAGGTGATAATGAACTCGCTGGAGAACCTGAGGGAGCTAAGTCGGGCATTACCTCAAGAGAATCGAAGAAGCTTTGTCAAGAAGTATGGAGGGATTCTGGACCTTATCTTTATACCAGTTGAAACTGCCGTTTTGAGCACTCTGAGTCAGTATTGGAACCCGCAGCTCAGATGTTTTGAGTTGCCTCACATGGACATTACCCCTACCATCGAAGAATATGCTTGTCTGTTAAAGTTACCGATGCAGACCGAGCCTGTCATTTATTTCCATATGGGGCAATACCTGACCGTCACCAACATAGCAGGGTTGCTGGGGCTTCCTGAAAAAGACGTCCACTTGACCGGACACTCAAACTCGTGGGGATTGACTCGAATATTCCTTGAAAATCTCTTGAAAAGGTTGAAAGATCAACGAGATTGGGGGACTTTTGAAAGGGTATTGGCACTTGTCATCTATGGGTTGGTTTTGTTTCCATCAGCACTGGATATGATCGACCAAGCTGTACTGGACGTATTCTTCACAGTAGAAAGGAAAAGGAATCCAGTGCCCGCGATATTAGCTGAGACGTTTCTGACTTTAGATTTTTGCCAGCGCCATCAAAAGGGGAAGCTTCGATGTTGTGCACAACTGTTGTATGTATGGGTCATCACTCACATGTATGCGAAAGGCCATGTCAGCCGACATTCAGATCCACTGAGAGGCTTCCACAATATCCCAGTAAAATAGCAAAGTGAACAAGAGTGGAAAAACGAGTTTGACAAAGTGGATGGCAGCTCTTTCAAGTGGGTATGCCCATGGTACGAAGGTCAACAAGGGCAAGATATCATTTACAGTTGTGGCGAGTCCCCAAATGTGCCTTTAATGGGCCCGAGAGGATGCATATCCTACACACCAACCATAGCCCTGCGACAGCTTTGTTGGACACAAACTGTACCGCGAGAAGAACAACTCGGCGGATGTTGTTTCCGATATGAGGACTGTGAAGGTACCAAGTTGTTAGCAAAAAGGGTCAGAGATGCATGGAAAAATGTGAAGATGGCAGGGAGAGCCGAATTAGGCAGGCCGATCCTAATCATTGTCTCAGAGTATGAAACATGGAGAAGAGCAAGGAAGGTTCCCATCAGCACTCCGAAAAAGGATCAGAAAGACGAAGATCATTCCCTTTTGGTGACTCAGATGGCAGAAAAATTAAAGATCATGGAGGCACAAATGAAAGCGGTGGAGCAAGAAAAGCAAGATGCTGAGCTGAAGGCAGTCACCAATCAAAGGCGGTACGAGAAGTTGGCAAGAGAAAATGAGCACTTAAAAAACATGTGCGCCGACATCACCACAACCTCAGGTGTCAAAAGAACAACGGATAGGGTTCCAGCGTGCCTCATGGCCAGAATCCAGAAACTTGAAGGGAAAATGTTGACTTTGACAAAGGATAAGCTTCAACTAAAGGAGGAGACACGCCAGTTGAAAGACGAAGTTAATTAGCGAGATGAGAGAGGAAAGGCATTAGAGGCGGAAATTAATCGGCAAAGGGAGGCCAATGACGATTTAAAAAACCAGATCTGTACACACAACAAGGTGGAGGCTGGATTGGCACAGAAGGTCGACGACCTGAATGCCTTGCTGTTCGAAATCAAACAAAGTTTCGACCTAGGGTGGACGTCAGCCAAACATTATCATGACCAAGTGACGCGAGCGGTGAATGCCATGAAATGGTGGAGGGGAGAAGCCGAAAAGCGAGGGTTGGATGTCGACATCTGGAGGAAGAGGTACATAAGTATGACTAATGAGCTAAGTCATTGCATCCCGACCTTTGTTCAACGCTTTGAGAAGGCTAACAAGCGGATTCGCGTGAACCCTACGCTACGTCTCCCTCCGGAGTTAGAAGATTTCATGCGGATGTGTGATGGGTTCACCCGAGGTCTGAAAAGGAAAAGATCAAAGTTGTTGACTTTAGGATAAAAGCGTTGTAAGGATGTTGAGAATTTATGCTTTGATGTTATTTCAATCTATGTACTACCCTTGGAGGTTTCAATGAAATGAGATGCATTTTCTCGCCTTACTTTCTCTCGCTCTCCATCTCTTATACTTGATTCATGACAACGCCTATCATGGAGCGTAATCTCCCTTTAGTATGTTGCTAGTCCTTGCCTTATAGGAGTTATCCTTCTGTGTAAAGTGTAGTTGTTACTTCCTCGACTCGGAATCAGCAATGCTAGTGTCCCTAAGACGACATCTATTGTGGAAAAAATCCTCTCCCCTAGATTTGTTGTCAACCCCACGCCGTCTTATGGGCAAAATGCCCTCTAAATGGAGTGGAGGGACCATCTCTTGTCAATCATTGGGGCGTTAACTCTCTGAAAAATAAAATTTAATAATTTCAAGCATCTCGAAAGGGTTAATACGTTTTCTGTGTTTTCTTATACCTTTTTGTTTTATTCATTTTCTTTTTCGTTGTTGTAATTAAACAATGATCTTTTGAACCATTGCTCCACGACACCCTTATCGCACTCGTTCACAGGCTAAAGTTATGGCTGACCTAGAACAAACCCAAGAGATGAGAGAAGAGGTAGACCAACTCAAGGAACAGATGGCAAAGATATTGGAATTGCTGCAAGCGATGCAAAAGGAGAAAAGCACAGATGAGAACCCTTCGGCCTCGAATGAAGAGCATCCGGCTACGCCTCTTCTCCCACCTGGTTTCACTCAGGTTCCTGTGCAAATGCAAGGATTCAACCAACAAGGAGTCATGGTGCCCTTCACTATTTATCCAAACAACCAGACTCATTCCTCAGCCGCCAATCATCATGAGTCTACTGTAATGAACCATCCTCCATACGGTCTTCCTCCCGGTTACGTGCCGCCAACTGCTACTGGTCCACAGGACAATAACCCTAACCACCAAGACACTGCCCAAGTCCCTCAAAACTCTGCTCTCACATTCGCAACACAGGGGGTCCCTCCGCCACAAACCATTAACCCTCCGGAAGGTAGTGCCCCGGCAATGATACCTTCTTCTAATCCAAAGCTCCCACCATACACCCTGCACTTTGGACCCAATGGGGCTCAAGCGGCACCAAACTTCACATCCGCCTACATGCCACAGTATCTTCCCCAGAACATGTACGGTGAAGCTCATGTGGATCGGTCAGGCGAGAACCCCCGATCTAGGGAAAAGTTGGAGACACTAGAGGAAAGAGTAAGGGTTATTGAAGGAGCAAGTAGTTATGGCCTCAGAGATGCCTCAGAGCTTTGCCTCGTGCCCAATGTCGTAATCCCACCGAAGTTCAAGGTCCCGGATTTCGATAAATACAGGGGAACCACTTGTCCCAAGAACCACTTAACCATGTATGTCCGAAAGATGGCATCATACGCGCACGATGATAAGTTGCTGATTCACTTCTTTCAAGACAGTTTGTCTGGGGCAGCTTCGAGTTGGTACACGCACCTGGAGAGGGCACATATTCGATCTTTCAGGGATTTGGCCGATGCCTTCTTGAAGCAATACAAGTACAATGTTGACATGGCGCCTGATCGGATGCAGCTGCAAAATATGTCTAAAAGAGACACAGAAACTTTCAAGGAATATGCGCAGCGTTGGAGGGAAGTGGCAGCCCAGGTAGAGCCCCCGTTGGCAGAAAAAGAGATTGTTGCGATGTTTATTGACACACTTCAGTCGCCCTTTTATGATAAGATGATTGGTAGTGTATCGTCAAATTTCTCAGATATGGTCGTTATCGGTGAGAGGATTGAAGGTGGAATGAGGAATGGCAAGATTGTCGAGACTTCAGTTGGGGCACCTGGCCCGAAGAAGCCCCCGTTTTTAAAGAAGAAGGAAGGAGAAGCACATGCTATGACTTTTGACCAGAATAAGTCTGGCCAGTGGGGACCAAACTTGATGCCTGTCCACCCTCAGCAATATTTCCAAACCCAGTATTACCCACAAACTCCGTACCACCAAACTAACCATCCATATATTGCCGCCACCTCACAATTTCCACATCCCCAACCTCAGCATCCAATGACACCTTACCGGCCATCATACCCTACCCATCACCAAACACTTCCCGCCATACCATCCCAAACAGTTCAACCACCACATCACAACCCAAACACAAACCAGAGACGGCCACCTCATGACCTGGAAAGAAAACCTGTACATTTTGACCCGATACCCATGACCTACACCGAGCTGCTACGCCAACTCGTGAAAAGCTCTATGCTAGCTCCTATCCCAACAAAACCAATGGAACCCCCTATCCAAAGTGGTTTGACCCGAATACTAAATGTGACTATCACTCAGGGGCATCAGGTCATTCCACCGAAAATTGTAGAGCTTTGAAGCTTAAGGTGCAAGAGCTGATTAACGCCAAGTGGTTGAGCTTCGAGCAGCCTAATGTGGGGCAAGATCCTCTACCAAATCATGGGGGTCCTGGCGTCAACGCCATAGAGGACTTCATGGAGTATACTCTCATCAGTCAAGTCTCTAAGGTCAAGACCCCCATGAGAATTATTTTCAGGGAGATGTGTAGGCATGGGATGATGCAAGCCCCGATTGAGAAGGAAAGTGACCTTGACAAAGGCGTAAGATGTGACTTTCATGGGGAGAAAGAACATGCAATTGAAGATTGTGCAGAGTTCAAACAGGTTGTACAACGGTTATTAGATATGAAGATGATCCTGATTGGTTTCCAGTTGGATGAGGGAGGCATAAATGTGGTTTCTGAATCTACAGTCTCCCCGATGCGGGTCAATGTAACTCCTTTGACCATCCGGGTCGATCCTCGGCCAGTTGTTGAAACAATCGTTCCAAAACCGCTGGTGATATACTATACCAAAGAGGTACCATCACCGACTTCAAGTGGGCCGAGGCCACTCGTCATCCAAGTTCCACGTCCTTTTCCTTACAAGGATACCAAAGCAGTACCATGGAAATATGACGTGCAGGTTCAACCACAATATTCTGAAGATACCACTGTAGTCACCAATGTCTCGGGAGTCGGCGGGATGACTCGGAGCGGTCGTGTTTATACCCCGGAGGCGTTGCGAAAAGAAGATACAGAAAAGGAAGGAGGAAGTTGCAAGGGAAAAGGAAAAGAAACTCTTGTTGAGGAGGGCGCAAGAGGGAATGGATACAAAAAAGAAGTATCCGATGAAGAAGTCTCCGAATTTTTGAAGTTCATCAAACAAAGTGAATATAGGGTGGTGGACCAGTTGAATCGAACTCCGGCCAAAATCTCTCTGTTGTCTCTGCTCATGAACTCTGAACCACATAGAAAGGTGTTGATGAAGGTTTTGAATCAAGCTCATGTTTCTCATGACATCACTGTTGATAAGTTTGATAACATTGTGGGCAACATCATCGCCGATAATTATGTAACCTTCACCGATGATGAAATACATGTTGAGGGAACGGGGCATAACAAGGCGTTGCATATCTCCGTGAAGTGTCGGGATCATATTATGGCTAGAGTGCTCATTGACAATGGATCTTCTTTGAATGTGATGCCCAGGTCGACCTTGTCTAAGCTGCCTTTCGATGGGACCCACATGAAGCCGAGCTCAATGATAATAAGAGCATTTGACGGTACGCGAAGAGAGGTCATTGGTGAGATCGAATTACCTATTCAGGTTGGTCCTTGTACCTTTGAGGTCCTTTTTCAAGTAATGGATATCACACCGACCTATAGCTGCCTCCTTGGGAGACCTTGGATCCATTCTTCTGGAGCTGTACCCTCCACGCTGCACCAAAAGGTGAAGTTCATCATTGATAATAAATTGGTAATTATTTCTGGAGAAGAAGACATGCTGGTGAGCAAACCAACAACGACCCCTTACATTGAGGCAGCAGAAGAAGCCCTTGAGACCGCTTTCCAATCGCTGGAGATTGCCAACACTACTTACGTAAGAGAGGGGGCTTTGCTTTCAAAACCGCGGCCGTCAAAAGCATCTGTCATGATGGTGAGGGTCATGCTTAAAGGAGGATATCAACTTGGGAACGGATTGGGAAAAAGCAACCAAGGGGTTCCCGACATCATAATGCTTACTGAAAAATAAGGATAGGTTTGGGTTAGGATACAAACCCACCAAGGCAGATAAGAGGAGAGTTCTAGAACAGAGGAAAGAAAAGAGGCTTGCTCGTTTGGAAAATCGTGAGTACGAGGCTGAAAGGGTTCCTATCTGTGACATACGACAAAGCTTCCGCAGTGCAGGGTTCGTGTTCCTTGACCAAGTAGCAGCCCTCGGAGATGATGATTCCACCAATCACAGTGTTAATCTTGTTTATCCATGCTCTCCTGATACAGAGCTCAGCAATTGGGAGACCATTGAATTCCCGAGGACCATAGAATCTTTGTCAAAGTAATTCTGTAATGCTTATCCTTTAGCTCTGCCCAAGGCTTTAGGATGTCTTTTGTGCCGGGCTTACTTGTTTCTATTTCAGTATTAACCTATCAATAAATGCATGTGTTCGGTCCCTTTTATTCTTCCGCCCTTTGTTTTTTTGTTTTTTGTTGTTTCCCTAATAATTATCAATAATACAGTTTTCGCCTTTTCCCCTTTATTTATTCACCTTTCCCTGATAATCATCAAAATGCAGATCTAAAAGTGACTCTTTTGAAAATGACAGTGTTAGTGTTCCCGCATACAATTTCGATTATCCCATTAATCATGCTGACGAGGATATTGATGACAGCGAAGAAATTCCCCCTGAGCTAATGAGATTGGTAGAACAGGAAACCAAAGAAATTCGACCCCATGAAGAGCCGACTGAGGTGATCAACTTGGGAACAGAAAACGATAAAAAAGAGGTCAAGATTGGTATTTCCCTGAAAGAAAGTGAGCGACACAGACTGGTCAAGTTGCTACTCGATTTTAAAGATATTTTTGCATGGTCGTACCAAGACATGCCGGGGTTAGACCCTAGCATAGTAGAACACAAGTTACCTCTAAAGCCCGAGTGTCCTCCGGTGAAGCAAAAGTTACGAAGGATGAAAGCAGAGATGTCGTTGAAGATCAAGGAAGAGGTCAAAAAGCAATTAGATGCCGGCTTCCTAGCAGTTGCGAAGTACCCTCAATGGGTTGCAAACGTTGTCCCTGTTCCAAAGAAGGATGGAAAAGTTCGGATGCGTGTCGATTACCGGGATCTGAACAGAGCTAGCCCGAAAGACGACTTCCCTCTCCCTCATATCGACGTTCTGGTGGATAATACCGCTCATCATGCTTTCTTCTCTTTCATGGATGGATTTTCGGGATACAATCAGATCAAAATGGCTCCGGAAGATATGGAAAAGACCACGTTTGTCACTCTGTGGGGTACCTTTTGCTACAAAGTTATGTCTTTTGGTTTGAAAAATGCAGGGGCGACATACCAGCGGGCCATGGTGACTCTATTCCATGACATGATGCATAAGGAGATAGAAGTTTATGTGGATGATATGATTGCAAAGTCCAAGTCTGAAGATGACCATGTTGACGATTTGAAAAAGCTTTTTGAACGGTTGAGAAAGTTCCAGCTTCGATTGAATCCGGCCAAATGCACTTTTGGAGTGAAATCGGGCAAGCTTTTGGGATTCATAGTTAGCCAAAAAGGAATAGAGGTTGATCCTGATAAGGTGCGAGCGATCATCGATATGCCAGCACCTTGCACTGAGAAAGAAGTTCGTGGGTTTTTGGGGAGATTGAACTACATCGCCAGGTTCATCTCTCAGTTAACCGCGACATGTGAGCCAATCTTTAAGTTGCTGTGTAAAAATCAGGTGGTAAAATGCAATGAGGACTGCCAAAAGGCATTTGAAAAGATCAAGCAGTACTTGCAAGAACCTCCGGTATTGGTACCTCCAGTCCCTGGAAGACCGCTCATCATGTATTTAACAGTGCTAGATGAATCTATGGGTTGTGTGCTGGGGCAGCATGATGAATCAGGAAGAAAGGAGCATGCCATCTATTATCTGAGTAAGAAGTTCACGAGTTGTGAGGCCAACTATTTATTGCTGGAACGCACTTGTTGTGCTTTGGCATGGGCAGCTCGTCGTTTAAGGCATTATATGCTGAGTTATACTACCTGGTTGGTGTCCAAAATGGACCCGATCAAGTACATCTTTAATAAGCCTGCTCTGACGGGAAGGATTGCCCGCTGGCAAGTCCTGCTATCCGAGTACGACATCGTCTACGTCACACAGAAAGCAGTAAAAGGAAGCGCTCTCGCAGATTATTTGGCCAACCAGCCCGTAGAGGATTATGGGTCAATGCAATGCGACTTCCCAGATGAAGACATAATGGCTTTGCTTGAGCAGGGGCAGTCGTCAGAAGAAGAAAAGTGGACCCTGTTGTTTGATGGAGCTTCTAATGCACTGGAGCATGGGATCGGAGCCATCTTGATTTCACCAGAAGGTAATTTTTTCCCAATCACCGCAAGACTTTGCTTCGGTTGTACGAACAACATCGCCGAGTACGAGGCTTGCGCGCTAGGGATCCATGCAGCAATAGAATCAAAAGCAAAGGTGCTAGAGGTATATGGGGACTCTGCTTTGGTCATTCACCAACTAAGAGGGGATTGGGAGACTCGGGATGCCAAGTTAATTCCGTATCATGATTACATCAGGGGTTTGATTGAGAAGTTTGATGAAGTTACATTTCACCATATTCCCCGGGAGGATAACCAATTGGCCGATGTGCTGTCTACCTTGTCCTTAATGTTCAAAGTAAGCGACGAGAGAGACTTGCCACTCATCAAGATGGAAAGTCGTGATCATCCTGCGTATTGCCGAGTGGTAGAAGAAGAATCTGATGGGAAGCCTTGGTACCACGATATCAAAAGTTTTATCCGAAAAAGAGAATACCCCTCAGGTGCTTCAGAGAATGACAAAAGGACTCTAAGAAGACTTGCAATGAGTTTCTATTTAGACGGGGATGTCCTCTACAAGAGAAATCATGATATGGTGCTTTTAAGATGTGTCGATACAGAAGAAGCGAAATGGTTAATCGAGGATGTGCACGAAGGATCTTTTGGGACTCACGCGAGTGGACATGCCATGGCAAGAAAAATCTTGAGGGCTGGTTATTATTGGTTAACAATGGAGGGAGATTGTTTCTCTTATGCAAGGAAGTGCCACAAGTGTCAGACATACGCCGATCGGGTTCGCGCGCCGCCAACATCCTTAAACGTCATAACATCACCTTGGCCATTTTCGATGTGGGGAATGGATGTCATTGGACCGATAGAACCCAAAGCCTCGAACGGGCATCGCTTCATTCTGGTCGCGATTGATTACTTCACAAAATGGGTTGAAGCTGCATCTTATGCTAGTGTGACTAGGAATGTGGTGATTAGATTTGTCAAAAGAGAGTTGATTTGTCGTTATGGGTTACCGAGTGAAATCATCACTGATAACGCGACCAACTTCAACAACAAGATGATGACAGAGGTATGTGAAAGTTTCAAAATAAAGCATCATAATTCCTCCCCATATCGTCCGAAGATGAATGGGGCAGTCGAGGCAGCTAATAAGAATATCAAGAAGATCGTTCAAAAGATGGTGGTGACGTATAAGGATTGGCACGAGATGTTGCCTTTTGCTTTGCACGGCTACCGCACTTCTATTCGTACTTCAACTGGGGCAACTCCATATTCCCTGGTTTATGGGATGGAAGCAGTACTCCCAATCGAGGTAGAGATCCCTTCACTAAGGGTGCTGATGGAAGCCGAGTTAGAGGAAGCTGAATGGGTACAAGCTCGACTCGACCAATTGAACCTCATTGAAGGAAAGAGACTAACCGCATTGTGTCACGGCCAACTTTACCAAAAGAGGTTGATGAAAGCTTATGAGAAAAAGGTGCGCCCAAGACAGTTTCGGGAAGGAGACTTAGTGCTTAAAAAGATTCTACCCATCCAAAAGGATCACCGAGGGAAGTGGATTCCAAACTATGAGGGACCTTACGTTGTGAAAAAGGCCTTCTCCGGAGGAGCTTTAATCCTGACAAGGATAGATGGTGAGGATCTGCCACTCCCTATCAACTCAGATGCGGTCAAAAGGTACTATGCTTGAGCGCACTTCCCAAATAGCAAAAGAAAAGAAGAAAGAGAAAGAAAAAAAAAGATGGCTCGCTAGGCTGAAAACCTGAAAAGGCGGTCTAGGCAAAAGTTAGAGCGACCCGCTAGGCTGAAAACCTGAGAAGGCAGTCTAGGCAAAAGTTAGGGTTAAAATACAAAAAATGCAAACGAAGGAAGTGTCATCAAGCTAGTAAGCTGGGGCAATGTTCAGTCTTGACTGGGGCAAATCGTGTTCTTTGAAGTTGATTAATGGGTATTTGAGGTTTAAATGCGGGATACTAGCTCTAGTCATTGTAGAAAGTGTCATTAAAGAGATGTGATTCCACATTACAATCTTGCTTGTTAAACTCGAGTTTCTTTGTGATTTGTGATATTTACCTTGTACACCTTTCCATTCTCAATAAATGACATTTCCTTCTATTCCTGTTGTATACCTCTCACCTTTCATTATCAACTGTGTGCATTCATTATGATAAGCGTATACTGAACTAGAAACATGTAATCATAAAAGCATTTAGATTTCTTTGAAGGTTTTAAAGTTCGGGAAGAGCGTGGTGGTCTCCCGACCAGGGATGTTATGGAAAGGAAACAACAATTTCTCCATCCATCGGGACAATCATCACGGATGAAGCATGCCTTTAACAAACATGCCAAGAGTAATGGGCTTTGTTCTAATTCATCCGCAAGCCCGCTGTGATCGACTCTTAAGGGTCGAGGATCAAGCAATGATTTGAAGAAACAAAATACCAGGAATAAAAAAATAATAATAAAAAATTTAAAAATTAAAAAAAAAAAATCATCATGGTTTCGTCAAAAGCATCTCTTGCATATCACACCATCTTTTTCACCAATCGCAAAAGCAGCTTTTACATCATGCATCATAACATCATTTCTTAGGCCAATCATTGCATTGCATTTGTTAGCTTCAACGGATACCCGACTCCGCAAGTTTTGGTACCTTTCTTGTCGAGCTTCTTATGGGCAATCCACCCCATAGGCTCCTTATCTTTGTTCGAGCTTCTAACGGGCAATCCACCCCGTATGCTCTTTTGGTTTCTGTTCGAGCTTCTAATGGGCAATCCACCCCATAGGCTCCTTATCTTTTGTTCGAGCTTCTAACGGGCAATCCACCCCGTAGGCTCTTTTGGTTTCTGTTCGAGCTTCTAATGGGCAATCCACCCCATAGGCTCCTTATCTTTTGTTCGAGCTCTAACGGGCAATCCACCCCGTAGGTTTTTTGTTTCCATTCGAGCTTCTCATGGGCAATCCACCCCATAGGCTCCTTATCTTTTGTTCGAGCTTTTAACGGGCAATCCACCCCGTAGGCTCTTTTTGTTTCTGTTCAAGCTTCTAATGAGCAGTCCATCCCACAAGTTTTTTAGTTTGAGTCTCGATAGGCAATCTGACCTTTGGGAATCTTGTTTTCCCGGACAAAATCGAAGTTCAAGTCTTTACTCGTTTCTTATAACAATAAAAGGCTAACTACGGTTACACCTATTATTTCATAAGAACCAAGTAAAGAGGGGCAGCTGTGAACACCCAATTTTGTCCGGGTTAATTAATCTTTTGATTAAGTGATTAAAAAAAATTGAGTAAGGTTTTGGGTATATGATCCTTTTTGTTTAACCCATTAAAAAGTTCTTTTCTTGTTTCAAAAAAAAAAAAAAAAAAGAGAGAAAACGAAAATAAAAAAAATAATAATAATAATAATAGCAAATTTCAAAGGGGAAGGACGTGAGTATTATGCTTCTGGAAGTCTTCCCTTCCCCTTTCTTTCTCTCCCTTTTGTTTTCTTTTACTTTGTTTCCTCTTTCTCCTAAGCAGTACCAGCAGTGGCCATGGTACACTGCTCTCCTCCCTGTTGCACCACCAAGCAGAGGGGCAAAGCTGATTTGCTCCCTCTTGAGGTACCCATTTCCTGCAACAAGCTAATGATAAATTTTGGCATCATCCTCCTATCATTTTGCCTATAAATTCAACATTTCACGGAGAGCAAGGGGGACACTTTTATTTTCGTCTGGGGCAGATTTCGATTGAAAAAAAATCCGAAGGTGAAATAGAGAGAAATCGCGTATGAAAGGAGCCAAAAAAATTAACAGGCAATTATTCTCTATTACTGAACCTTCCCCCTTCATCCTCATCCAAAACCTCATCCCCTCACCACCATAGCAACAGAAACTCAACCTCTCCCACCACCAGCAGAACCACCCACGTACACACACAACCACCCCGAGCCACATCGCCACTCCTACACAGTGACGACCACCGCCGCACGAGTTCGTAACTGCCGCTCCAGCCGCCGTCGACCTCCCTCCGGCAAGCCATCGCGATCAGCTCTTCCGCTGCAACCACCGCAGCACTTCCGTCCCAGATCCACCCCGCAGAAGCACCGCGCGACCCACGGCAAGCAGCCGCTCCTCGCCGCAGCTCCACCACGGGCTCGCAGCTGCCGTTCCAACCGCCGCTCCCAGCTCCAGCCGCACCGCGCGCCAGGGAGCACCACCGCTGCACGACCCGCTCCGCCTCAGCAACCCCAAACCCGCGAGCTGTCCTTCCAGACGCGAGGAGAGCCGCTCGAGTCTCCATCGCCGTCCACTGCGAGCCCGAGCCGCACCGCCGCCGCGGCCGCCGCTGTGCCCCTGTGCGACGAGCCTCTCTCCCCTGGTCTCTTTCTCTCTCTCGCGACGGCTTGGGTGGAGGCAGAAGCCTTCCCCTTCTCTCAGTTTAATCCCCTTTTCTTTTTTTTCCTTTTTATTTCTTTTCTTTATTTTTGTCCTTTTGTTTTAAGTTTTGGGCTGTGTTTGTTTTGGTTTATGATTGGGCTTGGCTCATGAAGTTTGTTGTGATAGAAAAAAATTGTTCAAAAGTGGAAAATAAAATATAATAATGGCTTTCAAAGAAATTCACGCAACAATCTACGGCGTTGATGTATGAATTTTTTCATCCTCAAGTGTCGCATGAATTGTAAGGGTTTATCGTATAGTTTTGCTATCTTTAACCCCGTGCAAGAGTGAATTCTTCTTCAAGTAAAATATTTTAAAATTCGCGCGACAATTTATGACGTTGATGTATGGTCTCCCATCCTCAAGTGTCATAAGAATTGTAAAGGTTTATCGTATAGCACTGCTATCTTTAACCTTGTGCAAAAGCGAACCAGTTTCGAAATAAAATCCTTTTTCGAAATCAAATCTTTTCCTAAATTAAAATAAACCAACCAACCAAATTTTTTCTATTAAGAACTACGTGGCTTTGAGTTTCCCATCGCACCGGGGAATACGTAGGAGCAGAATAATTATTCTGTCAAGCCAAAATTTATTTTTTCTTCCTTTTGTGTTTATTCCTTTTTTTGTTTTAAAAATGGGGTAAAATAATATTTTCAAAGGTTATTAAAAATTTTGCACGATTAACTTGGGGTACCGTTCTTAGAACGGGCGACTTAGGGTGCTAACACCTTCTCTACTCGTAACCGACTCCCGAACTCAAATCTCTGTCTTGTTTTTTTTTTAGGACCAGTTTTCCTTAAATAATTGGGTTTTCCAAAATTTTCCCAAATAAAAATTTTGGTGGCGACTCCTCTGTTTTTTTTTTTAACCTCCCCTTTTTTTTTTCGCGGCGCCCGGACGGGACGGTCGCGACAAAAGTGAATCCTCAAAAAATTTCAGGGATCAACTTGGGCTTCACTCTTAACTAAATATGATTTTAATGTATTATTTTTTTTGTTTAAATTCTGATTCTATCATTTCATTAGACAAATATAGGAGATGTAACATAATCAGTAATATAAAAATAAAATATTATTCAACATAACATTAAATATTAAATATCAGTAATGATATTTATACATTAAATATTGATTCTTATTTTGATATATGTTCCGTAGTTTTTTTTTTTTTATATTTCAATCGATCACAAATCATTATATGTTGATTTTTAATATATTTATGATAAGAGTAAAAAAATTTTAATAATTTATAATTAGTTGACAGTATAAAACATCTTTATACGGATTGTACACATCAATTAAATTCTTAAATATTTTGAATTATTATTATATTATTTTCTTTTTAAATAATATAAAAGAGAACTATTCTTCCCTCCCATTTTCTACAAATTCAAAAGTTAAGATTCGAGTCTATCAGCACTTGCCTCTCTTTACTTTTGTTTTTTCTAAAGGAATATAATATAAAGATGATATAGAATATATGAAGTGTGAATCGGATTCCTCATTGGTAAACTTTATTTGATTAAAAATCAAAGAAACAATGTGGAAGTGGTTATCGAAAGCTACCTAGTTTCCACGCTCTTTCCTGCGAAGACCTTGTTGTTCACACTTGCGTGATCGTCCTGTCGTTTCTTTCTATTAGTTACTCGAACGTGAATTTATTTTTAAAATGGGTAAATAAAAGTTTATTTTTGATTTAATTAAACGAGTTACGATCTTTATATATTTTATTAAATAAAAAATAAAAATATTTTTATTTATTTATTTTAAAAATAATTTTATTTTAGAGAAACTTTAAAATGAGTAAAGTTCTAAAATAGGTGTAGCTCTAAAGTATGAATCGGATTAAAAATCAAAGAAACAATGTGGAAGTGGTTGTTGAAAGCTACCACCTAGTTTCCACAGTCTTTCCTGCGAAGACCTTGTTGTTCACACTTGCGTGGTCGTCCCTGTCATTTCTTTATACCTACTTACTTCACGTTAATTAGAAGAAGAATCCTATCAAAGAAAAAAGCTTGCATTAATTGCACTGACACCATAACCAGCACGTACCATTTCCATTGTCGGATGGCACTTAACATAGATACAGCCTCTTCTTCTTCCTCGCCTTCCATCCTAACCCCACGATGGGCCAACCATGTTTTCTTGAGTTTCAGGGGTGATGACACTCGCAAAGGCTTCACTGACCATCTTTTTGCTTCACTCGAAAGAAGAGGGATCAAAACTTTCAGGGATGATCATGGCCTTCAAAGAGGAGAAGTGATATCACTAGAACTCATGAAAGCCATCGAAGAGTCCATGTTTGCACTCGTCATACTCTCACCAAACTATGCTTCCTCCACATGGTGTTTAGATGAGCTTCAAAAAATTCTTGAGTGCACGAAGACTTTTGGTCAAACAGTTTTTCCTATCTTCTATGGCGTTAACCCCTCTGATGTAAGGCATCAGAGAGGAAGCTATGCCAAATTTTTCAGAAAACATAAAGAGAAATTTAGAGAAGAAAGGGGGAAGGTGGAAAGATGGACAGACGCCTTAACAGAAGTTGCAAGTTACTCTGGTTGGGACTCTAAGGATCAGTAAGTTGTCTCATAATTCAGTTTGTTATTATATTGTGTGCCATTGTGTGTGTATGTGTGTCTTTTTTATTTATTTATTTTTTTAATTTAAGCTCAGATGATATGCCATCATCATATATATTAAAAGAGATAGATAAACAACCAAGTTGTGATGCATGGTTAATAACTGTTTATATATTGTGTTTGTGGGTGGGGTTGCGGTTGCGGCCGTTGTGATTGCAGTCACTGTAGTGGCTGCAGTGCGGATTGCAGCCGTTGAAATGTAAAAAATTTTGTTCCTGAAGATTGGTTTTCGAAAGTGTTGCATTGTATTGCATCCAATTGCGGCCACAATGCGGTTCTAATGCGAAATTATCACCGTTTTGTTATCACAATTGCGGGATGATGCGATTGTAGTAGTGACTGCAATTTTACGGCTGCATCAAGTGATGCGGTCCACAATTTAGAACCTTTTAATCAATTCATTACTTCTATAGCTGGTCTAGCAACAAATGGTTTTGGGCTTTTTGACCAAACTGACCCTGTTTTAGAAATTATTTACCAATATAACATCATTTTCGAACTATTTATCAAACTAACCCACTTTTTGCTAACATGACATTTTTTTATTACTTTTTTCTGACATCAAAGACGCTACTTTGACTAGAGTTTTTGGATAACGCTAGTTGCAGTAGCGTTTTCAGCATCCAGGGGGCAGCCTTTGCCTGAGGCGCCACGTGACGCGCTCTTTAGTGGCTGATCAGACTGGTGAACATTTCTTCAGTGGTAGTCATCAGACGGGTGATCAGACTGGTGAAGAAATGTTCACCCGTCTGATGACTATCAGTGAAGAAATGTTCACTCCTCTGATGACCGACTATCTCAGTGAAGAAATGATCACCCGTCTGATGACTGTCAATGAAGAAATGATCACCCGTCTGATGATTATCACAGTGAAGAAACGTTCACCCGTCTGATGACTATCACAGTGAAGAACTGATCACCCGTCTGATGACTATCACAATGAAGAAATGTTCTTCACTGATAGTCATCAGACGGGGTCAGTGAAGAAATGTTCACCCGTCTAATGACTATCAATGAAGAACATTTAAAAGGTTATTTACTTATAGTCATCAGACGGGTGAACATTTCTTCACCCATTTGATCACCATTAATCACCTGTCTGATGACTATCACTGAAGAAATGTTCACCCGTCTGATCAGCCACTAAAGGCGCTACTTGGGCCTTTGCCCAGAGCATGCCACGTGACGGCCTGGGCAGTGACTGTCTTCTGCATGCTGAAGACGCTACTGCAACTAGCGTTTTCCAAAAACGCTAGTCAAAGTAGCGTCTTTGGTATCAGAAAAAAAAATTAATAAAAAATGTCATGTCGACAAAAAGTGGGTTAGTTTGGTAAATAGTTCGAAAATAAGGTTATATTGATAAATAGTTTCTAAAAGTAGGCCAGTTTGGTCAAAAAGCCAATGGTTTTGTCCAGTACATTGAAAATTAAACTTGAGGTCTCTAGTGGCAAGGATATGCAAAATATAAAATTGTAACTTGTGTTATCTATGTATTGCCATATTTGCTTTTGGTTCTTGTTGGACTAAAATACAATCCTTTTTCATTTCTTCCCCTCCCTCTCTATACAGGCATGAGGCAGCACTGGTTGAAACAATTGTTGACCACATACAGAAAAAGTTGATTCCTAAATTGCCATCTTGCATGGATAACCTTGTTGGGATTGATTCAAGGATAAAAAAAATGAATTCACTCATAGGAATGAGGTTGAATGATGTTCGCTTTATAGGCATATGGGGCATGGGAGGCATAGGTAAAACAACTATTGCTAGATTAGTCTATGAAGCGATCAAAGAGGAATTCAAGGTTAGTTGCTTTATTGAAAACATTAGAGAGGTTTCTAAGACAAATGGCTTAGTTCACATCCAAAAGGAACTTCTTTCTCATCTTAATATAAGAAGTAGTGATGTTTATAATTTGTATGATGGGAAAAGAATATTAGCAAACTCTTTATGCAACAAAAAGGTTCTTCTTGTTCTTGATGATGTAAGTGAATTAAAACAATTAGAGAATTTGGCTTGGAAGCAAGAATGGTTTGGTCCAGGAAGCAGAGTAATCATCACAACCAGAGATAAGCATCTTCTAGAGACACATGGAGTGCATAAAACTTATAATGTTGGAGGCTTAGCTAAAAATGAAGCCCTTCAGCTCTTTTGTTTGAAAGCCTTTAAACGAGATCAACCTGAAGAGGAGTATTTGAATTTGTGCAAAGAAGTGGTTGAATATACAAGAGGCCTTCCATTGGCACTTGAGGTATTGGGTTCCCATCTTCATGGAAGAACTGTTGAGGTTTGGCACAGTGCTTTAAAACAAATAAGAAGTGTTCCACACTACGAAATCCAAGATACACTGAAGATAAGTTATGACGGTTTACAATCCATGGAGAAAAAATTGTTTCTAGATATTGCCTGTTTCTTCAAAGGGATGGACAAAGATGAAATAACAGACATACTAGAAAATTGTGGACAATGTTCCCAAATTGGAATGGAAATTTTGATTGAAAGATCTTTGGTTACTCTAGATAGGATGAACAACAAGTTGGGGATGCATGATTTGATTCAAGAAATGGGTAGGAATATTGTAATAGAAGAATCTCCAGATGATCCAGGCAGACGTAGTAGGTTGTGGTCTCAAGAAGACATTGATCATGTATTGACAAAAAATAAGGTAGGTGCCAATTTTTGTACAACTATTGGATGCTTGGTGTTATATAAATAAATGTGGCATTAAGATACAAACTGAATAACATGCAATATTTCTTTTCTTTTAGTTTGTGTTTCAGCTCTTTATGCAAGATTAAGTTATTTTCCATTATGGTTTTCTAGGGAACTGGTGCAATTCAAGGTATAGTTTTGAACTTAGTTGAACCATATCAAGCATGCTGGAGCACTGAAGCCTTCTCCAAGACAAGTCAGCTAAGATTACTCAAGTTATCTGAAATGCAGCTCCCCCTTGGCCTCAACTGCCTTCCTTGTGCACTGAAAGTTCTTCACTGGAGAGGATGTCCTTTGAAAACTCTGCCACTTACTAATCAACTAGATGAAGTTGTGGACCTCAAATTGCATAATAGCAAAATAGAACAACTTTGGCATGGAACAAAGGTAAAGACCCATTATTAAGAGCTCCTTCCAAATTATGTTGTTTTTTTTCATAATGATAATAACACTGATTTTTTTTTTTTAATCTATATCTGATCAGTTTCTGGAAAAACTAAAGTATATTGATTTGAGTTTTTCCAAGAACCTAAAGCGATCCCCTGACTTTGTTGGGGTTCCAAATCTTGAATCATTGGTTCTTGAAGGTTGTACAAGCTTAACTGAGGTTCATCCTTCCCTTGTATGCCTCAAGAAACTTGTTCTGATGAATTTGAAAGAATGCAAAAGGCTCAAAGCTCTTCCAAGTAAAATGGAGATGAGTTCCTTGAAGGGTTTAAATCTTTTCGGTTGCTCAGAATTTAAAACTGTTCCAGAATTTGGGGAAAGTATGGAACATCTGTCAATGCTTTCTTTAGAGGGAACTGCTATTACAAAGCTACCCTCATCACTGGGATGCCTCATTGGCCTTACTCATTTGAAGTTGCAAAATTGCAAGAATCTTGTTTGCCTTCCAGATACCATTCATAAATTGAAGTCCCTCATAATTCTGAATGTTTCTGGTTGCTCAAAACTCAGTACCTTACCAGAGGGTTTAAAGGAAATAAAGTGTTTGGAGGAACTTTGTGCAAGTGGAACTGCTATTGAAGAACTGCCTTCATTTGTCTTTTATCTAGAAAACCTTAGAGTAATATCATTTGCTGGATGCAAAGGACCAGTATCTAAGTCAGTGAATATGTTTCTCCCCTTTAAGTGGTTGTTTGGGAGTCAACAGCAATCTCCCATTGGATTTCGATTGCCACCTTCTATACCATGTCTACCCTCTTTGAGGAGTATAAATTTAAGTTACTGTAATCTATCTGAAGAATCAATGCCAGATGAATTTTGCAGCTTATCTTCATTGATGGTTTTAGATCTCACTGGCAACAATTTTGTTAGCTTACCAAGCTGCATTTCTAAACTTTCAAAGCTTGAATTCCTTTCCCTAAACTGGTGTAAAAAGCTTCAATGGTTGCCAGAGCTTCCATCAAGCATACAAGGAGTGGATGCAAGCAATTGTGCTTCACTGGAAATTTCCAAATTCAATCCATCCAAGCCATGCAGTCTATTTGCATCACCTATACAATGGAAGTTACCTAGAGAACTTATTAGCATTCTTGAGGTTTGCACCCTGACTTTCCCCACCTTCTAAACTGTGTGTTTGTGTTGTGTGTGGGTGACATTCTTGTTACTTACTCAACATTACAATTATGTGTTACAGGGACTCCATCTTCCCAAAGCAAGATTTGATATGCTAATCACTGGGGGTGAAATTCCATCATGGTTTGTCCCTCAAAAATGTGTTTCCTTTGCAAAAATATCAGTTCCTCATAATTGCCCTCCAACTGAATGGGTGGGATTTGCTTTGTGTTTCCTGTTAGTAAGTTATGCTTACCCTCCAGAGGCGTGCCGTCACGAAGTTGATTGTTACATGTTTGGACCGAATGGTAAGATGATTATCAGCTCCAGGGATTTACCTCTTATGGAGCCATATTGCCCTCACCTTTATATTCTCTATTTGTCCATTGATGAATACCGTAATAGAATTCATGAAGATGGTGAGTGCAGTGAAATTGAGTTTGTATTGAAAAGTTACTGCTGTGGTTCACTGCAAATAGTGAGGTGCGGGTGCCGTTTGGTATGTAAGCAAGATGTTGAAGATATTAATGGAAATCATGTCTAGGCTTTTCCCCTAGCTGCCAATGGCATGATGTGACTTATATATAAACTTTTCATGGAATTATTTATGAACCTTATTACTTGTATGGAAACTTCTTATTATCCATGTTTGTACTCAGTTTTTGTATGTCTGTTGAGATAATCCATACATACTCATGAGAATCAAGATATAAACCACTAATGAGTAAACTTCTCTATTTATATTCAAATTCACATGATATCTGCTAGAGATTGAAGACTGATTTATTGTTGACAAACCAATTTCCACTTATTTATATCAAAGCAACAAAACTACTAAGTTCATCAAGGGTAGCCGAGACCACTACAGAGGTTGAACATTAACGTTTGTCACCAGCTAAAGCTAATGGACTCAAAATGCAGATTTTCAGCTAAACCAGATGAGCAAATGGCTGCAACATTCTGCCTCATTTTCTTGGGTCCTGAAACAAGGACTCCCACACTTGACCCTTCGAGTTCAAATAGCAGTCCTGTAAAAAGTTTTTCAAAAAAAAAAATGAGTGATCTCAATTCATTAATAGCTCTAGGCCATAATTAAAGGAAAATGAGGTTACTTACTTCTTAGGTCTGGTCTTACACCATAATGCACGTTGGTAGCTTGAACAAGGGACTGGTGTGGAAGGCTTTCCAATTCTCTATCTGCATTATAAATCAATGAGTTTGGTGACACTGTTGGTGATGATCCTTCCAAGTTCTGAATCTGCTTTGCTACTTTAGCATTGTGTTTCTTGTTCAAAAGAACAGCTGCACTAGAAAATATGGCTATGGACACACATATTACTAGCATGTTAAGGAAAGACCTCAAAGGGAATGAGAATATTAAATTCGAGTTATGATCTATAGGGAAAATGTAGTAACGGGTAATGATCCCAATTATGGTAAGGTAAATGATGAAAGAGGATGAGATTATAGCTCCAAGCCAGAGCCAAGTGTTTGGGCCTAATATAGCAGATATGGGTGCATCATTTGGATTTGGTTTGAACCATATGGATTGAAGATGGTTTGGGCTATCTGATTGAAGCTCCTTGTCTCTTGTGATGTAGGCCTCAATCTGTAGTTGCAGATTAGAAATGTCAGAGGGGGTACCAGAATTTGGGAGGATCAAGTCTAGCATTGAGAGACATGAAGAGCTCTTAAATGCACAAACTAGGACAATTTTTGGGGTTCTGCATTTGAATGTAGTGTCCATAAATATTAACTCCCGAATGATGGAAATAAAAGGGGTGATCCCACTTCCTCCACACACCATCGCAAGAGTGTCATGCCTGATTAAAAGAAGAAAAAAACAATTAGTTACAATGTGGAAATCAAAGAACTTATTTCTAATGAATCAAAAGTATAATCACTCCAAATTGGTCTTAAAGTTGTGTTCTACTTCTGAGATGCAGACCTTAGATAATTGGTTAGAGCAGGTCCATAAGGACCTTCAACAGATACACCAAGGCGATCTATCGCTGAAGGAGTTGAAAGCAGCTGGTAGAGCTTTTTGGACCAAGTTCCTTCACTTTTAATGACAACACTTAGCCTTTCTGGCTCCAATTTACTATTAGAAGTAATGGTAAATGGATGCCACTGCAGCTTGGATATGCTTGGTATATTTATGAACATAATACTTGTTGGATTATAAGTTAATCCTGCCAAAGACATATCACATTAGCTATAAAAAAATGTCAACAAATAAAATAAAATAGTTAAACTAATCATTGGTGCCTGCATGTGTCACTGATTTTGAATTTCATCCCTATATATGAATTTTTTTGAAATTCGTTCCTATATGTACAACTATTTTTAATTTAGCCATCGCTGTTTATTGATGTTATAACGCTGTTTGTTGAAGTTAAAATATAAAGACCAAATTAAAAATGATTATCACCTATAAGGACCAAAGTAAAAATGATTATAACATATAGCTAGGGACCGAAAAAATTTGAATTTGGTCACTATATGTGACAATCATTTTCAATCTGATCCTTATACTTTAACTTTTCAATAAACGACATTATAACACGAATAAATGATGACTCGGTAAGGACCAAATTAAAAATAATTGTACATATAATGACCAATTTAAAAAAAATTCACATATAGGGATTAAATTCAAAATGAATGTATCACGTATAGGACCGAAAGAGATTAGTTTAACCAATAAAATAAAAGCATTTCTCAAGAAGTAACCAGAGGTAACATCAATATACTGAGGTAGGATAGGCATGGTAATTACCATGGGCCTTAGAGAAATTGAGTTCTACAGTTTCACATGGCAAAACACGAGCAGAAACCAAACGAACTTGGCGTCTTGACTGTAGAAACCTTAGGTAACGATCAACCAAGAAGAGGTAGAAACTAGGGAGCATCATGCAGGCATAGGAAATACCAACATGAAAGATGAAGAAAACCATGAAAAGGATGTAGAGGTAGTGAGTGTATAAGAAGAGCTCAAAAACTTTTCGCCTAATGCGGGGGATGGTTGCAACCCACAGGAACAAACCAGCAAGCAAAGATAGCTCTCCAGCCACATTTGATATCCCAACTTTGTCCCATTTCAGCATCTGGAGTGAAACAAAACCAATAGCCCTATGAGCTAAATACAATACTATCAACAAAAAATGATATAAAATGAAGTAAGTTCACATGACTTGTTCAACAAGTATATACTATATAGTGACAGGTTAATTTGTGACGTAGGCCTTTGCAAATGTTTAGGATAAGTCTTTTACTTATTTTTTATAATTTTTTTCTTAATAAAATGCTTATTTGATAAGTACTTAGAGAAAAAAAAAAAAAAAATTCGTTCAGAGTAGTGAGCTTAGAAATAACTGATCGGAATCATATGAGCTGCATGTTTCCAATCTAATTTCATGGAGTCAAATTATAAGCTAAAGTTAACTTCTAGTGTAACTATTATTAATTGTTTTTAATATAAATTTATATGAACGTTTATCTGATCAACAATCAATTTAAACGAGGGTTCGCGTAATGTAACACTTTCTTATAAGTATAGAGCCAAAATATCATATAATTATGATTTGTACGGTATAAATATAATTTTACATAATTATATACATATATCACTTTATATTTAAACACTTTTTTTTTTTTGGAATTCTAAACACTTTGATTTAAGTGGCATCTTTCCCGTGACCTAATGCTTGGAACTTGGAAGCTTTTTCGTTTTACCCTTCACGTGACCAATTTACTCTCTATGTTTTTGAGTGGGTGTGCCAATTTGGCATTGAACATGAAAACCCGTCACACCATTAATCAATCCAAAATGATGCGGGACAGGCCAACCCGTTTTAATCATATGAGTTGAATCTCCCAATCCATCCCGCCTAGTGGTGGATTGGTGGGTTAGTCCACCAATCACATAAAAACGTAAATTGGATTGACGGGTTGACCCGCTATAAAAAAAAATTAAAAAAAGTCATATAACATTTTTTTGGGCAATTTTCATAGCCTTTCTTAAATTATTATTAAAAAATTGGAATAATCTTATCTTATGCCATACAATTCATGTTACAAGAGTAAAGATACTATTTTTTTAGTATGAAATAATTTCAAGTAAAAATTAAATTTAATTAAATAATGTTAAATAATTAATAAATTAATAATAATTTTTTATCATTTTTAATCTAGCGGGTTGACCGGCCAACTAGCCACTGACCTGTTTTCGGGTGAGTTAAGCGGGACGGGTCAAAATGGATTGGTGGGTTGAAGACCCCAACCCATCCCGCCAAATTTTGGTGGGTTGGCGGGTTGACTCGCGGGTCACAACTCACTTTACTACCCCTATTTGATATGAAGTAGGATGGATGAGGATAAGCCCAAGAGTAGCGTTGACAATGGGTACGGTACTATAATACCCGTCCTCATACCCGTGTTTTAAAGAAATACTCGTACTCGGACCCATACCGGCATGGGTAACAACTTCAATACCTATATCCAACTTATCCGTTGGGTACCTAAGTACCAATACTCGCACTCATTACCTGCACTTCAATATAAGAAATTTATGGAAGTTTGAAAACATGATAAGAAATCTGTACATTCAAAAGAGAACATAAATATCTAATACAAATTAGGTCATTCTAGTATGTTTTCACATTACAGATATTCATCATGATATATTTAATACTGAAATATAAAAATCTTTGATATAAAACATTCAATCTTCTCCATAATATTAAGTAAATATAGATCAGTAACATTATTAAATTCAATAGCATCAAGTCAAAATTAAAAGCAATTAAAGCAAACAAAAATATCTATACGTGTACCCGCATCTGCACCTATACCCACCAAATTTTATTGATAATTATCCGTCCCATACCCGTATCCATTAAACGAATAATTACTGGATAATTTTTGCTGTTACCGTATGCATCTTTGCCCATTACCATTTCTACCCAAGAGAGCATTAAAAGGGACTTGGGAGCCAAGAGCCCACCTCATGAAAGAGTCAGACAAAGATTAATTACAACCATCACTGTTTTTTAAGATTCCAAGCCCAGTAGTCAACCTCAACCGACTGATCACAACCCTTGAATACCCCACCCATACTATATTGATGGATTAATCTCTTCAAAAGTGAGTTTGATTGTAAAATGTAAAAATAAGAGTGTATTCATCTTTGATTACTTAAGTATATTGAGATCTTAACTTATTCTAACTAATTAAGGATAAATACACTTTATGTTTAAGCTCATTTTAAAAGAATTTTACCGGTGAGTGATAGTGATCAAAACAACAAAGTTGGACTGCAGTTACTATTGCGTTCGAAGCCAAGCAAGCAGTGAAGCACACAGCTCATCCTAATGATTGGCATTTGGCAACTCAACCCCCAAGACAAACTGAAAGGCTGCCTGCCTAACTAAACTAGATAAATGTCATTAGGAGGATATTATATTTTAGCAGACGGTATTCTTATTAATTATTTATTCATACTTTTAATTAACTTTTCATACTTTATAAAACATAAAAACTACATTTTTAATTGGAGTATGAACAGACATTTAAATATATTAATAGTCTCACTTCTCAGCCGAAATTTGTGTAAAGACTAACAGAACAACATTGGAATTTGACTTGTGGCCCCCTCCAAAATCAAGGGAGCTTTCGATTTTGAGAGATGTGGTTGGAATTTTGATTTTTGCGGTGGTGTTGCTGATTACCACGATGAACCCAGTTTGCTGTGATAGGAAGAGAAACAGTTTCCTGTTCAAAGTAGGTGTGGGGTGTGTTATGGTGAGGGGAGCACAGGTGCTATCAGCAGAAGCATCAGAAGACATGGTGGATTGGAAAAAAAATGCTAGTTAAGCAAAATGAGCTCTTGAAACCATAGAATATAATCAGGAAAATGATTTCATTAACTGACCGATGAATGATACAAGGAGGTACTTATACAGCTAGCCTTTGTGATAAAAGGATAACAACAGATTTGAAATACAGAAACAGTTATACTGTAGATCAACTATACAATAACAAAGAGATAAGATAAGCTTCTAATTTGAATTAGCTTCTACATCCTTTATGATTGATTATTCTCTTCTCAACATTGGCTTTATTAGTTTTGTTCTTTCGAATCGAGAAGAGACATAAACAGAGAGAGATTATATTTTTTGATATATTATTTTGTTACGTTTTTACTTATTTATTCATAGTAATAAGAAATTATAATAAAAAAATAAGTGATTGTAACTAGAGGATTGAGAATGTTATTAGTTTTACTCATACAGTATCTAAACATTAATAATTTCGATCACGACATATATCTATATATAAAAGCAGGGATATTATTGTTAATTAACCTGAGAAAGTTGATTGGTAACTGCCCAATAGATGATATAACAAAGGCCATGAGAAGTGAAGAGTGTCATGACCATGTGTCCAATCCAAATATGGTACTTGATGCAACTCTCTGAGGTGAGGCCAAGCAGTGGCAACACGGAAGAGCCACGTGCTACTGGAAAAAATAAGAACGCCAAGCATATGTTCCCAACCAGACCCAACCTTACTGCTGCACTATCTAGTTTCTCTTCCCATCTGCCAAAAACCACCACAAAACAAACAAACATACCCAAAAACATCAAAATTTACTAATTATGGTGCACAAGTTTTACTTATTGGATTTAAGTGTTTGCTATAAGAATTCTTACACTTCATTGCCGTCTGCTGCTGCTGATTTTTTGGTGATTGTGGCAAAGCTGTTGTGCAAATAAGTTGCAAAGGACCAAATTAAGAGTGCTATGAACATTAGCAAGAATGCTACCTCTATGCCAAAAACAATGCCAAGAGGGCCTTTTACAACCACCGGACGCTTCCATATGGTTACCTCACGTTTCTGGCCATTGCAGCTGATGGTGCAAAAAAGCATAAAATATATAAGCCAATTATCAGAACTGGGATTTTCTTATCTTACAATCAAGCATTTAGCAGAAATAAAGGTTAACGAGAAAGAGATTAATCTCCGGTTATCGGCGGAAGGATATCCTTGGTGTACATAAAAAAAAAAAAAAAAAAATTAACAAGAAATGGGATTTAAGGGAAAAAGAAATGGAAGTACCTTTTCATGTTGGTATCATTTGCTTTTTTGGCTATGTGGAGGTAGACACATCCCAAAGCAGCTATGAATAAGACTGGAAAAGTGTTAATCAGAAGTCTTGCACCTGCAATATATATAAGAAGATCGTAAGGATATTAGCATACATAAAATAAAGGAATTAATGCAAGCACAACGTGAAATGTATAGTAGAATCAAAAAGAGACCTTGTGCACCGAAATAGGTAGAACTAGTCTTTGCTTGGATTTGAGGCAGCCATATATGTTTATAAGTATTTGTGGGCAGCATTATCCAAATGCAAATCCAACCCATAAACACAACCAGCACCAGCATCCTTATTGCAAATTGAACCCTACCATATTTTTCTTGAGAAGGTGACCTTTTCACCATTTCTTCAGCCATCTTTTCTTTTCTTTTTTGTTAACCTGTGCCCTTAAGTCTAGACACAACACAAAGTAGCAAGTCTGTTAGGAGAAAAGAAAAGACTCCAAGTCTCCAGTGGAACTTAAAGTATTTATAGTTCAAGATTTATAATAATTGGACAAATATACAAATTGGAATTATCAGGATTACGACAGTTGAAGGAAAAGAAAAACAACAACAAAACAAAAAAGCATGGTTCACGTCCCTATGCTACAGTGTTTGGAATGTAGAAATTAGTATTATTTTTGCTTATGATCATTAGAGTCTCTTATAGAGTTGACATGATCTGAAGTTCAACAATTTTAGTGCCGTGATTAATGCCGAGTGAGAGATATACTCTAATGCCAAGAGTTGCCGGTAGTATACAATCACAACTTCAACACCCCATCCAAGAAAAAAAGGAGTTTGACTAGATGGTGATAACTTTGTCATATGAGTGCAAACAAAATGAATGGTGAATATTGACGCGAAGGGAGTAACAGCAAGTCCCGCATCTCAATCTTTATGGAGTTTCTTCTATCCGTAATGTTTAAAATCGGCACCTTCACAATAGGGAGTCAAATTTGGTAAAATTGGTTCATTTGACTAACTATAGCTTTTGTGGTTGTTAAGGACTATATACTTTGGTTTCTTTTGGGATACGTCCAATAATTTTGGAATAAAAGTTATTCTGTCCAATCAAAATACATCACCTCAATTAAATGGATCATGTTAGTAAGTCAAATCAAATAGTTCTCACCATCTGATTATTAAGTCTAAACAGGATAAAGTTATCCTTAGGGTAACGGAGAATTCACCATATACTTTGTGTTTTGAGTAATTTTGATAAGAATTTAATTGTTATACACCGACAATGTAAAGCTTTTTTATACCTACATTCAATCATAAATTGTCACATCAGTAAAAAAAATTATTCTTATTTTAATTATCTTAAAACTCATTCATATCATGATTAGTGATTGATTGACAATATAAATACATAATAATTAAACTCTTTTCATAAATTTATTTACATAAACTTTTATCTTTTAAGGTAAAATAAACTCTCTCTTCCATGCCGTTAATAATAGCACTTACGCTCGTGCCTGTTTGAGACTTTGTTTGGGTCTGCGTGTGTTTTAAGCGTGTGGGCGTGTGGCTTTGACTAGTTTACACATGGAAAAGGAAGAGAAACCGAAGAATAGGCATACAATGAGAAATTATTGTTTAGGCTGAAAGTAATTTTTTCCAATTAAGAAGTGATAATTGGGAACAAAATAACCATACCGTTGGATTGAGAAATGAAATACTACTAAATTACACTTAGACGATTACAAAATTATTGAGAGTAATACTCTCAGAATCCATGTAAGAATCTACTTGCATATAATATTATTAGCATTTTTGTGTTGTTTATTTAATTACTGCTTCCTTTTATCCATTGAAAAGATAAGCAATTATAATAATATTTTAATGCTTAATTGTGTCTCAGTCTCTCTAAATATAGCAAATTTTTTTTACTCTCATTTGTTAAACTTTAGCAACGAGTCCTTCAAACACAAAAATTCTGTCATATGTTCTGTTACTCTCATTTGCCTATGTGGAGGATAAGGATTCTGTGTGGATCTTATAGATGTTGAGCTAGACATTAAACAAACTAAAACAAAAAATCCTATATTTAGAAATCTACATCTGGACAAGTTCTTGAAGAGCCGAAGAAAAAGAGATAAGAAGAAAAGTTGTGCACAAAATCTTCAAGGTGTGGACAACACTTTCCTTTAGGCTTTAATTTGCCTCCACCCATTTTGAACCTTGAATGCAACTTTGTGAATTCCAATAAACTTGAGCTAATGCCAAATTTTCTTTAGGATAGAAGACCCTTGAGTATGGTTTGCACTCACAATACAAGATTGGTGTTTATAAAGTGATAGTTTGTCTTTACCTTTTGTGCACTCAAAGTTAAATGCAAATGGATTTGTGTGTTTTGAATATTGGTAAAGATGACAAGCCATTTCTTCTCACTCTTTTTTCAAATTTGATAAATGTGGGTTGATCATGTATTTCATTATAGTTCTATGATTCAGAGTATCATTTCTTATTTGATACTTTTGAATTTCATAATCGAAGTTGCGATGGAATCGATTCATTAAAAATAATCATAGTGTTGCACCCTAGATTGTCAGAATCCAGTAGCTAAAAGCATTACTAACTTACGCTTCGACCCGAGTAGCATGAGACACATTGGAAACTCGTGTTTCATGTTGTGGTATTTTTTAACAAGACATAACTCTTCAGTAATGACACATAACTTTTCAAGTATAAAATGTTCCATGGACCATCACAACTATGATCATCAATGATTATTAAAACTAATATTCCATAAAGATCGAGTTACAACTTTAATATTCCATAAAGATCGAGTTACAACTTTATACTAACGTATGATTTCCATGAATCATGATTCATACTTTAATGACTTTTAGTGTTGTATCTTATGTGTGTAATACACACACACACACACACACACATATATATATATATATATATATATATATATATATATATATATATATAAAGAGGAATTTGTTTATATCAGTGTAAGTCATTTTTTAATTACATTTAATCTCGATCGTTAAATATATTTTCATCCAATAGTATAAAACTATATATATATATATATATATATATCCAAGTGAGGGATATTTCTTACGGAACATTTGGTAGACACCAGTGCAATAAACATGTTTAACATCGGTTAAAAATATCATTCTAAATCGGTTATGGAACCGATGTAGAAACAGATGATGTAGAATGTAAGACCTTTTAACATCGGTTTTAAACCGATGTTGAAAGTTAACTTTCAACATCGGTTATAAACAAACCCGATTTTGAAAGTTCTCATTCAACAGATTAATAATTATTGAAAAAGATCTTTTAACATCGGTTATAATATAGAACCGATGTTGAAAGTTAAAATTCAAGATCGGTTTGGTAGTGTAACCGATGTTGAAAGTATATTTTCACATCGGTTGTAACTCAGAACCGATTGAAATTGATATCTCAACATCGGTTCTCTATTGTAACCGATGTTGATAGTCCATTTTTTTTTTAATACTTTGTTTTAAACCAGTGACAATCCTTAACCCTGTTTCATATATGTACAACCAGAACAATCCCAGCCAAAATAGAATCCCAACAATAACAGAATCCAAATCACTATATATACTAAGTAATAAGCCAAACTATACTTTATTGATTATGCAAAAGTCAGCTTTTGATTCAACAAACTCAACTAATTATATAATGTAATAAATTCAAACTAATTAATTAAATTAATACATAACAAAGAAACAACAAAGAAATATAACAAATTAAACAAATTAAAGAAATAAAATGTCATCCATATATAAATTAATGTTCAGAAGTCATCTCAAGAAAGAAGTTTGCCCAACGCTCCTTGATGTCCTTAATGTCCTCTTCAGAAAATGCTTCCGGATTGTCGAAAATCTGCACATTAATTATAACTAATCAACTATAACTATACATAATTAATCTATAACTATTTACAAATGTTATTAGTTAATTACCTCCTTCCATCGATCTGTAATACTCGCGGAAACAATGTTGAACATCCACTTCATGACATAATATCCGCACTCCCAGCCGCCACGTTGCCTATGACACTACAAATGAATACACAATTTGAATATATAATGAGTAAAAACATAATAGTAACTATTTTACACTGCAATTGAATCTCGGATACTAATTAATAAACTACTTACATTAGGGTAAATCCACCTAATAGGCCTAGGCCTACCACCATCCAAAACACGACTTGCGTTCATAGCTCTATCATAATTAAGAAAATATGAATTTAAAGTATGTTATATATTTCAGAGTAATTAATAAAGCAAATGTAGTACAAATTAAATTAATTAAAAGCTTACGTTTCAACAATAAGCTTGATTTCTTTTGTCGGCTTCCTTCCCAACGAACAAAAGAAGACCACAACACTCATACCACGACAAATGATCAATAATTGCCAATGTTTACTGCATTTGGAAACAGTTAGAGACAAGTCACAGATAATTATAAATCACTAGTAAAACTTGTACTTACAGATGGAGGTAAGGTGCTAGGTAGAACTGTTTTTTGCCTTCATCAAGCACACGTCGCATGTACGCAGTAATCTCATCTAACCTAAGTGTCTCACCCTGAATTAGTTGAGGGTCAAGGAATCCATAAAGATGGAGGTTACCCCTATCAATACACAGGCGATGCAGATACCTAAGATATTGAAATAAATATTAGTTATAATAGTTAAAAACTTAATTAGTTAACTTACAAATTAATTAGTTGAAATAACATAACTTACGTGCACCATAATGAGACAACTGTCATGCAAAGCATTTCACTATCAATGCATATCTCCATAATGTCCCTCTGGGGGATATAGAAAGTGTCGGGCTTGCCATCATGTTCCAAATTTATAAAAGCGGACTCCTTCCCAAGTTTCACGGCAGCTAATGCGAGACGTTCCAGAGCATCAAGTTCAACATCCTTGTCAATACCCTAAACAGCAAATATAGAACATTAGTAAACACGGTTAGGTTATTTCAATTGTAAATAAAAAAAAAACTTAACTTATTGAATGATTATATGAATACCTTCGATGAACCAGACGCCACAAGTTTTCTCGGATCCGACCTAGGCCTTTTGGGTCGATGATCTTTTCCATCATCCTAAACAATAGAGGTAAAGCATTAGTACACAAGTAAACACAATTAAGTTATTTCAATTGTAAATATAGAAAAACATATGTAAGTGAACAATTACATGAATACCTTGGCTGAAACAAAAAACCTCACAAGTCTTCTCGGCCAAGGGATGAAATTACCGGGGGCCTGGCCAACTGTAATAACCTCCTCAGTGGGCACAGGGACTAGAGCATCAACATCTAGAACATCTTCCACCACCACCCTCACATGATCATCCTCTAATGTCTGGTGGTGTAAGGTATTTCCCAAGTTGTGTACCCTCCCAAATGCCACTACCCGGCGATCATGATGATCATCAACATACAACTCACATTGATCGTCCTCCTTATCAGGCTGATGTGAATGATCACATGAACCCATAGTGCTCACAGGTACAGACGGTTGGGCACTTGTGTTTTGCTGGGAAAAACCCATAGATGCCAACTCTGAGAGAAGATCTCGTTTTATTTCTTCTCGAAGCTGCGCCTTGATGGACTCAATATCATCCCTCTTCCGATGATGTGAAGATGGCCCATGGTATTGGGTAATGCCAACACCCCATCCAACACCAAGGACACGGCCTGGGTGGTCCTCTTTACCAATCGCAACAGCCAAGACATCTTTGCGTCCAGTAGACACAAAGGTTCCTTGTGTGCTTTGTTCGTCCAAGGAATCCTACAACATACAATTGTCACATTAATTTGTGTAAGATGATGGATAAGCATGTTACAATTACAATTAGAATTGAATATATACTTACAATCTTTTCGGCAACAAGACGTGCCTCCTCAGATGTATATTGTCCCGATGGTCCTTGTCGGGCTCTCTTCCATGTATGGTGGCGTGGGGGTGGAGGTGGATCAACAACTTCTGGAGGTGGATCAGCCGTAGGATCAGCTTGGGATGCTTGTTCCAAAAGTTGTTTCTTCTTCTCTTCAATCATCTTCCTCCTCAGCTTTTTATATCCCCCACGAGACAAACGATGGGGGTAGAGATTCTTACTCTGGATCTCCTGCGCCTTTTTCCTTTTCTCCTAATATAAATAACATCAACTGAATTCAGTATATTAATAAAATCAATTTGGTTGGTAAAGTTAAACAATATAACTCAAGTTAACCTGAAAGGCGGGATCCAATCGGATCTGAACAAATCTATCCCATGTCTCTTGATCAAGGAACGGGTACATCTCAAGTGGAGATTTGTCTGCACGCCCATGTATGTATTTCCCGCTTAGTTGTGTTTTAAATGCTCTCCAACGCTCACCCGCATACGAAATCCATTTTTTCTTCATACGCTCGGTATCCGGCACTTCAAAGGTGAGCTATATTTACAAAACAGAATGGAGAAATTAGTGTATATGAAAATAATATGGTGAAATAAAATATATACAACCAAAGAGGGTAAAAGTAAAATACCATGATACTATCCCATATCTGATCCTTCACGTTCGTCGGTACATGGTCCCAATCCTCAATAAGTATACTAGCCTTGCTTTTGGCAAGGACGGCCACAAAACTCTTAAACTGATCTTCCATTGGCCCTATAGGTAAGCAATCTCCATCAAACTCAACCCTCAACCTTTGATTACCACTACGGTTGATGGCCAATTTTTTTAATCGTGTGGCGCGTCTACCTTTTTTTCCTGTCAATGGGGTATCCGACCCGCTGCGTGTAGGAGGGATGCCCGAGGGATCTGCCATGTATGCCTGTTTATACAAAAAATAATAAACTATGTCAGTAAAGATGGATAAATAACAAATATCACTTTAAACATAACTTACACAATAACTTAACATATAAATATCAAATTAAATAACAAAAAAAACTTAACTTATATTTATCAAGATAAACATAACTTAACTAATAAATATAACTTTAAACATAACTTACACCATGGTCAAGTAGTAATGTTCTCCCATATCCCTTCATGATGATCATCACGAATGGCATGTACATCGTCCGCTACATTTTCCTCATTGAAAGTAGGCATCCGTGTTGAGAAAGAAGGAGTATCGGAAATATCGAGAGTTGAATCTTGATTTTCCTCACTACCATTATGCATGTTTTTTCCTTGGAGAACCACCGACCACCTTTTGTTAGAAGGATCATGGATATAAAACACTTGTCTTGCTTGGAAAGCCATGATAAAAGGCTCTTCTGTATGACCTACCTTGTCAAGGTCTACCAATGTAAATCCTAACTCATCGGTTTGTACACCACTGTTACTGTCAACCCACTTACATTTAAAAACAGGTACTCTAAATTTAGTGTAATCGACCTCCCAAATCTCTTCAATGACTCCAAAGTAAGATATGGATGCCATAACGGGGTTTGTATCTTTTGAACTAGAGAAGTGCATAGACTCGGCTACAATCATAACCCCACTGTTTTGCATGGTACTCTTGTCATCCTGGGACTTTGTATAGAAGGAAAACTTATTGATATCGTATCCACTCCAACATATGACATCAAAGTTAGGCCCGTGTGCTAACCATTTTAATGTATCAGAAGCAGTATTATCCTCCGTAATTTGATCTTTAAACCAGTTTAAGAAAGTCTTATTATGCTTGTTCAACAACCATTTTTCGTTCATTCGAGGGTAATTTTGCTTGACAATGGTTTTGTGATCACATAAGTAAGGATTAACCTCATCGGTGTTATTCAATATATACAAATGTGCTTGAAGCACTTCCTCTCGACCCATGCTCTTAACAGTAATACCTCGTGTACCCTTACCATCACATCTTCCCTCATGACGAGACTTAGGAAGCCCTACAGGTTCCGCTTCTGACATGTAGTCTGTACAAAACTCAATAGCTTCTTCTGCAACATACCTTTCAACAATAGATGCTTCAGGACGGTGTGGATTCTTCACATACCCTTTTAGTATCTTCATGTATCGCTCAACTGGGTACATCCACCTTAAATGAACGGGGCCACACAATCTAATCTCCCTCACTAGATGAACAATTAAATGAACCATGATGTCAAAAAATGAAGGAGGAAAATACATCTCCAACTGACACAAGATAATAGCAGCCTCAGTTTCCAACTCATCCAGTTTTTGAAGGTCAATGACTTTGCTACATATAGCATTGAAGAATAAGCACAACCTTGTTATGGCATGTCTCACTTTTTTAGGCAAGATGTCACGAATAGCCACTGGTAGTAGTTGTTGCATCAAGACATGGCAATCATGAGACTTTAAACCAACTAATTTGAGATCTTTCATTGAGACAAGCCTCTTAACATTTGAAGAGTAACCCTGTGGCACTTTGACGCCCCGCAGACACTCACAAAAACTTTTTTTCTCTTTTTTTGATAAAGTATGACATGCTGGGGGCAAATAAGTCCGCTTAACCCCTACTGATTGTGGAGCTAACTGCTCTCGTATGCCCATCGCAACTTGATCTAAACGAGCATTGACACCATCCTTTGTCTTGCCTTGAATGTTAAGAAGCGTCCCGACTACACTATCACACACATTTTTCTCCACATGCATCACATCAATACAATGTCTTACATCAAGTTTGCACCAGTATGGAAGATCAAAGAAGATCGACCGCTTCTTCCATATGTTTTTCTCAGTAGCCTTCTTATGGGTCTTTCCAAAGATAATATCCATGTCCTTAACCCGTTGATAAACTTGATCTCCGGTTAAGGCCGTCGGAGCAATTTCATTCTCCTGGCATCCATTAAAAGCTTTTCTCAATCTACGATACGGGTGATCAGGTGTGAGAAATCTTCGATGCCCAAGGTAAACTGTCTTCCTTCCATGTTGTAGTTGATGGTAGCATGTGCCTTCTTCACATACAGGGCATGCTTTATGGCCCTTAACACTATATCCGGACAAGTTCCCGTATGCTGGAAAGTCATTGATGGTGCAAAATAACATGGCACGCATCTTGAAAGTCTCATTGCAATACCCGTCAAACAGATCAACGCCTTCCACCCACAGCTTTCTCAAGTCTTCAATCAAGGGACTTAGATAAACATCTAAGTCATTTCCTGGTTGTTTTGGGCCCGAAATCATCATAGATAACATAATGTATTTGCGCTTCATGCACAACCAAGGAGGTAGGTTATAAATTACCAGGAGAACAGGCCATGAACTATGAATACTACTTAAGGTGCCATACGGATTCATGCCATCGGTAGCAAGTCCAAGCCTAAGGTTTCTTTTCTCATTGGCGAAATCCGGAAATAAACTATCAATTCTCTTCCATTGCAAAGAATCAGCCGGATGGCGAAGCTGTCCATCACATTTTCTCTCATCTGCATGCCACCTAATGTTTTTTGCGTCATTTACATTAGCGAACAATCGCTTGAACCTTGGAATGCATGGAAGATACCATAACACCTTCGCAGGAGGACCCTTTGTGATCACATCACAATTTGAATCACCATCGTTCACTTTGTAGCGTGATACCCCACACCTTGGACACTCGTGCATCTTTTCAAAGTCATTCCTATACAATATGCAATCATTAGGACATGCATGTATTTTCTTATACTCCATACCCATCGGACACAATATCTTCTTCGCCTCATAGTTACGGTTCGGCAATGTGTTACCTTCTGGAAGCATCTCTTTCAACAACTCAAGCAATTCGGTGAAGCTTTTATCACTCCACCCATTTCTCGCCTTCACAACTACCAATCTTAACACCGCTGACAACCGTGTGAAATTAGAGCACCCAGGATACAAAGGCTTATCTGCATCACTGCACAAAGTATCATACACATTTGCTCGTTGAAATGACTCTTGTCCAATATCGCGGATCATGTCCTCTAGTCGATCGTCCATATCTACGTCATCAACCTCCTCTCTTTGGGACACACTTGGTTTGTCTAACAATTCACCATGCCATATCCATCTTGTATAACTCTTACATATCCCTTCACAAATAAGATGCTCTCGTATTTTCTCAGCTTCCAGTCGTCTCTCATTCAAACAATTAACACAAGGACAATAAAACCTTCCATTACTATCGGGAACATTTCTTTTAGCAAATTCTAAAAACTCTTCCACTCCATTCTCATACTCATGACTTGTGCGTCTAGCATCGATCCAATTACGATCCATAACTACAACAACACCAACTTCACTTAGTCCAAGATCTTCAACTCCTTTTTATCACAGGGTATGGCCCTATCCCATTCGAGAAGAAACTTCTTCAACACTCAGTTAACAATTAGTCCTTAACTTTCATGCCCATACTTAACGAAATTTCGGCAGCATTTCCCATTGGTCTCCGACGTACACGACTTGACCGCGGTGACATCCACCGCGACAAAGTGTGCACCCGGAGAACAAAAGGAAATGCAGCAGACAGAAATTTCTTCAAGTATAAGATATGAGAATTAAGGAATAAGTATTAACCAAATGAAGAATAAGTTTTTCCCCAAACTGTCCAACTTGGACAATTCAAGATTCAATACAATGAGTAGTACCTTAATAAAGTACACATATGCTCATTAATATTGAATCTCAAACGGGAAACTAAGGTTTTGCTAATTTATTAACACTAAAAGATAATCCAACAGTCCAATTAATCCCTAAGTTAAAGCAGCAAATAGTAAAACTAATACATTAATACTTTTTCTCTTCCTTTCTCCTTTTAATTTCATAAGAAAATCTAATCAGAAGGAGAAGTGTTTTTCTTCATTAGAATGTCACGTATGGATTTCCTGCCAAGTTACATGCGATATTGTAAAACTAATCAAGTTACATGCCATATGCATACTGTAAAACTAATCAAGTTACATAGCAAAACCAAAGTAACAGGTAGCAGACAACAACAAAAATGTAGAGAGAAAGAAAGAGAACTGTATGGAAGTTTCACTCAGTTTACTAAGCAGACCACTGCATGGAAACACTCATATAAATGTCATGAGCAAGACTGGAAACGACTCCATATGACATGAGCACACTAACAGAGTGAAGCATTGGGTTCAACTCATTCATATCATGTTTAGTGATTGATTGACAATATAAATATATTTACATAAACTTTTATCTTTTAAGGTAAAATAAACTCTCTCTTCCATGCCGTTAATAATAGCACTTACGCTCGTGCCTGTTTGAGACTTTGTTTGGGTCTGCGTGTGTTTTAAGCGTGTGGGCGTGTGGCTTTGACTAGTTTACACATGGAAAAGGAAGAGAAACCGAAGAATAGGCATACAATGAGAAATTATTGTTTAGGCTGAAAGTAATTTTTTCCAATTAAGAAGTGATAAGTGGGAACAAAATAACCATACCGTTGGATTGAGAAATGAAATACTACTAAATTAAACTTAGACGATTACAAAATTATTGAGAGTAATACTCTCAGAATCCATGTAAGAATCTACTTGCATATAATATTATTAGCATTTTTGTGTTGTTTATTTAATTACTGCTTCCTTTTATCCATTGAAAAGATAAGCAATTATAATAATATTTTAATGCTTAATTGTGTCTCAGTCTCTCTAAATATAGCAAATTTGTTTTACTCTCATTTCTAAAACCTTAGCAACGAGTCCTTCAAACACAAAAATTCTTTCATATATTCTGTTACTCTCATTTGCCTATGTGGAGGATAAGGATTCTGTGTGGATCTTATAGATGTTGAGCTAGACATTAAACAAACTAAAACAAAAAATCACTATATTTAGAAATCTACATCTGGACAAGTTCTTGAAGAGCCGAAGAAAAAGAGATAAGAAGAAAAGTTGTGCACAAAATCTTCCAGGTGTGGACAACACTTTCCTTTAGGCTTTAATTTGCCCCCACCCATTTTGAACCTTGGATGCAACTTTGTGAATTCCAATAAACTTGAGCTAATGCCAAATTTTCTTTAGGATAGAAGACCCTTGAGTATGGTTTGCACTCCCAATACAAGATTGGTGTTTATAAAGTGATAGTTTGTCTTTACCTTTTGTGCACTCAAAGGTAAATGCAAATGGATTTGTGTGTTTTGAATATTGGTAAAGATGACAAGCCATTTCTTCTCACTCTTTTTTCAAATTTGATAAATGTGGGTTGATCATGGATTTCATTATAGTTCTATGATTCAGACTATCATTTCTTATTTGATACTTTTGAATTTCATAATCGAAGTTGCGATGGAATCGATTCATTAAAAATAATCAGTGTTACACCCTAGATTGTCAGAATCCAGTAGCTAAAAGCATTACTAACTTACGCTTCGACCCGAGTAGCATGAGACACATTGGAAACTCGTGTTTCATGTTGTGGTGTTTTTTGAAAAGACATAACTCTTCAGTAATGACACATAACTTTTCAAGTATAAAATGTTCCATGGACCATCACAGCTATGATCATCAATGATTATTAAAATTAATATTCCATAAAGATCGAGTTACAACTTTATACTAACGTATGATTTCCATGAATCATGAATCATACTTGAATGACTTTTAGTGTTGTATCTTATGTGTGTAATACACACACACACACACACACATATATATATATATATATATATATATATATATATATATATATATATATATATATAAAGAGGAATTTGTTTATATCAGTGTAAGTCATTTTTTAATTACATTTAATCTCGATCGTTAAATATATTTTCATCCAATAATATAAAACTATATATATATATATATATATATATATATATATATATATATATATATCTCCAAGTGAGGGATATTTCTTCCGGAACATTTGGTAGAGTCATGGTGCTTTCTCTGCAAAGTGATGATTATGTGCAAAGCACGTGACCGATTTACCTCTTGTCAGTCCAACGTGGCCAACTACCTTTTGCTACATCATTCATCGCTTAGCAAGATGCGACGGATGATATATAGTATAGTCTGTTTATCACAACATCACTTAGCAAAGCTCCCTGCTCAGTTGAGGATACGGACTAAATTCAAATTTTTTAATTTTGTGGGATGCAAATCAGTAAAAAAATTTGCACGGACTAAAAAAAATAACTATATTTACATGACCATTTGCTTACTTAAGCTGAGAATTTATCTCGAGAAATTTAAAAATATCATTAATAAAACTGGTAAAATATTAAAGTTGTCAAAATGAATCCGATTCAATGACATGACTCGTTTAACCCGATATAATAGGTGGTATGGGTTGTCAAAATTTGAACACATTCAAAATTTAATCCGGATCGATCCGACCCAAAAATTCATTGGCCCGTGATAGGTCAATCTGCATCGGACTGGATCAATCCGCTGACCTAAAAAAATTTAAAATAAAAAAATAAAAATTACTTATATTTAATTACAGCAAATTTTTTACGGTCTTCTACGTTCCAATTTGGCCGGTCCATTAGTCGCCAGCTTCTCAACACTGTAAAAAAACAAATGAAAAAGAGTTTGTTTATAAACAAGTAGGGATAAATGCACAAATAACTTTTTATAAGACGCGAGTTCAAAAAAAAAAACCTTGACGTATAGGACTATAGCATTATTCAACCACTCTAAATCAAATTATACCTATAGGCTAAAGTAGACGTGATGCCATTATTGGCTTTGCAGAGCTACATATGAGGCTACAAAAAAAATGTGTATGTGTATAAAATATTTACAATATTTTCCAAACAAGTTACGGTTTTTTATTTTACACAAGATTTTGTAACTTTTTCGTAGGGAAAGTGTACGTGCAAGAAAGCTGGATACTCTATCGTCTAAGCAATCAAGTCATATGTGGGTAGAAGTTGTCCATATCCTAAACCTATGTCTCATAGATATAGTGTGAGGATGACCATTTGATATTAATGGGTCATTATGAGCTATTATGGATGTCATTGATGAGGACAGTTACAAGTCTAAGGTCGGTTATGGATTTCAGTAGTCACAATTTAATAGGAATTGATCGGCTTATTGGACATGCAATCTAAGGACGGCTACAGGCCGAGATCCAACTCGATCCAACCATAACAGAAGTCCCACAAGCCTCAAGTCGAGAATCATTGAAAGAGCTTAAAAGCTCTCTTACATGATATATGCATAACAAGGTTGGGCCCAAATTAATACTCGATCCAACTGTAACAGAAGTCCACAAGCATCAAGTTAAGAATCGACGAAGGGACTTAAAAGCTCTCTTGCATGATATATACATAATAAGATTGGGCCCGAGTTAATACTCGACCAAGCTGGAACAGAAAGTATGTAATTTAACTATTTTTCATTAAAATAAAAAAACTAAAGTTATAATTTTCATGTATAAAAATATTGGTCCATGAGCCAATCCGTTTGTCTCGTAGCCCGCAAAGGATTGGGTTCGACTAATAACTTAGTGACCTAATCTAATTTTGATTCAATCTGCCCGATCGAAAAAGTGACTTAACCCGAATAAATCGGACTGACCCGAATTGACAGCTTTAATAAATATTATAAAAAAATAGTCTGTGCAAATGTGTAATCTGTGAGGTAAGATAACTATTAATAAAAGTGAAAATTGCATATATTATAAAACATTTAATTCTTAAGGATTTTTTCATGGATATTCTGGATTCAGTTAAAAAAATTTTTTTTTTATCTTTTTGGTGTAAAGGTCTATACGAGGCTACGAGCATGAATCGTTAGGCCTCCCACATGTTCCCTAAGTCACATTTCCTGCGTCGCCATTCTGAACAATAGCAACTTGTTAATGCCTTGCCTCCCAAATAAATGAATAATGCCCCTAATCTTATCTATTCTCAATGATAACGTAGTCGAAGGCCATGAACCATGCCTGTGTTGCCTTGCTGACTTCACCTTCATTCCAAGAAATAATTTTTTTATCTGGAAAAGGAATGAGTTAAAACGTACTCCATTGATTAAGATAAATAGAGCTAAAAATATTACATACGAGAAATGCTAAGTATCACGAAAAGCATTTCATGAATCAGGTACAAAGGTGTTAATTTAGAGACGGATGACTTTTTCATTTAAATTCTAAATTTCTAGTTAAAATATTTTAATTGAAAAAGAAGTTAATTAGTCCATTCCAAGAGATTCAAAGAAATGGATTCGTGATATATATACTATTATTGAAAAACAAGAGTAAATTATACGGATACCTCCTAGATTTGATATAGGGAACGTTTGGAAGAGTTTATATAAAATTTATGAGTTATGAGAATAATTTATAAAAATAAACTTACGCAAAAAGTTTATGATCTACCTATAACATCTTTTTAGCTTATTTCCATAAGCTTGTCAAAAAAGCTTATGAAAATAAGTTATTTTTAGCTTATTTGAAAAAAGTTTATTGAATAAACAGTTAATTAAGCTATTTATCCAAACGCACCCTTAATTATATTTAAGAGCATGTTTGGGAAAGATTAATTTTCCCATTTCAATTGTTTTTCGGCTAAAAAACAGTTTCATACATAATCTACCATGTTTGATAATCAGTTTAAATTTATAAAAAAAAACTTTATTGGGAGGAAAAGGGCTGTTTTATGTCATTTAATTTATTTTAACTTAAGATTGTTATGATTTGATTATTTTTCATTCTCAAAACTCTCTTTCCTATTTACCCCTACAAAACTAACTTTCAAACAAATATTATTAAATTATACAATAACTTCATACCCTTTTTCGTAATTTACACTATATAAAAGTGATTTTTTTTGCATCACCAAACAAAATAAATTATCTTAAAATTATTTTTTAGTAAACATACCCAAACAAAAACAAATTCTGATTATAATCGATTATTACAATAATCGATTATACATATAATCGATTATCAGCATAATCTATTTTTTTCAGCTTTCCCAAACACACTCTAAGAAAGTAAATGTAATGATAATATATGTGAGATAACTATAATGATAACATAAACTTTGAGGGAAGTTAATGTAATTTTTGAAATAAAAGAGGTATAAGTGTAAGAGTTTAATTGTTATACATTAACAGTGTAAAACATTTTTACACATACATCCAATTAAAAATTGTCACTTCAGTAAGATTTTTTGGACTCTTGTCCTAACTATCTTAAAAGATACTCATATAATAATTTATGATTGATTGACAGTATAAAAAAGTGCATAACAATTAAATTCTAAAATGTAATTAAGTCAAAGTTGATATAATTTCTCCAAAAAAAATAATGATGGTTATTTCTGAAAAATGTGAATTTGATAAGCAGCTAATAATAGAAGAAATGGAACAGGCTGAATAACCAATTATCCTTTTGTATTATTAAAATGATTGTGTAAATAATATTTTTTTGGAATTAGGTGTGACGCATAAATCTTGGCTAGTATGTCAACTGGAATTGGCACATCTAATTGAGTCTTCGGCCAATATTTATTGTAACTTGTGTTCGATTCTCAAATCTTTTCTATTGGTAGACAATATATAAATTCCACTATAAATCCTTATAAAGGTTGGTGATCTTTCATGATCTTGTACAGAGACATGCATTTTTCTAATCTAAACTTTTTTCTACCAAAAAAAAATCTCAGCCACCATAATAAATTCTCCATCTTTGATAAGGGAAATTGCGGAATCTATCATGCCATGTGTTTTTTATTTTTTTTTCATGTGATCATGCGAGAAAAATATTATTCATAAAAAAAAAATGTGGGACAAAAATTATTAGTGGTCTGAGTTAATATTTGTGAATTTTTTTACCAAATTGTCAAGTTGTTTCGAAGTGATGTGAAAAGAGTGAGTAACCACTTTAGTGTTATTGGTGGCGAGCCGTTGTTCTTTGATGATGAAGAGAGAGAGTGGGAGAAGGGTGAGATAATGAAGTGAGAGAGGAGGAAGATGAAGAGAGATGATTAAGTGCTTAACAGCTATTTGAGGGAATAAAGAAAAAAGGGCAAAATTAGAGGGACTGAAATGCAAAATTTAATGAGGCTTTAACAACTAATCTGAGGTGGAATAAATGACTCATTTGTTACTCACTATCTTGCGAGTCCCATGTCGGGTGATTAACGAGCCTGACCATTGCTTATATAGCTAGATAGACCACCCCCTCATAAGCCGGTTTTTGAGGGGACCATTCGAATGCCTGAATTTTTAACATGGTATCAGAGCCACGTTCTACCCGATGATGTGGATAGTGCCGCTAGCCCTCGCTTGTGGTGACGAACCGAGACTCGAGGGGGCGTGTTGCGAGTCCCACATCGGGTGGTTAACGAGCCTGTCTGTTGCTTATATAGTCAGGTAGACCACCCTCTCATAAGTCGATTTTTGAGGGTACCATTCGGATGTCTGAATTATTAACAGAATTGGCCCACAGTGGTGATGTACCAAAACACTCATATTTTTAGAGTGCCTTCTCCAATACCCCTAATAATTTTAGGGTAAAAGTTATACTGCCCAACCAAAATGCTCTATCTCAATTAAATGGGTCATGTTAATGAGTCAAGTCAAATGGTTCTCACCATCTGATTGGGCCACCTAGGCAGGGTAAAGTTACCCTTGGGATACCGAAGAATTTACCTATTGTTAGATGTACCCGAGAAACTTCCTCTAACACACTCTTTAACACATTCTTTTCAATACACTCTCTCCAATTTATTGAAAATTCATGTGAATCCCACTAATTCATGTGGGATCCACTTGAATTTTGTAGGACCCACATGAATTTCAACAAATGGGAAAGAGAGTGTTAAAGAGTGTGTTACTAGTATTTCTCCCTAGATGGATACTCCGCTGAACATGTCGTGTACAAATTTATTGAATTAATGAGTATTTATTAAAGGGTCATGCTAATGAGTGTCCTAAGAATACTCTTTAAGGAAATCCAAAAAAGTAACTTTATATTGGAAAGTTAAGTATATCACCTCTTCAAATATTAAATACATCGATTTCCAATGAAAATTTTCTTTCATTGCTTCCTTATCGAATACCCTAAGAACACTCATTAGCATTTTCCTTTATTAAATTATGGGATATTAATCTGTGAGAAAATGTGTCAAATATGATTGATTGGTTTTTTAAAGGGTTAAATATGTTTTTAATCCTTAGAAAATGAGCGGATTTTGGTTTTGGTCCCTGTAAAAAATTTTCTTCAATTTTCATCGCTCTAAAATATGAAATTACTAATTTTGGTCCCTATAAAATGAGCAAATTTTGATTTTTGATCCCTATAAATTGTTTTTATTTTGTTTTTCATCCCTTTAAAATTTAATATCACTGCTTTTAGTCCTTAGCATTCATTTTAGGGTAGATAAATATAATTCATTTTAGGGTTCAAGAAAAATTCCAGGTGAATCATATGCTAACATGACACCACAGAGGTCATTGAGTGTCACTTGGGATGACCATATGACCTTCTATTAGACACATAAGTAGTTAATGCATGTGACATGACAGTAGGGACCAAAAATAGTGATTTGAAGTTTTAGAGGGACGAAAACCAAATAAAAATTTTACGGGGACCAAAATCAAAATTCGCTCATTTTACATGGACCAAAAACATATTTAACTCTTTTTTAAATCATTCGAGTTTTTTTGAAAAAAACTTTAGATTAGGGGAAGATACATCCTTTGTAAAATCAGGAAAGATCAGCAACCTTGACGACGATTTAAAGTGGATTTTACATATCACCTGTTACAATAGAAGAAATCTGAGAATCAAACCCAACTAACAACCAGTGTCAGCTAAGGAATTAACTATATAAGTGTTAAAACATATGAGGAACATACTTTTCGGGTTTGAATATGCTTCATTTTGTAAGCATATCTCATTCCAAAAAATGACCACTTCGAAAATTCTGATTCTGACAAACAATTGGCATATATTACCGGGAATGAACTTTTTCCTAATATGACAAATTAAGGGGCAGCAGCACCTTATTTGAGAAGATTCTTGCGCTAGGAAAACCAACCTTTACAACAAAGACAAGGGAAATTTTTTTGTCACTGCATGCATATCAATCACATTACATGCATACAGGTGCTACCATTTCTCACCTAAAGTATAGAACCAAACGATGAAAGTTGAAGTAGAAATAATTTCTAGAGAAGAAATTAGGCCTTCTTCTCCCACACCCTCTCATCTAAGAACCTTCAAACTTTCCCTTTTGGATCAGCTCATTCCCTGCATCTTATGCTCCAATAATCCTATTTTATACTTCACCTGACACAACTACCGTTTCTCAAGTCCCAAGAGGTTAGAATTGCTAAAGCAATCTTTATCTGAGACACTAACCGAGTTCTACCCACTTGGTGGCAAGATCAAAGATGACTTGTACATTGAGTGCAATGATGAAGGTGCTTACTTTTTGGAATCCCAAGTGAAGTGTCCACTTGCTAAATTTCTAGGCCAGCCTGACCTGACCATCTTGCACAAGTTTCTTCCAACTGAAGGATCATCAAACTGAGGATCCTATGTGACTAACATTCAAGTAAACGTCTTTGAATGTGGAGCAGTTGCTATTGGTATATGCATTTCTCACAGGATCCTTGATGGGGCTGCACTAAGCACCTTCCTGAAAGGGTGGACTGAAAGGACTAGGGGTTGCAACCAGTTAATATTCCATACTAACTTCATAGCATCTTCTCTCTTCCCCACAAACAGTTTATGGCTTAAAGACTTATCAATGGAAATGTGGGGTTCCTTGTTCAAGCAAGGAAAGTGTGTCACAAAGAGGTTTTTGTTCAGAAACTCAGATATAGCCACCTCAAGGCTCAAATATCAGCCACATCATCAAACTCTTCCTGTGAAGTGCAAGACCCTACACGTTTGGAGATAGTTTCAGCAATCTTGTGGAAGTCTCTCATGGCTGTGTCCAAGGCACAGTTTGGTACCCAGAGGCCTTCTTTGGTGACTCATTTGGTGAACCTGCGCAGAAGAATAGATGAAGCTCTTTGTCCACAGCATGCTGTGGGAAATCTTCTTTGGTTAGTGGCTGCAGATCACGTGTGAACAAGAGATGGGGTTGGAAGAGTTGGTAGGTAAGTTTAGGAATGCAATATCGAAAGTTGATAATGAATTTGTTGAAGAATTGTGGGGTGATAAGGGGAACTCAATTATGTGTGAGTCTCTCAAAGAAATTAGTGAGACAGGATAAAAAGATGGAGTGGAATATTTTGGGTTTAGCACATGGTGCAATTTTGGGTTCTATGAGGCTGATTTTGGGTGGGGAAAGCCCACATGGGTGAGTAGTATTGCATCAACGGGTTCAGTGTTTTTGAATCTTAATCATTCTGGTTGACCAAGTTGCATAGAAGCTTGGGTTACTTTGGATGAGCAGGACATTAATTAATCATTTGAAAGCAAACCCTGAACTACTCTCTTATGCAACCTTGGATCCAAGTCCCTTGGCAATGACATCTCAGTAGCCTCTTCATGAGAGTTAATTTAGTTAATAATTTGGTTTAATGGAAATAAATTATAAAATTAAAGAAAGATACAGGTTAATCACGTTAATCCGTGAGTTTATACCATCCAATCCAAGCTGTTTACATACTTAACTTTTTAACCTGCACATTATGCAAGTAACCAATGAGTTTAGGCCGCTTTTTGAAACCTGCACATTTTTGTTATAAGTATTATGGTAAACACTTCATAAGACTTGTGACACTTTCTGACCTTAGGATATGCCAACCTCCCATCCTATATACTCAGTAAACTTTCAGTTACCAAAATAACAAAAGATACTTGTGTTTTAGGGAGAAACTAATTCAGACTTCTAGTACTCATCTTGTCTACACCATCCGCCAAGAAATTCCCAATGCAAATAATTTTATAAAGAAGAAGAAAATACATATAGCAAGTAATTCGAGTTATGAATTATCAACACACATGTTGGAGCTGTTTCCCATTGTTCTAATTACAATTCAACAAGTTCGTCTTCCCTGCATTCGCCAACATCAATCACCATAGTTCCGTTCTTCTTTGTTCTTTGAACCCTGCAACAATTTCTTCTTGGAGACTGCTCAAAACAAAGAAAGCAAATCCATTTCAGTGAGCAACTCTGAGTGTCATTCAGCTAAATGTCAAAGAGAGATTCTTAGATGCTCCCACAACAAGAACTTGCTCTATTACCATTGAACGTATGACAAATAAGATAGGGGATGCAATTCCATAGATGCTCTAGGTGTTGTTTTCCAACGAAAATATGACATGTGGAATAACTCATCAATGAAAACATAACATGTTTAACAACTGTTACACGTCATATTTCCATTGAAAAACAACACCTAAAACATCTGTGGAATTGCATCTAAGTTTTTGCCAATAAGATATAGCATTAAAAATTGTTAAAGTAGTAGACAATAATGGCACACATTTAATGGTACATAGCAACAAAAACCTCTTGCTCCGATAGGGCCCAAGAATTTTTCAATGTCAAATAAAGAATATAAACATACAAATAAAGAGCTAATATTTTGGCCTTTGAATTAAAAAAGTATGAAATTACCTTGTCCCACAAATGCGGGTCAGGTTTCTTATAAACCTCTACCACTTTGATTTGAGTCGGATCTGCCATTTTCCACTTGCAAGCAGGGTTTGGGTTGGCCCGAACATACCGACTCATAGTCTCATTTGTACCCTTTTTATAGGTTGCATTAGACAGGTAATAAATAAATGGTTTCTGGCAAGCATTCCTGCTGACAGGGCGCGTGTTGAATGGATAGGCGGTATAATCGGCTCGCTTGTACCAGTTTAGGAAGGTTCTTGCTGGCATTTCCATCTCCCGGGCCGAGAAAATGCCCCGGAATATTTGAACCGTGTAGCCCCAAGACACGGATATGGTCCAAGTCCGGGTTTTGTCATAGCAAATGGATTGTTGTATAAGCCCGGCAGGGTCGAGTTTCATGGGCACCTTGAGCTGCTTTAGGGCTTGGACCCTGCTCACATTTGGAAATATGGGCTCCACCACATCCAGGTGATGGAGGGACACCAGTGGTGTAACCGGATGGGCTGCTAGGAGCCCCAAGAGATTGCCGTACACATCAAACTATTCAACACAAAACAGAACAAACCAATGTGAAATTATGAGAACTATTTAAGAGATGTATATGCTACAACAAACATAAATGTGAGTAAAGACACCTATTATGCAGCTCCAAATGTGAGTAATATTACTATAAAAAAGTTAAATGTATGTAACTAGAGAATTAAAACAAATTCAAATCCATAAATGTGTATGTTACTATGTTTAATAATCAACGAGTGGAGTAGAAAATGTGTACACGCTTCGTTTCTAAATGATTGTTCCATTTTGCCTGATGTTTTTAAAAAATCAATCCACATTTATTATATTTTTCCAATTATACCCTTAAGCAATTATGACACAACAATACCAATATTTGCAACATTTATGACAGATCAATAAGGGCACTTTAGTCAAGTAATTTGGCCTTTTATTACTAAGGGGCGGGGAGAGGGAAATAGGGAATGGGAAAGGGACGGAACGCATTGCGGTGGTTTGAACCTGTGCACTTACAATCATCATGTCCCTCAGCTACCAACCAAGCTGACTCAAGGGGACATTACTTCAAATTAATATGTTGATCCTTGCAATTCAAATAGATTCTTGTAGTTTAAAAGTTTTTAATTAAGTGCTTATACTTTAAAAAAATAAATAAATAAGTCTTTACTCCCTCCGTCACATTATATATATCACATTTACAAAAAAAAATATATCCCAAAATATGTCATTTTCTATTTTCAATATAATATTAAATGTTTTCTGTCAATTTTATCCCTAATTATGTTTGTAGGATTCTGTTATGTGATGCATTAACCGAAACCATCACTTTTTTTATTTTCAAAGTGAAACATTTGAGTAACCAATAACTGCATTTTGTTTTATTATCAATATGTCTTGGAATACTTGTTTTTTTTTCTCGTTGCATGAAATAATATTAATGATAACAGAATTTGTAAAAATAAAGAAAATATTTGGTAAAATTGTTGTTCGTTTTTTTTTCATTTATTGTTTTTTCTTAAACCATGTGATTTAGCTAAGTATGACATATATAATGAGACGGAGGAAGTATATTGGAATGAGTTTTTAATTAAATCCCTACAAATTATAGAATTTTTGTAACTAATTCCCTAAAACTTGTAATAGTATGGATTGTTTTTTGAAGTTAGAGACCTACTTAAAAACTTTTAACCTATAGGAAAGTATTTCAAATTGCAGTGAAACTACAAGGATGAAAAGATTAATTTAATCTATCAGTAGTATAATGTTATTTAATGCCCTTCTTTATCCTGATGCACAACAAACAACCATCACTTAAGAACGGAGGTAGCTTGTTTAACCAATCAATTAGAGGAAATGAAGAACTTGCATAGGCCAAGTAATCATGTGCTGGATCTAGACTCATAACGCGTATTTAATTATGTATCACAACTTAATCAGAGTACCTAATAACAACGGTGTAGGTGAAGTGCGAACAGGGAAGGGTCTTATCTTACCGACAATGGAGCTGTTTGTGGCTTAGATTTTCATGGTGGGGCTACGACGTGCTTTACAGTGTGTCACAAGTGTCATTATTTTCAATTTATGTCTCCTGATTTAGAAAAATGAGTGGGGTCAAATTCAACTGCACCTCACTCACAGCACAGCAAAATTTAGCATGGAGTGAACACGTGGATGCTGTGCCCTATTAGATATTTCCCCACAAAATGAGGTTACGTTATATTTTATGTTAAAATATAAAATAAAATGTTGTGAATGAGAAAAAGACTTAATAGGCATGATTGAAGCCAAGCAGAGGAGAAACCAACAATTTTTAGAATTGACCTTTTGAATCGGTGGAGATAGAGGTGGAGGGTAGCCTTTAGCTGTTTAATGGTTTTGGTTTGAAAAAGAAAATCAATCATGGGAAAACTAGTTGATCTCCAAGATCATCAAAGGCCATAGTAAATAAATAAACTAATATATCTTTACCTAAACAAAAATAAATAAATTTCACCCAAAAGGGGGATTGATGATTTGATTAAATTTACCTCACTTTCCTGTCAGTTTCGGCTGGAAAATTCGAGTACATTAGGTGAGTAGCAATAAATGATGTTAACATTTTTTTGGGCATTAGAAAGTAGTAAAATGTTTTATTTAGTAGTTACCATCTATGTTCTGACTATTCAGCAAAAAAATCTATGTTCTGACTTTTGAGCATCTACTCGTTGCGTATTCTTCTGTTTTTGCATCTTATGCCATACCCGTGGCAAATTTATTATTGTTGTTGATATATTTTAATCAATAAATTAGTTATCTAACTATCAAATTTCTCCACGTCATAAAGATTATCCTAGGAAAATTTATTTAATAAATATATAAAAATCTTTAAATAGTGACAGAAATCATTTTATTTTCGGTGGGGAATGACAGGTCAAGAATGGGAAGTAACACAAATCTCTTATATTAGACCATCCCTTAGGCCATTCACAACTGAAATGCTAAAAATATGCAGAATAATCCTCTAGTTAAAGTAATCCTAATTAAATTTGAGACCTTAAATTAGTTAGGCCAACCATAAAATTAAAATGTGATTTTTGTCACTGCTACTTATTTTTGTTTTGTAAATCATTATTACACTATCTTGTTTAAAAATAATCTACCTCAACACAAATAACAAACTTTAATTACAAAAAGAGAATTCACATGGACAAAATGATGCATCACTGGATACCCTACAAAGGTTTTCCTAGCTTTATTACTTATTTATAAATCAATGATATCACCCCAATAATCCCCCACCTTCTCTCTTGTTTGTTTATTTATTTATCATTTTATCATTCATATTTTCCACCACTTCCAATAAATTTCCCCACTACGATCATAATAATAACAGGTTGACCAAGTCAATATATAAAGTCACACAGTTAATTTCTTTGTCTTTCCTTTTCTATCCTTTTTCACCCTTTACCCTCTTCCCTATTTTCCTACAGTTTCTCAGGAACCAAACAGAAACAGTATCACAAAACCAAAAAAGAAAAAAAGGATCCAAAGACTATTAACAAAGAACTAACCTGATGAAACCCTCTCTCCTTGGTGAGTGGAACCCCAAGCTCAGCCATACAAGCCTGAATCCTATCATCAGAGCCATACAATCCAGGGTACCTTTGGATGCATCTGTCTTGCATTTTCTCCAATGCCACAGCCAATGGATAACTGATGGCAAAACCACCACCTCCATAAGCCATGTTATAAGAAAAATAAATGTTCTGCAAGTGGCTCTCTGAAGAGCTCCCAATGTAATAAAACTGATTGTGATCATATTTCTGCAAAACCTTCACCAAATTCTCAGTTACAAAGACTGTGTCATCATCCCCCATCACAAACCACCTCACACCCTCCATCCCAAGCCTCAGTGTCTCAGACACTATCCTTGAAATCCTTATAGCTGACCTGTGACCCTTTGGGTTCTTGTACTTGAACTTTGAAGTGTCTTGTGAGATCCTCAATGGGGGTAACAGATTCTCATCCCCAGGCTCAGTTTTCACCTTCTGTTCCAACCACACAATGCCCCTCATTTCCTTTGGCCTCCACCATAGCTTGATGTACTCTTTCCTTTGCTTCCATAGCTTGGCTGAAGCTCCTATGCCAAAGACTATGTGGGAAAGGTTGGTTTCTTCAAAGGCTTCTTCTTTTGGGGTCTCTTCTTCTTCTTCAGATAGTGAAGAAGTGGTGGCTGTGGTGGTGGTGGTGTCTGATAAATGAGTTATGGAAATGTGAGGGTTTTGATCACAATCATATGAATGGCTAACAAAACGAAGGGAATAGAACAAGTATGAGATGGAGATTAAGAGGAAGAAGAAAGCCATTATCTTTGAAAAGTTCCATGATGAGTAAAGGTGTTCTGGATCTTTGGGATGGTTCTTCATGGTAGACATGGTTTCAAAGATTTGGATTTTGTAAGCAGAAAAACAAGATTATTCACAGAAGAAGAATCAGAACTCAAAAGTCTGTTGTTGATCATAACTTGTCCTTACCAGAATTTATAAGAACCCCATCAGAGAGAAAAGAGAGATAGAGGGTAGAAGGTATGAAGGGGAAGATCAGATTTGGTAAAGTTTAGAGCTTGCAAAGTCTCAGTGGAAAAGGGAGGGTAATATAGGACACAAGACACTCTTTGAGCTTAACATGGAATCTAAACTGAACTGAACAACCATATGCCGGTGCTTGAGGCATCTATAGCACTTTGCAGTTTGCACAATCCTTATGATTTTATCCAACAAAACACTGTTAAACATTGATTTTATATTGATAAAAAAAAAAAATTACTTTGTTTTTGGAGTTAACTTTCCCGTTCCTCTAAGCCATTGGTGTGAAGTTGTGATGGACATGTGTCTATCCAAAAAAAAAAAAAAAACACCCACACTCGTATTTTTTAATAGAGTAATAAAGATCTAAATTGATTTTTGATAAAAAAATATAATAATATTTTGATTCCGAAAAATAAAAAAATATTAATTTGATCATTAAAAATATAAAATATAGGTCAAATTAATTTTTTAGGATAATTTTTAAAGATATTTTAACTTCTTATTAGGGATTATTTTGACCTGCATTTTATACTTTTGAGGATTAAATTGTTATTTTTCATTTGTTAGGGACTCAAATGTCACATTAATTTTTTGTTAAGAACCAATTTGAATCTTTATTCTTTTCTATAAATTACTTACCCGTATTTTAGTTAAGGTGGCATTTTAATCAAGTCTTCCCCAATTGTGTGAATGAAAAATAATTTATTGAAAAAAATAAAACTACCTTCAATTATTTCTAGATGTTAAGAGATTAGTTTTCAAATATCAATTTGGAATACCATTATCACATTAGAAAAAGTTTTTCTATTTAATTTTTGGCTACATTTATTTATTTATTTTTGTTTTGTTTATAAATAAATAATTAATATAACATTTTTAAAAACGGAAATGGGTGCAATGACATATTTTATTTTTTCCATTCCATTCATAGGGAGTAACACACAAAAAAAAAGGGAGGAATTTGATTTCCTGAAAAGCGAGTTTGTTCATGAGGTAAAAATTGAGTCTCTTTCGCACGTCACTTCTATAAGTTTATAGCGGATAAGAAAATATCCCCGTTTGATAAGCATATCTGTCATGAGTTTATAACGTTTTTTACAGACGCTACTTGAAGTAGCGTTTGAGCTTATAGCTTATAACGTTTCATTTTTCTTTCCACTTTTATCCTTATTATCTTCATTTAATTCTACCTTTATCCTCTTCTCTCTCTTTTATGTAAAATCATTAATGAAGATGTTCTTTTATATCATTTTATATTTTTCAGCTAGTTCAACCGCTAGTTTTATCGAACACTTCCATATAAAATAAGCTAGTTTATCGGCTATCTGTTATCAGTTATCTCATCCGCTATCTGTTATAAGCTATCCTCTATCAGCTAACTTATCCGCTAATAGCTAATTTTACCAAACAGGCTCAAAGTAAGAGTGACCCTTCATTTAATAAAGTGTATAAAAATTTCAGTACACTAAATGATCTAAGAATATATATATATATATATATATATATATATATATATATATATATATATATATTATTACTGTTTTGATTTATAGACAAATATACTTTTTTTATAATAAAAAAATTTAGATTAGGGAAAGATATGTCTCCTTAAAAGATTAGGAAAAACACCAATCTTAACAAAAATTTATAATAAAATTTACATATCGTATTAATATAAAAACAACCTAAGAATCGAACTTAAATTATAACATGTGTGAAATAAAGATTTATCCGGATGTATCAACTCCTATTCATCAAAGCCAATACACTTTAGATAAACTAAATCTCCGAAACAGAAATAAAGGAAGAAACTAATTAGCGCGAGTTTGATTTTGCATTCACAATATTGATGCCAACCCCAACACCAATAAAAGTTGCTTTCACGTTTTTTTCAAAAATATATAAATATGTCACCGCCAACACAATTAAACCCATGTTTACCCGGGGCAAAAGTTAAACCAAACTTAACCTAGCTTTTTATTTCAACTATATTCACAAGATAAACACATAAATATAATGACATATCGTGTTTTTCTCTATTCCATCAAAAACGGAAATAAAGAGAGTAACTAATTAGCTTTTTACTTCAACTTTATTCACAAGATAAGGCCCCATTTGATTTGTATTTTTATTTTTTGTTTTCATTTCTTGTTTCTATTTTTTGAAAATTATTTTCATTTTTAAATTTTGAAAAATTTGAAAACGTGTTTGTTTTGACTTCCTGTTTTCTGTTTTCATTTTCTATTTTTAAAAATCTAGGAATAAAAACATTGAAAACAACTATTTTTTATTTTCAGATTTGGGTCCAATTCAGGAAATGTTTTCAGTGAAAACATTTTCACTAAATTTAACCAAACGCATTTTCAAACTCATTTTCTATTTTCATTGAAAATGAAAACAGGAAATGATCAAACCAAACAGGCCCTAAACCCGTAAACATAATGGCATGTCTTGTTTTGCTCCATTCCATCCAAAACAGAAATAAAGAGATGGTTTCATTTCAACTTTATTCACAAGATAAACACATATAGTTACACACGTAGAACGGTAGAACCACAATAATGCCCTTGGAACTGTTACAAAAGACTTCAAAACATTAACAGGGAGACAATGTTTTCACAATTATTTAGTATAACTATTTGAGATGAAATAATCTGTAAAAAAAAATAAAGGAAAAAAATATCACTTGCATAACCACAAACAAAATTACATTTTAATCAAATCTCGAATCTACAACATACAACTATTAATATGGTGATGCACTAGATAATAAGTGATAGTTTTTTAAAATTCTTTTTTAAGGATGAGATATTATTACTTTTCTGGCCCACAATCTTGAACCGTAGGGCCAATAAGCCGACTACATGTATTGAGTTGGTCAATGGTCTATATCCATAGACACCATTGGATGGAGTAGAAGCTCAACCCTCGGGAACTAAGTGACGACCCAATATCAAACGGTATTTTTTTTTTTTTTTTGAAATATGATCATTTTTATTTTTATTTATCAAAATAGCATCATTTTCAAATTATATATATCAAACTACCATCATTTTTTTTCCTTTTGAGAAGTCCCCCCCTCACTAAACCAGACTTCTGACCTTCCCTAACCCAAAATTTTTTGTGATACCCAATTGAGAAGTCGGGTTTTGCAATCACGACTTCTCAACGTGGGTTTTATTTTTTTTTTTTTGTTTTTCATTTAATTTTAATTTTTTTAATTATTTTAATTAATTATATTTGTCTAATTAATTATGATAATTATTTTAATTAAATAATTATGATAATTATATTAACGTAATTAATTTTATTAATTAAGATTAATAAAAATTATTACTTATGAAATTAAAATATAAATTATAGATTTAATTAATTAAAAAAATAAATAATGACAAGTACATAAAAATTAATCTCCTAAATGATGTTCAGTCCCACATCGTGGAGGTAGTTGGTTATGGCGTGGACGGTGTCGATCTGGTTGTTCCTCATCCACTGCAACGGGTTACTTTGGTTGTTGCACAGCCTCGTTGAGATTAAGATTTGTGGGAGACATTGAAGAACTAGCGTCGGCTTGGAAAAGGAATGATGGAACGTCAAACGAGTACATATTTTGCATGTATGCGGCTACCGACTGTGGCGTTCCGACGTCTATGACAATCCACGGGGTCCTCCACACGGAGATGGATCTGAGGGATGGGAGAGTCGTCGTAAGAATGTGGTCTGTGTCGGAATGAGGATAATACCAAGAATAAGTGTCCCAACCGTGCCGGACCTTCTACGCAACAATAGAAATTTTGTATCATTGTATCGTTTCTATTTTTAATCAATGTTAAATATTTTCTATAAGTGTATTATTTATTATTATTATTGTATTATTACAATTAATTAAAAATGTAATTAAATTAATAAGTTAAATAATTAATTAATAATTTAAAATTTGTTTATATAATTAATATCATTAATTATCATAATTAATTAAATTAATACAAATTAATTTAATTAATTAATTAATTAAAACATTTAACACATTTAAAAAAAATGAAAACGAAAAAAAAAAAAAAATCACGTTGAGAAGTCGTGGTTAGCAAAGCTGACTTCCCAACGTGTTTAAAAAAAAAAATTAAGCAAACCATGGTGAGAAGTCGTGAATAGAGGGGTAGACTTCATAATGGGAGTGAAAATGGTGGTATTTTGGTATTCAATTTCAAAAGAGTGCTATTTTGGTAAATAAAGAAAAAAAAACAGTGACATTTCAAAAAATTTGTCATACCAAACCTCAAGCTTACTAGGGTTGTCACCCTATTCGAGTAGGTCAGTGTGGCCCCTAGTCTTATGAATAAGGGGTCTGATAAAGTGATTGATGTGTCACCATCAATCATTCTCTATGGGTCAATTCCACTCATCAAAAGCCTATAAATACCAAAAGCATCAACAAGTGACATCCTTCAATCACTCATCATTCACTCTATACTTTCTATATTTCAATACATGCATTCCTATGTGTTAACTTAAGTATCAGAGTGACTTTGTAAATATCCTTATCGAGAACTAGCCAGAAGCCGAGTAGAGTCAGACCCGCCAGAAGATTGTTCAAGTAGGATCGAACCGAGCTAATTGCATAGAGCGAACAAGAGAATAGGAGATCAAATTGAATGAATGCATTCAAATAGAACAATTACTTCTCAAGTATTAAGTAGACTCACAAAAAAGTATGGACTCGGCAAACCAAGCTATTTGCAACTCTTCCCACATTCATTTTAGACACAAAAAAGTCACCTCTACACAAATGATGTCAAAACGTGGAAGCATAAAGTTAAATAAAACTAATTCTCAGGTTGTTTCTCCTAGGGTTGTTGATGAAATGGGTCACGGTGAAATTATTTTAGTTTGGATTTTGGTTAATATTTAAATTTGGGTTATTTATTTAGACTCAAATTAACTCGGCCACAATTCAATAATGATCAAGTTGGAATTAGACTGATCCGACGTTTTGACATAATAATGTATAAATTTGAATATTATGCATAAATAAATCATATAATTAAAGAAGTATGAAACTAAAATTAAGACATATTTTGTAATTTATATTTCAAAAACAAATAATATCGATATATTATCATTTATGAAAAATATTATTAATTTAAACTTATTACTTATGTTTAATTGTGACAAAAATATAAATTTTAAAAAAATGTATGATATTGGACTAGGTTGTGAGAACTCGAAGCATAATCCGAACCCGATAAAAAAACATCCATATAATTTCTAAAACTCAAACTCGTCATAATTAGCTTACGGTCAAGCGTAACTATTAGTAAGACCGTCACATCTTAAACACCCCTAATTTCCTATATATTATTTCTATATCATTTGTCACAGCGGTGAATTTAGTTAAAACTGATTAAATTATTACTTAATCATGTGTATAGATTTGTTTTAAGCAGCTTATGTATTTTTTTATTATTATCACCTTATGTATTTTTAAAAAATATATATTTCATTTATTTGTTCAACAATGATTGCCATTTATATTTTAACTACTTTCTAAATCATACATTACTCTTTACAATTTTCAATACTTAAATCCAATATTACTTTTTTTGTGTTTAATTTTATGTGAAAAAAAATAATGATAGGAAATAAATTGTTGGGAGTCATATAATTAAGTGTAAATTACATCCTTTCTCCTCCGTATTTTGAAGATATAACACTTCATCACAATTGATTATGTTGATTGACACTTTTGTTAGAATATGCTAACAGGATATTTTACTTAGCTATGACTACCCAATGAAAATACATAATTTGCATTTAGTTATATTATCCATAACCTCCTTGATACTTGATTATATGACACTCTATCCACGGTCGACGAATCCAGAAATTTTGGTTGGTAGGGACAAAAAATAGTTTATAAATATTTTTAATAAATAAAAATATAATAAATATTCATAAACGATAAAAAATGATATAAAATACAAAAGATATAACGTGGTTCGGTTTCAATGTAAAATTTACATCTATGGATAAAAAGTGAGAAACAATTCATTAAACAAAACATAATAAATATTAAAAAATTAATTTTCGCTCTCATCAAAAAATCGGTCATGATTTGACATATGATGACATGTAAATTTTTATGGGGGAAAAAATAAAATTTACTAAATATGTTAATTTTAGAAAATTTTGCCTTGTGCCTTGTGGGGACAACTGCAACCTTTACCAAGCAATGTAGATTCGTCCCAGACTCAATCTCATTTTTCAGCAAAAACGTCACTCCACCTTAATTGACCATATTTATTAACTAACTGTTAAAATTTCCTTCCAAATCAACGATGGTTTAGATGGAAAAACTAATGCGCATAGTCCATGTTCAACAAAAAAACGTACCATGTATTAATCAAAATCCAAAAACGCTCAGCAACCCATATTGTCATGACCTATAACAGTAACCTCGACCATCATTTGCATCGATCCAACCAATTTCCCTATCCAAGTATCATATACCCAACGCTGACACATATAACCCACATACACCAGTCAATCATATACAACCCGATGTGAACTCCCTCCTCCTATTACAAGCTATGCACGAACCAAAACGATTACTTGTGCAAACGGACGGTGGAGGAAAGGGTAGTGATTTCTTTGCTACGACACTTGCTTGTCTGCTTCTGAACAACTTTGCACATGTTGCTTAATTATAAGGTACAAACTTTAATTATTAATTATATTTTCTATAAAGGTCAAGAGGAAACAAATAGCAGTGATAGATTTAGGGAACATGGTATGGATGCTAGCATGCAACGTGTAGGTGCAATCATTTGTGCTTTGCAACTGAGATGATGACATTGGACTCATATGGATCGATAACGGTTTGGGTCCTAATTGAGGAGCTCCTTCAATGGCGATCTCTGTTTAAGTCATCTATGCTTTTTTTTTAATTGCAAATTATGTATTTTTATTTAGTAACATAGTTAAGAACAATATTCTATTAATACATTCTGAAAAAAGTGTTAGTGAACGTAATCAATTTAGATGGAAAATTATTTTTAAGGGAAAATAATTAAGATGGAATATTATATCATAAAACCTAGAGGAGAGTGGGTATATTTTACCACCATCTAATTAATCCAATCACACTTTATATAAGGTGTTTCCTCCGGTACCTCCAATAATTTTGGGGTAAAAGTTATCCTGTTCAATCAGAATGTGACACCTCAATTAAATGGATCATGTTAGTGAATTAAGTCAAATTGTTCTCATCATCTGATTGGACCACATAGGCAGGGTAAAGTTACCTTTACCGTACGGAAGAATTCACCTTTATATAATTCATTTAGTAGGCGGTGTTGAAAGCTGATGATTGTATATAAATGAATATCAATCCATTAATATTGACTACGGCAGCAAGCAAAGCAAAATACTTGGAGGAGAACGTATTAATTTAAATGTTTTCTGTCGTCATGATAAATTTTTAAATCGAACAATGCTTCTGTTTATGTCTATTCATCGAGATCGATGAAGGAATTTATATACTACATATATAAACTTCATTTATGTAGTTATGAAAAAAAACATCATTTAGCGAAATCTTGCACTCATAAAAAGCAGAGCGTCAATGAAATGAGAAGTGTTTTATTCGGCTTTCCATTCCTTGAAACTTCTTATCTTTGTATTCCAAACGCAAGTGGGGTAAAAAACAATCAAAATAAGATAGGAATTTCAGATTTGAGGAAAGAGACAGTTTAAATGTAGAACAGCATCGACCTAATTAACTTAAGCCAACTCGTGAAGCAATAAAAGTACCACTGACACGGGGATCCTACAAGCAAATGTATAAATTACTTACCAAATTAAGCAGAATCTATTTAACGATGAGTTATATGAGTCTTTCCTAATAATGGTCTAGTTATGAATTATCGCTTCAGCCACTCACTGCTTATTGGAGTTCCCGTATTGACAATGTTGGTCGAAGTGGCAGCGAAGTTTAAGTTTAGCAAAATTGGTCCACATAAAGGCTAACTAGTTTCTTCTAGATTTTAATTTAGAAAACCAGCAATGAATATTTTGGAAGTATATATAGTGGGAAGCTAATTTGGTTACTTGCTTAAGGTCTTCAGCCAACAATAAATAATTGTCTTTTTTATCTTTGATCTGGTATCCCTACAAGCAAATTGTGAGACTAATCATCGGATCGGGATGGTAGTTAGGTAAAGCTCTCCTCAGAGAGGCGATTTCAAGATTCGAACCCTTGACATTGCAGGTGAAGGCTGTATGGAATCGCAGTCCACTTTCACTGCGACCGACCACTATTAGGTAATAAATAGTTTTGTTGATTAATTTTATGGTAATTGGAAAATTGACAATTAAGTTGCATATATGCTTGTAAGTAGGGATGGGAATGAGTATTTTATCCGGTGGGTATCCGCAAAAAAATATTCATGATGGGTAGGATAATTACCCGTTTTATGGATATGGGTACGGGGACGGGTAATTACCCGCAAAATTTAATGGGTATGGGTGCGAGTACTCTAGTACCCACCCCGCCCCATGCCCGCATACATATATATTAATATATTTATTTAATTCTTATATATATAAATATTTAACTATAATATATTAAATTAAAAAAATTGAAATGTAATTTAGGTTATTACTTTACTATCTTCCGGCGCATTCACACTTCTACAGATTTCCTCATTTTAACTTTTTTTTTTTTGTGGTATACTAACTTTCATTTCTTATCTTTGAATTTGTTGTTCCAGAGATTAATTGTAATATTTACTTAATGTTTTGAAAAATATTAGGCGTTTGGTATCACTTTTGCATTTCAGACTTAGATATATCATGATATGGATGTGTAATTTGAGAACATACTAGACTGATTTGTCTTGTTATATATATACTATCATGATATTTCAAATTTGTTATTTATATATATATATATATATATGTTCTCCACATGTTATACATTTTTAATAATGTTTTTTTTATTGATTTTTATTATTAATTAAAGTGTGAGTAATGAGTGCGGGTATGGGTACGGATACCGGTCCGGGTATTTTTTTTTTAAAAGGCGGGTATGGGGACGGATACTATATTATCCTACCCATATCCTACCCATTGCCATCCCTACTTGTAAGACTTATAAATACAAAAAATACTATTTTAAAAGTTGTCTTTAAAGTGAGAAAATGATAGTATAGTTATGCTTGATTTTATAAAATGAATAAATATTTAAACTCATTAAATGATCGAAAGATGAATACATTTTTACTTGTTCACTTTATTAATGAAACCATTTTAGAGGAACCTTATTTTTTAAACTAGCAAATATTACTTGTATTGCAATTTTTTTATAATTTTAATTTTAATTATAATAATTAGAAATATTTAACTTGAACATGAAATAATTAATTGAGAAAAAATAGATAGTAAGATTTGAATTTGTATTTGAAAAATAACACGTGACGCAGCGATGAGGAGAGATTGTGAAGAATGATTGACATTCGAGTATGAGGACTCAGATTAATATATTGGGGTTGATATACTACTTTTCCCATTCCTTTTATTTGTTTTTTTAAATATTATTCATAATTATATATTATTTTAAAAATTAATAAAGTCTTAGTTATTTTTTAACTCACTCATAATATTAATAAGTTAAATAAAAATTAATAAAATAATAATATTTTGAATATTTAAATAGAAAATAATTTAAATAAATATAATTAATTTTATTTACTATTAAAGTGATGTATTAATTATCTTGACCTTTCTATAACAATATTAGAAGACAAATAAAAGGTATATTTACAGTAATAAAATTGAACCAATAAAATCCAACATAATTGATAAATAATTAATTTCCTTAAACATATTATCAAAGATTCAATTCTTGTTATATGTATAAAAAATACTTTATTAAAAGAGACTACATCCATTTTTGTGATTTTTGGACGGCCAAACGATGCTCTTGAATAAAAAACAGTAATAAAACTAAAGGATTTGGATTCAGTTAATTCTTTACTGAGGGTTTGTGGTTGGTGGTCCCCCACCTCAAGAACGGTTTTTGCAGAAAAAAATATTCAATCGCGTGATGATCAACTACACTTTCAAGGTTAGACATGAGGACAAAATCGGTCCCTTTTGGTAAGTGGTTCTATGAATTAGTTCCCACCATACTCAATAAAGATTTATCAAGTTAGTACGTCAAGCAACGTATTTTGGAATCGAAGTTCATTTTATAGTTAGAAGCACAAATACTAAAAATTTATATAGATAACTTTTTTTAGAATATGCGCATATAAAAACTTTTTTCAAATTCTTTTTTATATATACATGATTTCCAAGATTAAATTTAGGGATGTAACCCGACCGAATGAAATTTAGGGATTCAGAGTAATTTAGGATTTGATCTGATTGAAATTAATAGAATTGATTGGATTGATTCGATTTTCAAATTTTTTTTTGTATAAATCAGAATCGCACTAATCCGATTAAAATCGGATCGAATTATTGGATTTGCCTAATTTTTAAAATTAATTTAATTTTAATTTTCTAAAAAATACTATTTTTTTAAAAGTCAGAGAAAAATTTAGAAAAATTAACACATGTAGCAAATTCATGATACATTAAATGTGATTAAATAAAAACAACTACTTATTTAAACCATCTAATGAAACATGAATAGATCTCCTTTGTAAAACAAGATTTAATAAAAAAAAATCATGATCATGTGAATTGCAACACAAAATATAACCGATGATGATTATAAGAATTGTTTAGTGGATGCAAATATAACTATGTAATTGACATTAAAAAGAGACGCTTTATCTGCTATCAGTATTTTATGGATATCAATGTAGAATGAAGATGTAATACACCCAAAAATAGAAAGAAAAAAAAGAAGAAGAACAATAGACGAGTATCAGCCCCACCAAAATTTTAATTTCGTTCCTGCAACACTTTAAGGGCCCGTTTGGTGGTCAGGATAAGGGAGACATGATAGAATAAGTTATCATATCCTTCTTTAATCTGTAGTTTGGTAAACCAACAGGATATGATAAACTTCTCTTGTTAGCTTATCATATCCTGTTACTTAGTTATAATTCTATCCTGAGGGAGGAGTTGGGTTAGAACCAACACGATAGGATAAGAGAATGTTTTCTCTTTTATCCCTTACCCTTAATATTGTTATTATTTAATTGTGGTTTCAAACCTATTTAGTCAACATTATTACTAATTAAAATATGTGGTTTAATTAGCAATTTTTATAAAAAGTGAAAAAATATCACAAATTAATTTTTTATTTAATATTTTAGAATTTAAAACATGGACTAATGTATAATGAAAAAGCCAAAAATATATATTATCAAATATTTTTTAATTTAAATGTATAAAAAAAACCACATAATATTAAATTTTATTTTTGAAAAAAAAATGAAATTTTGATATGAGGGTGTTTTTTATCATTTGTGGATATTTTATATCATATCCTATTATTATCTGATACGCATCAAACATCGGACATGATAAGAACTTATCATGCTTATATCCTAACCTATCATTATCCAGCTCTCATATCCTATTTGTCCTTATCATATCTTGATCACCAAACAAGCCATGATAAAATTACGGTGAATTCTTTGGTATCTCAAGTGTAGCTTACCCTACCTAGGTGGTCCAATCAAATGGTGATAATCATTTGACTTGACCCATTAACATGACTCATTTATTGAGATGACACATTCTGATTGGACAAAGTAATTTTTATCCCAAAATTATTAAGGGTACCGGAGAAATCACCTTAAATTACCCTTCTATCAAAATTACATATTCTAAAAAAATAAAATTTGATATTATTTGGTTTTTTTATACATTGAAATTAAAAATATAAAAAATATTTGATAATATATATTTTTGGCTTTTTAATTATACATTAGTTCATTTTTTAAATTATAAAAAATTAACTTGTGATATTTTTTTCACTTTTTTATAAAAATTGCTAATTAAACCACATATTTTAATTAGTAATAAAGTTGACTAATTAGGTTTGAAATTGTAATTAAATAATAACAATATTAAGGGTAAAAGATAAAAGCGAAACACTTTCTTATCCTATCCCGTTGATTCTAACTCGGCCTATTCCTCAGGATAGAATTATAACTAAGTAGTGGGATATGATAGCTAAAAGGATAAGCTTATCCTATCCCACTGGTTCACCAAACTATAAATTAAGGTGAATTCTATGGTATCCTAAGGGTAACTTTACTCTGTTTAGGTGGTCCAATCAGGTTGTGAAAATCATATAACTTGATCCACCAATATTACTCATTTAATTGAGGTTGGGCATTCAGGTTGAACAGAGTAACTTTTACCCCAAAATTATTGGAGGTACTGGAGAATGCACCATAAATTAAAGCAAAATATGATAACTTATCCTATCTTGCCTCCCTTATCCTGACCATCAAACGGACCCTAATTTCTTAAGCATCAAGAGCTCTATTTCGGCCTACTTAGTCAGAATTGTTCTTCATCAATTACCATGTAATTTAGTTTTTTTTAGACTTTAGGAATAATATATTATTTTTTTTAACAGAAATAATAGTATTATAATAAAATTAATAATAATATATTAATTTTTCAAGTCATCGGTTCGACTTGGATTAGACAGGTTCAAATTCATTAAATCTGATATTCGAATCGATTGTCTTCGAATTCAGCATTTAAATTTTAATCTGATGAACCGATTCAAACCATCAAAATCCATTCGGTTCGAATATACTGTATTCGCGAATCAAATCGAATCCACTTACACCCCTAATCAAACTCGACACTATAAGTTTAAGAAAATTGAATCTCTTTTCAACAAGCTTGAGAAAATAAAGAAAAAAAAGGACCGTCTAAACTGAAATAGATATAATGGCTGCATCATTCCATTAAAAATGTGTCTTTTGTCCTCCGAATAACTCTTTGAGGATCAAACCTTCACTTTGTTGAGCCGTTGATTTATTATTAAAATAAAGGAACGACTGAGATTAGCTTTGGGAAACCGAAACAACTAGTTCATTGCCTCCTAAAGATGGGAAAACCCTCGTCGAGCTCAAGCTCCTTGACGAGAACCAGGTTTGACACCTCGGCCCCGCCGCGAAGATCCTCACACTTGGGTTATCGTCTTGGAAGAATCTCTATGTTAATCTGAGGGTTCTTGCGGTGGAGAACCCTAACTCCGTTGATGTTGAGTGCCGGAAATTGACCACTTCTTCTGTTAGGGTACTTGCTGCAGAGAACCCTTTTGTGCTCACTTGTGAGTTTTTCGAGCAGTATGAGAGTGTCGGGTCTACGACAATTTTGCCGCCTGAGGTTTATATTTTGCAGGTTTTGTTTTTGTTTTTGTTTTGTTGGAGTTGGAGGATGTATTTTTTAAGGTATATCGTGTTTTTGATTCGAAAATGTTTGAAAATGTTGAGTTTGAAAATATTGATTCGGATCGTAAGCTTCACAACAACATTACCACATTCTCGACCCTAATTCTCTTGTATAACACTTCCAGCGGTATAGCTACATCTAGCAACATTTTCTTTTATTCTTTATCTTAATTATTTTGTTCAACTTAATCCCCTAACCTTCATTTGTATGAAGTTAATCTTCTATGTTTGCAAACGTTAACATTCTTACCCTTTTCGCATCGTCACAACTTCTATTAAGAGAGAGATTAACGGAAGCTTGGAGGACGTTAGATAAAACTAATGAAAAGGGTAAGAATGTTAGCATATCCACCTAAAGCACTAAGGCCCCGTTTGGATAAACAGCTTATTTAAGCGTTTATATTAGAAGGGCTTATATAAAAAGCTTTTATGCATTAAGCTCCTTTTAGTTAAGTTATTTTGTGTTTGGATACATACTCGAAGAAACGCTTTTAAAATCTATAAACTTGAGAGAGGAAGATAAAAATGTTTGTTTTGATGTAATTTCAAATTATTATGGGATATAATTGTCCTATAAAATGTAAAAACAACTTCTTGTTTAAGCTTCCACGCAAGCCTTTTCAATAAGCTAAAAAAATTGACTTCTCAAAATAAGCTAAAAACAGCTTCGGGGAGTTAATAAGTTACTTATTTAAGCTTATCAAAACCCTGTCTTTTTTTACATAAAAGCGCTTATAGCAGTAGAGAAGCTCTAATAAACTGTAAGCTGTGCTATCCAAACGAGACTTAAGTTGAGGCAATTAAAACTTAAAAGTTAGGGGTAGCAAATTAAATAAAGAATAAAGATAAAGGATGTAAAGAATAATTTTTTGGATTGTTGTCTTACCTTCCAAGCAAAAGAAAAAGAAAATTTGAGACCTTTGTCTTGGTCATATGCAACTTCACTCCAATCTTCAACTTCAAATCAAGCTCAAGGTACACTGTCTTTTTTAATTTCTCTCTGTTTCCGTTTCTATTTGTTTGGTTCCATAGCAAACCCTGGAAAATCGATTCAACGCGAAACGAAAATAAGACCGAGAGCATCGTATGTCACAATTTTTTCTCTCACTTTTCTGGTTGCAAAATACAATTATGACGGATGCTTAGGGTTTACAATTGAATCATTCAATTATTCTGAGTTTCTTTTCCTTTTAATCTTAGTATGTGGATATGTTGATCTTATTTGATTGCATTGTGGTTAGTGTTACGGAATTTGCAGATTGAAGGGAAGAGGATCACTAACAATGCCTTTGCTGTCTTCTATCAATTGCTGAATTGTTAGTTTGCTACAATGGCTTCTGTTGGGGTTTCGTATGTGAATCGTCTAAGGAGTTCAATCAAGGGTTCTTTGAACCTGGATTTAGTTCAACAATACCACCATGGTGTGCCTATGAACCTTACAACAATTGCAAGGTTGCCAAGTGATTCACTGAGACATCTTTATTCCAAAGGAGAGTCACGGCCATCTCGAATTTTTGCCAAGAATCAGTTTAGTAATTTGGGTTCTGAATCCCTTGTTAGTACTACCAAAATCAATGCATCATTTTATGCTAAGTTCTCTAGCTTTTATGGGTGTAGTACTCTTCCTTTTGCATCTTCGATGACCCACTTATTGAATTGCCGATCATATTCATCATCCGTGGGTGGCAAAGGAAGCAGTGATGGTGGCACAGAAGTTCCTGCTGGTTCTGGTGGAAGTAACATGAATGCCAGCAGCGATTCTGCTCTTGCTGGTGATTGGGCTGAGAAGATTGGAGATGCTTGGAAGAGTGTGGTAGAAACTGCAACACATGCTGGGGAAAAGGTTAAAGAAGCCTCTGATGAGCTGACTCCATATGCTCAACAGTTGCTTGATTCACATCCATATCTTAATAAGGTGGTTATTCCGGTTGGCGTTACATTAACCGCTACTATAATTGTTTGGCTCGTGATGCCTAAGATTTTGAGGAAGTTTCACAAATATGCAATGCAAGGTCCTGGAAGCATATATGGGGAGCCAGTTCCTTATGAGAAAAGCTTTTGGGGTGCTCTAGAAGACCCAGTGCGATATTTAGTTACCTTTATAGCATTCTCACAAATGTTAGTGGCTTATTAACAAATTTAGGGATATTCTATCTCACTTTTTTTTAGAATACTCTTTGTATGACATGTTCAGTTGTATGACAGTTGACTTTGATTTCCAGAGGTGTATTGGTAGCTCCCACAACTATAGCATCACAATATCTTGCACCAGCTTGGAGGGGTGCAGTGATACTTTCATTTGTATGGTTTTTACATAGATGGAAAACAAATGTTTTTGCACGTACATTGTCCAGTCAAAGTTTACTCGGGCTTGATAGGGAAAAATTGCTTGCTTTAGACAAAATCACATCTATTGGTCTATTTGTGATTGGTATAATGGCTTTGGCCGAGGCTTGTGGTGTGGCTGTGCAATCTATTGTAACTGTTGGTGGTATAGGAGGTAATTGTTAATTTAATTGAAATATTGAATATGCTCAGTTTAATTTACATTAGTAAACATTTTAATATCTCTCCTTTTCCTACTTCTTTGGTTTTCTATAATGTTGATGGAGGCAGGAAAACTCTTATTGAGATTGTAGGTTTTTGGTAAGAAAAGTTTATAGGTATATCAATCTGGTCGAAAACTGATGCCAGCAGCACTATAGAAATTGATAACTAGTGTGGCGAGCTCCATATTGCTTATAAAGAGGACTAAGCTTTGACAAACTAAGTTAGATTGGTTTACAATTTCTTTGTACATACTAGTTTGTGGATTATCCTACTGAAGGGATTGAGTTGAGTGGGAACATGTTGATGATGCTTCGTGATTGCAAAATGACTTGAAGTGAGAGCGAAATATTGTATAACTTGGTTTTGTAAAAACAATATTGTATAACTTGGAAGTACAAATGCCTTAAGTGAGAGGTAGTTCTGGTCTTCTGGAGCTGTACAAGCAATGTATAATATAAATAGTCAGAAACATAAAGGAACAGAATACACACACGGTAAATTCTTGTGCTCCATTTAGTGAAAACATCAGCTATCTTTAATCCCAACCTGTCGATCCAGATAGTGAGTCTTAAACTAAAACATGTTAAGATCTCTATATGAGTTTATCTTTACATTTGATAATTTCTTTATAATATTGCTTCGCCTTCCTTAACTAGTCTCCATCATTTTCCCCATTTTTTCCACCAATGGAATAAAGAATGGATGATTTGATATTTCTCCCCTTCTATCTTCATGCAGGAGTTGCTTCTGCTTTTGCTGCCAAAGACATTCTAGGCAATGTGTTCAGTGGTTTTTCTATGCAGTTTTCAAAGCCCTTTTCAATTGGAGATACAATAAAAGTATGTTGGTATAGTAGGTGAAAGTTAATGATTGGTCCTGTTTTAACTTTTATTGGGAAAAAATATTTTCTGAACCATGGTCTCGCCATTTGTTTTGCACTAGAATGCCCTATTTGCAGTTATGTTTTTTCGGTGAGGAATGACAATTATTTTTTACTTATTGCACATTAGGTAATAATATTATAGTCGTTATTGGTGCTTTGTTCCAGTGGTCCAATATGTATTATGTATCTGTACTGCATATATAGATGTTGTATGTACATCCAGGGGCAGAATTAAGGTTAAAACATTGGAGAGGCCAAATAAATAAATAAATCAAATTTAGGTGAGGGTTTTTAAGCAAAATGTACAATTTGGAAGGCCCCAACATATATATCATGAGATTATTAGTGAAATGCAAAGTGATTTTTACAAAATTTGGAAATTTTGGAGGATTCCATTCTTCAATGTAGGTCTGCTCCTGTTTAAATCCTATATATTTCTAGAATGGGTCTGAGAAATTGTACAATTTGCAGGCTGGCTCGATAGAGGGTCAAGTGGTGGAAATGGGTCTTACTACCACGTCATTGCTGAGTGCTGAGAAGTTCCCAGTCATAGTGCCAAACTCATTTTTTTCTAGCCAGGTGGGCGTTTTCCTTTCCCCTCTTTTTCTGGTGTTTCTGAAGAGGCTCACTTCAGCAATGCATAGTGAGAAAGAGAAAGAAATAAAACAAATGAGTTCCACAATTTAAAATTAGTGGAACCTACTTTATTGTTTCTTTCTTTCTCTGACTGCATCTATGCAGTGACTTCAAGAGAGCCAAATCTGTTCTGAACTCTCAAACATTACAAATTAATCATGTTGATCTTTGGTACAAGTATATCATAACAGATATACAACTTGTTGAGAAATGCTCACAACATATCTGTTGCTATAATTGAATCTAGTATTTATACCAACAGTATTCTCTTTTCTTCAATGATCTAAGTTAAAATTCTGTTGTTTGATTTTCCAGGCAATAATTTGAGCAGGCTTCTTGTTGCTTAAATTTATTTGTAATTCTATTGTCCACCATCATGCAGTGATCTTTTATGTCCTTGATGTTTTTATGGAAAAGGATAAATAAGAATACATTGGGGAAGAAATACATGTTGGCATGTGCATGTATTTCAAAAGATTATATGTTTGTTGCTTATCATGAAGAGGGGGAAATGGGGGAAACAAATGAGAGTTTTGTGATTTCATTATTTGCTTGCTCAAATAATTTGGTAATGGCATATTTGGCATTACCATGTTCTGCTCCTTCAGGGTCAGATTCTGTTGGTTGTTGTCTTTAGATGTGTCTAACCATTCATATCATCACTTGCTAAACCGAGGCTTAGATGTCTGATTAACTTGCTTGATTTTACCCATATTTTAAATTAATTTCATAATCCCTTTTGTTTTTTGGGCTTAAACATATCTGTACTGCTAGGAAACTTAACCTGCAGAGGATATGCAGATTTGAAGCTCGCAATTCACATATCTTCACATACTCACAAAATACTGATGGAAAAGCTATTGCCTTGTTCTCTATAAAAATGTTTCTCGCGTAAGCTTTTGATCTTGAGATTATGATCTACTTGCTGCTTCAGTCATCATAATTATAGCCCTCTTTTCCATGCAAACTTTGTAGGTTATAGTGAACAAGTCCCGTGCTGAATATCGTGCCATTATTACCAAAATTCCTCTGCAAATTGAGGATTTAGGTAAGATTGCCCAGATATCGGATGATGTAAAGAACATGCTAAGATCAAATGCGAAGGTTTTCTTAGGAAAAGATGTTCCCTACTGTTTCTTGTCGCGTATAGAAAGTTCATATGCAGAATTGACTCTTGGATACAACCTCAAACACATGGTACCTCACCCATCTGAATCCCTTAATTATCCATATTTTTTTTGTTATTTGCTCCATGAATCCTTTTTGTTTGTAAATTGCTTTTGGAAGAATTATTCTCAGATGACTTTAATTTGAGAAATTGACATACAAGCATATTAAATAGGGGTGTGCTAGCTAGGAAGTAAGAAGGACAAATTGTAGATGCTATAATTATCTTTGAAGTTACCTTTGCTTCAATTTATATTGCATTTCTTTTGTTTTGATTTCGAGCTTGTTCTGCATTTCTTTTGACTGGTCAAGGAGTATGCAAAAGATAAAGATATCTCACTGTACCTAAATTGCAATACCAATAGTTATAATATATTAATTTCTAGTGGAAAAATAGCATCATGCAGTGGAAGTAATGGCATAGCCAACTGGTGGAGTCTTATGTGTCATTTGATTTTCTGATAGGTTGCAAAATAGAGATAAGGGGATCTCTGCACTCAAAAATTTAGTTTTGAAATGATTTTCCATAGCTGATGTTTTATTCGCTTGATCTGAGATGAAGTGTAGGCCAATCATTCAGATTCCTACGGGACTACTGATTACTAATTGATCCCAAATGCTCAAGTTGATAGGAAGGGAGCCAGTTATATACGTGAAGCTTAATTTAACAACACTTGTGTGTGCACGCACGTGTGGACCAGAAAACTGAGTGGAGCTCATTTAAGGATATAAAGCTCACTAATAAACGGACATTTGATATATTTTTCTAAATTTATAAAAGGAAAAAAGATTTGTCCGGAACTTTAATACTAAGTGACTTTATCTGTAAGTTTGCCATTTTTTTTTTTTTGTAAAAATGCCTGCGCCTAGAAGCACTCTTCAAGAAATGTATTAGTTATATTGGTCTTCGCGGCACTATGGTTTAGGCTGTTGAAATATTTACTTTTCTTTTAGTTCTTGTTTTTTAGAAGAAAGTAATTTAATGTTTTTTAAACAATGGTTCAGTATACTGCTTTTTATCATTTGCTCTCTGTTATTTAGTGCTGTTTTAAGCCATCTTTTGTTACTTTGATACATCATTCTCATTCAAATTCCACCGTATTTGACTGTACTTTTATCCGTCATGTTTATCTCATATGTCTCTTACAGCGCAAAGATGAGTTATACTCCGCAGAAGAAGATATTCTCCTGCAGGCAGTTCAGATCATTAAGAATCACGGGGTTGCCCTTGGCAGCACAGGGCAAGACATGTCTGCTACGTAACATGCTCCGCATGATGACGATTTTGGAAGACGTGAGTTCAAGACGTGGTAAGCTTTGTATAACAAACAAGGCCTTCAGGGATATTAATTTGTCATGTTTTGCGACCAACTGCAATTTTGTAATTAATAGTTTAATACTAGTTGGACCTATGTAGTTGGGTCATTTGGCTTCAGATTTTAATTTTGATTTAGTAACAAAAGTTTTAAATTATGAGTGAATTATATTGTATCATCCATTTATGAAGTTCCTAATTTTTTTAGAAAAAAATTTAGTTACTATAATAATATGATACTATCTTTCTTTCTTTCTTTTTTTTTTTTTTTTATAAATAATGTGAACAATTTGACACTCATCAGACGAAATTTAAACTCTAGAGCTAATGATGTTCAACATGCGATCAAATTATATTACAAAATGTGATTTATTTATATTTCAATATGCATTCTTAATTCTTTCCGGATCTGAATTTATTGCTCGTAGCTAATCCACAACTTCAGTTATATAAATGATTATCGAAATTACTTCCTGAAACTCTTGAGAAACTACCTAGGTTAACTAGATTGTTTCCTGATTCCATTCTTAAGAAACTGGACAAATGCTGCCATGCCATTCCGGTGCAGCTTCAAGTCTCCTACAATTGTAGCAGCTTCTCTTGTTTTTAATTCTGAGCTTTTCTCCTTCCTGCTAGTCTAAGGGATTTGGCTTTGTCATTTCTAGTGAATGGCCCATCTTCATTCTTTCACTTCCATGGTCAGACCCTCCCACCAAAAACCTCGCATTGAGAGGTTTATCAATAATGAAGGGTAATACAACATGGCTGTGGTCAAACTGCAAGGTTTCAATTACAGAGCCCCAGCCAGAGTGAAACAAAGACCCCCCAGTAGATGAATGTGGCAATATTTTCTGTTGTGGAACCCATCCCATACAAACAATTCCTCTCTTAGATGTCCTTTCACCAAAACCAACAGGTAGAGAATCATGATCATTAATTCCCCAACTGGGTTTCCTCAGTGCCCATAAGAATGGCAACTCAGAAACCTGAAGTCCATAAGCTATCTCAAAAACTTTATCCTTTCTCAGCTTGCACTCGCTGCTAAACCCCACAAATAAGGGACAAAGGATAGCATAAAAACTTATATTTTTGTCCCTCATCAAATCATGAGACAAAAAGTTGTTATTAAAAAGACAAAATGCCCACTTTTATTTCTCATTAACTAAACTCTCTCTCTCTCTCTCTCTCTCTCTCACAAAGGGTATTTAAATAAATTTTACATTATTTCACTTGTATTGTTCATTGTCTATCAAACAATAAATGGGACAAAGAGTTGTGCTGTAACTCAAGCATTTGTTCTGTGTTATTTTCTTTGTTCTATACTTTAATAAAAATCAAACGCATCAAAGAAAACTAAAATATAGGTTAAAGAGTTGAATTGAAATTCGAGAATCAAATATGTGTCCGTTTGCTTGAGATTATTCTCAACGCAAATGTGAAAATAATACTTTCCGATGCAATTATTTTGGAAGCTATGTAAGAGATGAGCTTTCCTTCAATGTGATTTTCGAACTAACATACTTAGTCTTCTAAAGACTCTGTAAAAGAGGCTTAATACATTCTAACTACTTATAAATTTTCTATCTTCCTGAACCCACAAAAAAAAAAAAGAAAATTCTATACTTCATTCGGTCATTTTGTTTTTAACTTCCTATTTTAGCATGGAAGATAATACTCTCACATTTTTTTGTTTGCATCCCTTTTTACAACTACCTTATAATTATTGGTAAAAAAAAAAAAAAAACTTTTGCTTTGAAAATAACAATGAGTAGATAATTAATAGTTATAAAATAGGTGTTAAAAGATATGCAAAAGATAGTGACATTAAGAATATAAGTGACAATATCATTACTGTTTTTTATATTGTGTTTGGATTCACGTTGGTTCCTTTTAGAATCACGTCTGAAATGACAATAATGTATAGTGTGTTTGGGAACATGATTCTCTACCACAAACGCGCGTTGGAGAAGCAACTTTGAGTTGCTTTTGCGTTTCCAGACGCGCGTTAGACCCCATCCAACCCATTTTTCAAACATACATGTAATTTTTTTTTCCATATAAACGTGAAATGTGATTCCCATTGAATGCCCACAATTCCAAATACTCACTTAATATTTATCAAATTTGTTTAATGTGGTGACAGTATAAATCTCTATCGGATTGATGTAGCTGAAACCTGTAGAAGAAAGTTTAATTTAATAAATATGAACTTTTTTTATGGTAACAATGATAGAGGTATGAAATATCTACTATCGTTAGCAGTGATTAATCTCCGTTGGGGAACCTTTTGGGCACCCAAGGTGGCTTCTCCCCTCCTAACCAGATTCTTTCCATACACAAGAGCCAGGATTCGAACCTATAACCACTTGCTTAAAGATATTTTGATTTGAAATTTTGAATACAAATAGAGAGAAAAAAGAATATCATATTTAAATTATTATTTAGTTATATAAAAATGTTTTTTTGAAAAATTCTCACTACGAAAGATCCTAATTATGATGGGTTCTAATCAAAAAAATATTTTAAATTTCAGTCAAAATAGTATGTTTTCTGTTGAGTTCCCAATTCAGTTTATATTGGTTTTAAAGTAAAAATTCATCTATGAAAACAAGTTCCTATACAGTTGGATTGGATTGATTAAATTGTCTGATTACACTGTTGATTTAGCATCTCAAATATATTATCGTGACAGTCTACATAAATCACAAATACAAATTAAAAATTCATCTAACAGAGAGGTGTAAAAGAGTTTATCTTTTAAAACGGGTTAGGAAAGAACAGAAAATTTATTAAAAAAGTATGACTATTATTGTAATTTCAAAATAAAATATACATAATATCAGTGTGTATAGTTCCTTTATTATAATTTTAGATTGAATTGGTTGCAAAAATGAGAATTAAAAACTGAACCAATTCTAAGAATAAATTTCAGTTTTTGATTATTGATTTTTCGACTGGATTCGATCGGTTCCCTATAAGTTGCATTGGATGGATTTGAATGGATTTTCTTTCGGAATGTTTATTTATTGATTTTGAATTTTTTATATTGATTTGCCTGTTTTTTTTTGCTTTGATAACATTGATTTGCCTGTTTTTTTCTCATACTATCCTCACTATACTATATTGAATAAAAAAATATTAATGGATCATTCATTCTATTTATTCTATTTGGTAATTTCGTTGGTACTATAGTATTAGCTAAGCTAACCTTACCTGCAATTGCACCTTTTCATCTCCGCCACCACGGTGCAACCCTTGACCCTTTCCACCCACTCCCTTTCTCCGCCGTGATCCCATCGGAAAACCCCAACCTCCGGCGAGCTTTACAGTTCAATAGCTTTCTGCTCGATTTGGGAGATTTCGCATCCCACTCATCCCCCTCACTGCTCAACTTCCCTTATTCTTTGTCTTTAAGAATCAGGGTTTTTGTTCTCTACTCCAAGGTAACTCTAATGCACTTTTGCTGCGAAAAATTCTTCATTTTTGCTATAAATTAAGAACTTGCGCAATGGGTTTTTATTATTGTTTTTGGCTTTTGTGATTTAAACTGGTTTCTGGGGTGATTCAATCTCTCTTTTGTTGCTTTGGGAATTTGACTTACTCTTATTTGTCGAGTCTTGAGTGTATGTATGATGGAAAGTGTTTTAGACTCTTTCCATGTTAAGGGTGCGTTTAAAAGAACTTATAAAGAGCTTATTTGAGCTTATGAAAATAAATTCCTACAAATAACTTGTGAAAATAGCTTATGATATTTTTATAGACTCTTTTTAGCTTATTAAAATAAGCTTGTGAGATAAGCTTATGAAAATAAGTTGTTTTTAGCTTATTCGAAAAAAAACTTTTTGAATAAACGCTTAATTAAGCTGGTTTTAAGTCATGTGCTTTGGCTGTATTTTAGTAGTATTTACATTTGATATTTTGAAGAAGTAACCAATTTCTGGTTTTCTTTTGGCATTATTTCTATATCATGTTAACTACCCTCTTGTTACTTGGTGGTGGCTTGTTGAACTTGAAATAAAAGCAATATGCTTCAAATTTTAATTCCTTTTGTGGTTAATTTTACAAAGATGATATATTGTTTAAGCAACCTTTTTTTTCTAGTTTTAATTGTCAACCTTTTTCAAAGATCTTGTTGTTTGTTTTGTTGATTGTTGAATAATCCTAGCTGGTAACCAGAAGTTCTGAATGTGATGCACTATTGGGTTGTAGGGAAGAATCCATGGAGATGCAATCGGATAGCAATGAAGATGCCATAGCTGGCATTAAAGACATAAGGCAACAGCTTGAAGCTCGCATAGAGTCCCAACACAAGGCGCACATGGAGATTCTTGCTTCTATACAAGCCATAATCCCCAATCTTGTCTCCTCCCTTGACCTTTCTCTCAAGGTTGTCTCTTCTTTCAATCAACGTCCCTTTGCCCCTACCCCTTCTCTGCCTCTGCCTGACCCAAAATTGAATCCCAAAAAACCTGCTGAACTAACTCACCGCTTTAATACTGAAACCTGCACTGACGGCGCTATTGAGGCTGACTTGACAAATCCCAAGAATCAAAAGCCCAAAACATCTCAGGATTCAAACCCAGTTTGCCAGGTGGAATCTGAGAGTGTAAGTCCATTAGCAGTGGTTCGATCAATGGTTGCTGTTTGCCTTTTAGGGAGAGTACCCTTCTCTCCAATTGATTCTTCAACTGTGTCGAGGAAATTGGAGAATGATCAGACAATGACACCGGCTGAGAAGGCTGCGCTTCAGGAGCTTGGGGGGGATTCAGGGCCAACGCTTGCAGTGGAAATAGCTTTGAGGTCGATGGCTGACGATAACGGTGGTGTTGAACTGGAGGAGTTTGTGGTAAGTGGCAAGGCGAGAATTATGGTCTTAAATATAGACAGAACTCGGCTTCTGAGAGAATTGCCAGAAAGTGCACAGTATCATCAACTTGAATCAAGTTCTGGAGATGGAAATGCCAATCAAAATCAAGGTCAGCAAATCACTACCAGTGGAACTAATGTGAATGGTGGTTTGCTTGGGATGGGAAGGCCAGTTCTGAGGCCAATGTCTGATATGTGGATGCCCCATGGGGACCCCCATATGTCAGGGTTGCAGCCAATGTTTCCAGGAGGACCAAGGGGAGCACCTAGAGTAATGGGCATGATGGGGACGCCCAGAGGTATTGGTATTTCATCGATGCATAGACTCCCATTGGGGCCAAATGCAGCAGGGAGTGGTCCTAATTCAATGCCACAGAAACCAAGAACTTTAGAGGATGATATGAAGGATCTTGAGGCTTTGTTGAATAAGAAATCATTCAGGGAGATGCAAAAATCTAAAACTGGTGAGGAGCTTTTGGACCTAATTCACCGACCAACTGCAAAGGAAACTGCTGTAGCTGCTAAGGTTCAAATTCACGGCCTACTATTGGCTTTACACTCAAATTCCCCTTTTGCTTGTTTTTAGCTTTTAGTGCACTCTCGCAATATGTACAGTTTAATATAATCCAGCATGTTTTCAATGTATGGTTTCAGTTCAAAACCAAAGGTGGTTCTCAGGTGAGGCAATACTGTGACTTACTGACAAAAGAGGATTGCCGACGTCAGTCTGGTTCTTTTATAGCTTGTGATAAGGTTAGTAACAAGGACAATATGTTACTGTTTTTCCGTCCCTTTCTTTCATTTCTATTAATTCACTATATATTGGTTTAAGCTGGTATGCTGATTGACAAGTGGTTTTCAATGTAAAGTTACCATGAAAATTGATATTTACATTTTTAATTTGCTTTTCTAGATGAACATTAGTGATCTTTTTCGTGGCAGGTTCATTTTAGGCGGATCATTGCCCCTCATACAGACATCAATTTAGGAGACTGTTCTTTTCTTGATACTTGTCGACACATGAAGGCATGATTTTTACCTCTGATTCCACTTATTTTGAATTGGTTTTCATTATTGTTATATTCATCGTTAGTTTGAGCTGTGTTTTTTTTGTCCTTTGATAGACATGCAAGTACGTTCATTATGAGTATGACCCTACACCTGACGTGTCTCCAACAATGATGGGTGCTCCTCCTCCTCCCAAACCACTTAAACCTCAGCGTGCTGAATATTGTTCTGAGGTGGAACTTGGTGAGCCACAATGGATCAACTGCGATATACGTAACTTTAGAATGGACATATTAGGTCAATTTGGAGTAATAATGGCTGATCCACCTTGGGATATTCACATGGAACTGCCTTATGGAACAATGGCTGATGATGAAATGCGCACTCTTAATGTCCCTGCTCTACAAACTGATGGGCTTATTTTTCTATGGGTCACTGGACGTGCAATGGAGCTTGGACGTGAATGGTATGTGCACTTGTGTCTGGTCATATGCTAATTGTTATTTTGTTATGAAATTCTTTGTTATCTGATTAGTATAACCAATAAAAGATTAAGGCTGCCTTTTGCTAATATTATGTATTTGGCTTGCATATATTTCATAATGCTCTGTCCAGTTTAGAACTTTGGGGATATAAACGTGTTGAGGAGATCATTTGGGTGAAAACAAATCAACTTCAGCGAATAATCAGAACTGGGCGTACAGGCCACTGGCTCAATCACAGTAAGGAACATTGTCTTGTTGGAATAAAGGGGAATCCTGAAGTAAACAGGAACATCGACACTGATGTAATTGTTGCTGAGGTCCGGGAAACAAGCCGCAAGCCAGATGAGGTTTGTATACTACAATATTCACCCAAGTTCTGATAGTTAATTATGTCCCCTTAATGCTTTGACTGACTTTATCTCTAACAAAGATGGTCAATAGTAGTAATTGATGTTGTACCTATAATTTTATGTTTTGAAGGATATCTTATGCTCCCTGTAGTTGTACTTTCCCTCATTCTCTGTAATTAAGTTTAATTTTTTATCCAAAAAGATGTTTTTTACATGATGATAGGCTTGGCCAAGACAAAGGGAAGTTATTAAAAGCCTTTCATGATTTTTTTTCCTGTTTCCTTTCCACAATTTTGATTGTTAAGCCTGCGGGTTCCATCTTGTGATATATCCAATCCCCACCCCCAGCTATTTTTTTCCTTTTCGAAGAGGAGATAGTTTCATTAAACCTAATAGCAATGTTATTTTACTATTCCTGTTATTGAATTTGGATTTATTCACATGCTTGACAATTTCAAAGTCGTCAATGTTTAATCCTGCAGATGTATCCAATGCTGGAGAGGATTAGTCCGAGAACAAGAAAGCTGGAATTGTTTGCTCGCATGCACAATACTCATGCAGGGTGGGTTTTATTGACTAATATCTATTTCCTTTTCTTTCATGGTGGTATTCTTAAAATAGTTTGATTGAGATTAATTCTAGTGAATCTTTGGATTTTGAATGGCTTTTGATGCTATGTTAGTGGAGTTTGCATGATATTGTTCTATTAAAAAAATGCTTTCTTGTCATGTGCTTTTGATTTCTTGGGCTAAAGAATCTAACCTGGTTGCAGTTGTGGGTTTAGGGCCAAAATTTCATCCTTGTAGATAGAAATCTTAGGCTGTTTGTGATATTCTTTAATTTTATCATTGATTATTTCTCCATTGTTCCATCAGATGGATGTCACTTGGTAATCAATTGAGTGGTGTAAGGTTGGTCGATGAGGGGCTGCGGGCACGGTTTAAGGCTGCTTACCCAGATGTGGAGGTGCAGCCACCATCACCTCCCAGAGCTTCTGCTATGGAAGTAGACTCTAATGTTGCTGCTCATACGAGGAGTCCATTTGCAGTCACAGAATTGAAGTCAACTCCAACACAGTTTGCAGAACCTGCAGCTCCAGAAACTTCCTTTGCTTCAGAGGATAAGTCAATGGCTGTTGATGTGGACATTGGCTAAGCTTCCACTGATTCAATCATGATTGGTAGGGGCATTTCCTAGGAACACATCATTTTGACCTTTGTACCAGTGTTAATTTGTACTCCTCACTTTTCTTTTCTTTTTTGAAAGGGTAAGAGTAGCAAGGTTTTTTTAGGAGAAATTACATAAATTACAAAAGCCTGTGGCGCTTGCTGCTAGTTATGAGAAGTGTTGTGAAAGTCTCATTATAGTTGTAATTGACTGGCATTTTATTTAATGTTAGGGCATCAATATTGTGAATTTTTTATGCTGCTTGCAGCTTGCGGTGAAATGTACTAGATAGATTCATGAAAATTGAAAGGAACTTGTGAATTGTGATTTTAAGTTCTAAGAATCTGTTTAAAAGAGGCTACTACAACTGGAATGCTGAAGCTTCTCTGGTGGGTGCATATTGTGGTCAGGCACATGCATTGCACTGTCAGATAGATGAAGAGCTTCGTTTCAAACGAAGCTCATGTACAAAATCGGATATATTATGTTGGACATTTTAATACTTGAATAACTGAATCTTGTCTTGGTGGATGTAGTCATATAGAAACACTTCGAATCTTGACTTTAATCTTTTCTTCTTCTGTTGGAATGAAAAAGTAGTCAAAATCAAAATAGATTACAGTCACAAATAATAAGTGGATGAGTACAAAGTTATAGAGCTAGTCACCAGATTGTGATATAAAAGACCATTTGGCTTAGTCCTTTGGTTTGCTGAGGTGGGCACTCCCTAGTGAACTCTACCCAAGATAGATAGATAGATAGATAGATGGATTCAATTTTTATTTTGTTTAGTGAAAACAAAAAATTTCCATGTATGATTTATTGCACTTGTACTCTGCCTTAAAATTTCTCCCCAAACCATCTAGATCTCAACTTTGTACTGGTAGCAGGTCAACTTGGTTTGGAGCTACATGCATAATAGCTATAAACTGAAGGGTAGCTACGTGGAATCAGACTTTGTTCCCAATAATGGTACTAAGTGAGACCACATTGGCAATAGTCATGTAAAGGAATTCAGCCAAAGATCTCTCGCTGTGTTAACGATTTGTGTTGTTTAATGAGTTAAACTTTGAGTACTATCCGTATAAATTAGCATTTTATTTATGGCTTAATTGCACTTTTGGTCTCTCAGGTATCACGATTGTGCAATTTTGGTCCCCCGGGTTTTAATTGCGTCAATTGGGTCCTCTAAATATCATAATTGTGCAATTTTGGTCCCCTAAGTTTCAATTGTGCCAATTGGGTCCCCCACGTATCATGATTGTGCAATTTTGATCCCCAAGTATCACGATTGTACAATTTTGGTCCTCCAAGTATCACGATTGTGTAACTTTTAACATTAACAGCCTACGAAGCACATGTGCGATTGATTTGACACTTAATGAGACTAGTTTGACAGCTTACGTGTCATTCTTATGTGACATTTAATGACGTGCATTTGACCATTAAATTGTGTAATATGACAATGTTGTCTTATAAGAATATCCTATAAATTGTCAAGTTGACTTTACTAAGTGTCAAATTAGTCCCACGTGTCCTATGTAAGTTACTGAAGTTAAAAATTGCACAATCGTGATAATTGGGGGACCAAAATTGCACAATCATGATACGTGGGGGACCCAATTGGCGCAATTGAAACTTGGGGGACCAAAATTGCACAATCGTGATACTTGGAGGACCCAATTGACGCAATTAAAATCCGGGGGACCAAAATTGCACAATCGTGATATCTGGGGGACCAAAAATGCAATTAAGCCTTTTATTTATTTTGGTGATCTAAATAAGCAATTATTTTGTTAAAGATTTGTAACATTTAAAGCATTATACATAATTTAATTATCTTGGATTTATTTTAATCTCTAACTTTAGAGAAGTTATAACACATGAATTTTAATATTATAGTTAAAGGCTGATTTTATTTGGAATTTTTTATGTATTTATTGGTCTGAGTTAAGGGTTGATTTTAATACTTAAAAAGTATATACCATTGAATACTATGACATTTTAGAAAAGGTATCATACGTAGTGTTTTTTCATTATTTTGTTTCAAATAAAATTTAAGATTATTAATATAAATTTCTTTTAGACACTTTATATACTCCAAATATTAATCCTTATTTTTAATTCATGTGCAGGTGGATCGAAGGACTAATGAAAGTTTTCTTTGATAAAATCTTGCATATGAAACTTGTCTGTTTAAACTGTTAACGTGGTACATATCTATCTATATACAGGAAGATTGGTATAGATTTTTAATTTATTTACTTTTTATTTGTAGTAATATATAGACATAGATTGCCTGGCTTTTAATTAATGCAAGGATTCTTGTGATCTATCTTCCACTTGCCAAAACAACAAATTGGTGATGACCATTCCAGAAGAGAAACATGAAACAGTCCCAGAGTGATTCAATTGGACTAATAAGCATGTGTTCATCATAAAATGATTGACTTTGATCAGTAGTCATATGAGCTGCATTAACTACACAAGACAATCAAGCCAATCCGGTTTCTCATTTTTTTTTTAAAAAAAAAAAGTAAATGATGAAATACCTTGCCACTTTCGCCCAATTATGTATCATTAAAAGGACTACGAGCCATATACTAATAATAATAATCTTAAATGTGTTTCTGGGTGCGGACAATAGGGAATTATGCTGTTTCCACTTGCCACCAAGATCTATTGTAGGTTATATTAATAAGTGTTTTAAGGATATTATTTAAAAAAAAAAATTTGTATTGAAAAATTAAATATATTATTTTTTTAAATATTAATTATATTAATTTTTAATACAAAATTCTTTTTTTATTTTTTTAATGAATGCTCTTAAAATATTCATTATCATTTTTCTTTATTGATTAATCAAATGTAAGTAGGTGTCTCCTTTTTCAACCACCCAATCCAAAAGGGCTTGTCTTTTGGGCGAGACAAATTTACGTCATCATTTCCTCCAAATTCTAACAGAATGGACTCGTGATGGTTTTGATAAAGAAAGATGTCTTTCCTAAATTTATCTTTTCAAGAATATAATTTTGATATATTATTAAAATAAATATTATTAATCAATTATACAATATTTTATATGTGATTTTTAAAAAAATTATTATAAAAATCACATATTTTTAATGATATGATAATACCTATAATTAATAATAAAAAATATTTATGCTTCATCTTGAAAACACTTTCACTAATGGGTAGTATTTGATGCGAGGCTAAGGGTGACTACAATCATGACCCGAGTTGAATGGAAAAAGTTCGGGAAGTTTTAGGTAGATAGTGTAATTTAGCTGTGAAATTATGGGATTAATGTAATTTTTAAATTAATTATATAATTGGGGTAAGTCGTATGTAGGATTTGTGACTTTCATATAGAAGTCATAAATCTCAATGACGAATCAGTTTTATATTCATTAAATTAAAAAAAATAACCAATTTCTACTAAAGTCGTAAATAACATATACGACTTTATTGTTTAAATTTTTTTTTCTTTTATGAATCAAGTAAGTCATGGATTCAATCCACGACTTTACTTTTTTAATTTTTTTATATTAAAATATAAAAGTCGTTTTTGTCATGTACCACTTATATCCATTATGAAAATCATAAGTGAGGTATACGATTTCCCCTAAATCCTAACACCATGCACGATACTATTACTATAAAAACTCTATCGATTTTGATCAAGTTTGAAACTTTAAAGACACCCGCAGGAGCTCTCTATTATCAACATTATGAATTTATAATATATATATATATATATATATATATATATATATATAAATTTAAAAAGTGAAGTCGTGGATTGAATCCACGACTTATACCTAAACCAAAGATATAAAGAGGTAAGTCATGATCACCATGACTTACCATGATTCATAAATTTTTTTTTAAACAATGAAGTCTTCGTTGGGATTACGATTTCTATAGAAAAGTCACAAATCCTATTTACGACTTATCCCAATTATATAATTAATTTAAAAATTACACTAGTCCTGTAATTTCTCAGTCAAATTACACTATGTAAGTAAAAAACCCAAAAAGTTCAGTACATCATATACTCTAGAAGGCAAAAAAAAATAGAGAGGTAATATTAGTTATTTAAGCTTAATTACACTTTTTATTATTGAGTTTAATTTTAATTTTCATATATATATATATATATATATATGAGACATTCAAGTTAGTTATTATAAAATTCAACATTTTTAATTATGTGATAATTTATGAGTGATTTACAATATAAAAAATATTAGTGTATATCAATTAAATTCTTTTGATATTTTAATTAAGGATTTAATTAGTATACACTGTCAGTGTAAAGATTTTTTATACTGTCAACCAATAAAAAATTATCAACTAAGCTAAAATGTTTGACTCTTATCCTAAATATCTTAATAGTCATCCATACCATGATTTCTGATTGGTTGACAATATAAAAAAATTTATACCAACCGTGCATAACAATTAAACTCTTTAATTTATTAGAATTTAAATGTGTTTCACATAAAAAGTAAAGATCTTATCCGTCCTTAAATCAGTGTTAATTAATGTGTTTCTCTTTACTGATATAACACAATGTGACACATTACTTTATTTTTTTTTTTTTGGTCTATGGGGAGGTTGATAAAGGATCTTACATGGGAGGGGAATAAAAATTTGTTGTCCCAAAAAATGGTGTCTTGGTATCTCCCCACCAATCAAATATTAGGAATAAGCATAAACATTAATAAGTTGTGATTTTGTTTTTTTAAGTGTCAAATAATTATTAATAGGAGACAGAGAATATGATAGAAAATTGAGATAGAAGATTTTCATTCCATAAAAGGGGGAGAAGGGAAAGGAAAATGAACGTAAGATCCGCACACTTATAATTCATATCTCGCTCAGTAACTAACAAACAATTGAGCTGAACTAAGCGAACAATATCATACCCCATGTAGGTAAAAAATTCATAACAAATGAATACCGCTATGAAGTAGTACGAGCTGTTTTGGTGTAGTGCATGTCTTCAAAGTTCAACTTTATGGTATTTTCTTATAATTTTTACCCTAAAGAATATGATATGAGGGTGTGCAGAGATTGAGAGCACTACAAAATTTCTACACCCGTGAAGTGGGTCGGCAATGGTGGGGGGTGGCGTGAGCGTGAAGGGGAAGAGAGGCTCATCACTTCACGAGACCCAATACAGAGAAATGATAACTCCAATAAAGGTTAAGCGTAGGTCCCACTATTATTAACTATATTCCAACGCAATACTCCAACGTATAGCAACCACACCACACCAACCCACCCTTCCTCCCAAACCCACAAATGCTTAAAAACAACATTAATCCTTTGTTAGTTCCCACTTCCTGTTCATTGCACATGGTCTCTTTCCATATTATGCAAAGACAGAATCTAATCTAATTTTATAGATTAAAAAAAATGTAATGTAGCATGTTCTATACATTTGATATTGGGGGTATGAAGAACTATTGAACTAACATGTGTGCACAATAAGAAAATGACATTTTGAAAAGGCGATCATGTGCTTTTAACATTTCATAGTACTGTGACTGCAGCGGTGATCAACTGAGGCATGAATGGGACAGAGCAACTCATGACCATTCAAAATCAATATACCTACTATTTCATGTGTCCTCCCTCATCTAAACAGTTTTTAGGACCAGAAATTTGCGGGTTGATTGTTATGGACATGAGACTATGAATTCTTGTCAAAGATTCCAAAGTAGAAACTGGATCTAATTTATATCGATACTTGGGGTAAAATATTTTTTATACCATTAACCAATTATGTATTATGATATTATTAAAAATATTTAACTCTTTCAAAAGTTATACATATGATAATATATTATTAGTTACCAATTTGAATGGTATATCATTCAAATTAGTAAAATATATAGAAAATAATATAAATTCAACATCGTTAAAAATCGAAAAGGATGAATCTGCGAACAAACTCACAGCACCCAGGTTAATAGGTATAAAACGACAAAATGCCTACAAATGTGACAAAATCAAAGTGACCGAAATACCCATGCCTCCGGATCTGTAACGTTGACGCTCAAGTCTTGATTGAATCTATAATGGATCGAAGCTGATCTGTCAATCTGAACCAAACGAACACCGCAACAAGACGGGAAACCAAACAACGCCGCACCAAGACGACGAACAAAACAACACACTCTTTGAAATTATCTAAAACATTTTTTGAGTTACTTTTTTTTTTTATAATAAATTTCTTTTTGTTTCAATTCTTTCATGTATAAATTATAGAAATGAATCATCTCATATGTTTTTTCTTGTCATGTGATCATGTAAAGAAAAGAAATAGATAAAAAAGATTTTATTAGTGGAATTTTATGAATTATGTTCGGATAAAGAGAGAAGGGGCTGCTTATATTATTAATTGAATATGATCCATTCTTATAAATACTTGAAATCATAAAATTCAATACCCAACATGTCATCAATTATAGATATGAGCCGTTTATAATTTCAGAGAATTTATGATTATCATATTCCTTTACAGGTTCTGCTTAAGCAAAACCTTGAAAGGAAAAGGATAAGAAAATATACATCCACTCATAGATTTGAAGAAATAAAAAACAGTCCTATTCACAGTTGGAGCAAGTTAAGACTTGCACACAACAAATCAAATATCATTCGTTCTATTGGTATATCATGGCTCTTTAGAGACAACTAAAAGAATATTAAACTAATATTTTTCTGTGCTTTAAGAATGACAAAAAGAGTATTTAGTATATACTTTTCCCCCTAACTTGGGCACTTAAACGTATAAGTAATAGGTATATTTACCAATTTATTTATATATAGAGATTTAATAATCATTTTGATTAGTTATACTGTTAAACAATCCCTAAAATCCCGCCTTTAAAATTTTAAGAACTGATCATGAACCTGGTAGCCACAACTAAATTTCCCCTATAAATACTTGACATAGCTTCACTCCCTACATATACCTCAAACAAATACCAAAGTGCCTTTCTTAGGATGGAGCTCTTGTGGAAAGCTCACATGAGGGTACATGTGAGACCCTCTTTCCTCCTCTGCTTTTTCTAAAGTAGCATTCTAGTCTTGTATATGCAAATCTTTGCTGCATAAGTGCATATACAATTAGAGTTTTTGCAGGAAAACCCCTTAGCAAGATTATAGGGCTACCTATACTTTTCTAACAATTTTTTCTTTCTCACCTGGTGGTTCCATATTACAGGTTACTAGATTAGTTTCAGCTCTCCTTTTGGTGACACTACTGAGTTCAGAGAGAGGTGAAAGCAGAAAAGCCAAAATTGGGACCACTTCCATTGAGTACAGTGCTATAAATTGCAGAGCTCACAGTGCTTCATTGACTGATTTTGGTGGTGTTGGGGATGGAAAGACATCTAACACAAAGGCCTTTCAGTCTGCAATCAGTCACCTGAGTCAGTATGCTACTGAAGGAGGGGCTCAGCTGTATGTCCCTGCTGGGAAATGGCTTACTGGGAGCTTCAGTCTCGTCAGTCACTTCACACTCTTTCTAGACAAAGATGCTGTTCTCCTTGCTTCTCAGGTATCTCATTCATTTCTAGATAAAGTATCTATTTCTTTTAGATTTTACAAAAACAAAATTATGTCGGAGGAAAGTTTTATTTTCACGTTTGTATTGAGAATAATTTCAATCAAATAAGTATTAAGAGCTTGTTTGTTTTAGATTCTGCAAAGATAAAATCACGTTTGAAAATCACTTTGGGAGAAAGCTCTTCTTACATAACTTCCAAAATAATTGTCTCGGAAAGAGTTATTTTCACGTTTGCATTGAAAATAATCTAAACCAAACGAACACTAAATAATCACAAATACGAGATTCAAGATCAAAAGTTGGTTAGCATTCATTTTGATGACCAAGTAATCACAAATATCAGTTCTTTCTATATGTCTTCAAACAGAATATATTTATACCAAAGCCCATCCAAAAAAATTCTCCATACATCTCTAAGGATCAGAACCTTTCATCCTCAGTTGTTTTACTTTAATGAACTTTAAACTTCAAATCTTCCACAATTTTCAGTATTCCTTGCATAATTATCATGCCTTTGATTTTAAAATTAGTGTTATTTTTCCATCATAGCCTTTGAAAGTAGAGGCAAAAGTTTTTTTTTTTTTGCTGATTATACTGATTGTGGTATTTGAACTAATGTTGTTGTTCCACCCAGTTAGCCTCATCTGTCCTTTCTTGAACCTTTCCTTTTGGCAACATTTAGCAATAAATATTTCCAAGTCTGATGACAAAATAAAATAGGCAATGAAATAAGTTAGGAAATGATGCTCTAAGCTTTTATTTTTTGCATGGTTGAAAACATTATAAGAGTGGATTTTATTGAAGGAAAATTAATAAGATATCCTTGGTTTAGTACTCTAGCTAGAATTTCTTGAATGTCAGAATAAAAGTAATCTGTTATTCATCATTGTCATAGACTCGCCACAATTTCATGATAATGGAAATAGACGTTTTTGAAGGGATTCACTTGAGTTACAAATGAGGGAAAACGTCCAATAAATGAAATATGAATGTGTCACAAGGTTCCTCACTTCCTACTGTTACTAGAATCCTAGACTATCAAAGTAATATTGCGAATTAATTCATGAAAGCAATATACAAACTCCTAAACCTTTGATTCCCTAAAAACTGTTTACAAGCACCCTTATTGATAATTTGGGTGCCATAGGAAATGAACCTTTAATCCCCATAATCTCTTCATCCTAACGCTTTTGGTCTATTCCTCCTAGACCCTAATGCGTTGTATGGATAAGAAAAGAAGTAGAACAGAAAAAAGTAGGGAAGAAAGACGTAATAAATACATCTTTAGATTTTGGATTGAAAAAAATAGGAATAAAGTAGTAAAGAAAGAAAAGTTAAGTTTTATTGTAAAGATATATTTATCTCTAATAATATATTTTTATATTCTAAAAATGAATGATTGAATTGTCAAATCAATTTTTTCGTCTTTTTCTCTGTACCCTCTTGGCTGGATAGGGGAGAATTTTTTTTGATGCGGGACCCACTCAGTTTTCTCTCCTTTGCCAAAGGGTGGAAGTTGTAATTTTCTCCCCCCACTTCTGTCTTCTCTAAATCATTGGAAACGATCAGTGTAAAAGTGTGTTTGCATTCGTACATCCACACACTCTAGATTGACTTCTAAAAATTATGTTAATGTAAAGATATTTTATATTATTAGTCAATCAAAAATTATCACATCATTTAAAATATTTAATTTTTACTATAATTATAATGATTACATATAAAATTATTTATAATCAAATGATAAAGGAATTTTTTTTTACATCAAAGATATATCAAAATGAAAGTCTTTAAACAAAGGAGCAACAGTTGCGGACGTGACACATTTTTGGCACTTTCATCACGTGTGACAGTACTAACTATAACTTTTTCATTGTATTAATCTATTGGTTTAGGATATTACTGAGTGGCCTGTGATCGAACCACTCCCATCCTACGGTAGAGGAAGAGACGCAGCAGCGGGAAGGTACACCAGCCTCATATTTGGAACAAACCTCACTGATGTTATTGTCACAGGTATGAAAAAGTTGCAGGGCACAATTATCAAACCTTTGGTTAGGGTTGGTGAAACATTTCAGCAAACATGTGCTGAACATCAACCAGTTTGAATTCCATTCCCCAAAGTTTACTTACTCTCATTGAAAATAATAAGAGTCATTTTGGTAAAATTAGTTGTTAGCGGATAAGCTAGCTTATAACGGATAATTTATAGCAGATAGCGGATAAAATAGCTGATAGCTGATAACGGATAAGCTAGCTGATTTTATATGGAAATGTTTAGTAAAACTAACAGTTGAACTAGCTGAAAAATATAAAATAACATAAAAGGACATCTTCATTAATGATTTTACATAAAAAAGAGAGAAGAGGATAAAAGTAGAATTAAATTAAGATAATAAGGATAAAAGTGAGAAAAAAATGAAACGCTATAAACTATAAGCTCAAACGCTAAGTAGCGTTTGGAAAAAACGCTATAAGTTTGTGAAAAAACGTTATAAGCTCGTGACAGAAGCGTTTGCCAAATAGGGATACTTTCTCATCTGCTATAAGTTCGCAGAAAGGACATGCCAAACAGGCTCTAATGTTATTTATTTATTTTATCTATCAATTTATTATTGAATTTAACTAAATTCTTACTCCATATTTTTTTGTCATGCTTTTTTGGTAATATATATATATATATATATATATATATATATATATATATATATATATATGTTTGTTTTTTTATTTTTTAATCTTTTGTTAATTATTTATGTTCTATGGGGTCCCTCTCATCTACTAGATTTTTGCTATATCCTCGTATAAAATTCTTCTACAAATCCTCTTACTACTAAACAAAAAAATATTAAATAAAAAAGTAATGCCTCCTATGTTTTAAAAATATAAATAAAAAACATTCGATAACTAATTAGTAAATGAGAAGATTGAACAAAGATATTTTTTTTTACTCGGATCAACTTACTTCATTTCAATAGAAATAATATCATCAATACAAGAGGGAATAGTAGTAAAAATATGGGGAGAAGCTAATGATGCGACTACCCCAAGTAGTTTATGAGTTGTCACATTTGTTTGTCTTTTAATAAACTCGACTCTAGAGTTTGGCAAAGAGGAAAGAAGTTGCTTGCAGTTGGACTGAGAAATAAGGATGCCAAATTCTGAGAAGTCCTCATGATTTTGAGCAAAGAGATTTAGAATTATGATTAGTTAAATTAAAATATAAAAAACATTCACTCTCCTTGTTGTTAACTAATCAATTATGACCCATGTGATAACAGGGAAAAATGGCACCATAGACGGTCAGGGTGCATTTTGGTGGCAGCAATTTCACAACAAAAAGTTGAAGTACACTCGCCCCTACCTGATTGAATTAATGTTCTCAGACAACATTCAAATCTCAGATCTAACGCTCCTGAATTCTCCATCATGGAATGTTCATCCTGTTTATAGCAGGTAATCCTACCCTTCTCATATAGTCATATTGTCACATTCAAGTTTTAAAAGCCCTCAAAATCGCATTTGACCTTTTGTGACACTATCATTGTTAGTTGTTAAAACCTGTGAAATTCACTTCAAATTTTAAGATTATAACTAATTTTTGAACACTACACAGCAACATTATTGTGAAAGGCATCACCATCATCGCTCCTGTCACATCTCCAAACACAGATGGCATCAACCCAGGTCAGTATTTGGATATTAATTTTATAATAATGTCACAAAACTTTGAAATATACTTCTAATAAGAGAAGACTATTTATAATTAAATAATAAAAAATGTGCAAATATGAGTTAGTGTATGGATATATGTGTGAGTAACTGTATTCCAAAACCATATACAGCATAGAAAAAATAAAGTATGAATTGATATTTTTCTCTCTCTTTTTTGTTTTGTTTTTACCATTAGATTCTTGCACAAATACCAGAATTGAAGATTGCTACATAGTTTCTGGGGATGATTGTGTGGCAGTGAAGAGTGGATGGGATGAGTATGGCACAAAGTTTGGGTGGCCAACCAAACAACTAGTGATCAGACGGCTGACATGCATTTCCCCATACAGTGCAACCATAGCCTTGGGAAGTGAGATGTCAGGTGGGATCCAAGATGTCAGAGCTGAGGACATCAAAGCCATCCATACAGAATCAGGTGTCAGAATTAAGACAGCAGTAGGGAGAGGAGGGTATGTGAAGGACATATACGTGAAGAGAATGACCCTGCATACCATGAAATGGGCATTTTGGATGACTGGTAATTATGGTTCACATGCTGATAGCCACTATGATCCTAATGCCTTACCTGAGATCAAAGGCATCAACTATAGAGATATAGTGGCAGAGAATGTGACCATGGCTGCTAGGTTGGAAGGAATCTCTAATGACCCGTTTACTGGAATCTGCATTGCTAATGTGACCATTGGGATGGCAGCCAAGGCCAAGAAACAACCATGGACGTGCACTGATATTGAAGGGATCACAAGCGGGGTGACCCCTCAGCCATGTAATTTGTTACCTGATCAGGGGCCAAACAAAATCACAGCATGTGATTTTCCAACTAAGACTCTACCCATTGATATGTTGGAGCTTAAGAGTTGTACTTACAGCATAAAACATGCATGAGTCATATGTCAAGATGTATCCATATAGTTATTTATTTAAGACTAGTCTTTCTCAGATTATCCAAAAAGCATAGCTCAAGTTGAAAGATGAATTATCTGTCAAATTATAGTAATGAAACAACTTTCGTTTTTCTTTACAAGTCTATGAGATGACTTGGTGCTGCTAAGAGCCTGTGCGTTACAATGTTAACATTAATTAAAATTTACTAGTTAAGCTTTGCTAAGATACAGATTTGTCTGACTACATAAAAAACATAGCTAACATGGAAAACTTTTAAAATATTTCTAACACTAACAAACCATTACATTTATGTTATCTCATACAATGGGCTAATGTCTGACCCACAAATTAAAACTTTTCTCGTGTATTTTCCATGGTCTACAGGATAGAAAAACTGGCAGCAACAAGGAGTTGCAGCTCTTGGATATTCCTGCTGAAACCTTCGAGTAACGTACGTTATAAACGTACGTTTGGCTTGGGTCCAAACCTACGTTTGTCCCAAAGGAACTCTATAGATATTTTGTCCCAAACGTACGTTTGCAAATTTCGAACAATAAACCAAATATGCACACAATCATCCAACAATCTGAGATGAGACTTAAACAAAAGACAGCTCACAACAATCTCAATGAATCTCAATATGTCCAATATGTTTCATGTTTCATATCTTGTGGAGATCTGCAATTTCCCAAGTAGAGTCGTAACTTGTAAATTAGTCATCAAGTATTTCACTACACATATACAACATAAATGCAAAATCTCAGTGAATGATGGTTGCTCAAAGTCAAAACTGAAAGGTCTGGGGCAAACAGGTTCCTCATTGATATCGTGGAGTGGAACCATGTATGGGTGGCAAAAAGCATCAAATAAGGTATTATCAATAAAATATAGACAAAAAGAAAATCCCGTCATTTATAAAAGACTATTGTTAGACTTAGATATATTGTCAAGAAACATGAGAATTGAGAAAAATTAGAATTTTAATGAACTCACAAAACTAGTTGGACCATATAACATACAGTAACCTTATTACACAATGACGCAAATGGTAGTGATGACCAAGACAACTATACAAATAGTCTCAAAAAATGAGCATAGGGCCCACTTAAACCAGAAACAAACTTGCCATTGATCTAGTTTGTTCCAAACTAAGAAATCATTGGAGGTCAGCAAACACTGCACAAACTTGGGCAATTTTGAAACAAAATCACAAGGAATTATACCAAAATTTGAATTGATACCCTGATTTATTTTTTTCCTTGTTTTTGCTTCCTGTGGTACTTGTTAGTGCTAAAGTTGTTCAACTTGATCTTTCACATCAATGTCTGTCTCCCATATCAGTCCAAGTCATATACAGCTCCAGGAACAATAAGCTGTACCTATTCAATAAAACTGGGAAAAAAAATAGCATGCCACTTTACCTGTAATGCGCCTGTTTGGATCAAGACATGCAGCTTCTCTAGCAAATCAACAGCACCCAGAGACATGTTGGGAAATCTAGTAGAAGGCAGGATGAAGCCTGTTCAATGTAATAGGTGGTGTGGGTCACACAATTGAGGTGGGACCTACATCACCTATTACACTGTTTAGGCTCCATCCAGTTTCCTAGGTCTTTCCTTAATATAATTACATTTTAAATATATATTGTTACAAAAACCCACAAATGACAATTACTATTTAAATTCAAAACAAAAAAGAAGAACATCACTGAGTGAAAGTCCAAGGTAATTCAGCATATTAGATTACATGTAAATTGTAAAGCCAATTAATAATAAAATATTTTCACTTGTCTATTCTATAGGAAGTGAACTGAATTATGCATATCCAGCACAGATTTATAATACATTTTTCAGATAGCCAGAAAACCAACAATGGACAAAATTCGATCCTCAAATATCAATGAAAACACATATTTAAGACAACAGCCTAAGGACTGATGAAAATCAAAGCATAATCTTTCTAATGATTGAAGGTTATTAACAACAATGGAATGATGCAACAAGAATCAAGACAAAAGAAAAATCTAGAAGATAGGAAAGAAATCTGCTAAGAATAGCTCACATAAAAGTTGATAATAGGTTAACACTTTAGAGTGTGGCTAGTCACCTATGCAGAAGGAGACAGGGTTTATGTTAAGCCGCGATCACATAGGCAGAGTTCAATGTAAGGTGTTATGTGAAAGCTTGCTTTGTAGTTGGGAGTCTAGAGTACGCACTCTGACTTGAGAGCCTTGGCTCTTCCTTTCCTTGTGCTTTTCTTCTTTTTTTCACATATCAATACAGAAATTCAGTTTACTGATAGGAATTTCCTATCATCATCTGCAACAAAGGTTACACTCAGTACATTGCCTTAACAAATTCAAGATTTAATAGTTCATGTTTTCAACCAGCCCACCGTCTAGCATTTCTTCATAATCAAGTATCTATTATTATTTTATAAAACTATGCCTATAAAAGGCCATTGCTTGTACCGTGTAATAGTATGATCATTGAGCGAATGAAGAGAAAGTTCAATTGCTTCTCTTCCTCCTTGGTTACTGTGTAAAGTTTATCTTTAGGTGTGAGGGAAATACTTGGTGAGTCCTATGTATGTGCTGCGATATCAGGTGGCACAAAGCCTCATCAACTGCAAAGCATCAAGTAAGGTACAATCAATAATAAAATCAAGACATGGGAAATTCGTAACCTATCTCTTAAAAGCATTGAAGAAAGGATCCAACAGTTTGAGGCTTTGAGTTAAAAATTGGGGTCTTCATCATCACACCAAAACAACCAATTCAATCAACAAACAGATGTTGCCAATCACGCCTAAATCTACTTGACTAAAAAATTTGACAAAAATCTAGAATGGAAAACAAATCAACCACCAAATGAAGCAATAACTCCACTTACATTTTAATCTAAATTAACAAGAAGGGTTTGATTAGTAGCAAAAGATACTTTCTTGCTTTCACATTTCAGGTGTTCCAAAAGCAGAAGATGCAAGTAAAACATAGCTCAAAGTAAGGACAACCCTTTACACAAAAAACAATAACAGAACAAATGAATTCAACATAAGAAAAAGCTCAAACTCACAAAAAAGAAAGAAAAAAGCTTTTGTTTGCATAGCAATCAATACCATTGGCGCTTCTACCCACAGGGCGAATAGGAGGGACATACTTCTGGAAACCACAAAAAGGTTGTCGTAGATATTGTACTGAACATGGCGTCCACCATGAGCGGGTACTCCTTGATGTTATGCTCAGCTGACTCCACAGACATGTCTATGATATGATATGAGCTCTTCAAAGTTTTAAGTTCTAACTCACAATTCAAAAGGGAAGAGACCCAATATAGAAATGATGATTCAGAGTGTGAAAGGAGCTAACTTTGAGGTTTTTAACATTTTATTGTTTTGAAGTGGACACGCACACGCAGACACGCTCATGTGAACCCGTGAAGAAAATTGACCTCCTTTCGTCTACTTCTCTTTTTCATGAACATTGGTGTGCTGTCATTGAATTGTCAATAGTGATCTTGGACTTGCGATGATTTTTTGTTGATTTTAGAAGGAAAATGAAATTTGTACACAGAAAATATCACACCTGCAGCAACATTATAGTTTAATGTGAGTGTAATTTTAGGTGTTATTGTATATTATTTATCAAAATAACATGAATTTATGTTATATATAAAGTAAAATTATATGTTGTATTCAAGGTCTTCAAATACTAAAACTACGAATTCAAAAGTGATGATATTATTTGTTTAATTTGTGTATGTAATCCTTCATTTAGCTCATGCAAAGTTTTATCTTGTTTTCTTCTTTCTTTTACTATCATGCAAAGTTTCGAGTGGTTGGACGGTAAAAGGTTAACAAAAGAATAAACTCAAATGTAGCATAGATGAGAATGTTGCGTTGGAAAATGCAAAATGGGTTCATCCAGGGTCACTTATGGCCTAAAGAAATAGTCAGAGGCTGCCAAACCTAACAAGGTGTCCACAGATTAGCATGAAAAGATCTGGGAGACTCTTAGAAACTTTTTATGAATAGGTTGGCAACCTCTGCTGTGCAAGAAAAGATCTGGGAGATTATTGGAAGAATATGATGAAGGGCTGACATATATATGATTTTGTTATGGAGTATTGTCTTGGCACTTATAATTATTTCAATAATTAGTAGAGCTAAAATTATTTCAATAATTTCTTAGATTATAATTGAAACATACATTAAACCACTGAAGATCTAATCCATTAAAGGCAGTGAAGTCGCAAAGGGACAGTGAGGGAGGGACTGCAAGAAAGAGTGAGTTTAGATGAGAGTCACTCACTAATTATCTCCAGTTTTGAGCTAAGCAAAGCAAAGAGTAAAAAGGATAAATTAAAAGGTTGGTTGGAGGGAGTAGTAGGAATCCGTTCTTCACTTACCCAATATCTGACGCCATAGGAATAGAGGTTGCCAATTGCGTTGGGGACAATGTACAGTGGCGAGAACGGCATGGACAACAACACGAGCAGAAAGAGACGTGCACAGCACAACGATTGAGTTGAGAGCATGTCACATTTTCATCACGATTCTCATTTTTCACAATTAGTCACGTAATTTTATATAGAGTAAATAATTTTGGTCAAGTTTATTTTTACTAAAGGTCCAAACTGGTTCCATAAAAAAAATTGAAATCCTTTTTTATTCCTAATAAAAATAAATTAATCGTTTAATCATTTATAATTATAAATGTAAGACTTAATCATACATAATATCTAAATTTAACCTAATTAAAAAGTTTAGATTCAATTCATGATAAGTTTTTTTTTTTTTACTGAAATTCATGCTAAGTTAACTCTGCCAACTTAAGTATGAACATCCATAATGTAATATGAACTTAGGGTGCGTTTGAAAAATCTTATAGAGAGCTTATAAGAATATTTTATAAAAATAAATTTATACAAATAGTTTATGAATATAAGTTGTTTTTAGCTTATTTGTAAAAGAGTTTATTGAATAAGCGCTTAATTAAGCTATTTACCCAAACGCATCCTTAATCTATAATGGGGAATGCATCCCCTCATTTTATTTTTTTCATCTTGAATCTCAACCCCTCATCTAATATTTTGAAGGAGAGAGAAAGATTGTGTTTAAAATATTAAGAGTAAAGGCTCATTTTAATCCCTAACAGTGTTTGAGGTATCACTTTTCATCCCTGAGAAAAAAAACTCACTGCATAATCCCTGACAATGACAAAAGAGGGATAAGTCAGTCTCCCTGTTTGTCTCCATCCTAAACATAGCGTTAAAGTGATGATATATACCGTCAGTGTGCCGAGGCAAAGTTGTCGAAATCGAGATCCTACGCAGGGATTGGGAGTGGGGGGAAGAGACGTAAAACCGGGATCGTAACATGGATCGAAGATCCTACCAAAAACATAAATGTATATCTAAACATAAACGACTAAGTTAAGAAATGAGAAACTGCAACCAAGGTCGAACTATATAGTACGAATTAAACAGAGAAGGCGACTCATAGTTCCAAAGAAGGAGTTAAAAAACCCTTACTAATATGGAAACCCACTTCGAACTTAAACCCACAATCGAACCGTGTTGTCACCGCCATAGACACATGTCATTGTCATAGTCATCGCTAGTCGCAGTCGTTACTGTTGCACTCATCTTGGCTGCTCTCAAGTTCCCCAAACGTGTTCAAAGGAATATATAAAGGTTGAATGTGAGGGTTTAGGGTTAGTTTGGGTTGAAAAATGGGTTAGGTCAGGCTGGGCATTACCTGGTTTCATAGAAAATCGAGAAAAAAGAGTATTTCATCAAATCTCTAAAAATTGCACGATTTCAGCGATTCTACGATCTTTCCCGTCAATCCCACCCCGAGTTCATCAATACGAGTTTTGGTCGGGATCTAGATTGCAAAGGGTATGATAAAGATCTCGATCTTGACAACCTTGTGCCCAGGTGTCTATTAAATTTGTCCATATGACCTGTGTTGATGCATCTAGTGTGGTGTATATGATGCATATGGTGTGTTGCTTGTAATATGTAGGGACTAATGTGTCCCACGATAGAAATTGTCAGAGACTAAATTGGGTTACTTATATAATAATTGAGGACTTTATTGGGTCAATGCATAATTATTCTCATTATCTATTATGCATGTAGGGACTATTGCTTGAGCACCTAACTTACTAACGGTACGCATTAGCACTCTAATGACGTGTTCAGGATGGAAATAAATGGAGGGACTTTTGTCATTCTCGAAGATTATTCAGTGAGTTTTTTTTTCTCAGAGACGAAAAATGGTACCTCAAAAATTATTGGGAATTTAAATGAGCCTTTACTCAAATATTAAAAATGGGGATAAGGGAATTTAATGATGGGATTAAAAATATAATCCTCGTGCTTTTTTTCAACATGAGAAAATCTATTTTGATCTATATCCTGATAATAATTTGAAAATAGAAAAGTCTTTGCATTACAAATAAGGCTGTACATTGTCAGTAAATAACCATGTTTATTGAACATGATAATCAGGGTTCAATGCTTGTCCCTTCATTAAAAAAGGCTTTACTAGAAAAGATTGTATCCATTTTGATGATCTTTTTCATTAAAAGAGATTAATCTCTTATTATCATTTGCAATAATGCAAAACAAAAAATGTTCGAACTTTTTTTTTTCACATGACATATTTATTTTTAATGATGTAAATTTGGAAAATGAGAAAGTACCTTGCAGAATTAGATCTCTTCAACTCAACTTTAAAATTATTTTGCTAAATTGTTTTTGGATTTAATTGATATATACCGTCAATGTAAATTTTTTTTACACAGATAATCAATTAGAATTTATCACATAAGCTAAAGTGTTTGACTTTTATTTTAACTATCTTAAAAGTTACATACATCATAATTTCTGATTGATTTTCAATATATAACAATTAAACTCAATGTTTTTTCGCTGAATTATTTTGTTAAATGTTAAAATATTTTGGCAAACATAATTTAATGAATTTGAAGTGAACATTTTGACCAGAAACCGCATTATCTCTTGCCGTTTTTTTCGAACGCAGTGGATCAAGTATAGGGTTGAAGATTATGAATACAATGTTATCGTAAAAAAGAAAGAAAAATTGATGTTGATATTGCAGTTTCTTTGATTTTTTGTGTTACTGTTTCTCATTTGCGATTCAGTATATCAATATGTGATTGATCCGAGTGATAACGGATTCGAATTCTTTAAATAAGTGATTAGGGATTTGATGTCTGATTCTTGTGTATGAAGAAAATTTGATTGGGAGAGTTTAGCCCTTAAATATCATACAGTATTTCATAAAATTAGTTTTTATAATTACACACGGATGATAATTTTGAAAAACCAAAAAATTTGAGATGTCCTATTATTCATTTATAAATATTCATTTTTTCACACCTACACGTGCTAAATATTAAAATTTGATAAACATAGTTGATTCAGCAATCAACTGTTATTTTCTTTTCTTTTTTATTTTTCTATGATGGCTAGCAATACAGTGGTTAACATATTATTTTTAATATGAGAAACAATTTTTTAACATCATAATAGAGATACTATAGGGTATCTCTTTGTTTTAGTGATGTATTTTTGATATGCGTATATATAAAAAAGATAAAAAAAATAAGTGAGAAATAAAGATAAATACATACGATGTCAGATACTGTATCTAAATTTTGTTATTAAAAAAAGATAGCTCTTTTAACATATACTACCTATTATTTAGGATTCACTAAATAAAAAATAAATTCATATTATTTTATAGATTTAATTTGTATGCACTGTTAGTATAAATATTTTTTATACTGTCAATCCATCAAAAACTGTCATATAAGCGAAAATATTAGACTCCTATCCTAACTAACTTAAAATTCATTCCTATTATGATTTCTGATTGATTGACGATATAAAAAACTTTATACTAACAATACATAATAATTAAACTCTTATTTTATGTCAGTACTAAAGAATATGTTAAAAAGATATAGGCTAAATTGTAATTTTCGTCCCCAAAGTTTTTCAGTTTGGCGAAAATGGTTTCCCAATTTTTTTAACAAATTTAGTTCTCCTAAAATTCAAATGTTATGAATATGGTCCCTATATATTTTTAGCTTCACTTTTGGTCCCTCAAAATTGTGGGGTATTTTCAATTTTAGTCTTTAAAAACCATGGATTTTGAAAAAATGGAGGACCAAGAGTGCAAAAAATCTATGAATTCAATGGATCAAAAGTGCGATTAAAAAATATGGGGACCAAATTCACAACATTTGGATATTAGGAAGACAAAATTCGGCAAAAAAAAATTGGGAGATTATTTTCGCCAAAATGAAAAACTTGAGGAAGGAAAAATGCAATTTAATCAAAGATATATGCCGAATTCTTTGGTGCCTCAAATGTAATTTATCCTGCATAGGTGATCCAATCAAATGATGATAATCATTTGATTTGATTCATTAACATAACCTATTTAATTAAGATGATACATTCTAATTAGATAAAATAATTTTTATCCCAAAATTATTAAAGGTATCGAAAAAAGGATCAAAATATATTACTGATATTTCTCACTTTCCATATTATCTCAAATTTGGAGTTTTTTTCTCTATACTCCACCCACAGCACAGCAATGACAGCATCTCATGTTGATCTGCTTTTCTTTTTCATCAGACAGAAAAAAGAAAAAGAAAAACACACCAGGTTACAGACAACAAACGCAAGCCTCCTTGCTGTGCTGGCCACACCACTTTCCTCTTCTTCTCTGTCCTATTATGATCCTATACTATTACTATCCTATTTTCTCTCTCACCAACCCAACATTAACTTCACACTCTCTCTCTCTCTCTCTCTCTCTCTCTCTCCTCCAAATTTGATTCAAAAAGATACCTTCTTTACTCCATTTCTCATCTACTCACTCTCCACTTTCTTCCCTTGCGAGAGAAGATCACACTCACCTCAAACTCAAAAAGTTGACCCCTTTCTACATCTTCATCCAAAACCAATGCCACCCATTTTGTAACACACATCACTTGTTTCTCTCTCTCTCTCTCTCTGAAACCAACCATGTCAGTGTACGATGCAGCTTTCGTAGACACAGAGCTCTCAAAACGAACCTCAATCTTCGGCCTTCGTCTCTGGGTAGTCATCGGAATCCTCGTCGGCTCCTTCATCGTCCTCACCCTCTTCCTCCTCTCTCTCTGCCTCACCTCCCGCCGCCACCGCCGCAACAACAACAACAAACTCCAACACCTCAAATCCGCCGGCGCCGCCACCCCAGTCGTCTCGAAGGAAATCCAGGAGATCGTGCACGCGCCGCCTCCGCCTGAGATCCACGTGGACATCGGGAAAACGGAGCACAGGGTGGTGGTGTACTCGGATCGTGCATCGAGCGGGGAGAGCAAGGGAACGGGGGGGAGCGTGTGTGAAACGACGTCGTCGTTTGGGAGCGGGAGCGTTGGGCCTGAGGTGTCGCATCTTGGGTGGGGGAGATGGTATACGCTTAGGGAGCTTGAAGCTGCGACGGATGGGTTGTGTGAGGAGAATGTGATCGGGGAAGGTGGGTATGGCATCGTGTATCGTGGGGTGCTCACTGATGGCACCAAAGTTGCTGTTAAGAACCTTTTGAATAACAAGTATGCTTCTATTTCTCTATTTCACCTACTACTACTACTACTACCTTTGCTTTTCCTCATAACAATTTCATAATATGCTTTCATTACTTCAATCAGGGGAGTGTGTAAGTGGTTGATTATAGAGTCAAAAAAACCATTTATAATGTCCTATTTATAGTAAATATGATGTCAGAGTTTATCCCGATCTTCATATGTCTAGTCCTGATTATGAGGGTGGGTTAAGTGTTAAAGTCTCATATGTTTTTGGGTTGGAGGTTCATTGCAAATTGCCAAATTTATTTATTTATTTATTTATTTATTTTGTTGTATTCTTTTAGTTTATTTAAAAGAATTATGGCAAAGTTATTGCTTGAGCTAAACTAATGCTATGTGATGTTAAGTTCAGAATGCAGCTTTACTTGCTTCTTCTAAAATTTAGATGATTAAGAACTAATTTTTCGTTCTCTGTAGTTATTTTTTTTTTTCTCCTGAGCATTGATTGGTTTTTTATTGTAGGATAGTGTTCTCTACTTTTTAATCCTTTTTTTGTGTGTTATCCTTGTCTTCTATTGTTAGGACAGGAGGTGTGCTGTAAAGTGACTCGCCTATGTGAAGAAAAGAATCCTCTTTCTTTTTTCCAGGCCCCTGTATTCACTTTTCTTACTACTGAATTGATAATGTTGTTAATTGTCAGGAGTTTTGCAATTTATTACTTACTGTTGCTATCTCGTACAGGTTCTCTGGTCTAGGTCTTGTATTAGTCTTTCTCTTAGATGTAAGCACTTAATGTGTAAGTCGTTTTCAGGGGCCAAGCTGAGAGAGAATTTAAAGTAGAGGTAGAAACAATTGGTCGTGTGCGGCACAAGAATCTTGTTAGGTTGCTTGGATACTGTGTTGAGGGGGCATACAGGTATTGACATTTCTTTATTTAATGTATTCATTTTAAATTTTGGAGCTACAAATTTTGTTTATTTTGAAGAGTTGTAAGATTTAAAGTATGGATTTATTTTACAGGATGCTTGTGTATGAATATGTTGACAATGGTAATCTTGAACAGTGGCTGCACGGGGATGTTGGACCTGTAAGCCCTCTGACATGGGATATCCGCATGAGCATTGTATTGTGCACTGCAAAAGGGTACCATATTCATGATCTAATCTGCAATGCATACATTTGTATCCATCTTGTTTCATGAAATGTTTTGATCATTGTGATTTTTGTGTGTCTTTTCAGACTGGCTTATCTTCATGAGGGTCTTGAACCAAAAGTTGTCCATCGAGATGTGAAATCAAGCAACATACTCCTTGATCGCCAATGGAACTCAAAGGTTTCTGATTTTGGGCTTGCTAAGCTTCTGTGTTCCGATCATAGTTACGTCACAACTCGAGTGATGGGGACATTTGGGTTAGTATGCTTTAGCACTTTCCTATCTTTCTTCCAACTGTAATTAGTTTCAGTTCCTGTATGAGCACAATACATTAGCAGTTATTATTACTCTCAAAATTTTCAAGGGATAGTGATTCTCTCCCTTTTTCTTTCTGTAGTTATGTTGCACCAGAGTATGCCTGCACTGGAATGCTGACTGAGAAGAGTGATGTTTATAGCTTTGGGATACTTATCATGGAAATTATCACCGGGAGAAGTCCTGTTGATTATAGTAGACCACAAGGAGAGGTTAGGGACATCACTAACAACAGTCAACAATTTTGAGATTGTTCTTTTTATACTTTTCTATGAAACTCTCTCACTTTTTTCTAACTGTGGAAGTTGGAAAAATTGCAGGTTAATTTAATAGAGTGGTTGAAAACTATGGTTGGGAATCGAAAATCTGAGGAAGTAGTTGATCCTAAGCTCCCTGAGAAGCCTTCTCCAAAGGCTCTCAAACGTGCTCTGTTGGTTGCTCTTCGATGTGTTGATCCTGATGCGACAAAGAGGCCTAAAATGGGACATGTGATCCACATGCTTGAGGCTGACGACCTCTTATTCCGTGATGTATGTTCTTTTTTCTTCTTAAACTCTACATTGAACTTGACTGGGCCAAAATCAAGACAATTCAACATTGCTATAATAATCTGATACATACATATCACTTTTTTCCCTTTTTCTTGTCTGTAGGAACGAAGGATCGGGGGAGAATCCTCCCGTTTGAATCCTGATTATCAACAGGAGCATAAGGACTCAAGTTTAAATAAAAAGCCAATAGGTGGAGAGATCACTGATCAAAGTGAAGATGATAGTATTAGAAATCATAATCAGACCACTAGGTGGAGATGATAGTAGTCTGATAATTAAATAGCAATGTGTTTATTATTTTTGGTCTTAGTAGTTTGCCAATATTTATTTCTACCTCAATGAGGAAACAAGCAATGATTTTTTTTTTTCTTATTTACACTATTTCCCCTGTTGCCTGTTGTCACCTACCTCAATGTGGGGTTCATTTGTATACTCTTATTCATTATTATAAAAATCAAAATTATTGATCTTTCTGTTTACAACACAAAAAGTAGGATAAGCATTACACAAAATTGTTACTTTTTTGAGTTTTTTCTAAGTGTTCCAAAGTATATTATTAGCTACCTTTTTTGTCAAAAAAAAAAGTTATTAGCTACCTTTGTCTCTTTTGCTTTGTATTTAGCATTGCATCCTGGTCCCATCATAAGATGAAGCACATAGCATTTTATAAGTGTAATTTTTGGGCCCAGTTAGATGCTCATGAGCACTAGGCCTACCATCCAGCTATCTTGATAGAAGCAATATCATTACATCAACATCACTGCCAACTTAGTAGTTAGATGCTTGTGGGAAATGGACTTGCTGGCCGGCTAAATCAATATCAACTGCATCTACAACTTTTTGTCATTTAGGCTTGGATTTACCAAATGGGGCGGCAGGAGTGAAAGCAACGAAGTCTACAGGGAAATTTGGTCATGGGATTGGGTCTTACTATCAGTGCTAGACAACCGGCACTGATTGGAAGCTGATTGTAAATGTTTGGGGACGCCCTTTTTGTCTCTTGCTATGTTCTTCAATGGTTAGTTAGTTTCTTATGACTCAACTGCGCTCCACTTTAAATGCATAATCTATTCTCTCTAGGGTAATTTTTTTTTAACTCAGCTGATTGTTTTTTATGGGTAAATTTCTATGTACTTTGGGGCCTGACATTGACTTGGTTTAGTATTGGTAACAATCAAGAAAGGTTTGTCAAAGTATTGACATTTTCTCAATCGTGGACCCCTTGAGGATAAATAAACCCCTATCTATTTGTTTTTCCTGTTCTGATATTTGTTGCTTTCTTTATCTTTGATTACCTTTAAAGCATAAAATGGGAACTTGTACTCTCATACCAGAAAGAAGAAACTCAACGCTCCAGAATCTCCAATTAATTAAATGTTACTAATAGCATGGTTTAGATATAAGCACTTTTTATTTCTTGGATCTTGCTCTAAAAATGGTTTTGTTAACCGTTAGTCTGTTACCCTTTCAAAAAAGGTAATTTTTTATTGGAAACCTAAATGTATCAATTCTTTATGGGTCATGCCTATTTTTTTTTTTTTTTTTAAAGTAATCATGACATAGGTACGAAGTATCCACCATCGTTAGCAGTGATTAATTTTTGTCGGGGAATCCGTTCGGCACAAAAGGTGGGTTCTCCCTTCCCAATCAGATTTTTTCTATACACAAGAGTCAGGATTCAAACTTCTGACCACTTGCTTAAGGTGTCCGAGTCCCTTACTACTCGGATCAATCACATGTTGGTGAGTCATGCTTTGTTTAAGGAATAGAAAAATAGAAAAAATTTATTGAAAAATATGAATTTTAAATGTTTAATTTATTGAATACATCACTTTCAATACAAAATTTCTATCTTCGATTCCTTAACCAAAATTTCTACTGCATCACTTTTCAATAAAATTTTATTTCTTTTGATTCCATAATCATTGCCCCAATAGTTAGCAAACTGAAAAAAAAAAAAAAAAAAAACTCATGTTTAAGGTATTTCAATTTCCCGACAGGGCCATGGATTGTGGGTTGAAGACGCGCACTCACGTGATGTTCTTAATGGTTTTTTAATGAATTGGCTGGTAGATTAATGAGCTATCTGGCATAATTAATGGCTTGTTCTTGGAAGTGGGTCACTTCTAGTAAATTATATCAAGGAAAATGGTGCTTCTATACATAGGAGTAAATTTTAAGCAATGGTTTCTCCTGATAATTATCCTACAAAATGTGTCACAATACCATGTTATGGATTCTGATTGGTCAAGAAACATCACTTTTCATCATATCTTATTACTTCCTTCGATCCTGAATATAAGAGATAAAACCTTAATTCATCAAGATCAAGGAAAATTATTTAAATCAATTCATTTTAAATTTTATTCCACAAATGCTCATATTTAATTATTTCTAATTAACTAACTTATTTATTCCTAAATCCAAACAGTATGCTATTTGACCAATGAGCAAACGATGAGTCAGCTAAACCAAAGCACTTGCATGGGCAATTGTTGAGTCTCTTTAATATGAATTTTACAATAAATAAGGGTAGAAATGAAATTTAACTTCAAAATTGGTTAATGTTTCTTATATATTGGACAAAAAAAAGACTTTTTTTGTCTCTTATATTCAGGATCAGAGATAGTATTAATTACCGAATACTTAAATCAATTGACCAATCAGAATTCAAACACAATAGTGTTATCCCTAATTTTTCTAAAGTAATTTTGTTTCTAGAATTAGTAAGAGTGTATTCATTTGATAAAATACATAAAAAATTCAACCCATTAAACAATCTAAGGGTAGATAAACTCTTCTTCACTTTGGAAGAATCTTTTCCTCAATTTCAAGAAGTGATAATTATATTTCTTTGTATTTATTACTATTCATAATATCCCCTTTTATCAAGTTCGACTCTTTATCTTCTTAAGAGAAAACAAAACCCAGATCCATGAACCCTTTTAGTGGCTCTAATCCAAGATCAAACGAACCCTCACTTTTCTTAGGAGAATGTTTGGGAGCTTTTGAGGGTGAAAAACAGAATCTCGCAAAATAGAATGATCATGCTTGAAGCTTGTTATGGATTGGTCACCCATGGACATTGTATGACAGGTAAGGGACAAAAGTTGTCAGTAGGTTTCTATGTTGCCAACGGTCTCTTTGCCGGTAATTTGTTTTCGCATTATCGGTGGCCTTTCCATCGGTAAGTTATTTTCATGTTACCGACAGATTGTCCGTTGGTAACGTATTATGCCCGTTATCGATGGAAAATCCGTCAGAAATGCGAAAACTATTTACTAGCGGAAAAGTCGTCGATAACTGTTTTTTCTTTAAAATAAAATACAAAATATATTAAAAATAAAATAAAAATTAATTATGTACATAAAATATAACAGAGAGCACAATACACAACCCAAAGGCAAAAAAACACACACACAACTCAAAATATACAAAGGCTTAGAGCACAATAAACAAAAATCAGACAACTATAGAATAGAACAACATGTAGTTACCTTATAGCAAAGAGCAGACCAAAGATGCTCACCAGAGAGCAGGGATGCTCACAGAGAGCAGGGGATGCTCACTCGTCGTGCCCTCCAAGGAGCGGTGGGGAAAAAGAAGAAGAAGAAAGTGGTCTTCAGACGAAAGGAGGAGGACAAGTGTTCTCGATTGCAGGAGGAAAAGAGGATGATGAAACAGAGGAAAAGAGAAGGAAATAATTGTTCTCGGGTGGAGGAAGATGAGGAAGAGAATGAAAGGAAGAGTGGAGGGGGAGTTAGTTCTCGAAAACACTATTATCGGCGACTAATTTATGACTGTGCAAATTTACCGACGAAAAAGTTGTTTGTAGTATTATCGACCGTTTTTCCGTCGATAAATTTGCATGCATAATTTCACGTAAAAAGCACATGAAACATGCTTGTGGGTTTATCGACGATTAGATTCATTGGTAAAATATGAATTATCGAAGGAGTCGAAGCCGTCGGTGATATTCTATCGCTAAATGATGATTTTCTTATAGTGGAAAACAAATTAATGGCTTCGAAAATTACATTAAAAATGATTTGTTATTTTTTATTAGGTGGCAAAATGTAATTAGTGTGATAGAGAGAGATAGAAAAAAATTAAGATAAAAGATGTTCATCCAAAATTTTGACCTAAACTTAAGAGAAATGGTGATACATGTATGTACGTAGAAAGAATATTCTCATGTTTATTGCATGAGTAAGAAATGAGATGTTTTGACGTTTTTCTTGAAAGTTTTTTTTCCAAAGTGAAATTATTTTTAATTTGAGTAAGTAATAATATATATTTAGCCTTAAATTATTTAATGGGTTCAGATTTTTATATATTTTATCATTTAATAATAACGAAAATGCTTTTAAGTACGAAAAACTGTTTCCTACTCATTAACGAATGAGGTGTATTCATTAATAGCGCTGATATTAATAAAATATTGATTTCGCACTTGATTCTTTCTATTATATAGTACTCCCTTCATAATAAAATATAAGCAAATTTAACTACCTTCACACTTATTAAGATAATTAGTTATTCACATTTAATATTATTAATCTCATTTAAAAGTTTAACTTCGTTGCCTAAATTACCCATTTTTGTTTATTCACATTAATTGTATAGTATGGAAACTTATTTCAATTAAATGCAACAAATAAAGGACATTTTTGGTCTATTATAATTAAATATGATGCAAAATGTCAACTTTTGCTTATATTTTGTTACCACTTAGATAAGTCAATTTTTGCTTATATTTTGTTACAGATGGAGAAATCCCCTGATAATAAATCGATTTAATTGGTGTGCATTGTCATTGTAAAGATTTTAAACAAATGTCAATTAATCATAATTTGTCACATCGTTAAAAATGTTTGACTTTTGACCTAACTACCTTAAAAGTCATTCATACTATCATTTATGATTGGTTGACGATGTAAAAACTTTACACTGACAATATATCAAAATTAAATTCATAATAAATATACTTATGCGTAGTTACTTTAGATGTATACTCACATTTTTTTTTAGTACCATTATTGAAAGCTTGAGTGTTAAAACGGTCGCCCATTTTCTTTATATCTGGTCTAAGGAGAGGCTCATAGTAGGCATGATAATTGGGAGGAGGAGACGGAAGTAGGAAATGGAAAAAGAACAAAACGCATTGCAGGGATTTAAAACTACGCGGTCATAATTATCATATCTCATAGCTATCAAATAAGCTGACTCAAAGGGATTAATGCTCGCCCCTCTTCAGCCCTTAGATGCATATCATTTTTCTTTTGATAAGTTTTTATTTAAGTTAAAAAAAATCACATAGCATACAGCCTAGCGCCACTTTTATTAGCAGTCTTTTTAATTTTTTAAAACATTTTGCATTTTTTTTCATACTCTTTTAAACTCGTGGGTCTTGAGAATGTTACATGTTTAGACATGAGTATTAATGACAAAAAAAAAGACACGAGATTTTAACCATTTTACAAATTACCAATTTAAAAAAAGCTTTTACTCGAAATTAAGAAGTAAACTCAAATACGATGCGATCCTATAAATTTTTAGACATGTTTTATAATTATTAAACAATCAAGTTGAACTTATTTATCCCAGGATATTAAGTACTCCAACATGTTCGTAGGCATACTCAGCTGGCCATCATATCAATACGTGATTGATCCAAATGATATTGAACTCGGATTCCTTAAGTAAGTGGATAAGGATTCGATTCTTGATTCTTGTGTATAGAGAAAATCTAATTGGGAGGAAACAACCACTTAAATATTGTTCAAATCTCCTGACGGAGATTAGTTACTTTGCGACGGTAAATATTTCATATCAATAACATGATTATCCATAAAAAAAAAAAAAAAAAAACTCAACTGGTCATCATGTATACTTAACAGTGAGTAGTGGGAATGGAGCGATTTTTATGTAGTTTCTTACAAACAAACGCCATTGATTACAAATAAATGTCTTCAAGAGACTACTACTCAGGGTGTTGATTCACCATTATCATTTATAAAGTTTGTCAAATAACATGACCTCAAAAAAAATGATGTTGTACCCTTGGTTGTTCTTGACCCTATTTAGTATAAAAGGATTCACACAACTTTTCTGTGCTCTTTTTCTTCTGTGTAGTAATTGAATCTTTTTCGGGGGAAAAAAGGTTGGTGGTAGATGCTTGATTGAGTTAAGAGCCAGCCATTAACGCTTATCTTTCAAGTCATACCACCTCTCACAACATTCATGGTATGAGGCCAATGGCACTTTGAAAGGTAAACATCTTTGCCTAAGGGTACAGATAAGGAGACAACCTTACAAATTAAGTACAAACTTTAAGGTAATCTATTTTTTATAAAACCTAAAAGCATGTAAGAGCAAAATTTAGCTCAACAAAATTAGTGTGTGTTTGGGAAAGATTGATTATTTATGTTTCAACTGTTTTTTTGTCCAAAAAGCTATTTTATAAATAATCTGTTATGTTTGAGTCTCTAGTTTAATTATTCAAAAAGCTTTGTTTTTGAAAGAAAAAAAAAGTTGTTTTACTATCATCTAATAGAGAGGACACTTAGATGATTTTATTTTGATTATGATGTAATGACAAAATGTCTTTCCCATATTACCCCAACATATTCTATTTCTAGACTCAAGCTGATGCATGACCAACCACCATTTATTTCATCACTTGATTTACAATGTACAAAACCAACCTAAAATAGTCCTCTCAATGTTATTCTAATGGAATATATATTTTTTTAATCTTAAAATCCTCTATATTATTCAAATAAAATGTGTATTTTTTTTTATCTTAAAATGCTCTAAACAATATCTTTGTTATCTTAAAATCTTCTATATTATTCAAATGGAATATATATTGTTTTTATTTAATTATTCTAAAAAATAATATATTTTAACATGTGTTTCATATTCATGAAAAAATGTTATAAATTTTATTCAATTCTTTATAACATAAAAAAATTGATGACAAGATATAAAAAAAGTAAATAAGTTCAAATGTTAAAAAAACATCAAATATTATTAATATAAACCAATAATTTCATACCCTTTTTCGTAATTTACTATGTAAAAGAGATTTTTTTTGTACCATCCAAACAAAATAGATTATCTTAAAATCGTTTTTCAACAAACAGATCCAAACAAAAACAGATTCTGATTATAATCGATTATCACAATAATCGATTATACAAATAATCGATTATTGATTTAATCTATTTTTTCGAGCTTTCCCAAACACACTTTAGTATAAAAGCTAAATTACACATTCACTTATTTACTACTAGATATCATGTATGTATAGATAATATAGTTCTTAATTTAAATAACAATAATTCGAAACAAAAGGTGTTTCACTGGTAAGGTTTTTAGCAATGTTTTGAAAATCGAATCGGACCGATCGGTTCAATCTAGAATCGAATGTATCTACAATTTGGTTCACTCAGAAAAATTGTTAGTCCTAAAGAATCGGATAAAAACCGCTTTGAATCATTGGAACCGGAGTTGAACCGAATACACTGGGAACCGGAGTCGGTTTTCAAAAATAGCCGGTTACTAACAATTACTTGTTGAAGCTTCTGAAGCTGGTGGAAACGATGTCGTCGAGGAAGGAAGGGAGGACAAAGATGTGCGAGGGCCCGGCGTGTGTGGCGACGGTACTGAACAAAGTAATGAAGGTTTCGAGTGTCGCAACAGAGCAGACGATGACGAAGTTGTGGGCACTGTCAGGAGATGAATCTTTCCTCCGCATGTGAGATGTGGTTGAATCGATGCTATTCCTCAAACAAATAGGAACCATAAGAGGGAGCAAATCAACGCTCATCGGATTTGAAATGAAAATAGGGATTAGAAATTAGGTTTCGGGAAATGGGTTACGAAAACACTGCTGAGGGATTAAATAATAAGGGACCAAGGTTGGATATTTTTTTATATCTCCATAATTGCCAAATTACCCTCAACTGTTACTCAATTTTCAAGGGTGTTTGTGACATTGTGAAGTTTCTAACTTGCTAAAAATTTTAAAAATTATACGACCACAAGAAGATATGCGATGGTCATTTCCCTCATATTGTGTGTGTATATATATATATATATATATATATATATATATATATCTATTTATCTATTTATTAATCATCCTTGAACTAATTAAACCATGATCCGAAGATCTCGTCGGTTCGACCTCCGATTCGGTTTTTAGAACATTGGTTTTTCGGGTCCGGATCTTTTGTCAATATTCCTTTTTGTTCTAGAACATTCATATATATTTTTTGTTGCCCTAAGTAGAAGGCATAAAGGTAATGTGGCATGAACCAAGAAAAAGAATGTTGTGTGCCACGTAGGATGGACATGGCCTATTTGAATGTGATGGATCTTACTCTGCCGAGTTTGTTGATTTTAGAACGCCTATGAACCCACAATGGCCAAATTTGCAACAACGACCGATTTGATCTATTGGTGATAATAAGCACATCGCGTTTCAACGGTTCCTGCCCACCCTTTTTTTATTGAATAATTTTAAATTCTTCTATCTTTTTTATGGTGTATAATCCTTATAGGCTTCTACTTACTAAATAAATAAGGGAAACGACCATAAATTTATGACTTTTTGTCCTTAAGTTCGCATTATTAATGAATTGATCTTTCTATTAACTCCAAGTTAATTTATTAGAGTTGAACAGATCTATCGTTCATTTTTCTTAAAAATTAAACTGTTCATTATATTATTTTTTTTGTTTTTAAAATAAATGAAACGAAAAATTGAACAAAAAAACCAAATCGTTTGATCTCTTATAGACACAATGTGACCTCGTCGGAGCCCCACTACATAGTCGTCGTGGAGTAAGTCGTCGCGTCCAACTTCACGATGTCGGAACACAATCCTGACACCGACCTGTTGAAAACAATCACCGCAATACAATCCATGTTGCGTCACCTATGCCTCCTACATGACCCTTCCTCCCCGGAAACAGAGAACAAATGGGGTCCACTCGTGATCGCCAACGTGCTTTCAAACGAGACCCATCACAAGTTATCCCTCCTTTGCGCCAAATTGGTGCCCAAATCCGGGGGTTCCACCTCATGTGCCGCTTTTGCTCAAATTAAGGGTTCATTAAAAAAATTAATAATAAAGTACATTTTATAATTAACAAATATATCCATGAAAGAGTGGAGGCAAAGGTCCACATAAATTTATAACTAACTTGGTTTTTATTTTCCTTCAATGAAGTAAATTATTTGGTATATTTGCTACAAACATAAGTGTCATAGGAGAATCATAACTAAAACACATAATAAGGGTGAGAAGTGGGACGATAAATGAGTATTTTAATACTTTTATAGGTTGATATCTATTTCTGCTACATGGAAATGATAGATTCCCACGATCACTTATGAGAATAAAAATTTACCAAAATGTTTGAAAAACATGTTTCCAAAAAATATTAATATCCATGAATATTTTTTACAACTTATATCAACCACGGGAATCATTGTAAGGGGCGTGTTTTCCCTAGTTTAAACTTTTTTTCTATAAAAATACACTCCCAATTCCTTCTTCCAGAGAAGTCACGCTTATATGCACTCGAAGGGTATACAAACATGACTACCAAGAAACGGATATACTAATGTATACTTGCTTTAATTTAACAAAAAATATAAATTATGTCAATTAAAGGTTAAATAGTAAAATCATTTAAAACTAGCATGAATCATCTAAAAATTATATGATTTGAATAGCATAATTTTATTTTATGATAGTGTAAAAAAAGTTGACAATAATAATACGAGTTTAATTTTGATACATCGTCCGTGTAAAGTATTTGACAATGTCAACCAATCACAAATCATCTTAAATATGTGTGACTTTTACGGTAATTATAATAAGTGTCAAATATTTTTAATGATATGATAATTTATGACTTTTAGTCCTTAAATTCTCATTATTAGTAAAATTGATCTTTCTATTAACTTCAAGTTAATTTACTAGCGGTGAACATATCTATCATTCATTTTTTTAAAAATTTAAACCGTTCATTATATTATAAATTTTTTTAAAATAAATGAAACAAAAAATAGAACAAAAAAAAAATCGTTCGATCTCTTATAGCCGCCATGTGATCTCGTGGGAGCCCCACTACATAGTTGTTATGGAGTAGAGCCATCGCGTCTAGCCTCATGAATCACGATGTCCGAACACAATCCTAACATTGCACCAGCGAAAACAATCACCGCAATATAATCCATGTCACATTACCTTTGCTTACTACATAACCTTCCTCGCCAGAAATAGAGGACAAAGGGGGTTCACTCATGATCGCTATCGTGCTTTCAAACGAGACCCATCACAAGCAATCCCTCCTTTGCACCAAATTTCCGCCTAAATCCGGGGGCACCACCTCACGTGCCGCTTTTACTCAAAGGGTTCATTAAAAAATATTGAATAACAAAGTACATTTTATGATTAACAAATTGTATCCAAAAAAGAGTGGAGGCAGAGGTCCACATAAATTTATAATTAACTTTGTTTTTATTTTCCTTCAATAAAGTAAACTATTTGGTATATTTGCTACCAACATAAGTGTCATAGGAGAACCATAACTAAAACACATAATTAGGGTGAGGAGCGGGATGATAAATCAGTATTTTAATATTTTTATACGTTGATCTTTATTCGTGCTACATGGAAATGATAGAATCCTACAATCTCTTATGAGAATAAAAATTTACCAAAATGTTGGAAAAACATGTTCCGGGAAATTATTAATATCCAAGAATATTTTTTTCAACTTATATCAAATACTGGAACCGTTGTAAGTGGACGTGTCTTCCCTAATCTAAACTTTTTTTTATATAAAAATACACTCCCAAATTCTTTTTTTCAGAAAAGTCACACTAAAATGCACTCAAAGGGTATACAAACATGACCACCAAGAAATGCATATACTACTGTATACTTACTTTTCTTTCAAAAAAATGTATACTTGCTTTAATTTAACAAAAAATATATATTATGTCAAATAAAGGTTAAATAGTAAAAGCATTTAAAAATCATCTAAAAAATTATATGATTTGAATAGCATAATTTTATTTTGTGATAGAGTAAAAAAAGTTGACAATAATAATATGAGTTTAATTTTGAGTCAGCGTAAAGTATTATACATTGTCAATCAATCACAAATCATTTTACATATAATTTTTAAGATAATTATGATAAGAACCAAACACTTTTAATGATATGATGATTTATGATTGATTAATAGAGTATAACTTTTTTACATTGATAACACATATCAATTAAATCATAATAATATAATTTAACTTTGATACATGTTAATGTAATAAATTTTACACTAAATCAATCATATATGACTATAATTATTAATTTTAAACTAATTATAATAAGAATAAAATATTGTTATTGATTCCCTCAAAAAAAAATAATATTGTTATTGATATACCAACAACGCCCAAACAATTAATGGATACCTAACTTTCTTAAATTTGTTCACCATGTTGGATCTATACCCACTTTTGTGATCTTACTATATGTAATAATTATTGATATAGTAATTACAGTAAATCGCAGTAAAATTGATAATGATAATAGATTTTTTTTTGAGTTTAATTGTTATATACTGACAGTATAAAATATTTTTACACATACATCCAATCATAAGTTATCACATCAGTAAAAAAAATTGACTCTCATCCTAACTACCTTAAAAATTATTCATACAATGATTGATGATTGGATGTATGTATAAAAATGTTTTATATCGTCAATATATAACAATTAAACTGTTTTTTTTTTTTTTTATCAAAAAATAACAGATTGAAATCAAACATTAAAAAATATTAACATTGAATTTGGTCCAAAAGAACGGCAAAATGTTTAATAAGCGATAAAATTAGCAGTTTCTAGGTAGTAGAAGACACGTTCCGCGGAACACATGATTAATCACAAGTAGAAAACTAAAAAAAAAAATGAAATACAGGTATCCTATAGCATGAGGGACAAATAATATTACGCCACGCGTCTACCCTTGACAAAAAAATCAGGGGAGCACCGTTGCTTTATCAGTCTTCGTCTCCATATAACGCATTAATATGAACAAGGTTCCAAATCTGATAACACTTCAAAGAGACGAAAGCTCTATCGGAAATCGAATCTCTCTGAAACTTTTCTGATCTCTTCGACTTTTCATTCAGGTATCATCCTCTCTTCATTGTTTCCTTCTTTATTTTCTACAAAATAAATAAATAATTAAATGAAACTTTTGGTTTTTCTTTCGGGAAATAATCTGTAATTAGGGTTTTTTATTTTATTTTTTTAACGTCTTTTTGTGAATTATTATGATAATCAGTGTTTTTTTTCGGTTTGATTGGTCTCTTGTTCGACGATCTAAAGTATTTGATAAGGTTTAGATGGATTGATTTTGTTTCCATTTTTGGGGTTTTTTTTTTTTTTTTTTTTTTGGAGTTTTGAGACTTGTGTGGTTGATGATTTTATACTTGACTTTTGCTTTTAATTGTTTGAAGTTTTATAGCTTTTGGTTTTAAATCTCAACAGGGTTATGGGAAAATAGAAGGGTAGGAGGAGGAAGAATTTTGATGGATGTTTGGTTTTGGTTTTGGATTTCCTATTTTCTCTATTTATCTGTTTCCTTTTTTTAAGGGAAAATCTGGCTTGTTAGCTACTAATTTCTGATTCCCTTGTGGGATTGCATTTTTTGTGTTTTTTTAATGATTGGGGACTTTGGACTTTGCCACGATTTACTATCAATCGACATGTTGTTTATTTAAGATAAATTGGTTAAATGATTTCATACCCTGTTACATATTGAAATTTAGGGGTGGGCATAATCTGGTCCGATTCAAAAACTGAATTGACTGTTAACCAATTAACTGTTATGCAAGTTTCAGCGTGAGCGTGATCTTTGAGTCCGCTTTCGCAAGCCGTTCCTGTCACAGATTCTTCCAAGGTCATTGACAGTGAACCTGGCTGGCATCCCATGAGATCGAAACATGTTTTCGCAAAAATTGGCACTTATTAGAGATTGAGATTGCTTGCTGTTTGGAGCTTTGCAAGCTCCACTGGTTGCTTTGTCGCCGAAACTTGTGAGCAAGCAATGTCCAATGGGTGACTTCCACTTTTGATGCCTCGTTGGTGACCAGAGCTGGATTGTCCAGAATGAGCCTCAGCTTGCCACCACCACCATGATCTTGGTCCATAGAAGCTCCCTCAGTTCTGTTACTAGGTTTGCCATTCTTCCACATGCTTTTAACAATGAGCTGCTCCAATCATTGAGCTGCCAAACTCGAATTTGAGAAGCAGATGAATATGAAGATGCCATGGCAAAGTAAAATCAGCTGTGGTGATAAATTAAAATAATTAGGTGTGGTTCATGTAACTGTGTAAACCAACCTGTAAATCATGACAAAATAACTGCACTACATTCACGAAAATAAACTGAACGGCTACCAATCTGTTTCAAATGGGTTAGTTCTTTTCAGTGCGGTTCTGGTGCTGTTAAGAGCTCAATTTGGTCTTTTGGTTTTTCTGCCCCACCCTTTTATTATATTCAATACAGAAAGGGAGCTAAATTTTTATCTTTATCATAATTCTGAAAGAATTAGATGGGGCAAGAGAAGACATGGTGTTTACTTGTTTAGAGTAGCTTGTGGAGGTTATTTATGTGACTGCCTTTGTTGGTTTATCATCATGCTAATTTTACTTCAAAAGGCATAGGTATATTATGAAATATTTATAGACAAATAACACTGCATTGTGATATGTGTAGAGATTTTTCGTTGGATATCTGCTGTTTGTGTTCACAAATATTATCTTTTTTCCTTCTGTCTTACCTAAACCCTATGATTTTAGCATACCTTACTTTCTAATCTCATTTGTTGCAGTAAAACATAAAGATGAGCCGTCCACAGGGGCCACACCCTCCCCGATCTTTTTTCCCTTTTGGAAATCCGTTTCGGGTGGTATCACCTAAAGGCTCTCGCATGTCTCCACAACTTCTTGCAGTATTACAAGCTTTTGAGGCAACATTGGCAGAGAGGCTGAGAAAGCTTATGCCAAAAAGCAAGGATGAAATCCTCAGCTTGTCCTGGATGACTTTAGCAATGAAGTCACTTCATGAAACATTTAACGACATACGAACCCTTATAACAGATCTTGAGCTGCCTGTAAGTGATTGGGATGACAAATGGATTGATGTTTACTTGGACATAAGTAGGAACTTGTTAGATATTAGCAATGCATTTAGCTCTGAGCTCTCTCGTCTGAACCGGTGCAATCTTTCACTGAAGTATGCGCTGCACAATTTAGAAGGTGCCTCTTCAAAGCTGGTTGTTCGGGCCTGTTCTTCACTTGAAGATTGGAGACAAGATATTTATTCTGTGAACCCTAGAATTGAGAAATGCAGTAGCATTTTAGATAATCTTAAGGGATCACTTGATCTGCATAAGGTTAAAAATTCAGCCAAAGGTAAGGTTTTGATGCAAGCTTTGTATGGAGTTAAAGTGGAGACTATGTTTGTTTGCAGTGTGTTTGCTGCGGCTTTCTCGGGCTCTTCAAAGTCGTTGTTAGAATTGGATGTGGCTGACATGTATTCATGGGCTCCAGCTTTTAAAAGTTTGAGGAATCTCATGAATGAGGAAATTAGAGCAAGATTTTCCGGTGGGAAATTTACTGTATTAAGTGAGTTGGAAGAAGCTGATGCCTTTGTGAAGGAATTATATCCTACTATCCAAGGTGGTGGAGATAATGCTGAGACAGAATCACATTTGAAGACTGTTGAAGAACTAGGCAGGGCAGCAGAGAAGCTTTCACAAGGATTGGATCATCTTGCAAAGGGAGTGGATGAGTTTTTCCAAGTAGTTTTGACTAGTCGTGATGATTTGCTCTCTACTCCAAGTTCAGCTAAAACTGTGAATGACGGCGGCCCCGAGGGTAAAGTAAATCGACAAGTAGTTCACTGAATAGGCAGCAACTATCTCTGGTACATACTAATGGGTCTAGGCGTGGGGTTCAACTGTTTGAGGGTTTTTTTAATGTACTGTTTTAGTATTGATAGTATTTGGTCTTGTCTGGCTTGTTATATTCAATGTAGCATGAGGTTATATGATAGTATTATTTGGTTGAAATGTATATGTGGGATGTTCTGTGTAATGTCAAACAATGCAAGATATATGTTTTATTGTGCGAATGGAAGTTTGTTAACCTGCAACCAGGTATGTCCTCCGATGATATTTTATAGGTATTTCGAATGTTATGTGCTCTCGAACGACATTTTATAATTATCTCTGTCGAGCGCCACTAATACTATGCATCTCTTAACATTGGGATTTAGATATGGAAGTGGATCGGCCCAGTGCACGAGGTGAGGCTCCCACCTGCTGGGAAGAAATTGTTAATCCCTTCAAGTTATAAGGGTAGTAGAACCTTGTACGGTTTAATATTCAAGGGGTGATATTTCATAAATAATTTTTGTCCTTGATATCTTGTTGGCTAAGATCCTCTACCGTGAAAAAGTAACTAAAGAATTACGATCCTTTTTTAGACGTACATATTACATATATCGATTGAATATTTATTAACTAATTGTAAAATTAATGTAATTACTTAATTATATATCGATTACTCTAAATTTATTAAATTTATCTAATTTTTCGTGAAAAATAATTTAATTAGTTAAATTATATATTCTATGTCACATTATGGATAGTAAAACATTTAGGGATACCTTAGAATCTCCCTTTAATGACACTAGCATGCGTGCTCATAAATTTAAAATTATATAAATAGTATAATGAAATAAAAATTAAGTGGAATAAGTATTTTAATAATTTTTTTGAACTTTGTACTATCTTAGTTTTGGCTCGACTAATTCATGATAGTTTCCTTCAATTATTAAAAACTAATTGATCATATTCACCTTTTAATTGATTCTCAGTTTCAAGTATGAAGCTAATGTGGACAGCCCTTATCTTATACACGAAAAATTTCTTATACTCTCAAACTTATGAGTTGGAGACAACCCAACAAGCAAAGAAGAAAGAAAGTATTTGACTCGCTGCTAATTGTGAAATTTCATTGTTGTGTCAAAAGAAAGTTAGCTATATTGATTTGGTATACTCAAAAGACATCCTTGATACAATATCAGCGATCTAACATATTGTATTTCAATAAATTTCTATCTGCTGATCTCATCTTTTATGAAATTGATCCCCCTTCTACTGTACAAAATATGTGGAGCTCGACATGTTTGGAGGTATGGGAGAATGTCCTTTTGTTACTAGTATTGGATATTGGACTGTTCATAGCATTGTTATATCCTGCTTATTCATTGCAGGTCGGTTATTTGGTGGCATGAGTTTAACATATGATGCATTTTGAAGCCCCCGCCCAAATGTGTATTTTTACAGAACCGATAAGAAATTCTATTAATAACTGATCATTTTGATCCTTCCAAACACGATGAATTTAGTATATCTACTTAGGAGGCTTCGATGACTATAGATAAGACTTGTACAATTTTTATTATACGATGATTGACTGTTCATAACTAAGTTAAGATTATATCAATCTAAAATTTAGATATTATGCCTATCTAAACTATAAAATTTTAGAAATAAAAACTAAACCTCACTATATATTTTCAAACAAATTGTATGTATATAAAGGGTTATCATATGTTACTTAATATTCAAAATATAGTCAGATCACTTCCATGCACCAGCAGATTATAGTTTTATACTTCTGTAAGAAAGGAAACGACTGAGTACCTCGTGAGTCTCTAGCAAATTCGAAGTTTGCTCCTTCAACAATGGCATCAACAGGGCATGCCTCTTGACAAAATCCACAATAGATGCACTTGATCATGTCAATATCATTATCATACTTGAAAGATTTGACAAATAAGAGAGCAAAAAAGAGAAATGGGAAAAAGGAAAATAGGAGGCCAGCCACGAACGTGATAGAAAAATATGGAAATAAAAATGTTCATTCCTTTGAAAAATTAGAGGGGTAAAAAGTGAAAAAAAAAAAGAACATTGTTTTTCTCTCTGCTGCTGCTGCCTGCCCATTAGCCAACAATTGAGCACAAAATTCATTCAAGCAAAACATCTCTTAGTAGAAAAATAAGTTTTGAACATAAAATAAGCTCGTGAAAGGGAACAGTACAGATTCTGAGACGGAAAAAAAAACTATTTGAGAATTAAACCAACACAATGATAAGATAAACTCTAAAAAATGATAACATTACATTGTTTGTTATTGTACTTAAACAAAAAATGTTACTAACTAATTTGCATAAAGCAAGCTGAATACAAAAAAGAACACAGGCCTATGTCAACAGACTGAAAATCAAGAATAAATTGGCGACATTGGACTAAGCACTAAATGCAAATTGCAAACAGATAAAGACAAAGACAATTGCTGGATATAGCCCCATTCTGCCAACAAAGACATAATCATACATCAATTTCCATGTTTAGATGAGACCTTCTCTGAAAAAATGAAGGCCTTTATCTGGAATTGAAGTAACATCAAATAAATCTATATTTCATTACAATTGAAAATTTGTATATTCCGAACAATTATTTTTTAGAAAAAAATGGAAATGTCTTCATGTGGGGTCCAGCCATTGAATAAAGAGACAATGCATTTAATGCATTGTAAAATGGGAGATTGAAGCAGATTGGTTGAAGAAAAAGGGTGGCTTGCACCATGCCTACAATCTTAGGCAGATGAAATGAAATGAAATGATGGAGCCAAAATTTTGCAGTGTGTTCACACTGTCGAGGACTCAATAAATAGAGCAATCTTCATTCATTTGGTAAAGAGCTAAAGCTAGCAAGCAGTGAGAACAAGAAGCAACTAGAGCTTCTGAGCGTGGGAGAAAAATAGAGAGAAGGTCTTTTGTTAGAGTGTGTTACTATTTTTGTAACTCGAGTGAGAGGTACTCGAGTTTGTAAAGTGATACACAATTTGGGATGATTATAATTATTGTAATCTTATTTGTGATAGTAAATATTTTATTGAGTGTTTTCGTGGACATAGACAAGAGATGTCGAATCACGTTAAATTCTTGTGTTCTCTATTATTTCTTTTGTGATGTACTTTGTATATTTTCTCACACTCCTTTATGTATACTGTAGACACCCAACACTTCATTAGGTAACGGATTGAAGGTGGAGTCTAGGGTGAGGTACCTAAATAGGTGCCTCACTCGTGAAGAAGGAAATCGACCGGATATTAAAGGTAAAACCGGTTACTAAAATAAAAAATTAAAAAAAAATTTGAAATATCATAACCAAACTCTTCTTTCACCGTGCTTCTTGATATCCTCTTCATCCTCCTTGATCTGTTTCTTTCACTGCCAACAACACTTCTTTGCCAACAACTCTTTCTAAATCTACTTGTTCATGAGTTTTAGTGAGGACAGTATTGGGGTAGGTATATATGCGTACTGGTAATGGTGTTGCTTGATGTAGAGCTCGTTTGCTGGGTGTGGCAAGTTTTTTCCCTTTGCTGGGTTTCTCTACATTATTCACTTTGCTGGGTGTGGCAAGTTTAGAAGATGACTGGTAACAACTTGAGCTGGGCATTGATGTTTTTTCCTTTTTTACCTGATACGTGTCAGAAAAAATTATGACTTGCAGGCACCCCACACGGTAAAACTTAGTCATAATCCTAAAAAAGATAAAAATGCTTGGAGGCATAGATGGAAGAGGGTGCTTTGCAACCTGTGAGTTATGAATGAGAATGATTAATGATTAGAAGCTAACAAAAGCTAATTTTGAGTAATTATTTATATCTTTAGGATTCGTTGTGCTGTCTGCTGGGTAATTTTGAGCCATAAAAGATGAGCTTCCTTCAAGACTTCCATGGATGGGGATGATGATAATAAAAGGAGAATTGGATCTGTTTTCATGTCTGCAAAAGTTGGATCTTACAAGGGAGATGAACCTTTGTGTCTGTAATTTTCTTCATCCCCTTTAGTATAAACCATTATGAGCTCCGATCTGAAACCGAAGTTGGATTGTTCGAGGAATAAAGAGGGACAAATTGAACTTGTCTTATCAGTAACAGGTCATGTTTTATTTTTTGGATGAATAGATCTCCACCATTCATTTGTTTAATATTAAATCCAATGGTTAATTTTGTTGCTTCACGGATGTACCATTTACTAAGGTACTTCACCCTAGCCAACACCCGGATTGAATGGTTTCCAAATTCGCCTTTCAGTCGAAGCATAGTCAGATACAGCAAAAGCTGCAACATTGAGAATCCTAATGATTGGGAACTTTGGACTTTATCACGATTTATTATCAATTGACATGTTATTTATTTAAGATAAATGGATAAATGATATCATACCGTGTCACATATTGAAATTTAGGGGTCGGCATATTCTGGTTTGATTCAAAAAACAGAATTGAATCATAATAAATTCGAAATATGGTTCATGTCAAATTACAGAACACAATCCAAACCGTATCCTGTAACAGAAAAAAAACTAAACCACAGTAAACCGGTTATTCCAGTTCGGTTAACCAATTGACTGTTTAAGACCAAATCTTCGGTTGTGCTGCAAAGACCAAAAACCATTTACTGAAAAATGTCATGAAAGAGTCAAGAATATTGAATTTGAATCCCTGTACTCTCAAAAAGACTAGATGCAGACGCAGACCAAATGTAAACGAAATTAAAGTTGAAATAAGTAACAAAGTGGTAAACAAAAGATGTTCAAGCTAAACAAAAACACACTCAAACATTGTAAACCAAAACAAAAAAAAGGTACTCTAACAATTAGAGGAAACAGTTTTCTGGGTAATAACTGAAAAAGATGTAGAGTTAAAATTAAAACTTCTACTTTTGTAACCAAAAAAAGATAAAAGAAAAAAACTTCTACTTTAGTTTTAAATTCCATGCGAACAAAATGCCAAAACCATAACTCAAGGAAACTGACCCGGTAGGATAAGTATGACAATACAGAATCAACAAATTATAAAAGATAATAAAAAATGGGAAAGAACAAATACGGCACTAGGCAGTAGTGAGAAAAAAACATCATTCATGGACATCATTCAGGGACCATTAGTAACTATGGGGAAATGGCATCTAGAGATACATATAACTACGTCCTGTTTTGTCCGTATTTCTTTTCACTCTAGCAATCCCATCTACGCCATTTGGTGTCAACTTGCATCCTGCAACAAGGCATGGTCACTCTCACTGAAACCCAAACTACACAACCCGCCTTCCCTGATATAGTAATCAAGATAAAGTAATAATACAGAAATTGCAACACTCAATCATTGCTGAGTTACAGTACAATGAATTTCTGCTACTCTTCATCTATAAATTGCTTGCCCTAGTCTGCCTTCTTATCTGATTTGTCGAGTGCAGCCAATCTTTCAACGAGGGGAGGATGAGAATAGTGATAAGCAGAGTACCAAGGATCCGTATTCATAGCTGATAGATTTTCCTCCTGAAAGACAAACTAGAAAACAATTAGAATGCAGCACAAAGGATTTTACTCCGTTTCACCAGAGGAACAAAAACTACTAAAAAATTGAATACCACATAAATAATGACATCAAAAGAACAAGTTATAAATAAACCCGCAATGCATCGATGAATTGGGTGTATCACCAAAAGTCATGAAGATAAATTTAGGTAAAACTAGAATATCAATGAGTAAAGAAAAAAATTGTATGCCGGAAAAGATATTAACAAGTGACCTGTAGTTTCACAAGACCAGACCGTAGTGCAGATGCATATCCAAGCTTTTTGGCAAAAGCATCAGCCTGCATTAGATGATATACATAAGTGAAAGTGAGTGTGAGAGAGAGAGACCCCAAATGGAAAATGGCAACATATTATTTGGCAAGCACAACATCTAAATACATTGCTATTTTCCATTTCCCCTTCTTCACTCCAACACAAAGCTAAATAAGTAAAGAAAAGTAACCTGAAATTCAAATGATCGGCTCACAAGATTTAGACCAAAACTGACTAGGTGCTGGAGAGGGATTACAGTATGCTGCAAATAAAGCCAGGTAAAAGAATGTCAAGTGCTTTCCAAATAAAATCGTCAACATGGAGGCTCAAACCCAAGGGCTCCTGCAAACTACCCAAAAGCACTCCTAGCGGCTTCACAACACTAGTATTTAAGGCCACGGTACTTGTGATGTAAAAAAGCCAGACACAGCTTAGTTTTAGCTGGTAAAAGGGAATGACCACAAAGGTAAAGCATAAAGGTGAATGGGTTTAAAAGTCGATAATCAAACATGGTTCCCCAAGAACAATCATAAATAGATGCCTCACATGTAAGCATTTGGCTATGCAGATTTTCACTATGCACAAGATACTTCCCTTGAATGGTAGATAGATATCTTTCCTTAATGAATATTAAATTTAAAAGAAGCATTTGTAAAGTATTCAGCTAAATGGATTCCATAGTAGAACCTTGGGCTCATACAAGTTTCAAAGTGGGAGTGACTAGACGTGCCATTGGTGTACAATGTACATGCATAAAAACATACCTATCAACATATTCACATCTAAGCCCAATGCCTATCGATCGTGATTGGTATAAAAAGAGGGAACAAACAAACAAACAAAAAGCATGACCTCAACCAACATATAATATCGAGTAAATACCCAATTTGGTCCCTGAAATTGTAGGGTCATATCAACTTAGTCTCCCACATTATCAATATTCCAAAATTATCCTTGGAATTGCAAAATATAACAAATGCATCCCTGACATTATTCACTTAGTTTCAAATGCATCCCTGACATATACCAACTTAATGTCATTATAGGCCATGCAAATACTAACGGAGGGAGGAATCTGATTAACTTTCTGCAATTCCAGGGATCATTTTGGAATATTGATAATGTGGGGGACTAAGTTGATACGACCCTACAATTTCAAGGACCAAATTGAGTATTTACTCAAATAATATCATCTTAGCATCAAATGTCTCTATCTCATTCATGCCTCTGTAAGATGTGCATCCAAATAGAAATCATGCATAGAACATTCCTTTTATTTCATTTTTTATTTTTTTTGTTTCAATATTAAGAAATTAGGTTTACCACCATTCAAGTCAACCATAAATTTGAAAAATACCTGAAATATGACAAGTCCAATGAGGACTGGCTGTGTATCAAACCCAAAACTTCGAAACAGATCAGTTGAGTTCCTCACAAGAGTATATCCTCCAAATTGCAGAAGTGTAAGAATCTGCACCAATCACAAGAGAATATGTAAGGAAATGTTGCAATGCCTTTTCCTTCAAATTATTCACTCTAGTCGATGATGAATAGCTCAAACAATGCAATAAGTGCACACAACAGGAAAGGACTATCGTCTTCATATCAATTTATCTCAAGATAATCCAAGAGAAAGATGCATTTACTTTTCGAAAGATTATAAAAGAGAAATTCATTAAATTTACAAGTTCATAGACAAATTGTACTTGCCAGTTGCCACATAAATTGCATACAGCTACATCAAATGCAACATTAATGAGTTCTGATGTCATACATACTTCATGGCTTCATGAAGTGAAACACAAATTTTTATTATCATGAGTAATCAATACACAGGCAATCAAGTATTCACTTTTAGTACAGGAATGTTATTACACAAACCTGCACAGCAACAAATGAGTACACCGTGTGGTTGAGCTTCCAGTGCCCCAGCTCATGAGCAATAACAGCTACAACTTCCTCATCATTTTTGCACTGCAAAACATCATTTCTGTTAGGCCCAGCCCAATTAGGAAATTAGGATTAATTGCAAAGCTAGTTAGTTAGTTAGTGAGACTGTGAGAGGTTTCAACTGTATCAATATTAAATAGGGGATCAGAGAAGGGAAAGGGCATTCAGAGAATTGTTAGTTTGCAAGAACTGGGCAAAGGCTTAGTTGTGAAAGGGGAAACCCTTTGTGAAGGGGAAACCCTTGGAGATCACTCTCCTATTCTTGTTCTTTTTTCTGTTCAAGTACTAAATCTTTCTTTCTTTTTCTCCATTTCAATCTTGGTTCCTAACAATTTCATAATGTAAAGATCAACCATAACCAAAAAGTACACATATGATATGAGTACTAGATAAGCAGGCGAGTCAGGTATACTTGTGTGGAGGAAATAGCTTCCCAAAATGTTCGCAAAAAATGATTAGATTATACATATTTTGTTGTTTAAATATGAGTTGGCCTCCACAATTTATTCACTTTGCCCCCAAATACCACACGAATGTCCTTGAAAACATATGGGCAGCCACAAAGAGACAGCGAAATTTCAAAGCCAAAACTATTTTTTTCCCTTTATCCACTATGGTCAGTATTTTTATTGATTATTTTTTCTTTGATCATTGCCTTAGCAAGTTCAATATAATGTTTAGCTTGTTATTTTCCTTTTCTTTGGCCTCAAAGAAATTTTCAAGCTCCACCCCTGTAGATAAGTAAACTGACCATAAACTGCCAGCAAATATCATGGTGCCAATTAGATATTCGAAAGTAAAGTGAAAAAATTAGGATAGTCTCGAAGTGTTGTCCTAAAATTCAAAAGGATTGTGAAGGAGCAGTCCTATATGCAATAGATGCCAGAAACATGTTTTCAGTAAAAAAAAAGTTGATAGAAAGTTCAGTAAATTCAGGCTGTGAGAGTGTAACACAAGGTAAATATCTCAATCGCTTCATGGAAAACAACTGCATATCTACAGCAACAATTAAACTTTCCCCGTTCATGGTACTCAGGTTGATGCACACCGGAAGTCCAAAAAGGATACACATAACAATCCGCAAACCAACCATTATACATGATATGAGTAAATGTCCATTTTAGTCTTCCAATAATATACGCAGCATCACATTAGGCCTCCACTTACAATATCAGATTGGTGCTTCAAAGATATATGTGATATCAAATTAGTCCTTCAATGTCTGCTATCAAAACAGTCCTTAAAATGACATGAAATTAGAGTGTGAAGGATGAATTTGATGGCATTAATTACCACTAAAAACCAATTTGATGCCGCTGGTAAACAGATAACCAGTGTGATATATATCTTTGAGCATCAAAATGAGTGCTTACTCTATATGGTATTCACTACTTTAAGAGAATAAAAAGCTAAGTAGTTTCAAAGAACAAATTACAGCCATAACCCTCAACTAATTTGAATGCAAGCTTGAAGTATAGTAGTTTTTCCAATTTGGAACTTGTGATTGAGGTATTTCATGTAATGAGAGGTGGAAGAAGGAGAATAAGACAACCTTATGCTCAAATGGATTGAGGAATCTATTAAACAATTCTATCAAGAAAATAATCTATTAAATAATGGCATCTTGAGATAATGTAACAGCAAGGATCCCATAGAAATAAAGCCTCACTAAAATTCAAGACGAAAGTATAACAATCTGAAAGAAAATAATTTCCAAGGGTTAGTAATCCCAAACCTGCTGTACTAATGTGTCATAAAGGACAATTCGCTTGTTCTTGAAGAACCCATACATATAGGCCTGCAATATATGCTTAGATATATTACTTCAAGCAAATTTAATAATACAAGCGCAATAAAAACATCAGGACAGTTCTTTATACTTCCTGTTTTGATGAAAAAAGAAATTCCAATTAAGAAAAGTTGATTATATTAGAAAGGATTATCGCTAATCCTGCTGAAAAATATAAGAAACTGCAGCTCTAATAAGTCAATCCCATGAGTATTCTTGAGAAAACATCCCATGCAATCCAAATAAGAAACCCTACAAGCCAGGTAAACTATTCCATAACAAAGCAACAGAAAACACTATAGTATAATTCCAACCCATAAGCATATGAAGATCTGAATTATAAATTAAAAAACCCAATATTTGTCTAAGCACATGAGAACCTCCCTTATAGTCTGTAACCTACGCCACTGCTGTTAAGTTTTGGTGGTTCCATCCCAAAATAAAATTTAAAGAAAAATCTTTGGATCTAAGGGCACGTCTAGTCTGTAACCTACGCCACTGCTGTTAAGCTTTGGTGGTTCCATCCCTATATAAAATAAAATTAAAAGAAAAATCTTTGGATCTAAGGGCATGTCATCCCCTTATTAAATACTTCTAGGCAATATCTCGTCTTCAAACCAATGTCAATCATAAACTAAATCAGTTTTCAAGATTAATGTTGGGAACATAGGAAGTAATCTAGCAGGTGTGCTAGCAAATATGTCTCACCTTCATAACTCTTGGCAAATGGCTACTTACAATACTCAGTCGATCCTATGCTAGCCACTATTTATGGCCTTTATTACATATGAGAAATGCAAAAAAATTGGGGCAAGTTTAGTTTGAGGAACCGTTTTCTATTTTCATTTTCTGTTTTTACTTTTTATTAATAATTGTAAAATGTCACTTTGTTTCCATTATGTTTCTTATGTTCAAAGATTTATACTGGAAACAGTGAAAACAATTGTTTTCACTGTTTCCTATACAAGCTTTTGAAAATAGGAAACAAAATGACAATAAGGTGGCAATTTTGCTAACAAAAAATGGAAATAGAAAATGTTTTCTCAAACCAAATAGGCCCTTACATTTTGCACAGCCTATATCTGCTAGCCACCAGCCAACAGAGATAAACCTGTGAAATGGAAGGACAAAATATACTCAAAGCATGAATGAGAATGACTGCTTAAGCACTTAAGTCATCCTAAGGGTCATTTGAAGGTGCCCATCAAAATTCTCACAAGGGTCCATTTGGATGACGGAATTTTAATTGCAGTTTAGAATTATAATTTCAATTCCAATTTATAGAATTGTCATTTTTATTTGAATTGGCACCATCGCTGGCGATGGTGTTGATGGATGCCACCAACATGGTGGTTGGAGGAACCCCCAGCAACGGTGGTCAACGAGTACCCCAGTGACGGCGATTGCAGGACGCTGCTGACGATAGTGGTCAAAGGATGATGACGATGACTGGGCTGGCAATCTGGAGCTAGTCTCTAGGAGCTTTGAGCTTTTGGAATCGGTTTTCTAGTTCGAAAATTTGAAATCGGCTCCAAAAATCTTTCAGAATTTCGTGTAGGCTCTCGATCTTTGATCTTGAATAGTGTTTCAGTTGTGTTATTTTGATTTGAGTTGATGTTGAATTGGCATTAGCAAAAATGGTTGCCGAAGCATGAGACAACGATAATGAATAATAATTATAACATATTATTTTTTAACTTTTGCGCTTGGAATTGTAATTCTTAGGGTTTAAGCTAAAAATTAGAAATAGAATATAATAGTTGTTTTCTAATTTCAATTCCATGGAATTGGACTCTAGATCTCAGAATCCGAATTCTAATGAACACATCAAGCAAGATAATTGAAATTGGGATGTCCAATTCCATATCCAAGGCTCAATTCCAATCCTAATTTTCATCCAATATTAACCTCAGCATGCATGCAAATGCAACGAACTTCTTTAGAACTCAGAATGGATGTCAAGGGAGCAAAATACACAATGACTGAAAATGCAGGGTATAGGGTCAACTCTAGCAAATATTTCAAGTCAAATGGCCAATAATGGACAATTAAGGAAGAATAAACATTACAATTATATAAGAGCAAAAGGGTATGAGATTCAAGAAAATATGCATCTTAAAATTATAGAAAACTGTATTGCATTAACAGGAGTTCTATCCTTACATTGCTGTGGCTTGACCTTGTGGATCCATCGATAACAAACAACTTCTTTAATGGAAACTTGAGGGAGGCAGCAAGTTTCTCAATTTTCTCCCTGAGCTGCCCTTCTGGAAGCTGGTTACCACAAAATCATGAGGGAAATGGTTATAAAAACAAATATATAACATGCATAAACTATTTTTAAAAATGATTCATAAGTTTGAAATTACTAACTGGGGTGAACTTATTGAAGAGTGGAGCTATTAGAACTGGATAAACTGTCATCATCACAATAGAAAGAACAAACATAAACGCCCACAGATAGATGGCCAAGTAAGGACCTCCTTTCTGAAAAAGTTCACAGAACATTAAAATAGAAAATAACCAGTCCGCCATGCCAAACACAATGACAGCAACAACATATAACATAAAGCAGAAAATATCTCAACTAAAAGTGACACTAAATCAAAGGAAAACAAATTTCAAGCAAAGTTCACAGGTGATAGTTGTTTTAACAGAGCACAGGATCTCACCTGAACTATTAGAATAATTGCAGCCACAATAGGTGGACCAATTAAAACAGAAAGGAGCATTGATTTAATCATGTCCCTAAAGAACAACCATATTGTTTGCTGCACAAAAGAAGATAAAAAGGTAAGGAGATAAATAGTTATGAATTTTTAAAAACAAATAAACTTATTCAATATAAGCATTCAGTAAAATGAGATGTTAAATCAAACTAAAAAATTTGAGGACTAAAAACGTGTACATAAAAATAGATAGATGATTAGATCACGAACCTTATTAAAACCGTGACGGGTCTCAATCACAAATGTTGAGTACAAAGAAAAAGGCAAATCAGTTATCTGCAAAAAAAAGGTAGAAATGCAGAAATGATTTCATTAAAATATAAGATGTGAATATTGATATCAATCCCAATGCCCAATTATCACATAAACCAGAAATCTTATAAGTTACAGTAAATGCTACCAAAGGTCTTGTGGCATTTTAGACATGCCTGGAGTCACAGTGTAAGGAAATGTTAATCAGTAAAATCATAAATGGTAAAGGAAATCACAACATTGCAAAGGAAAAGAATATCAACAGTTTTTCTATATCTCTATGAAAAGGTGAAAGGGAGTTAGGGACACAAAAAAGGCAATTCAGAAAGCACACGTCATTTCAAAATAATATCCCAAAATCAAACCAAAGGATAAAAGAAATGAGTATAACAGAGAAAAAGATTTTCAAGGGCTATCTGGATTGAATAGAACCAATATTAGCATCCTCCTTAAAGACCATGTGCTTTACACCAAATAAAAGCCAAATGTCTAATCCTATCCCAAACCAGCTGGTGTGCCAAAGAAACCTCCTTAAAGATACAAGGTACACTCTAAAAATTATAGATAATAAAGTTGAAACTATTTTATTCTCCTTATACATAATAAAGCCAAAACTATTTTATTCTTCAATAACAGGAAGTCACATACATACCTGTGACCAGATCATGACACCAGCTAAAAAGGCAAGGGTATGCAGTATTTCATTCTCTGCATTGAGACCGACTAATGTCACAATATCTCCTGATCTCTGCAATTAAGAACAGGTATCCAATGGTGACGATAAAGTTGCAAAGTTGGATTCATAAACACCAAACCCAATACTCACCTTCCAAAACCAGGGCAACACCCCAAAGAACAAAATTGCAGAGTCCATCACTATTGATACAAACTCATGAACAAAATGGAAGTTGCTGAACAGAGTAAACAAATAGCCATGTATCAGAATACTAACAAAACACCCCAGAAGCAACCTTCAAGATGAGATACCAAAAGCAAACTATGAAAGAAATTCACATGAAACAAAAAAGAACAAACCTTTTATCAAGACTATAGGCTCTAGATTTCTGAAATTTTTCTTGGCTGATTACTCCTTCTAAAGTCTTAGGAAGAGTAGGAAGTTTGAGTGCCGCATGTTGTCGCAAATCCAAGTAAGTTTCGAAAAAGTACATTAATATCATAAACCCTGAAAATGAATTAAAACAAAACAGCGAAGTAAGTTAAGTCCTATATTTTATTTCCAGTGATTCAGCACTGGAATATTTCAGAAGAGTACATGATAACAAGATTAGAGAGTCAATACAAGTTCAAACAAATAATAGTCAGAACCTAACACTGTAAACCATCTATTAGCAACTTAGACCCTTTTATTGTGAAAGACCATTATAAATTTATAATGTTTTCTTTGTTCCTTTTTTTTTTTGGTTGAGGGTGGGGGAGCAAGGGGGTAGAGGGGAAAAAGAGGGTCTCAAAATAACAGCTATCAAAGGCAGCTACCATTTCTTAAAACAGCATTAGAGGTTGGAATGAGTAATCTACCACAATTTCAAGTTGGGTGTATTACAGTATTTCTTCGGGATAGGTTAAACACACATTGATTGATGATAAATCCTTACAGAACATCAGAAATCTTATATCAGGATTCAGGAGAGAAAAGTAGTAACTGACAGTTTATGAACTGGAAAGAAACAAGTAAATATTTAATGTTGCAGACCAATTTAACTTGGTTGGCTCATCGCTATTGTCCTAATTAATCAAAAGTTGTAGCATCTAAAGTACAGCTGAACATAATGAGAATATAATTATTCTCTTCAATCTGCTTCAACATGCTTATGGAGCTGTTCCTATTACCAAACCAGCTCTTTTTTTATTGTATAAAAAGATTAAGCATGTAGGCATGTAGCTCCCAATCCACCGTGATATGGAAAACAAAAATAAGATTTACAATCTAAGCATCACCGAATTAAACAAAAAATGAAATAAAAAAACCCTAAATTTCATGATAAACCCTGAATTCAGATAAGTTGATGAAAACCTTAATTCCTAATAGAACATTTTTCGGGAAAAAATTAAAAAAAAAAAAAAAAAAACTTCTGATACTGAACAAAGCATGATATCAATTAAAAAAATCGCAAGCAACGATGCAAAGACATCAAAGCAACCCAGCCAGTAGCAGCCGAATGAAACGATTCAAGTTTGCGGTTGGCAGAAGAGACAAAGAAGACAATTACAGAGAGAAGAAAGAGCTCACCGACAACAGCTTCCATGTAGGGGAACGCCATGGCTAACTCACGCTACAGTGAAGAAGACAGATCTTTTTCCTTTGTGTTTTGGGCTCACTCAATATATATACCTACTTAGCTCTATTCGATTAGGATTTCGGGTTCACTGACCCGTATTTTTAACCAATATCCATGGATCTTGATAATAACCGAATCCAACTTTTTTTTTTTTTGTTGTGCATAACTTCAACCGATAGTCAATCATTAATTTCTTTCAAGACGTAAAAATTAATGAATTGGATTTTATCTCTATCAACAAAGTTTTTCTTATATACATAACTTAAATCAAATATCTAATAATATGTTTAAAAAACTTAACTATTTTTCAAGTGTTTGAACTTGTTGGTTTAACCCAACTAATTTAAATGCATGCATCATCAGACTTTCTGTCTGGCGGGTTAGGCGGCATGGATTTTTTTCCACACTAAAGTGATTGAAGTATGTGGGCATAAAATTAAGATATTCTGTTTTTTATTTGGTTTTCACCATTTATAAGAGTTTAATTGTTATGTATTGTCAGTATCTCAATCAAAAATCATGATGTGTGTTACTTTTAAGATAATTAGGATAAGAGTTAATCACTTTACCTTATGTGACAATTTTTAATTGATTGTCTGTATAAAAATATTTTATACTGACCGAGTATATCAATTAAATCTCATTTATAAAGATAATAAAATAATCTACTTTTTTTAAATTTATATCTCATTTTGTTTTATTTCTAAAATACACTAGATATAAGTACTTTTAATGTGTTATGTTACCTCCTACATAGTATATCTACCTAATGTTATCCAAACATTTTTATATTATCAAAATTTGTTCAACCGACTAGTTATCTACTATCTATATATACATTTTAAGGCCTAGGAAAATTTCTAAAATAACCTTTGTTGGAACGTCGACACGTATCCTTTTTTGAGGACAAATTTGTCACTTCAGTTCCATTTCTGTCATTTGGGATTTATTTATTATTTATTGTTTCTGTCATCACGTGCTAACTTTTTACTATTGCCTCTGGCCCTCTGCTATATTTGCTATTAAGTTATATCCCAGCAGGGTCACTTTAATTTGTCACTTTTCCTCGCAAAGACTCTTCCTCCTCTCCCTATCATTAGTTCATTTGAAATTTGAAAACCCTCTCTTTAATTTCTTCTCTCTCAGGCTCTTCCTCTTCCTCTTCATTGATGCCTTTCTCTCTTTCTCTCCCAAATTCTCTCTTTCTCGATTCCCTTTCTCTTTCCAAATCTCAGTGACACCGCCATCATCCATGGGAGAGGGAGACGCTTCTCATGCTGATGCCGCCATGGACGTTGTGCAGCGACGTCTCATGTTTCAAGACGAGTCTGTTCTCTTTCCCCTTTTCTTCTCTTTCTCTATATCGATTTGTTTTTATATTTTGTATTTTTTCCTGGTATTTCTATGATTTTTCATGTGTTTCTATTCTAATGCATCCTTTATTTCTCCCTCGCAGTATGAAATTCAAAAGTTTAACAACAGAAACATAGCTTTGGGATTTCACCTGTCTGCCATGATTTTACCTTTGTAGATAAGAAAGATATCACTTGTCTGTAAGATCACCCGTCTATGATAACCCGTGAAGGAACCTGTATATGATAACTCGTCTGATCAGACGGGTTATCATAGACGGGTGAGTCATAGACGCGTGAGCATAGACAGGTTCCTTTAGTTTTCCCTCACACGTCTATGAGATCACCGGTCTATGACAACCTGTCTATGATCATACGTGCTCACCCGTCTATGAGATGATCAAACGTCTATGGTAACCTATCTAGGAGATGATCAAACGTCTATGACACGGGTGATCTCATACAAGTTGCATCCTATAGTGCAGTAATTGTTTAACTACTTAATCAATAATTTACGGTAATAATTTTAAACATAAATTGTTGCTTATAAACATGCATATTAGATTCAAATGACAATAAAAAGTTAGATAACCCATCTATGATAACCCTTCAGACGGGTTATTATCTCATATACGGTTGATCACATAAGGGTAGTCTTAGATGGGTGATCATCTCACAGAAGGGTGAGCATAGACGTGTGATCATAGACAGTTTACTTCAGTTGGGTTGTCATAGGCAGATGAGCATAGACGGGTGAGTATAGACAGGTCCCTTCAGTTTCCCCATATAACCTGTCTATGACAACCCAACAGAAGTAAACTGTCTATGATCACACGTCTATTCTCTCCCTTCTGTGAGATGATCACCCGTCTATACTCACCCATCGATGATAACCCTGTCTGATCAGAAGGGCATAGACGGGTGAGCATAGACGGGTGAGCATAGACGTGTGATTATAGACAGTTTACTTCAGTTGGGTTGTCATAGACGGGTGATCATCTTATAGACAGGTCAGCATAGACAGGTTCCTTCAGTTTCCCTATATAACCTGTCTATGACAACCCAACTGAAGTAAACTGTCTATGATCACACGTCTGTGATCAACCGTCTATGATTACCCTTCTGTGATCAATCGTCTATGACATAATCACCCGTCTATGACAACCCAACTGAAGTAAACTGTCTATGATCACACGTCTATTCTCTCCCATGTGTGATGATCACCCATCTATGATAACCCGTCTGATCAGAAGGGCATAGACGGGTGATCATAGACAGTTTACTTCAGTTAGGTTGTCATAGACGGGTGATCATCTCATAGACGGGTGAGCATAGACAGGTTCCTTCAGTTTCCCTATATAACCTGTCTATTCTCACCCGTCTATGCTCACCTGTCTATGACAACCCAGCTGAAGTAAACTGTCTATGATCACACGTCTGTGATCAACCATCTATGATCACCCATCTATGATTACCCTTCTGTGATCAACCGTCTATGACATAATCACCCGTCTATGACAACCCAACTGAAGTAAACTGTCTATGATCACACGTCTATTCTCTCCCTTCTGTGAGATGATCACCCGTCTATACTCACCCATCTATGATAACCCGTCTGATCAGAAGGGCATAGACGGGTGAGCATAGACGTGTTATCATAGACAGTTTACTTCAGTTGGGTTCTCATAAACGGGTGAGCATAGACAGGTTCCTTCAGTTTCCCCATATAACCTGTCTATGATAACCCGTCTATGTATGATAACCCGTATGATCAGAAGGGTTATCATAGACGGGTGATCTCATACACATGTGAGCATAGACGTGTGATCATAGACAGTTTACTTCAGTTGGGTTGTCATAGACGGGTGATCATCTCATAGACGGGTCAGCATAGACAGGTTCCTTCAGTTTCCCTATATAACCTGTCTATTCTCATCCGTCTATGACAACCCAATTGTAGTAAACTGTCTATGATCATACGTCTGTGATCACCCGTCTATGCTTACCTGTTTATGATAACCCTTCTAATCAAATGGGTTATCATACACGGGTGATCTCATAGATCACACGGGTTATCATAGATGGGTTGTCTTATTATGTCAGATACTTTAGTACTTATATTATCTAACTTTTTGTTGTCATTTGAATCCGATATGCATGTTTATATGCAACAGTTTATGTTTAAAATTATTGACATAAATTATTGATTAAGTAGTTAAACAATTACTACACTAAGATTTTATTGACAGGACTTAAACTCTAATTGCATGAAATTTTATTTTTCAGTTTATGCATGCACAATTGTCACTTGGACTTCCTGCTTTGGGAGAACTACTTACTGATGCAAATGGTGTTATTAAGCTTAGTCCTTATCCTTTTTCTTTGTATTTCCTTCTGATGAACAAAATGATTTTACATTTATATGTACTTTATGAAATATACAATTCAAAATGATCTATGAATTTTCTATCTTCAATATTATATAAATCAGTTTCTATACTTTATAACAGCATGAATATTTGTATATGGTTTAATATATTCAGTTTTTTTATAGGTATAAAAAATATATAATTTACAAAATTAACTTTTAGCAAAAATATAATAAGCAACACGATGTGATCCATGAGAATGCACGGGTATACAACTATAGCATAAAAATTTAAGTTTTGATGTTACCTTCACTCAAATTATGTGTTAATTAGTATAGTATAATTGATTTATTATTAATTTGTGTTTTATGTTCTAATTAGTAAAAAAAATTATTTTTGTATGAAAGTTCTAATTAGATTATTGAGCCGGTGTTAATCCTCGCGTGCATTGCGTATAATTGGATTTCCTTGCATAAATGTCTTAGGAAACTCAATGTTATTAGCATTATTTTTTATGAGTGTTCAAGATTTTCATTCTTATGATTGTTTTTGTCAGCAAGTGCAAGCATTGAGCCATAAGTTTTGAATTTTCAAAATGAAAACTCAAGTAGAAGGCAAAACAGTATGGATTGTGGAGTTATTTTGCTACAATCATAATGTGTGTATAACTATGGTTTATAACTATGTCAATATTGGTATATAATTTACTTTATTCACTTATTTCCTAGGTAAAAAAACTGATTAATTTTCAATGTTACTTTTAAAAAAAATTATAGTAAGTAACATAGCGCGATCCGTGCGAATGCACGGATATACAGCCAGTTATAATTTATTTTCAAGACACCTCCTGACATCCCCTCAATATAAGAAGAAAATTGTTATTATCTTGAGAAATCGTGTCTTAATTATGATGCTTTGACCAAATGTGAACTAAACATGCGTAGATCACTTTGGGTTTTACAAGCTCATCAAAACAAAAACGTTGGGGTTTTACAACTATAACATGGAAGTATAAGTGTATCTAAACTACCATTTACGTCATTAGCCAAAAGCATAAATACGGATTTGTAATCATGGATTTACAAAATTAGTCTAATACTAGAAAACTTTCTAAAATTGAAGTTTTTGTACATTGATGTACAACCCCTTTTAGTCATCGAAATACATGTTCTTTTAATGTTTTTTTGAGAGTTTATTTGAATACCTCAATGTATTAGTTTTGTATATCGATGTACATGTTTTGTACGTTGATTTTCTGTATGATTTAGCCGTTGTGGAGCCTTTAAATAGGTTTAAGGCACTTTATTCTCTGGTATAATTCGATTTTGCATATAAAGACGTGTTTTTGCTGAGTTTTAATATAACAACAGTGTTACGCAGCAAAAAATCCTCAGTATTCTTGAGTCCCCTTTTTGAGCAATATAGGGTGGGTTGGGTTTTCGTTTGGTGGTTCTTTTCTATATAGGAAGAAACTTTTGGTAGGTTATTTTATCCTAGAGACGATGAAGTTATATATTGTTGTACATTTTTAACAGAGCCGCGACACATCTTAAAGAAAACAACCTAGTCCGCTATTATGCCTTATTTTCTTGTTCGTGTTCGACATCTGACAACAACAATTTGAGACATACAAAGAGAAAACGTTTATTTGACATGTTTTCACACGTGCCTAGACTTACGTCTAATCATATGTTGTTATCTTTTGTAGTTGTGCATCAAATTATATATTAAAATAAGATATGATGAATTATCCGAATTAAGATCCTTTCCTTTTTTATTATGTTTCCTCTTATATTATTAAAGATAAAAATCCGAAAGCAAATATGAATGGACCTCATAAATAAAAGTTAATTTGTTTTTATCTTTTTCTCTATTATAATATGATAATATGATGATAGAAAATATGAAAGGATTGAAGTTTCAATTGATTCTATCACATCTTCCTTATCCCGAAATCCAAAGAGACCCATTATGTCAATAAATAGATACTTAACCATTTCATTTTTCGAGAGTAAACAAACATAAAAATACTTTACAAGCGGTGATGCACATGAGTAATTTCTGGAAGTACCAAATTTAGGAATTAAGTTAAATTAAACTTATATATACAACCCTGCTAAAATGAAAGGTATTCATTTCATCCCTTGTCACAATAGCAGCGTGAGAGCGTTTGCCTCACGGATAATAGAGCGCGTGGGGGATAATTTTCACCAGTCTCGTTGAAACCTCTCTCCTCAAATCTCTTCCCTTCCCTTCTCTTCTCGATCACTTCCCTTCCTTCCCTCCCTCCCTCCCTCCACCATCGATCAAAGGAAAAGAGCCCCCAAAATCGTTAATTTTGGTCATTGATTCTCTCTTCCACGCTCTTATCTTCGATCCACCTAGTTCACTTCATCTGCGTAAACCAAAAACCCTAATTTCTATTCATGGAGCAACTTTAGGTTTAGGCAAAAAACCCCTAAGATTCTGGTCTTACTCGATTTTTTCTCGTTGCTGAGTTTCGTCGGTATTCATCCAGTTTTAGTAATAAATAAATTTCCTTCTCCCCCTTTTATCTTGCGAGACTTGGATTCTTATTGCGGTAACATTTTTTTATATCTTTGCCTCTCTTTCGCGTATTTCATTGAAGGAGAAGTGGTTTTTAGGTTTTGGGTATGGGTCATTTTTCACCAAAAAGGGATTTTGAGCTTGTTTAGAATGATGGGTCTTGTTGATCGAAAATTTTGGTAGTGTGAAAATTTTTGTTCTAGATTCTGGCCATTTACTTGTGTACTTTACTGGATTTGTGTTGGGAGATGCAGAGCATTCACTAAAATATACTTTATAAACTTGTGCTCTTTAAGGTTGATACTTGGCATTATTCATCAGCTCTAGTGATTGAAATTCCAAGGTCAAGCATACAAAAATGAGCTTAGAAAATGAAGATCAAAACTTGTTGGATCAGCCAACTAATCATGAATTGCAGAAGTAACCTTTTTATCTTTATCTGTTTTCTTTTTTTAATACTTTTCACCCATATATGATACATATTTGACAATTGTCTTGTGGTGTTTTAGGAATAGGACTTTAAAATTCTCATACACAAGAGAATTCTTATTGTCGTTGAGTGAATTGGATATCTGCAAAGAGTTGCCCAGTGGTTTTGATCGATCACTTCTAAGGTGAAATATGCTATGCGCCATGTGGCATCATTTGTATTTTTCTTGAAATATGGAATGCTTGGGATACTGCATTTCACTTTCTCATTGTCTTCCATCTTTTTTCCTCAATTGTCACTCTTCCATTATTATGTTGTGCTTTGCTTTTGTTTCTTAAACATGTCCTTTTTTTAAAGCAGTGAATTTGAAGATGCTCTCCTAGATCCAAAGAGAAGTACTGGTGGTTTGTCAATTCATGATTTCAGACGAAATGAGTACAGTTCATCTCCTCCCACGAGAGGGGATACGAATAGTTTTTTGCGGGGAACCCATGGAAAATGGGAATCTCGTTCTTCTGGACGGTCTGATAAAGACAGTGACTCTCAATCTGAATGGGAATCAGGTGCTTAGATTTGATCAACGAGATTGCTCATTTTCCTTTTCCTAGAAGATTGTATAACTTGCTTTACAAATTGCAACCATTTGGACTGATTTGGGATGATTCTCTGTATTTATGTCCTGTTGATGAGTGTTGAACTAGAAGTAACTTTTAAGTCAAGTGTTATGTTGATTGATTTCTTTCTTAATATCAAACTGCAGATTCTGGAAAACATCTTGGCAACCAGTCTCGTAGGACTTGGCAAGGTCCTGAGCATGATGGACTTCTAGGTAGTGGCTCTTTTCCAAGACCCTCTGGGTATGCACCCGGGCTGTCTGCTCCGAAGTTTCCAGCTAATGGCAACAACCAGCTAAATCCGGCTAATGAACCCTATCAGCGTCCACGCCCTTATAAGGTTAGGTCTAGCTGTTATATCTCAGACAGCTGTATGTTGGCTAAATTGTAGTATTCATCACCTTCAAAAAGTAGTATGATTTTTAATTAATATGATGAAGCTATTGAAAAGATTTAAATCAAAAGTAACTTTAACTTAGATGTCTTGTGCATTTTTTGGCTTCTGATATTTTCCAGGCACCTCACTCGCGATCCACTCACGACAATTATAATGATGAAACTTTTGGTTCTTTGGAGTGTGCAAGTGAAGATAGGGCAGAAGAGGAAAGCAAAAGAAGAGGTAACTACTCTTTTCTGGCAGATATTGTGGTAGAGACTGTTCTTGTTCTCAGATTTATGGCTTTACAAAGTCCTGTTTACTTTTGTACTTAGATCCATGGTTAAGTTTATGCTTGAGAAATTCAATTTGAATGGTTGACAACTTTCTTGCCAGCTTCTTTCGAGTTAATGAGAAAGGAACAACAGAAAGCTTTCCAAGAAAAGCAGAAGTTGAACCCAGGCAAGAATAAAGATCATTTTGACATTACTTCACTGCGAGACGACAATGAGAAAAGACTAGTTACTCGAATCAATGAGTCAGCGGAGCATCCTGTGGTTCTATCTGCTTTAAGTGATGATTCTGAGAAACCTTCTCTTGCTCACATTCCTTCAACAGCAAGACCACTTGTACCCCCCGGTTTTGCAAGCACGATGTTGGAAAGAAACTTGGGAGTTAAAACATCAACTAACACTCGCGCGATAGAGGTAGGTAGTTGACATTTTTTACTTGTTATTTGCAACTGCTTTGTAGATTAGTTGCATTTGTCTTTTTTCATATGTTGAGCTCAAATGTAATTTGTTTGAGGTATCATCAAATTAGCATGCAACTTGGTTTTATTTCTAAATTGCAATTGCAATTGTGGCTATAATCTTTTATTAATGTTGGATATGTATTTGCAGAGGGAGTTTTAGCTGTTACTGTACAGACATATGGTAGTATGGTTATGTTTCTGATAGAAACTGAGAAAATACTGATAGTATGAACTATTAACTATTAACTATTAAGCTAAAAAAATGGAGCTCTGCTGATTACAACAGAGGAAAGTCCTCTAGAAAACCAGAAACAGCCAACTAAGAAAATAAAGAAAAGAACAATAAGGATATGCAGTGATGCAGTTCTTCCCCGGCCAAAGGCTACCCACAACCTATTCCAAATTCAGTGCTACCTTTCCTCTTCTTTGCACCCCTCCTGGCTCCTATATACCATTTGCTGCCCCACTCCTCCTATGCCACCTCTCCATTCTGTTATATTTTCCCTCTCTCCTCCAACTGATTCCTCCACATCTATTCACATAAGCCAATGGCCCATCAATGTCACTACTCGTTAGAGGCCCATCAGTTTCTTATTTGACAATTAAGTTTTCAGTACGTGATGTTTTGAGATGGGAATCATGGTGAGAATTATGTAGTTTAGTTCTCCATAACTTCTCTGCAGGCATTAACTGTTTGAAATACCTGACTACAATGAGTATTCTGGTTCTGGACGACTTTAGTTCCAATCCAAGTGATGCTTTTAGCGAGGCTGTAAAATTATGTCTTGAGTATCTGAAGAGTAATCAAATCCTTATATAGTTCAATGGGTTGAAAGCAAAGCAGCGGCTGCATGCCAAGAGTTTTTGACAGTACAAAATAGATTGATTTTAAGAAAGTTATTTTTTTTGAATGTTGGTTTCATGTAAAGGGTTTTATGGAGCGACCACCAATTAAGGAAGAATGAAAAGGGCTAACATGTTTGGAAAAAAGCTCTTCTAAAGTGAGTGAGCTTGTGTGTAAAGTGAGTAAGTAAAAGTGTATCCACCCTTAATTTAATCTAAAATTAAATCTTAAATCACTAATAATCTAATGACAAATATACTCGTTCACTTTACAACATAAGTTTATTTTAGAGGAGCCTCATCCATCATTTTTGTGGTAGTGAACTGTAATTTGACCGCTTCTCTGATGTCTTTTATTAAAAAAAAACAACGAAAAAGACTGGTTTTATTGGGAAGATATTTGGGTTGGTTTTGCTCCTCTTTCCAAGGTTTTCCAAGGCTCTTTCGCCTCTCTTCTTTCCATAATGTCCCTGTTTGTCAGTTTCATTCTCAGTTTACTTAACCTCCAGTTTTTCAGAAACTGCATGATAGAGAGGTTAGCGAGTCAGTCTCTTTTGATTTTACTTGATTCTATTCATCTTTCTTCTGATCCTGACTTAAGAACTTGGACTCTTGATTCCTCTGGGTTTTTCTCTTTTAAATCCTATTTTCAGTTCTTGACTCACTCTCCTAATAGATATATATTTCTCTTGGATAAACCCATCTGGAAATCCAAAGTTCCTTCAAAGGTCAAAGCTTTTGTCTGGATTGTTGTTCTTAACAGGATTAACAATAATGACATGCTCCAGAGGTGCAGACCACTCACCAGTTTGTCATCTAATGTGTATGCGACTCATATTCGGAATCTGGGGCTCATTTTTTATTTTTTTTGCATTGTTCTACTCCGGTTTCTCTTTGGAATAGGTTGTTGGGATCTTTGGAGAGTGTTGGATCTGCCTTATGGAATTGTATCAATTTCGCCTTACTAAGTTCAGAGGTTTTGGCTCTCATAAAGAAGCAAAGATCTTGTGGCAGTGTTGTGTGTTTACAGTGTTTTTTTTGGTGTATTTGGTTGGAAAGGAATGCTAGAATCTTCAATGATTCCTTTTCGACCCTAGACTTCATTTAGGATAGGGTTACTCTTTTGGCATCCCTTTGGTCTTCTGCTCGTGGTCTTTTTAATGGCATTTCTTTGTTAGATATGCAGAGAGATTGACATGCTTTGTTGCATGACTTAGTTTCATAAGTTTTAGTTGTTTGATTGTTTTGTTTGTGTGGATTTCTTATCCTCTTTCTTTATAATCTTCTCTTCTTTTCTAGTAATATTTCTTTTTTCTATATAAAAAAAGACTGGTTGTCTGATTGTCACTTACAACATTACACAAGAGATAAGGGTAGGAGAGTGATATACTTTCTGAAATTCTGCACTACTGAAATGTTAATATCTAATTATCAAATTCTAGTGTAAAATATCAAATTTTGTAGAAGGGAAATGTTTGTATTTACATTCTCTGCTATAGTGTGATTAGAAAAAGCCAAAACATGATGTGGAGGATATGGTAGTATTCCACTGCATTATTTCTTATATCACAGATATTCTTCTTCCATCAAGATCAAAAGTTCAGAAATTGAGAACATAGTTGAAAATGAAAAGTAAAGCCCAATTTCTTCCTGGATTTTTAATTACTCAACTTTGAAATTCAAACTTACAATGTTGCCAATAATTCAACATAGCACGTGAACACCCTATGACCTCTAGCTCTTTTGCTTGCTTGATTACTTTAGCGCTGATATTTGAAGTGTGCTCTAATATTTTTGTATCCTGAGATATGTGCTGTTCTGCTGTGCTATCCCTTAATACATACTTGAATCTTCGGGTGCTTAGGTTGGACAACCTGAGCCTGGGGTTACCAGAGGTAACCGTATATTTTCTGAAAATAATGAAGGGAAATTATCAACCAAGCAAGCAGATGATGATCAACTGCATCATCGAATTACAAGTTTAAATGTTCCGATTAACAATAAGAAAGAGAATATGTTGAATTTATCATCAGCTGTGGATATTCAAGACATTAATATTGGAATCAGTGATCAATTGAGGAAGCGATCTGCTCTTTCAGAAACCTTGGAAACATCTGACAGCAGTGAATTTTTTCAACTTCATGCTGAAGTGAAAGGGACCGAGGCCATAGGAGCCTTCAATCAGGACGATTCACACTCTGTACTACAGAAGCTTTTTGTCAATGCTCTATCGGTAAACAGTGGTAATTCAACTGGTTTTGTTGAGGTAATTGTGGAAATAATTAGAATTTCCTATCACTAATGTTTAGAAATTCAGAAGAAGTTTGTGTTACTTATCAACGAAATAATTGAGATATGGATTGATCTTTGGATTTTCTCCAAGCCTCCATAGATAATTCATTTATGCACGAGTAAGGGTTAGGTTTTATACTTTGGATATTATAAAAAGGGCAACCCGACGCTATAAAGCTTCTGTTATGCGCAGGATCCAGAGAAGGGTCTGACTGACTCTATGTGAGCCTATAGTAAGCAGCCTTACCTTGCATTTGCAAGAGGCTAATTCCACGACTTGAACCTGTGACCTTCCTGTTACATGTCAACAACTCCAACCATTGCGCCAAGGCTCCCCTTTACTTCTTTGGATATTGTACTTAGATATATTGCGATCTGGATAAGTGTTTTAATTCCAGCTTCTGTTCTATAATATTACTATTGATTTGACTATTTATGATTTTGCTTTGATTGCAGTCTGATCATAAAGCAGATGAGACATGGAGTCCACATGCCTTGCAATCTTCTAAGTTTGCTCATTGGTTTGTTGAAAAAGGTACTTATGAAGATGCTTTAGTGCTTTATGTTTGTAGGCTCTTCAAGTTATACCCTGACTTAAATTATGTTGTTCATCCGCTTACCTTGCTGCAGAAAAGAAGCCATCGGATGACTTCACGCGTAGGCCAAATGACTTGCTCTCGCTAATTGTTGGTGGTGAAAAAGGTGTGTTGCAGGTTTCTGATCTGGAGAAAACCCGGCATGTTGCACCTGCTTCTCCTTTCCAAAATGCTGAACCTACAGATGTAGCACATATCACAATTGATAAGTCTGAGCAATTGTACAAGAGTGATAAACCTGAGCTTGTACCAGCAGTTCTTACATGTGAATATCTAGAACAATCAATTCTGACGCAAGTTAGTGAAAATGGTTTATCACTTCAGCAACCCATGCAGGACAAAGATTTTTATGCAAAGACTGAGCAGTCAAATTCAAATATTGATAATCATGCATCCCAACAACTCCTGTCTTTGTTACAGAAAGGAACCTGCCATAAAGACATGGAACAATCTTCTATTCTAGATGTGGAGTTTGCAGACAAAGTATGCAACACTGAAGGAGCCACTACTGAAAACATACTTGATGTTCCAGGAGAGGCAAATGCAGATGTTTCCAATTCATCGAAACAATTGACTCTAGAAACACTTTTTGGGACAGCTTTTATGAAGGAGCTGCAATCAGTTGGAGCACCCCTTTCTGTTCAAAGGGGTTCAGTTGAATCTGCAGGGCCTGATGTTTCAGACTCTATTCTGTCTCTTTTCCCAACCTCAGACAATGGTCTCCCTCCTGCCAGCGATCATGCACTAAACAGACATGGAAGCAGTATCCTGTCGTCAGAAAAAACTAATCAACCCAAATCAAGTAGATTCGAAGAGCAGTGGTTAGATTATGGTGACCCTCAGGGAGATGTTAATTCATTGCAACTTCAAAGTGAATTTTCCAAGGCTAGTGGTTTCGATGGGCCTAATGATTTTCACCTTCCTGAAGAAGATAGCTTGATTGCAGTTAGTGATCCTCTCCGAAACTTATTATCTGCTGGCAATTCAGCTAAAACTGATTTGTCCCAAGACACACCACTTGACATTACAGGAAAACTGGCAGCCCTGAACCCTGCATTTAGAGTCGAACAACCTATTTTAGGAAATCAAGAAGGTCTAGCATACTCTCGTGGTCCTTATGATATGAGGGAACCAGGTATTCCATATCAGAATCTTGACGGCCAACGATCCTCTCGTATCCACCCCTCTCAGTTGAATCACATGGGTCCAATGTTCAATCAAATGGATTCTCATCCTCCTCATATTAGTTCTTATATGAAACTCATGACTCCTGAGGGCATGGTTCATCGTGAATCTCCACCAAATCACCAGTTTCCTCGAAATATGCATCTTCCTCCTTTCGATCAACCAAGTAGTGCTCTATCTGGGTTTGATCCTCCAGCTCATCACTCTATGTTACAACAGATGCATATGCAAGGGAATCTTCCTCCACCTCATTTATTCAGAGGATTCCCAGGGGGTGCACCTCTGCCAGCTCATCCCAGCAATCCGAATCTGATGACTGGTTTCATGCAGGAACCAAACCCAACGCAGGGCTTCCCATTTAGTGGTCACCAGCAGTCTACCTTTGGTGGCCCTGGAATGGCACTCCAAGGTAAAACAATATTTGATTTACTTTACTATTATCCTGGTCATTTGATTATTGTAGCTAACTTTAATGTGCAACATATTTCTGTCCCTTCAGTTATTTGGATGGTAATGAATTAGGGGTAGTTTTCCAATGATCTTTGATAGTTTGATGATAATTGACACATAATAGTGACGCGAATGAACTATTTACAGTTAAAGTTTGTTGCACATGATCTCAAACACCATAGGTTTAGATCTATTACATTTTTTGTGCAATTCATTTTTGGATGCTATGAAAGTTCACAATTTTAATGGTTGTAATTGATGCTTATTGGGTTAATCAATCGTAATTTGATAGACCGTAGCATTCTATCTTTGAACAAAAATGCTGATTTACTCTTCTAGCCAAAGTTTGCATGGTTTATGAGTGCACTGCTAGATATTTGCAAATCATGATGCCCCACTTTTACTACATTATCATATTATTGGTTGTTGAATTACTCGCTTACACTTATTTTGTTGACCTTGATGGCTAAAGGGTTTATCCTAGCAATTTCAATCATTTCCCCCTCAGAAATGGGAGCATTGGTGCACACACTTGCACATACATCTACTTACACGTACATGTGCACTTCCAAATATAAACTGACCCACCAGATGAAGTGTGTTAGTCTTAACTGTTATTGGTGTGTTAATTTTTACATAATTGTTCTAGCTTTGAGTAACAATATTCAAGGTAATGTAATTTTTGTAATTTAATAAAATTATTTCCAAGATACTATGCCTTATCTTACTGCAGTCTGTTATTTTATTGTTTTGCAAAAAACAACTCAATTTACATCTTCATTTTTTTCCTCTTCGCCTATTATCAATTCCTGATTTATACTTTTTGGCTATTTTGTTAGCATCTGATGTTGCCGGTGGAAGAAATCCTCCAGAAGCGCTTCAGAGGCTTTTTGAGATGGAGCTCAGGTCAAGAGCTAGACCTGGGTTTTGGTAATATACAGTGTGTCATCGTTGTTGATGTATATAGTACATTGTATTCATCTACTGTTGTGCTGATCTGCAACTCCTGCATGAAAGATGGGTTTAGTGTGATCCTTTTATGTGCCAAATTAGCTCGCTTTATGTAATTAGTGAAATCTTATTAGTTGTCATTTTGTTGCATTTTAATTTGCTGCCTTGTTTTAACAAAGTCAAAGTGCTCCGGAGATATGGGTTTTGAAATAGAGAGACACTGTATGCAGGAGGAAATTGATTTTAAGTTGGGATAGGAAAGTTGATAAGGAGAAATATGTGTTTAGGGTGGGTTGTTGATATGGTTGTGTGACAAAAGATACCCGTTATGAGCCTTCGCATTTGATCTTCTTGTTTCACAATTTTAATCCTAAGTTCATGCGCCATTGATGCTGCAGTTCCATGATTGTATCCCACCTCGTGTTGATGTTACTCAAATGTTCCAGTTTAGGTGCAATTTCGTTGACTAGATTGTGATTTGGCACAAGTCACGTGGGAAAGCATGACATATAGAACTGGTGATTGAATTAGATAGCTGTCCATTTCCAGAATCTTTAAAGTAAATTCAAAGCTTGGCGTGATATTATACGTATGCTTGATTTCATGGAGGAGGATCCAGAGATAGCTAGCATATGGTAAGTGGTGCCACAAGTGGCTGTTGTCACAATGTTGAATGGTTTCCCGATGCTCTAAATTCAAGGAAGAACACAAGATAGGAAGTGAGGAATATAGGGAGAATCGTGAGGGGGGAGGATAGCCACCACACAGTGATGTAGGAGTATTTTCTCCATGAATATCGGGAGGGAATTGTTTCTGAACGATATTTTGGATGCCAAAATTCTTGCTTATCTGCTGTTCGGATTCTTAGGACTAAAACACTTGGAATAATATCTTAGATGCTTTAACGTGTTCGTGTTTTAGTTTTATTCTGATGTGTCATTTTTCTTTGTAGTTGTTTCTATTTGTATATATAGAAAATTATTTTTTTATATCAAAGCTTGTAGTACGATGCGATTTATGATTTTTTAATAACGTAATATTAACTAATAATTACAGGTCGTCCTCGTGGTCATTATTATTTATCAATTTATAAAATTGAGTAAAGTTGTCAATAGATATTTTTACAGTGAATTGACTATGGTTAGCTTATATGGCCCCCCACAGTTCACATTTAACTTCCTGTCATAAACATATTATTGTACTGAATATGAACATTGCTTAGATACTTAAGATGCATTAGTCATGTTTATGCATCAAATGCCTCCTAATTACATTTATTTAAAAGAAATTTGTATTAATATCTGTCTCTTGATAGAAAGAACGTATAAGTGACTTTTCCATACAACATTTTCTAGCGGGTTGCCTTTAAAATTCTTCAAGCAATTTTTTACGAAATTAAATTGAATGATATTTCTAAAAATGGTCTAAACCGGAAATTTTTAAAGTGAACAATTCGTCATCTTCACCAAAACAATTTGAACTTTCCCAGTTAAAAAGGAAGTATTTTCTTTCCCTTCCATTCTTTCGTCAATGGTTACCAAGGATTTGAGGCTTGAAAGTAATAGGAATGTCTTGTGTATGTATTATGAATAGCCAAACCAAATAATCATTTGGGTGAAGTTAATATGGCGAAAGTTGCTGAGCTCCCATCAACAATTGTCAGGAAAATTATTACCTTTTTGTTCAAAACAGCGAGTAATTTGATCTTCTCCAACATTAGGAGAGGGTTACGTTGAGACCAAAGGGCAACAAAGGTTTAACAATTTTATTTAATACATATGCTTGAACACAGTAAAACTCATCTTCACTGTTTTATTAGTTTATATACAACACAAACGGCACCTCCTATGTCCTAACACCGCTCTTGTATACTAAATTCTAGATAGTAGCTTCATAGCATAACACACACACAAGCACTCAACACTCTGTACAGTATAGCCTCCAGAAGTGACCTAAACAGGACTCTCATTGTCCCGCATTCCAAGGACAAAGCCTAAAAACACAAGGATTCTGCGAACCTAACTCTGCCTAAAACAAAAACTACATCGAAAAAGTATATATATACGAACTATAAACACATGCAAGCCAGCAGCTGTCCTTTCCCCCTCTTGCGCCTAACTTATGTGCATTCAGGATATATATCTGAAACCTCTATTCAGAAGAAACCACTGGTAACACCCTAAGCAGACAGAACGGCACTCGCGGATTTACCAGAAAGGGATTTGCTGCAAAGATTACCAAACTTTGTCCTTTCCGAGTCAGCATCATATGACGAGAGCAGCTTCTTCTGCATTAATTTCAAAGGTTTGGCAAAAAGAGAATCATTCAGTAGACTATAATGCAGTCCATATTATGTAAAGTAAAATGAAATAAATGATGCTGGAATTTTGTCCAGCACAATGATAGAACAACACTTGTCAGGAGTGGGGACAGCATGGAACATTCAATATGCTAAATTTGAGAATAGATCTGCCTTTTTCAGAATAAAAATGCAGCTGAAGAACTATGCATGCAATGAAAAACAAATAAAATAATTCATCTTCGGTCTTCCACTTAATTCCCTGCTAGGCTACCTTTTTTATACTTCTGCATTGGTGTGTGTGTGAAAATAGTCATATCCAATGGTTTCTCAACATCATGGGGGTGTTGATTTTGTATATCAGATTGCTGGATCAGATATGATATACAACTTCTGAAATAGGAATAAAAAAGACCCTAATTTATTACTAGAATCTATAAATGATGGTGCAAAAACTAAGTTATAGGCAAGTGCATACGAACAGCAAGAATGTTGAAACAATATAATTGAACAACTTATTGCAAAAAAGAAAATCCAAATCAGAAATCTCATATCATAACGTCGAAAATCAAGGTTCAACTTGGCATCACCCACAGCTTCAAACAGAAGTCCCATGTTATAGCCAAAATTCTATGGTCACCTAGGCCTTAAGCATGACGAGGCTACCGGCAACAAAATAACAAGGTAGCAAAATCAACAAATTTGCTTGCTTTAAAATATTCCAGACAGTTGAAAGCAAGTAAAATTCATCTCATATCTATGTTCATTATATAATGAAAGCAATAGCAAATTAAAAGATTATAGAGGCATCTAAACAAATTAATGTGCACGGTAACTATGTCCGATGAATAAAATACCAAGAGAAAAAGTGTTATGTAGGGAACAAAACTTACATGATCCTCAAATTCAGGGCTCATTAAATTGATGGAGAGGTTTCTCATTAACAACAATACCTGCAAAACGGGGCCATATAAATTACTTAGGTGGACAAACCATAACTTAAAACATGAATAAGACTCCCCTTTCAAACCTTTGGACCTCCACACTGCAAATAAAAAAAAGAATGATGTGGAAGCAAAGGAAATGAAGGACTTGAGATTAATTACCGTTTCAACATTTATTGGGTCCATCTGTTTCAGTCTCTGTAGGTGATTAGTTGAATATGGATCAAATACACTGCCAATGAAGCTGTAGACTTGTGCAAAATCTGGCATTACTGCATACCGTAGGTAAACTTGTCAACAAGTGTGTGGCAAATGGCAAGAATCATGAACATACTAAACATATGCCAAACAATCGCAACATCAGGCATTTATCATGCATTAAATAACAGACTTAATAACATTCATACTACTCATAAATGTCACTACTTATACACATAAGAGGATGCATGAGTTGAAGAGTGATGACAAGAATAAAAACAAACCACCAAAATTCAAGGTCAGGAAAAGTGGCATAACTTGTTTGTACATGCTACTCAACCCAGACACTAAATTCAGCATGGAGAACAAATTGTACTCTTCATTTTATAAGGTTCAAATGGGTTGTATTAAATACTTCTAGCCCAGCCCTTCTCATTTCTTGAAGCCCAACAAACACAGTACATCAAAATGCATAATTGAGAGCCCTGTCCTAACTCTCTGGTAGTCAAAACCCTAAACCAGCTCTTACTTAAGTACTTCATTTTATACTGAGCAGTGGTACAGGTTGGCAAATGTTATTTTACTGTTTCTCCTGCTACCCCTCTCAAGATAACATCTCTAGGGGTTCTTTAATTTCATTTCTTTTCATTTCTTTTTAAACTGTTTCTAAGGGTTTTTGGCTCTGCTTCTCATGGTTCTTGGTAAATAATTGCAAGTAAAAGTAAGATCACCATGATTTTTACTTCATTGAACTGAAAGCTCAAAGGAACACCATGACATTCATCATGCATGTTTGCTATAAACTTTTTCAAAACCAATTCAAAAACAACATTTATTTTTCTTCCTGATTAATTGAACTCCGTAACATCTTTGGCTTATATATTGGGCCACTCAGATTTCATCCTCAAGTATGACTTCACAATAAAGTAAAAAATTACATAAAAGTAAGTATTTCAATCTCCCCCTCCCCCCAACCACTCCTTCCCCCTTATAGTTTTATGAAACTGTTAAATTTGTTGAGCAAGCCTACTCTAACTGAGAAAAACCTTATGCATGAATTCCTTTTTTCAGTTGTGTGAATACATGTTTAAATATGTTTTGATGAATGACAAATGCTAACTATAAGCATGCAGGACAAAAAGGAAAATAAGTTGCTCAAGCATGCTGGTTGTTAAAGTCCAAGAAATAAGCAAGGACGATCAAGTATCAAGACCGTGACTTATTAGGTAAATATAATAGGTCTTAGATATTTTGTTAGAGTGTGATGGAGTTTTACTCTGAATGGCTTAAATACTTAAAATCAAATTTTTTCAGAAAAATAGTTTTTAGTTTGTTAAGTAATACATTGTTTTTCAAATGATCCAAGAGCAAGGTTTTTAATGTGTGAAACAAATATATTGATGTACAAAATCAATACATCAATGTATAATAAACATACATCAATGTACAAATATCTTACATCTATGTACAAATCCAATACATCAATGTACACATCTTTGAAATAATCTGGTCTTAAATTCTTACGCAAATACATTGATGTACAAACTTATACATTGATGTACAATTTCTATACATCAATGTACATTTCCTTCAAATAACTTATTTTATCCAAAAACATTGATGTACTCTTTTATCAAACACATAAACTCAGTCTCAATCAAATACATCGATGTAGCTTTATTGCAAAATGCAAGAATGCAAAGTTCAGTATATTACATCGATGTATGTCTTTACAAAAAGCAAGTATACAAGCTGGATTAATTTACATCAATTTACAGGTAGGTTACATCGATGTTCAAGCTTTTCAATAACATCCAGAGTTGTTTTGTTACTATACATCGATGTATAATAAGATACATCTATGTACACAAGGACATTAAGTGCACAACGTTCATATTCGAAAAATCCTCTCATTCCTTATTTTTTGTGCAACGTTAACTTTTTCTATAATTATAAAACAAGGTTTCTGGGCATGCGAAAAAAGATACGAACACTGAACCTATCTTTTGGGAAAAATCATTGAAATAATCTTGAGCCATCTATATTCTTACTCCATCTCACTCATAGGCTTTCAAGTTGTAAATCTACACTGTTAAGAGTGTTTCTATTCTTATACTCTCTTTGTATCAATTGAGAAATAGGGTGAGGTATCCTTCTATTGCAAAAGGGTAGGATATCCCTTTGCGTACATCTTTAGGCTCAGAAGCGCGGGTGAGGCATCCCGTAGGCGAGAAGGAGAGTGCTAGAGATTGTTGAGGCTCTTACACGTGGGTGAGGCATCCCAAAAGACGTGGTTAGAGTGCTCTGTATTGTAACGATTTTTCAAGCGCCTTGGAAGCTTAACGTTAGTGGACAAAACCCGAAAACATATTCTGGGGACTAGACGTAGGTCACCAAAGGTGGTGCACTGAACCAGGATAAAATCTCGGTTTGCACGCTTCCCTTCCCTTAATCTCTTTTATATATATCTGCTATTTTAATTGGTTGTTTACATTTGCATATTAATTTGAGAAATTTTAAGACTCAATTCACCCCTCCCCTCTTGAGTCGAAGCCACCTATTTCAACAATTTGTTTCCTCAATATCCCTATGAATGAAAAGATTTATTTTTTACTAGTAAATTCCTATAGAAAACTTCAGCAACATCACAACCAAATAAAACAGTGGAGACAATCAGACAACGCCTAAACAAGAATCATATTGGAAACATGGTTTCGATACAATGGAACTATGACTTTCAGGACTTAATTCTTTTTTGTTCTAATTGAATCAAAGCCCCCACCAAGCATCCTGCCATTAGAAACTACATTTTCAAAGTTTTATCCAATGAAAGATTTTGTGATTATGCCATTATGTCAATTTCAAGCTCAATCAAATTAAAGTTAGATAAAACAGCATTCCAACCTTTAAGTGGCTTTCCCAGGTCACCTTGATCAATCCTTTTGCTACTTGGCCAAGCCGGCGGGGTGCTCTCATTACTACTGCTATAGCAACAATTAAGAGGAACAGCTTGTCCAGCTCCAGTAAAACCCATGTCATCTAAGAAACAAATAAATAACTTTCTGGGTTAGCAGAACTTTCCCCATACCTTTTTTCTTTTTGGATGAAGAACTTTCCTCATATTTAAACTCGCCATAACATAGATTGGAAAAGGTACGAACTTGACTATTAAAAAAATGTAAAAGCATTATGGGGTTCAGACAAACAAAACCTTTAGTCACTTGTGGCACACTGACTGGCGGTATAGCACTATAATTCCAAGATGATAAAGGCACATTGGTAACTGGAGCACCAAGCACAGATGATGAATCTGAGCTATAAATGTATGCAGGTTCAATGAAAGCAGATGAAGATTGCAATGGCTCTGTGACTTGGGATACAGTATGAGCTGATAAAATGCAAAAATTAATACCACAGGCTAAAGCCATGGATACATGAAATGTAGTTGGCAATACTAACCGGTTTTAGGAGCTTTTTGAGGGTATGGATGAGCAGCTTTTCTCTTTGGTCGAGGGGGAGGTACATGTTCACTTGTTCCATTCTTCTGGACTTTAAGAAAATACTTTTGCGCATGACTACGTATCTGCCAAAAAGAAGAAGTATGGTAAAAAAATAAAAATGAATAAGTTCTACTGTTTAGTATAGAAGGATGAAGAAGAGATAATCATAGAACCATACAATGAATGTTTAGAAATTCACCATTACAAGATTGTTGAAATAAACAATCTAATCTTTATATAATCCAAAAGATGACGTAATAACTTTATGTCCTTTCTTTTCTACTTATGTGACAAACTACAAGTTTATGTTCTTAATGCCATCATTAACCCTTAAGTTTTTGAAGAAAAAAACGCAGGAAGAATAAATTGTATTTCATTACGAGGCAAGAAAATGCAGGCAAAACTATGTACCTATTGGTTTGATGAACAAAAAATTAAGTTGGTTTGCTATTAAGAGTTGACATCAAAAGGGGAAATTACACTGACCTCCCTTATATAGTGTTTGGTTGGAGGGAAATGGAGGGGAGGGAAGGGATTCTTTTAAATATTGCTTTGTTTGGTATATTTTTAGGAGGGGAATGGAGGGGAACAAAATCCCTCCTCAGTCAATTTTGGCTCCCCTCCAATATTGGGGGGATTTGGAGGGGAGGGAATGTGGATCTAAATTTTTCTAAATAATTGGACTAAAATGTCCTTGATAATATGTTGAAATACAAAATTGCCCTTCTTGTCCTGTGATCGATGTTCTGAGCCTGTTATCATCAAAGCAACCAAGCTGTCCGCAGTTATACATCTATAGCTCTGCAGAGAGAGTTATACCTGCAGATTCGGTGGAATCATTTGTAGAGACACAGCATAGGGCTGGACATGTTGTGAGGGCATGCAATTTTATCAGATTAAGTTATGCAAGACTGTGTGTGTATAATATTTTCTTCTTTAATTTCGAAAAAAGAGTTATCAGATTAAGTTATGCAATGTTTTTTCTAATTTCTTGCCTATTATATTGGACAAGTGGAAACCATTTCATCCACCCAGGTCAATGGCTTTTTCATCCGTTGATGCAAGTGGACAAACAACACTTGTGATTATCGTTAAATACTATATTCACATATAACGTGCCATCAAACAACACCTCAATAAGAGAATGATATTTGCACATGTAACGTGCATAGTGTAGAGAATCTCAGTCTATAGTGAAAATGTTTAAAAGTAAATTATGGGATTGTACTGCATGATATGGGATTGACATGATTTTTCAAATGATACAAGGGTATAAAAGTTAATTATTTTTAAAATCCCTCCCCTCCCCTTGTGAACCAAACAAGAAGAGAGTTATTTCCCCGTCCATCCCCTCCTCTAACCAAACAGAATAGCTAATTAAAATCCCTCCCCTTTTTTCCCCTCCCCTCTCTCCACTGAAATCCCTCCCCTCCCTTCCTCTCCTTTGAACCAAACAGACCCTTAGGATTGGCATAATTACACCTGACATCATCTTGTTTCAGAAGTCGCACTCACCTCTCCTTTAGGAGAGGTCAGTGTAATTTCAATATCAACCTTCAGAATAGGTAAGTGTAATAATAGCGCGTGTAATTTCTAAAACAAGAGGAGTGTCGGGTATTATTAAGCCAAACCTCATGGGAAGTCAATGCAATTTCCTCATCAAAAGGAAGTAAAGTCAAAAAGCCATAGATAGAACTAAGTACGATCATCACATATAACTCAGGTCTGGGGTTTCAATTGACAGTCTTTCCGAAACCATCATGTCACCCTTTACTAATTTCAAGAAGCCTCTAATAAAGTAAGTTTTAAGCTCATCTTCAATTCAGATATTTAGAAATGACACTGAAAATTTTACCAAATACCAAAATATATGGAATTCAAAATTCAAGAATAATATGAAATAATGAATAGATCATTTTTCACTGTTTTAACAGAAACCAAAATTATCTAATGTGCATCAGTAACGTGTTCTTTGTTTCCCTCTGATTTTTGTAATAATTACCTGGATAACTGTTTTTGAACCGACAAATGCTTCAATCTTCTTCCAGTCGCGATCGAATCTGAAATCAGTCAAGAGAAACACAGAAAAAAATAAGCAAAAGTAAAAATCACATACCACCATTATTGTAACAGACACAGGTTATCTAGAGAACAGGGTATTGTGTTTCCTGGAGAGTACAAAGTAAGCTCACAAAAATAGCAGAATGCCAATGTAATACCTAACTTTTAAAAAATGCAACTAGAAGAAAGTGATTACTGATTAGGATTCCTACTGACCAGCTATGCAGCCATGACCTTAGGCTGTCAGGAAGATGTTTTTTGCAGAAGTTACCATAGTTTTGAAACATAAAATTGTATCACTTGAGAAGTCATAAAATTCTGAAACCTTTACTACAAGAAGTCTTGTGTCTTAGCTTTAAAATGCAACAACTCGTGAAATTCAAGCTCCTATAGGAAAATATATGCACATGGGTTTACAACGTGTTAGCATGAAATTCTCTGAAATTATGCAGAAATCCCTAAACTGTGAAGCAGCTTCTAAGAATTTATTAATAAAAATAAGCACGGCTTCAGCTCTCATTTGGCTGCACCAAGCCCCCTTCCATCTGAATGTGGTCAAATACAATTTGATATGGTGAGGTAAACATCTCAATGGGTAGCTAAATGGGTCTATAATTAAGCAAAAATCTACCGTATCCTTTGTTCATTTAAGATCTATGTTGTCAATAGCACCGCGATAGCGCGCGATCGCGGAATAGCGCCCGGTTTGATGGGTTCCTGCGACGCGAAAGCCAGGTGTGTCGCGGTTTGGTCTAGCGGCGAATCACAGCTCTCGCGGCCTGACGTGGCCGCTACAGGGGCTCGAGGCGAAATGCCCTCTTTGCCCTCATTTTTTTTTCCTTTGAATCCTATTTTTTTTTGGGGTTTTCGGTCATTTCGCCTACCCTTAGAATTTTAGGTCACAAAACTCCCATTCCTTCCCTCCTTCGACAAAGGCAATACATTCACCTCCTCCTCACTTCGTCCTCTACTCCAGCGAGCCTTCTCGGCCACCTTCATCTCCAGCGGCGGCTGTGGGGTTTTCCGGTGACAGCTGCTGTGCGCGAGCCTTCTCTCACCGCTGTTTCTCTGTTGTGCTCTCTGTTTCTCTGCACTTCTCCTTGCTCCTTTCTCTCCTTTGTTTCAACCACCATGGCATCATCTCAACCTTCCACTCAACCCCCAACACCCAGAAGTGATAATGCTTCCTCAACTGGTTCTACTGCACTGGTGAAGCCTATAGGTCCGAACCTAGATATGGCTTGGGAATGGAATTCTTTGAGAGACATTAACAACAAGAAAGCTGTCACATGTGATTTTTGTGGCAAGGAATCAACATGTGGAATTACAAGAGCAAAGAGGCATCAAATGGGGGTAAAAGGTGACATATTCCCTTGCCACAAAATACCATCTAAAATCAAACAGAAAATTAAGGATGCCTTTGAGGAAAAAAAGGCAGTTACTGATGCTATTCAGTCTGAAGGAAATTTTAGTGAGGAGGAGGAGGAGGAAGCAATGCAAGAAATTGGGGTTTTGAGGGCTGGAAAAAGACCTGCAACTGCATGTTTTTTTGGTGCAGCTGCTGCCAAGGGCAAGAGTAATGTTAAAGGCCCTATTGATGTTTTTATGTGGCAACCTCCAGAAGTAACTATAAAGATAACAGAGGCAAAGTATAGGCAAACATCGATTAGAGATTGTGAGAGAGAGGCAAGGGACAAATGCATTCAATACATTGCTCGATGCTTTTATAGGAATGGTATTCCTTTCAATGTTGCCAAATCTAGAAGCTTCAAGTTGATGGTTGACGCTATAGGCAATTATGGTAAACACTTGAAACCTCCAAGCTACCATGAGTTGAGGGTTCCTTTGCTTAAAAAGGAACTAGAGTACACAAATACTATGTTGGAGGGGTTCGAGAGAGAGAGAGCTGAATATGGATGCTCTATCATGTCCGATGCATGGACGGATAGAAAAAATAGGACATTGATCAACTTCTTGGTCAATTCTCCGAGTGGGACGATGTTCATTCGAAGCGTTGATGGTTCTGCATATTGTAAGACCGGGCCAAAGATGTTTGAGCTTTTGGACTCCTTTATTCAACAGATAGGAGTGGAAAATGTGATGCAAGTTATCTCAGACAATGGTAGCAACTATAAAATGGCGGGTAAGAATGTTATTGCTACTGTTGAAAGTTTATAATACTATATTCACGTTCTAATTTGTTAATCATCTACTTCATTTAATTTGGTCTTAAGTGGTCTTATTGAAGAGAAGTATCCAAAGATCTTTTGGACTCCATGTGCTACGCATTGTTTGGATTTGATGTTGGAGGATATTGGAAAGTTGCCAAGAGTAAAGAAGGCCATAGGAAGAGGACAATTTCTTGTTGGCTTCATCTATAACCATACCTTGGCCCTAAACACGATGAGGAAGTATACTGGTCAAATGAAATTGGTCAGGAGTGGAGTGACAAGGTTTGCCACAACATTCCTCACTCTTCAAAGGTTGGACAAACAGAAAAACAACCTAAGAAGGATGTTTCTATCAGAGGAGTGGCTTAACTCAAAGACGGCAAAAGAGCGCAAAGGGAAAAGATGTAATGATATTATCCTCATGCCATCATTCTGGAATGATATAATGTACTCTTTGAAGGCAATGGGGTCTCTTGTGCAAGTTTTGAGATTGGTTGATAACGAGAAAAAGCCGGCCATGGCTTATATATATGAAGCAATGGATAGGGCTAAGGAATCTATTGCAACCTCTTTCAACAACAATGCAGAGAAGTACTCAGAGATTTTTGAAATCATTGATAGAAAATGGCAGTGTCAACTCCATCATCCATTACACGCGGCTGCCCATTTCCTTAACCCTCAACACTTCTACAGCGACCCAAGTATTGCTAAAGATAAAGAAGTGACTGACGGACTCTATACAACCATTGAAAAGCTTTCCTTTGATGAAGAAGGTAATGATCAATCTTTATGAAATCTAGCCCTTTATAGGAAAGCACAGGATATGTTTTCCAAACCTTCTGCAATTAGACAGAGGACCACTATGTCTCCTGGTAAGTTACAATGCATTGTTTTGTTAAATTAAATTTACATGACCATTCTAAATAGTAATGCTAATTACTTATGGCATTACAACTGAGTGGTGGTCCACATATGGACTTCATGTTCCAACTTTGCAAACTATTGCTGTCAAGGTAAGCTTGACATGTAGCTCATCAGGGTGTGAGCGCAATTGGAGTACCTTTGAGCAAGTGAGTAAATGTTAAATGGTTTTATTTTATATAGTGTAATATAGGATTATACTTAACTATTTTTTTAAACTTTATAATATAGATTCATTCTAAAAAGAGGAGCAAGCTTGAGCATCAAAAGCTGGAAGACTTGGTCTTTGTGAAGTACAACCAAGCTCTTAGAGAACGCTTTGATAGCAAGGATTTAACTGCTCCCATTCTCCTAGATAACATTGATGATTGCAATGAGTGGTTGGTAAGGGAATTGGGTGAAGATGGAGAAGAAGTGGCTGAAGATGAGGTTGTGCTTGGCGATGATAGCTTGACATGGGGAGTTGTTGGTGATGCAGTAGGGGCTGGACAGCCAGCAAGACTTACTAGACAACATACTAGAGCTACACCTTCTACAGTTGCACCTGTTGAAGAGGAGGAGGAAGAACATTTCTTTGAATCAAGTGATGAACAAGAGAATGTTGAAGTTGATGTGGTTGAAGTTGCTGGAAATGATTCTCATTCTAATTAAGATCACTTGTACTTATTTTGATTTTTGAATACTTTTAGAACAATATAACTTAAGGTAAATTAGTAGTTAAGTACTTATGTTATACTTTTTGAAGTGGAGACATCATACTTTTTGAATGTTAGTGACTATTGAGTATTTTGAATGTTATGACTACCCCTTTAATTTTGTGTATTTTTCTGTTTTTGAGTATTTATATATGTATATAATATAAAAATAAAATATGTAAGCTATTTTTTAGTCTTCGCAATAGCGGTCATTCCGTTACCGCTATCCCGCTATAGCGTTTTTGGGCTCAGCCGCTCCGCGCCGCTATTTGGGATTGATAACATAGTTTAAGATATAAGATAATAACTTCCATCAAATGATTAAATTATGGAAATGCAATTGTCTTGCAAGATGCTCTTGGTCCTAGAACTCAAGGTGCACATGCTGGCCAATCTTCTCGGTATGAAACTAACCCCTCAGGTATTGTCACAACTTTCAGAATTATGGTCTAAATAATCTGTTTAACAATCCATCTACTTCCCCCAAAAAAAACATTCCATTATAGCATCTGCACTCTGCAGCTTATTCTTAAAGTGGAAGAGGGCAGCCTTAAAAGTAAGGTATTAAATTCAAACAGTGACACTTGTTTGATAAGAGACGTTTCACAATTGTATGATTTGTTTTGACTATTGAGGGATTCATCAGAAGAAAATAAATCCATGAGAAGTTACCAGAAAAGTTTAAACAAAGCATGCTGTAGATAAACCATAAACACGTGGGGGGAAAGTGATAGCTGAAAACAGAGTACTTTCCTCTCTGATATATATGCTGATCTTTCATGACTTCTGTTAGTCAGGTAAAATTGCAAGTTTGTAACATGACCACATATAAAATATAAAACGTGTAACTGAGCATTGCTTCTCCCTATTTTTATTTATAACCGAGCACTGGAGTGCAAATCATTAGATCATTCAGCCTATCAGAGTTGAACTTAACTAAATGAAGCTAATCTTACAGTTATTCAAATTATAAAGAAAAACGCAGAAAGAAATTAAATGCTCCCATCTTAGAATAATTTTTCTTTCTACCCTCATCTTACTTAAAACTAAAAGTCCAAAGCTTATTAATTAAATCCCAGCAATCAAACTATATATATATATAAGGGGGGAAAATAGAAGAAAAGAAGTAAAGAGTTTTGAGACCCACAAATCCCCAATTAAAAAACAAATCTAAAACATAAGCCAAAAGGGTTTACACTACAGTGACCTATTTTTTACTTGAATAGTTAGAATCAAGCTTAATTATCGAGAAAACTCAAGAAATGGGAAAAGTACCAAAAAAAAAAAAAAATCACCAATCCGAACTAATCAGAATCCCAAAATCACCGAAATAGAAATTTCATCGATTAATGCAAAAGAAAGAAACTTACAATTGGAGAGCTTCTAGAAACTTGTCGTGTTCCTGGTCGGTCCAGCTCTCCCTCGACTTGGTAATCGTATAGGGTTTTCGGATCTTCTTATTCGGATCCTCTGCCGCGTTGACGGTAGATGAGGGAGCGGGCGTTGTGGACGACGATGCGGCAGGAGCAGGTGGCGGCGGAGGATTGACGCCGGGGAGAGCCATATTGGAAGGATCGAAGAAGTAAAATCCTTGAGCTGGATTAGGGTTCACGGACACCATCAAGTAAGAACCCTTCTGATTTCGTAGAATCGAATCAGCACTCAAATCGAAGAACCTTTTGATTCTGTGTTTTAAGTGTTAACTCTCTGTTTCTGGCTGTTGCTGTTTTCTTGTTTCGTTACTACCAATTCCTCTATTTCGTAATAATCTTCTAGATTTTTTATTATATAGATATAGATATTTATATAGACATAGAAATGGTTAAGACTCTGAAATGACTGTATTGTCCTCCGCCACCTGTGCCCTTAAGATACCAATTAACGAATCAATAAAAGATAATATTTTATTAAGATATTAAAAACTCTATTTTTGCACACATTGATTATATCATTTTTTTAATAAAAGTTTGCCTTTTTAATTTGGATTAATGAAGTTTTTGGTCCTTGAAAATATAGAGCTTTTTCATTTTAGTCATCATCTTTTGTTTGCTTTGTTTTTGGTATCTGTAACTTTTAACATTTTGTTTTTGGTCTCTGTCATTAACTCCAAACGTTAACCGCTAACGTGACAGACAGAAGTCTACATCAACTGTGACACGTGACAAACTAATTATTTTTTTATTCCATATGTCTGACATGACAGAGACCAAAAACAAAAATTTAAAAGTCACAGACACCAAAAACAAAACAAATAAAAGATAATGACTAAAACCAAAATCCCTATATTTTCAAGGACCAAAAACTTTAATAAGCGTTTAATAAATATGATTTCTTATAATTTATGAATTAACTTGATTTTCTGACCGATGAAGAAGAAATGTAATTTTTTGAGTTAGTTGATTTTGAAGCAAATAATCAAGTATAGATGAGGATGACGTCACTTTGTTACCTGGAGCACATGTTGAAGAGCTATAGAGGAAGAGACAAAAGTTGCAGTTGAAGCTAGCCAGTGAAAAAAAAAGTGTCAAATTTGGATAATATGCTTGAGAACTGTAGTTGAGTTTTGCTTATTTAGTATTTTCAATTGTCAAGCATAACACAAAACACTGCAACAAATAGACATACTAGTTATGACACTAGCAATTGAAAATATAAAATAAGAAAAACCCAACCAAAGTTCCTAAGCACATTATCAAAATTTGAAACTTTTTTCTTTTACCGGCTAGCTTCAACTGCAATTGTTGTCTCTTTCTCTGTAGCTCTTCAACATGTGCTCTACGTACCAAAGAGACATCCTCGTCATCTACATTCGGAGGATTATTTGTTTCAAAATCAGTCTACTAAAAAAATTACAATTCTTCTTTATCTGTCAAAAAATAAATTAATTCATAAATCACAAGAAATCATTTTTTAAGGGATTAATGAAGTTTTTGGTCCCTAAAAATATGAGGCATTTTTTATTTTAGTCCCTATCTTTTGCTTGTTTTGCTTTTGGTGTCTGAAACTTTTAAATATTTGTTTTTTGTTCTTGTCATGTCATATAGACGGAATAAAAAAATAATTATTTTGTCACGTGTCAGTGTTGATGGGGACTTCCGCCTGTCACGTCAACAGTTAACGTTTGGAGTTGACATCCGGGACCAAAAATAAAATTTTAAAAGTTATAAACATCAAAAGCAAAGCAAAGCAAATAAAAAGCTAAGACTAAAACCAAAAAAAACCTATATTTTAAGGGATAAAAAACTTCACTAAACCTTTTAATTTTTTAATCAGTGTCTTTACCATTTTCCATAGGTATATTTTGAGTAGTTTAATTTTACATTATATATTATTTAAAAGTTTATACGAAGTCAATCCCATTTGGGTAAAATTATTTTATCTTTTATTGTATGAAGTTAATAACCTAACATTTTTTTGCAACCGTGGTCGAAAGTTGGAGGGAAAAAAAACAGAAACGTGGCTTCAAAGATCCTAGGTTGACTTATATTTACTCGAAAATTATGGGATAACATTAGTTATTAAAAATCTAAAGTGTTTAATTATTATATATTGATAATGTATAATATTTTTATATAGATATTTAATCATAAATTATCATATCAGTAAAAAAATTGACTGTTATCCTAATTACCTTAAAAGTCATCCATATCATAATTGGTGATTAGTTACCTATGTAAAAATATTTTATATTATTAATATATAACAATTAAACTCAAATCTAAAATGATAAGAAAGGGGCGCATGATAATAGAAATTGTGGCCATGCTGGTAACTAGGGTAAAATGCAATAGAAAATAATAGCACATTAGCTTTGACAACAATTAAGAGCTCTACCAATTTTTAGCTTAGAAAACAACTTAAAGATACATTTGAATAAATAACTTAATTAAATATTTATTCAATAAGTTATTTTTTAAATAAGTTAAAAATAATTTATTTTCAAAAACTTCTCTAACAAATTTATGAAAATAAGTTAAAAATATCTTATAGAAAGATTATAAATTATTTTTATAAATTATATATGAATTTATTTTTATAAGATATTCTCATAATTTATTTTTAAGTTTTTTCAAACGGACTTTTAGTTTATGTATGTAATAAAACAAATTGTGGCATTCAGATTGAACTTAGTTAAGCTACCATTACTTAAACAATGTGCCATTAAAAGTTTATAAATAATTACAGAAGGCCATAAGTCTAGTTCAATTTTAAGTACTGTAGAAGTAGGCAGTGTTGTCCTAAAAGGGGTAAGGTAGGCGGTAGCGTATGTAAAACAATGTGCTTAAAATGGATATCGTGATGATCACAGAAAATAATATTAAATCAAGCACCGATGATAAGACGCCAAATGGAGTGAAAATGGGTGAGGGAAGGATAAAATACCATGGGAAGTTCCAGTTTGGTCTAGAAGTGGGAACCCCGTAAAGACAGATATCATCATACTACCACTATTTTAAATTCATTCACAATTCACCATATCAAAAAGTTCCATTGCTGATTTTGAATATTGATATATATGATATTGATTTTTAATTTGATCTCAATATCAAAAAAAACTTGAAATCGATTTCTATTCGTACATATACTGATTTTAAATGTCTCATATACATGATATATTTTGAATCTGATCTTTATATTGGTGTTATAATATTATTATATAATAGGAATTAAATTCAAAATTATTATTACATACAGAAATATAAAGATTAAATTCAAAATGATTATCACATATAAGTATCGAATTCAATAACAAAATTTGAATTCGATTGTTATATGTGAAAATCATTTTTAATTTGATTTTTATATTTTAACTCTAATAAACGATTTTATAATACCAATAAATGATGAAAATTAAATTAAAAATTAAAAATAATTATATATATAAAAATCAATTCTAAATTTTTTTTTATGTATAAGGAGTAAATTCAAAATATATATAAAATCTAAACGATTAGTTTAATCTACATTCTATATTAGTGTATTCATGCCACGCGTCTTCATTTTATCAAGTAACAAAAAATTAAAAGTATACTGAAAAAGTAAAAGTAATAGTCAAAGGGTAAAACTAAAAGATAATAAATCTTGAAAAATGAAAAAATCGAGTCTTTTTTGGTTTTTAATCAATAATGGATTAGTAATATATAAAGCTTAATAATGACAGAATACTCCAATTACAATGAAATAAATAACCACAATATAATAATACCATAAACTGTTTTATTTTTTGACAAAATACCATAAACTGTTTCATAATGAAGTTTTAGTGCTAAAATAATTTTTAAAAATTCATAAATGTTTGACGTGGCATTTTGACACGAAATATATAGATAATCAATTATATTTTAATTTATATAAATTAAATATAAAAAAATAAAAATTGAAGTCAATCCTTATATATTAAATTAGAGTCATCATTTTTTAATGTGAGTCATTCTTCATAATTTCTCTTCTCCTTAACATATCATCTGTCATTTTTTAAATATACTTCCAAATCTATTTACTTAATTTTTCCATTTAGATAATTTAAATACTCATTATTTGCTATCACAATTTATTCAAATGAACACTTTTTAAAATTAATTCAAATGACAATTATTTGCATTATATCATATTCAAATTATTATCTTTTAAAAATTGAGTTAATTGTTATACACTGACAGTGTAAAACTTTCTTTATACAGACATCCAATCATAAATTGTCACATCAGTAGAAATGTTTGACTTATATCCTAACTACCTTAAAAGTCATTCATATTATGATTGGTGATGGGATGCCTGTGTAAAAAAAAAAAAATTACACTATCAGTGTATAGCAATTAAACTCTTAAAAATTAATATTATGAACTTTATAATTTTTTCATATAACTTCTTAAAAAAAATATATTAATAAATCAAACAGATGAAATTCTATAAAATATTAAATACATATCATATTAAACTATAATTTGTACAAAAATTGAAATTTTAGTTAATAAATAATAATTAAAAATATTACAGTTACAAAATTCATACAATGCACGAGATATTTGTTTGTATTAAAAACAAAATACTAAAAAAATAATTAGGAGTTTGAATACTTTATGCCAAGAATAAAGGTTCATTTTGGTCCCTAAAAGAAATAAGGGGACAATTTTGATCCCTGAATAAAAAATAACCAGCTACTCCCTCAAAATTATAACCGTGAGATAAGTTAGTTCTTCTATCAACTTTGTTCTGTTTGAGTTAACGGATGTCCCTATGTTGTACATTAACTCTCTTACATGGTTGTTATGAGAGAGAGACATGTCCTTTCGTGTCCAAGTGGAACCAAAACGATGTCGTTTTTTTTTTCATCTTCTTCTTGGTTTCTCTCCTTGATTCTTCTAACCCAGAAACTCGGTCACTTACATAATTGGAAGAATCCAATAGAGAATCAAAGATGTACACTTGCTAATCCCATTTTTCATGCATTATCATTATCATCGACAACCTTTTGCATCAAGGAATTGGTCATCGAATGACGACACAAACTCGGATAATCCAAGTAACTCAACGCATATGTCGTAACCACTGGAGAAGCTGCTAGAACCAGAGTCAGACTTCGCTCCAGCATTTCTGTCCAACTTTCGTTGTTCAAGTATGACAGGGAAGTGGCGAACACTGAAGAATCGGAATAGCCACAATCCCAATGCTTCTTCATCTACGCGAATTTCTTCAAAGAATGAGGGAGCGAAGAGGATCTGAAGAGAGGGAAGAGGACGAACAAAAGTAGAGCCGTCACGATTACAACGATAAGGAAAGGTTCCAAAAACATAGTGATAATGCTGAACACACAGAAAATATTCTACATTCATAAGATATCAAAACTTGGCAATCACAGAACACCAAAACCTTAATTTAATAACTCCTTCTTGTTCCTGTGAGTGAGCAACCTTCACTTTTTCTCACAAATCCTATGTCTTTTTATTATTTTTTGAGGGGTTATTGGAAATTGGAAGAGAAATTGAAGGGAAAGATAAATGTGTTAGAAGTTAGAAGGGGTGTTGGTTAATGTTTAATGGTTAATTGCTCACTACTAATCATGATCGTGCTTGTGCCTCGGTGCCAACTAGCTTGTGTGAGTCAAATATTGTAAGTGGTTGAGTTTTCTGAGTTCAAATTGAAGAAAAATCAAGGAAAGCAAGGAAGAACAGGATGGAAAATATTGGAATCAAAACGACGTCATTTTGGTTCCATTTGACACCATAGGACACATGTCACCTATAATAGTCATTTAAGAGAGTTAACATACCACATAAGCATAACCTCTAATGAAAGTGAAACAGGGAAATGATAAGCCTTTTCAGTGAATAAGCCTTATAGTAGTCCTAATACAGTGTATCAGGGTCGTATCCATAGGGACTTGATAATATTAACAAGCCATTAAACTATTCTTATACTAATGTAAAGTGTAAAGAGAATTTTGATGCGGTTTTAAAATTGTAACATGAGCAAAAATTAAAAGGTTGTGATTCAAATTCTTAAAGGCATTGGGATTGAATTTCATCAACTCCGTTTAGCGGTATCTAGTTGATTCGTTGCATTTCCATATCAAATTTAGTATTGATTTATCTTACCAAATCCTTCAACTATACTAATTCCTTAGTTAAAGTTGAATTGATCATTTGAATTAAATACATGATGATTTCTCAATCAAGTGATTTAATCAAAAGCATTAAGTTCAGGTAAACAAGATTGTAACATTAATCCTATTCCTAGTGGCTTAATATTACAGTTGATTCTAACAAGTTCAGATGTAAAACCAGTTTTCCAACCTAGTTAAACATCCAAGATCATGAAATGGTTGATCAAGCCAAACCAAGCATTAAACACATACTAGAAGCAATAAATCAAAACAGAGATTAATATGAAAACACTAGAATCTCTTATAGATACATAAATAAGAGTTGATTACATTCAATCCCAATAAGAGAAAAGTTAGCTATCCATTTCCATGGAAGCTTTTACCAAAAAGGTGAAAGAATGAATCTCCTTAATGGTTGAGTAGGTGAAGCAGCTTCTGTCTTCGTTCCTTAATCAGAGAGAAGAGAGTATATCCAAGAGGGAGCCCCTTTCTTCTTTTTATATCCCCCAGAATTCCTAAACAGGGCAACCAGTAAATGATTAATTCGCTTAGCCCATAAAAATTCGCTCAGCGAATGAAGAATTCTTCAGGTGGAAGAAAGGTATTCGCTTAGCGCAGATGATCGCGCTAAGCGAATTTGATTTTCTAAACTTCCCCGCTGCTGTGACAAATTCGCTTAGCAAATTCAGTTTCGCTTAAGCGAATCTTCAAAACCCGTCTGTGGGATCACTCGTCTGTGGGATCACCGTCTGTGCTCATCTGTCTGCTCACCTGGGACAAATTCGCTAAGCGAATTTAGTTTCGCTAAGCAAATCTTTAACCCGTCTGTGGGATCACCCGTCTGATCACCTGGGACATGTTCGCTTAGCGACAGAAATTCTGCTAAGCGAAATTTCTCCAGCTTGGGCTCTGTAAGGCTTTTCAAAATCTTTTACTCTCTCAATTCTTCACCTGTATACACAAAACAGGGATTTAAGATATAATCTTCTAGAAAACTTCACAAAGTATTTTCTATTGATCAAACTATTTACACATTAATCTTTTGGGGATCAAGTGACTAAATTTTACCCATTTAAGTTCGATAAGTACCTTAAATTTCTAATGTTATTAGCTAAATGTGGAACTTATCAGGAAACACAAGAATGATGGTTAAATTGTGTTTCTTAAACCTTTTTGAAAACCTTAAAAAAAACGTTTTTAAGCAAGCAAGATGTTTAAACAAATCAAACCGAAAATAAGTTTTTGACAAACGAGTTAGTAAATAAATAAACTTGACAAGATAGAGATAGAGAGATTCGCACAGAGATATATCTTGGTTCACTCTTTCAAATCGAAGAGCTACGTCCAGTCTCTTCCTCCAGAAAGTTTATCCACTAAAACACTTAGCACTTTTCACAAGTTATTTCCTAGTCACTCCAGACTTTACAACTCCAAGTATTCTACACCTCTCCAGGCTCTAAGTATTCTTTTACTGTCAAGCCTCTTCAGGCTCAACCAATCCTAAGATTTTGAGAAGGGTTTTGAGCTTTTTACAAACTCACTAAGGGTGAGAGTATTACAAGATATAGCTCTTTGAACCTGTTTGTAACTTTACAAAGAAAGAATATGAAGGTTTACAAATCTTTTGACTAGAGAGTAGTGATTGCTTGAAGGTTTTTGGTCGCGTATGAATTCTCTCTTGTATGTATATGTATTTCCAATTGTTTCTTCAAAAGATGGTCTCTAAATAGTCTTGACTATCTTCCAGATTTTAAACGGTAGAAAACTTGTCCGTTTAGACTCAGTGAAATATCCGTTAGACACATATCCATTTGCTAGCTGTTTTCTGTTCATAGTTGTCCTTTCCTTGTGTGAGTAGGGAGGCAAGTATGCTTTTGATAGAGTAGCAGTGATAGCAGCTTGTAGCAGGTTGAATTAGAGCAGACTGTCCTTTGCTTTTTGGCCGTCATGCTTTCTGCTTTATGTGGCTCGACGTGTACAACGTTGTACCTTGTTTTGTCTTTATAGAAAGATATTTTTCTTTTGTAATCCAATAAAGACTTTTGAAATATGTGCCATGTCATCTGCAAAGTAAAGTTAGTGGACGCGTGAGTAATATAAACGATTGGACGCACAACAAAAATATGCTTGTTACTACTGAACGCAAGACACTTATCCTTTAAAGAGTAAAATACCAGTTGGACGATCCACATAATCTTCTTCGGATGCAGACAGCTTTGAGAGCTATATTTTACCATGGGACACGGAGAGTGCTTTGAGCTTATCGTCCAGTATGAGATAGATGTAATTTTGGACGTTGAGGCTTAGTGCTCTTTTGAGAATCTATCTGAATTGAGAGACAGAGAAAAAGTCTTTTGACCTTATGGATTAGTAACAACTGAACTTTTACTATTTTCATAAACATAATAATTTTGTTAATCATTAAAACTTTGAGATGTTAAACCATTTCTGTTTTGATTCTAACAGTTAGCTCAAACGGAGCAAAGTTGGCAAAAGGACTAACTTATAGCGCAGTTATAATTATTTTGAGGGACTGACCGATTAATTTTTTTTCAAGAATCAAAATTGTTCAGGTGATTTTTTTGAGGGACCAAAATAGACCCTTACTCTTATGCCAATTTCTTTTAGTTGACACTAGCCAATGCTGCATGGGACCTCAACATATTATGCTTTTGGCAAAGCACATGATATTTTGGTAAAGTCCTCGCAGATGTCAAATCAACCACCATGTGACAACTTGGAATGGCCCTTAACAATGACCACATGCTTCACAACTACGCTTTTCCCTTCGGGGCGTTTGATATGAGGATTTTTTTTGTGTCTCGAAAATGTTAACTTAGAAATCATGTTTCCCATGTTTAGTGTGCAATTTTTAAAATATAAATTCTCATGAAACTAACGTTCCTAGGAATTTTTTTTGCTATATTTTCTCCAAAAACTTTCTCATGAGGAGAGATGGAATTCTTAGATTCCGGGTTTTTGAGAAAGTTTTAATAAGCTGAAAGCTGAAAAGATTATTATGCCTCATCTTTGCATTGTCTCTCCCTTGACTCTTCATCTTTTCATCACTGAATAGTGATGATGGACGATGGTGTCTCTTGACGACAAAGAAGGTTGTAGTATTTTCCTTATCATACTGCTTTTCAAAGTTGATTTCTCTTTTCAAACTGATTAGGCGGTACCTGTCAGACACAAAGGCTCTGGCCATTGGCATCGGTGTTTTTGTTTACTACATATCCTTATGAAATATTGCCTACTATTTTTTCCGTGGTGGAGTCCAAATGCTCATTTTGAAACTGGAAGTCAGAGAGAGAGTGAAGAGAGGAGTTTGTAGCTATGAGAGAAGATGAGGCTTTGGTGAGAATAGAAAAGGAGGTTGTAGAGGGATATGGGTATTTTTGAGAATAAATTTGATATTGACAGAAAATATATAAATCAACCAAACATGAATACAAATAATATTTTCAGAAATATTTAAAATCTATCAAACACATTTTAAATATTTTTTATAATCATAATTTCAAGTAATTATCATTTCGGAGGATTATGATTCTCAAGAACAAAAAACAAAATTTCTGTGCCAAACGTCCCTGCATTCATTCTTTCCGATAAAGCAATGTCCCATGAGATAGGACATAAAGTTACCACGCTTTTGACCTGTGAGAGTATAAAAATGTTTGCAGTCAATTTTGATTAAAAAAAAAAAAAGTTAAAATATACTTATGATTTCTTATTTTATTTTAGATTTTAATTTGATTTTTTCTTTTATTTTTTGTTTCAAAATGTTTCAAAATAGTCTCTAATTTTATAAAATTATATCAATATGATTTCTCTTTTATTTTTTGTTCCGAAATAATCCTTTATTTTGCAAAAATTATATCATTGTGATCAATTTTTTATTTCGACATAATCTCTCTTTTATTTTTTTATTTCGAAATTGTCCCTTATTTTACAAAATTTATATCAATGTGATCCCTTCTGTACCACAATTTAAACGGAAAAGATCAAATTGAAACCTAAAATAAAAATAGGAGGCCATTTCGAAACAAAAAATAAAAAAAAGGATCAAATTAAAACCTAAAATAAAAATAAGGGATCAAAAATATATTTTTGCCTTAAAAAAAACAACAACAATCATTTAACTCACAATAGTCAATACGATATGTTGAGTACTATTTGCAATTAACGCAAAAAAAGCTTCCTGCTAATTTAAAGTTAACAAGGTAATGAAGGTATTGTTTTTGCTCACATAACAAAGCCTTTTTTCGTTGACATGAGAAACAATGCCAGACGAAATAGAGACTTAATTGCATCGATGGAAAATTACACGAATAACATTGTCACAGTGAAACTCAAGGAATTAAAAGTGTGATTAAACCCAATTTTATTGCACACCCGCTTCTTATTTGTAGTTCTTACTTCTTAATGAATAATAATAATAATACAATTACGGGTCAAGCTGGAGCAAGGCAAGATCGAAAGAAAAGCGAAGTTCAACACTCAAACGGGATCTCATGAAATTTCATCTTTTAGAAAGAAAGCAGTATTCTTCTGCCGTAGAGAATGATAGCGAAACAAGAATGATTAGTGTGTGTTTGGGAATTAACATGTTGGAAATGATTAAATCTTCCCCCAAAAGTCTTTTTTCTTGGATAAAAAGCTTTTTTAGATGAAACTAGCATATTTAGGTAAAAGTAATTAAAATGATAAAATGGTATAATTTTTTTTTTCATACGTTGAATTTTTATCATTTCCAGGAAAAAAACTACACTTCTAATTATTTCACATCTATACAAAATATATATCATTGGGACCTTAAACAAAAAAAATTTCAATTATTTCATATATTTTTTCAATAATTTAATACATAAAAATGATTATTTTTTTATATAATAAAAAAAAAACCAGATTATTTAAAAATCTCTAGTCAGTTAATATATTCAAATATAAAATTAATTTCATCATAATCAATTATTAAAAAAAGTATCATATATATTATCGATTATTAAAATAATATTTTTTTCACAGCTAATCTAATCACATACTTGTAATCTTATGCTTGTGAAGTAACAGTAAGATAGGCCTGAAATCACTCGCTAAATAGAGTAAGAACAAACTTCTCTTACTCAGGCAGCGAGTGACTCCATCTTCATCTACAGCTGCGGCAGCCAATACATTACAAACCAGCATGCTCACATAGAATATATATCTAATGGTGGCCCATTGTTGCTTTGCAATTTTGTAGCTCTGAACTTTTGAACCAAAAAACAAGGATTATTTACTAACCAAAAATGTATCAAATGACAAAATATCTACATGACAATAGACAGTAAAATCTCGGCACATCTTCACGGCCAAAACCTCACGCAAGCCTATGCTGGCCATTGAACACTGGAACCAAATCCCCAAAGCTGTTGTATTGCTTGCTCTTTTGTTGATATGTACTATTGTCGGAGGATCAGAAAGAATTTACATCAAATGCAAATCTGCAAATCTACGTGACACATGAACATATCTGCAAGCAAGCTACTAAACAAAACCATGCACATGCACAACCTCCACTCATCTACAAAACTTAGGTTACACACATTCAAGTTATCGGATTTTGGGTTCCTCAATATCCTTGTCCAGGACTCTTGATCGAACTCAGATATTTTTCTTGTGCTTTCCATTAAACTAGAGTAACAAATTCCTGATTACCGTTCAGAAAAATCTCCTCCTAAAGTTCCTGGTTGTCGTTTGATATGATCGCATGAGCAGGCCAACCCCGATACCAATTCCTAGGCACATCCCAAGGCCAATGCCGACACCAACTCTTACACCAGCATTGAACCAAGAGAGTTGTCCGTCCTCACCAGGATACATGTCTTGAGAGTAGAAACCATGCCCCATCTTCCCATCAGAATCATAATCATCAACTTCCGCCCCTGTTATCTGCACCATATCATCCATGTAAAACAATTGCAATTTTGAAAATTCTAAGGCTCAGGTAAGACAGGCAGTGAAGGGTAGACCTCTACTGCCCATATCTTGACCAACTGTATTAAAAACATCAATGCATTTAGCAACCGATAAAAACTAAAAAAATTAAATTATTTTATGGAAAAGTGGATAAGTATAAGCATTCTGATATTAATAGATGCATACAGCAAGTCATATCCCTGGCCTTCAAATTAACATCATAAGGAATAACTGAAAGACGGGCTATTATTTGCATCCATTCAACCATAATGCTTCAAGTAGTAATCAGAATAGAAGATAGGAACCAGTTTAGCAGACATTACTTTGCATAAAATTTATATGATTTTGTTTTCTGATCAGACATATGATTGAGTTTATCAGCAATGGATGACTTAACTTTCATCCCTTAATAGCATGATACTGTTAGATACTTAAGACTTAAGTAAACAGAAAATAACAGAATAATTGTTAGGGAGGGGACAATTAGAATAAGACAGTTGAGTTAGTTACTAACAATTGTATAGTAGTATAAATAATAGAGAAAGGGGGAAAAGGAGGGCTATTTCTATTCTGAAATTGAGAAGAGTCAAGAGTGAGCGAGAGAATCGGGTCTCTCGAATACCTGAAGAGTGAGGGAGAGACCAGGCCCTCAAATACCTGGGAGTTCATTGTTTTTCATCAATAATATCATAGTTTGTATTCATTTCTGATCCAGTTTCTATCAGATACCTAACCGTGTACTAAAAACCCTTATACCTCAATAACCAAGGGGGCTGCCTAGTTCCCAAACCAAGTATCAATGCTAGACACATCTTGCATCCTTAAGGAGTTCTTTCACAAATAGCCATATAGCCAGAAAGGTCTGATTATCATACAATAGAAAAATCAAACTATTTGATGGTAATAGAGGGCTACCAACTTGCCTCTTTTCAAAACCATCAGAATGTTTTCTTGTTCTATACAGCTTATGGAAAATGAAAAATCAAATTTTATTTCTTTAACAAACTATAATGTCGCCAAATAGCTGAAATTACAGTCCCTCCATTCCCAAGTAGGCATATTAATATATATTACTTCAGTAAGGAAGATGTAAGTAGTGTAAATGTGTATTATTAAAATTTCAGAGTAACATATATAAGTAATGACCTTGACATATCCAAGATGACAAGTGACAAGTCCTTCATATTTTGCACATAATTCAGACGTTACACATTAGAAAACACCACAAACATGACTCCAAGTAAAGAAACATACAAAATCACATAGCTTTCACTACATGATCACACATTCACTCCGATGAGTCCTTCCCAAACACTTGCAATATAATTGCATACAGCAAGTTAGATCCTTGGCCTTCAAACTAAAAACATAAGGAACAACCAAAAGAAGGGCTATTATATGCGTATATTCAACCATAATGCTTCAAGTAGTAATCAGAATAGAAGATAGGAACTGGTTTAGCAGACAATACAAATCATAACTTAGCTTTCATCACTTATCATCATGATACATAACAATCTACTAAAAGTAACACATTAACCAAGGGGGATTGCCTAGTTCCCAAATTAAGTATTAATGCCAGAGGAGTCTTGCATTCTAATGTGGTTTATTCAAAAATTAGCAATAGAACCAGAAAGGTCTGATTATCATACAATAAAAATAATCAAATTTTAGGATGGTAATAGAGTGATCAACTGTTTCAAAACCATCAGAATGTTAACTTGTTCTATACAGCTTATAGAAAATGAAAAATCAATTTTTCTTTCTCCAACAAACTATAATGTAGCAAAATAGCAAAATAGTGTGACTGTGAGTGTATTACTTCAGTAAGGAAAATGTATACAGTGTAATAAAAAAAATAAATGCTAGCAACAGACTCTATAACACACACTCTTCAACTTACTCTCCATTATTGGGTGGATTCCATGTAGGACCCATTAAATCACATGGGTCCACCCTCTATTTAGTGGATCCCACATGAAATCCATCCAATAATTGAGTGTGTGTTGAAGGGAGTGTGATGAAGAGTATGCTGCTAGCATTGCTCATAAAAAAATTCAGGGGGACATTCCTGATAAGTGACCTCTAGATTTCATGCATAATAATGCCAACTTTAGCCAGGTGCATAAATGAACATACAAAAAAACCTAACAACCCTTCACTACATGATCACACAATCATACTCATGAATTGGTCCTTTTAAAACAGCTAACTAATTTTCCCAAGCAAGTTGAAACACACCATTCAGAACAGCAAGAATCAAATCAGCATAATAAGTATTCACTAATGGAGTGTTTGAAGCGTTTAAAGGAGCTTCCAGAAAGCTTATTTGAGCTTACGAGAATAGCTTAAGGGAATAATTTAAAACCTTTTTCTATAGGCTGTTTTTAATTTATTTCTATAAACTTAGAAAAGCTCCCTTTAACTTATTTAAAAAAAACTTATGGAATAAACATTTAATTAAGCTTTTTAACAAAACACACCTTTAAGTTAAATTAAGAATTAACACATACCACTTTCCTAAACACTCACACTCTCAATCACAATCACGAATTCATGAAAACAATACCTGCAATTTTCCATGTGAAATCAAGCCATTGATCCCTTTGCTGTCCTTCTCCATCATCATTTCTTCATCTTCAGGAATGGCATCCAGCGTGGCATGCCTCGGCACTCTCCTCCTAGGGCTCATCTGAATAGTCTTACTCAAAATCACCGGCACGCCGGAGCAACACCCCGCAACGTAAACCTCAATCGAGGGCGCCGAAACCCCGAGCTTCGGCCGAAAAAACGCCGACGAACCCGACCCGATCGACCCTACCGCCACGTGGCAGTCGATGGTCCAACCCGCCCTGGAACCCACATTCCCGTTATTCCCTCCCCAATCAGCCTCCAACCGCTCCAACGACCCGCAGAGGAACAACGACCCTTCCTTCTCGTACACCTCGAACTCAACGCTCCCGGTGACGCGAACGGTGTCGGTGCTGACGTAAGTGACCTCGGCTGATTCCTTGTCGAGTCGGTCGCGGCGGAGGGTGAGGGGAGCGGCGTCGGTTGCGGCTGGGACGCGAGAGCCGTTGATCTCGAGGGAGACACCGATCTGACGGTGGGGATGGCGGAGGGTGAGATGGTCGGGGACGGAGTCGATTACGCAAGGGGAGATACGAACGTAGAAGAGACGAATTTCAAGCCACGCCGAGTGGTTCAATGATGGGAAGGTGAAACCGTTCGATGCAGCGGTTTTCGCAATCGCTTCTTCCTGTGGATCCATGGAAAATTGAATTGAATTGAATAGAAATAGGGTGTTGAGAATTTGAGTTGAATGATTCCCTGAGAGAGAGGAGAGAAACTGGGTGCGGAAAATAAGGAAGGGGGGTTTAACTGAAAAAACAGAATAAAAAGAGAAGAAGGGTTTTGTTATTTTGTATTGTGTATTTGTGAATTGGAAAAAAGTGAGGGAGAGGGGTAAATATAGGGAATGAGATTTTATTAATAGAAAGAAGAAGGAAGGAGTCAGAGAAGAAGAATTGGACACGCGTCTTTCGCTGCACCACCTTGCTCTCTTTGCCTCTGTCACTCTGCAGCTCTCTGTTCGAATATATAGGTAGGGGAACAACACACAACACACCCACTCCCATGAAACAATAAAATAACATGAAGTAAATCTCCCATATGATACATAAAATTATAAGGTGGCATGACAAACACAAATAAGTGTACTGGATCCAAGCAAGTAATAAAAATATGGTAAGTAATATTGAGGTCGAACATAGGGATTGATTAACCAACTTATCTAAATTCAAATCAATAATTAATCTGACAAAGTCAAATAGAGAAAATATTTGGATAAGATCAATTGAGATTATGATAATAACTATCAATTAATTGCTAAATAATAACCAAATCACAAACTAAGATTGTAGAAAGAAAATATGATCATGAAGATCTAAAGATACAATTTCACCTACACAATTAGATTTAGATCCATTTATGATTCAATTTCTATTCCTAATTCTATCCAAGTCCATCAGGATTCCTAAATTATTCTAATGTATTTGTCAAGCACAAAAGAAAACACCCTTGCGTGACAATTAACTATATTTCTATGATGATTAACATTCAAGAATTCATTAAGATCTTAATTCCTTATGTCGATTGCACAAGTCATATTATATCTCTATCAATATTCAACTTGTGTTCTTAATTCAACACCACAAATCATGAATATCCTGTCGGACTCATCACAATTGGCTAGATAAAATTCGACCTAACAACAAGCTTTTATACTAATTATGGTGATGTAGTTTCGAAGGGCGAGATTTAAACATCATCCTTGGCCCAAACACACACGCTTGCGGGGTGAGACAAAGAGGCCAATATTTCCCTGCTCTGTGCTGCTTCTCTCGCAAGGTGCCACATGTCTTGCAAGGCGAGACCATTCTGATCAGTGCTCAGCTTGCTTTTTCCTTTGATTTTCTAGTTTTCTTTCAGCTTTATTTTTCTCCTAAGTTCCGGAACATTCACCTGAAACTAGGAATAACATGTAATGGCTTATTCGACTCAATTTCCTAATAAAAACCCTAAAACTTAATAAATCAACTCAAACACTTGTTTAAAGACAATTAAAGTTAAATTTGGGTTTAAAACGAAACATAACTCAGCCAAATGGCTAAAAACCATGGCTTTACTAGCAATAAAACTAGATAAGCTAGATAGTTATCATTGTATCAATTTGATCCTCATGCCAATGTGATGCCAATTCGGTCCTTGGAATTGTAAGGTCCGTATCAACTTGGTCCCTGACAAAGGGACTGGATTGATTAACGTTTGACAACTTCAGGGATGTTTTTGAAATTTCAAAAATATTAAGGACCAAGTTGATACGACTTTATAATTTCAGGGATCAAATTGGGGATTTACTCAATAACATGATAATTGTCTTTTGGATTTAAATTTATAATAATGAGAATACATTAAACATAAATTTTATTTATTTATTAACCAAATTTAACTGTGAATAATACAAGTGTTCTCAACCACAACCCAACCTGTTATTGGGATAATCCCCAAGCAAGGTCCATCAAGGAAGCCACCACCAGATTGAACAGGACTAGAAAACCAGCAGAAAACCGATTAGAGAGCGATCTGGACCGGTTCACTTGAGTTAAAACAATTTTTAAAATAAAAAGAAGAAAATGATGCCGTTTTCGTATGAGAATTTAGAGTGTGTTTCTTTTAGATTATTTGATCATAAAAATTATTTTTTAAAGTTAAAAATCATTTTTAATGGTTTTAATTGTGTTTGTTTAAGATTTTTTAGGAAATGATTTTTTTAAAAAAATCATTTTTATGGCTAAAATGAGAAGCTATTCCATTTAGCTTCTCACTAAAATCTGATTCTCCAGAGGATAGAGAAAATATGTTTGTTACCGATTATGAAAAAATAATTTTCATTTAATCTCTAAATTATTTTATATGAAAATTATTTTTTCATAATCTGTAACAAACTGGCCCTTAGATCCTTTCCCTTTCTTGTTCGATCTTGCCTATTGCCTCCTGAGTCTCCACAACTCCAAATGGCTGCAACAGAATCATGCTCCTCCACCGATCGCTCTCCAACTTCGAAACGGTGACAAACCAACTCCTTTTGTGGCGACGTGCTTCGGCTTCGATGCTCCGACGAGGTGCTTCGTCTTCCAGCGAGAAACCAGCTCCTTCTACAACATTTCTGCTCTAATGTCGAACCAGGTATGCTGCTTCTTCAATTTTCAATGATACATTATTGCATGTCTAATGTCTTGTTGCTGTTCTTCAATTTTTAACGATGTACATTGCTGCTTCTTCTTTAATTTTTCCCATGATATGTTCGGAAGTTCCTCAATAATCCTCAATAAAATTGTGTGCTCGTATCGTATGAATGATTGAGGGCCGATTGGTGTTCAATTCTCTTTTTAATTGTAGGAATTAACAAGTGGAAATGCTCCTCAAGAAAGTAAGTCAAGTTTATTTTTCAATGTTATGAAATTATGAGATATTACGTTATTTTTTTGTTTGATATTGTTTAATATATTATATTAAAAATTAAAATAATATTATTTATTTATTACTGATTGAACCATTGAACCTTTAACCTGTGCCTTCACTAGTTCAATGATCGGTTCGATTTTGAAAAACTTGCCCGAAAGTTAGTCACACAATTATGTCTTTGAAGATATCCGGTCAAAGACAAAAAAAAAATGATTTTAAATATTTTTTTGGCTATAAAAAATGTATTTTTTTTTTGTTTTACATTTTTAATTATGATACTGTTTGGTAAAACTAGCGGATAGCGGATAAGTTAGTTGATAGCGGATGAGCTTATTCCGGATAGTGAATAAGGTAACTGATAGCGGATAAACTAGCTTATTGCTGTGAAAGTGTTTGATAACACTAGCGGTTAAACTAGCTAATAAATTTAAAAGGACATGTGTCTATATCTTTTTATATAAATATTGTTTCTATATATATAAAAAAATTATATATATATATATATATAAATTATAAATGTTAAACATTATTATTATTATTATATAAAAAAATATTGATACATTATTATATGTAACAAAAAGTTATATAAATGGTATGTTTACCTTTTATAATACGTTATATTATTATATAAAATCATATTATTGTATATTATATATATTTATACATTAAATAAGGGGAATCCAATTTTACTGTTCATTTTCACGTGTCGCCACCACAATTTTTTTGGCTAACTTTTTTATTTTTTATTTTATTGCTGTTGAGGTACCGTGTTTTTTTAGAAAAGTTTGACAATAAAACAGATACATATAGGACATAAAGCTGCTGCAAAGGTGGACCTATCTCCATATCACTTTGTACAATACCTATTTTCTGCTGCTCTCAATGTTTTGACTCCTCTCAGACTATCCGGTCACATGTCCTTTTAAATTTATTAGCTAGTTTAACCACTAGTGTTATCAAACACTTTCACAGCAATAAGTTAACTTATCCGCTATCAGTTATTTTATTCACTATCCGGAATAAGCTCATCCGCTATCAACTAACTTATTCGCTATCCGCTAGTTTTACCAAACAGTCTCATAATTAAAAACTTGCCCGAAAGTTAGTCACACAATTATGTCTTTGAAGATATCCGGTGAAAGACAAAAAAAAAAAGATTTTAAAGATTTTTTTGGCTATAAAAAATGTATTTTTTTTTTGTTTTACATTTTTAATTATGAGACTGTTTGGTAAAACTAGCGGATAGCGAATAAGTTAGTTGATAGCGAATGAGCTTATTCCGGATAGTGAATAAGATAACTGATAGCGGATAAGCTAGCTTATTGCTGTGAAAGTGTTTGATAACACTAGCGGTTAAACTAGCTAATAAATTTAAAAGGACATGTATCTATACCTTTTTATATAAATATTGTTTCTATATAAATTATAAATGTTAAACATTATCTTTATATAAAAAAATGTTGATACATTATTATATGTACTAAAATATTATTATATAAAATCATATTATTGTATATTGGGAATCCAATTTCACTGTTCATTTTCACCTGTCGGCACCACAATTTTTTTGGCTAACTTTTTTATTTTTTATTTTATTGCTGTTGAGGTACCGTGTTTTTTTAGAAAAGTTTGACAATAAAGCAGATACATATAGGACATAAAGCTGCTGCAAAGGTGGACCTATCTCCATATCACTTTGTACAATACCCACTTTCTGCTGCTCTCAATGTTTTGACTCCTCTCAGACTATCGTCTCTGTCTTCCCGTCCCTTCTTCCCTTTGCCTTCTTGGTCCTTCAAATTCTTTCTTCCATAGATTATGATTTACCAATACCAATAATATATGGGGATCAGTGGGAGCCGGGCGGCGAGGACGAGCATGTGGTGGAAGCGCATGAAGAAGAACGCAATGGAGGCGACGAAGATGCAGGTGGTTTCGACGTGGGAGACAAGCTCGGGTACACTCTACTCTCATCAAATTCCCTCTTTTCCATCCAATTTTTTTCCATCTTCTCAACTTTTTTATCTATTGCTCTTTTACAGTATCCACTAAGATGTCGCATGAATGCTGGACTTCGAGCGGTTGAATAGCGACAGAGCAGAATCACCGGCAGGCTTCCACTTTGCTGGTTAGAACGCAAAAGATGAGTTTCTTGGTTTTGTTCGCTTGCTCTGTTGTTTGTGTTCATCTTTGTAACAGTGATTTTTTTTTTTGGTTGGTGGTGTAGAAGGCCAATGGAGGAGCCAAGCTCTGGCCACCGAAATCATCGTTGAAATCTTCGTTTTGGGCTTAGGATGAGATCGAGATAGAGATCGCGGAAGTTTTGTACGGCATGAGGACCTATTTTGTAAATCAAATTAAACCCCAAAGATTGTTCGTTAGTTCTGTGAAGAATTCTATAGATGAGTTCAATATTTGATTGCATCGTTTTATCTTGTCTGTCTGAAAATGCTACTGTTGTATTCACAAGGTATTCATGATGTGTTCGAGAGGTTCGATACGGAACCCCTTGGTTTTGCTTCACTTGCTCAGGTCCATTTCAAATTTTTTTTTACCTACTTTCTCATAGTCATCCTGAATAATGGTCATTATTTAAATTGTAGCAATATTCTTTTCCCTCAACGTCAACACATTTTTGCACGCTGGTGCATATGCTTATGTAACCTCTATTTTAGCAATTTTTGGTTCCTATCATCAAGTCATTACTATTTTAGCAATTTTAACAAGTCATTTGAGTGTATCAGCAGTTGTGCTTTGTCTCATGGATTCTCTCAGCAGTAAGAATGCGAGATTGATGAGAAAATTGATGATGAGACAGAGATCTTTAAACCAAGGCACTACAAACAAGTTTGTGGTTCATTTTGTAATATTTTTACAAGTTCTTCGGACAATGATTGTTCTAACTTTACAACCTCATTCATAGACGAAAAATTCAGTCCAATGGAACAGATAACCTGTGTTGAACCTTCAAGACCAATACCCTTTGTGAGATGTCCACTAACACCATGCTCCTATGGTATGAGTCAAAATTTAAACATTTTATTTATCAGTTTGTTAGACGTTTCATTCATTCATGGTGTTCTTATATTTACTAATCTTTGTCAAGGCAATGGACTGCATCCAAATATCAGTTGCAGTGGATTTGGAATATCAGAAAATGCTAATGGCAGCATTAAGAATGTGAGATTGAAAAGAAAACCGATGATGATACATAGTTCTTTAACTAAAGGGTTTTTACAAACTGGTTTGATGTTTATTTCCTTCTATTTTTACCTGTTTTTCAGGCAGTGGTTGTTCTAACTTTACAACCTCATTCATAGACGAAAACTGCAGTCCATTGGAACAGTTAACCTCGGTTCAACCTTCCAGACCAGTACCATTTGAGAGATGTCCACTAACACCATTGTCCTCTTCTTCGCTTCCATCAGAGCTAAAAAAATTGAAGGAGTACATATTGGTTGGGCAAATGCCTAAAGGTGTGAGTTAAGTGCTACTATTCTTCTACATATTTCATGTTCCCATGTAAAGACAATTATTTGTCTTCTTTTTTTATGTTAGATGGTAACCCACTTACATATATGAGGAATGATCACAAAGGTTTTGGAGCTTTCAACTTGAGATTTAGACACAAGAGGTGATGACTAGCTGCAATCTCGATCTTTCAATCTCACGTGCAACATTTTCATCTCATCTTCTGTAGTAGATGTTGTGTTCACTTATTTAGGATGTGCTACACTTGATTATTTGTATTTGGCTATTTATCTCATCTTCTATAACAACTTCTTTTTGAATCTGAATCTTTTTCTTCGTTCCTTTCCATCAATGCAATTATGCAAGGTTGTGATAGTTTTCTCCGCATTGTGGGGCTCTTGACCATTTGGAATAATAGAGCCAATCATCGATACATCGCTGAAGAAATCTCAACTTCTTTTTTGGTTCTTCTATAAACTATTGGGGTTTGGACCAAGTATTATTTTTTAGTTTTTATTTTCATTTATCGTGAGAGGTGAACTTATAAGAGTGATGGTTGATGTTGTTTCAAAGTATTGATTTTCACTTTTTTGAGTTTATGAACTATGAAATCAGGGGTAGGTGAATCCATTGTTTTGTCAAGCTGATTGAGTCTAGAATCTACTTTTAACTCTGTTGTTCATCTATCAAGTCCCTTAAACATCCTTTACACAGGGGTTAGCTTTTTGAAGTTGTTTAGATGTGGTCAACAGAATTTGGGATCCTTGATGAAGAGGTAGATGAAGGTCAAACAGTGCCAATTATCTATGAGGATAAGGATGATGGCGAATAAGAATCTGAGGCTTTGGAAATCAACCAAGATTGCAAAGATGGAGAACAATTTGATGAAGTCTACCTCTCAACATATAGGATATCTCAATATCCACTCCTATTGACATATATTTATTCATAAAGTTATACAGCTAATGAAGAATCTTCATGCACGAAGAACCATCTTAATGTTTACAGCTTTTGGTTCATTAGATTTGGGTTCTTCCATAGGTGCTAATATTGATAAGTTAATTTGTAATTTTTTTTTTTACCGTTTATCTATTCTCTTACATACTTATGGTTAAGCAGTATGTGTAGTGCATGAGAAGATATGTGCATCTTACATCTGTTGATTGAAATTTGTTATGTAATTGTCAATGGGTTCTTTTTCAGAATTACTTAGTTTACATAAACATTTTATTTCGTTTGGGTTAGCAATTGATTATTTGAGTCGACATCAAGCGAGACTCTAAGCTGCTACTACAGCAGCTTCAATATATGAAAAGTCTTATGTTTACCCCTCCGCAACTTATATAGTATTGTATGGTTATTCTGCTTGGACAGTATCCCTCTTATAGTCAGAATTGCACTATTCATGATTCGTATTGCACAATTCTGCAATTTGAATCATGTGGTGAATTACAAATGGCTATGAATTGTGTGATACATGCATGAATAGGCGCATTTCGTATTACCATACAATTCACATGATTCAATGATTTGGTGATATTTTTTTTTCAGCTTTTTTCTCACCAGTATCTTATCAGAGAATCTGGAAGGGCTAGAGGCTTCAATAAAATAATTGAACAAGTGACTAGGCATTCATGTAAATCAGTTTTCATGTAAAGGCAATAATTTGGTAAGATCTAGAAAAAGGAGAAGGAATAATTTGGTAAGGTAAAATGTTTTTTTTATGGATGGTTAAGATTATGAAGAGCCAAATTGTTAATAATTTGGTACCATAACAATATGTTAAAACTAATGGTCTCTTTTCCTTTTTTTTTTCCCGACAAAACTTAAACATAGTTCTTTAGGTGCTCTTTTCTAATGAAAAGAAAACATGTGTAAGAGCTAATTAAAGATTATAATTATTTTATTTTGAAAAAAGGATTTATCCATGTGAACGCACGGGTCAAAAATATTGGACAATTAGCTAGAGCAGCAGGCGCTATAGCGAAACTAATTGCAAAAGAGGGGATATTATCAAATAAATGTTATATTAAAATAATACGTTGTATTTTATTATAATACATTATAATAAAATATTTATAAATTGAAGAGGGTAAAGGTGAAATTAAAATATTTAAATGTTATATTATCATATAATGTTTTATTCTCACAAAAAAAGAATCATATAATATTTTATTATAAATAAAAGAGGATTAATGTGGAATTAAAATAAAATAATAAGGGTAAGAGAGAAAAAAAATCAAACGTTATAATCTCAAACACTTGAAGTAAAGTATGGAAAAAAGTTAATAAAAAAACGTTAATCGCTAATGAAAAATGCGCTTATCAAATGAGGTTATTAACCCATCTGTTATCTTTTAGCGGATGAGACTTAACAAACAGACTATATCTTTGCAATCATCATCTATAGACTACAATGGGGTTGCCGGAAATGGATCTTCTGCAGTCACTTTTAACTGTAGGAAGATATTGATCATTGATTAATTTTACGTAAGATAAATATATTAATGTAAAAATAGGTTTATGAGATCCTGACTATAAATTAAGATGAATATATAAATGTATGAATTTGATGAATGGAGAGGATCCAGGTCCAGGGGTTGCCATGGTGAGGGCTTCTGCAGGCTCAAAATAGGATCCGAATGAAGCATCTCGATGTGCTTTGTTAATTGCTTAGAATGTTGTCTTGGACTTAGATGAGTAAATGGACTGAAAGGGTTCATGTCAGTAATTGGACACTAGTATAATGTAACATGGCCCGATTCATTTATATTAAATAAAGAATTAATTAACTTGGTCCAACAATATTGTACGGGATCAAAGTGATAAACTTAAAATTCACAATACGTAGTAATAAGTTTTTGCTCAACAAAATCTTGCTAGCGTCCTTCGGCAAAAATTAGAATATCTTTTTTGATTTGTCAAGGTATTCAGGTGCATAATTACGAAAATTAATCTCTTGAGATATTAGACGGTATTGAAGGATCTACCTTTCCAAATCAGGTTTTCTTCATACGTAAAAGTCAAGAATCGAACATCTAACCATTTGCTTAAGGGATTCGAGTCTATTATCACTCGGATCAACCACATGTTGATGGCTAAAACTCGAATATAATTCGCAACCAAAGTAACCTAACTTGCTTCATACATATAAATATTTTGAATTAAATTTGTAAGATAATTAATCATAATGTAAAATTAAATCTAATATTTTATACAGATTTAAAATATGTTCAAGATAAATGTTTAATTAATGAAAATAAATTAATATAATTAACAATTAATTATTAAGTTAAACATAATATTTATTTAAATAAAGAGTGCGAGATACCAAGATTAGAGCTGTCAAAATGGGTTAGAACCCGTAAGCTAATCCGGCTCAACCCGGCTCATCGGTGGGTTGGGTTACAAAAAATCTGGCTCATTTAAACCCCGGGTCATTTTGACCCGGCCCACCGAACCCGTGGGTTGGGTGGTTTCAACCCGTGGTGAGCCGGGTTGGCCCGCGGGTTGAGACATTTGAAAAAAAAAAAAAAAGATCCAAAATGCAACGTATCAATGTGTCTGTAAAGTCAGTAAAGAAAAACTCAAAAAAGACCCAAGTCAGATTTTTTTGTGCAGTTTCCTTTCCTTTTCGTGAAAACCCTTGTCCTATTAAGCAGCATGTCTGTTTAAGTTATGGAGTTGGAATTTTTTTAAAAAAAATTTCTGTTTTTTTTACTTTTTTAAATTTTTCAATTATAGGTGAGCCAACCCGCATAACCCACCAACCCGTGGTGGGCCGGGCCGGGTTGCTTATTTCCTAGCTCACCAAAATGTGAGCCGGGTTGGGTTAGCCTGTTTTTTTCCCAACCCATGGTGGGCCAACCCGGCCCACCCGGGTTGGCCCGTTTTGACAGTTCTAACCAAGATATGGTTGGTCCGAGTTATAACAATCTTGGACCCCTTAAGCAAGTGGTCAGATGTTCGATATTTGGCTCTTACGTATGGAAAAAACTTGATTAGGAGAGGTTAGCCCTTAAATGTCTTCCAGTACCTCGAGGGATTAATATCCACAGTTGCGCGCGAAAATAGGAGACCAAAAAATAAATCAAGAGTGCGAGAAAAATGAGTCGGATTGATTATAAATTTGAATTTGACTCCTCTAAAGTAAGAAAGTAAGGGTGCATCTATCCTTGATTTGATAAATGCATAAAGATCATAACCCACTAAAAATAATCCAATAGTAGATAGACTCTTACTTTCTTACTTTAAAGATTTTCTCATTTTAAAAGGAGCAAAATTCTACTAATTTATCCGGATCTTACCTCAAAATTAGGTTAGTTTACACTCATCCCATATACTAATAGAACTGGTCTTTTATGAGGTGCGTGGGAACACACTGGCTTGCACAAATCTTTGGACCCAAATTTGGCGTAGTCATGGTATGACTAATGATGGCGTCGAAATTGTGTTGATTTGATATTAAAAACAACATGTATAATTCTGGGCATTATGTATTAGGTTATAGAATTTTAAAAGTAAAAAACATTAGAGAAAATGAGTCGGATTGACTATAAATTTATACTGATATTGCCTCAAAATGAGGTAAGTTTTAAATTCATCCCATATAGAACTGATGTTCATGAGGTGCGTGGGAACATGACTGGCTTGCACAAATCTTTTATCTTTGGACCCAAATTCAGCATAGTCATGGCATGATTAATGATAGGGTCGCGAAATTGTGTCGATTTGATATTAAAAACATGTAAATTTTGAGCATCTGTATAGCTGGGTTATAGAATTTAAAAAGTAAGAAATTAAAGTTAATGTATGCTTTTTTAATATATATTTTAAGTAAATAATATTAATATAAATACATTAGATTTTATTGGTATGCATTATCAATATTAAAACTTTTACACTGTCAATCAATCATAAATTATCACATCAATAAAAGTTTGTGACTCTTATCCAAACTACCTTAAAAGTTACTTATATCATGATTTTTGATTAGTTGACAGTGTGTCTCTTATTTTAGACGAGTAAAGTCCTAAAATAAAAAATGCATGTTCCTCTTAACTTTTTTTTTTTGTTAAAAAAAAAATGGATGTTGCTCGTCCCTGGCCTTCCTTTTTATCAGCGGAAATGAAAAAAATAGCTGAAAAATTAGAAATAATTGTAGAGAAACAATTTTTGACATCATATGATATTTTTTTTTTTTGGTTGCTTTGGTGATGTATTTTTTATATGATTAGAACATGTTTGAAAAAGTTAGATTAAGAGCCTGTTTGATAAAATTAGCGGATAAGCTAGTTGATAGCGGATACTTTATAGCGGATAGCAGATGAAGTAGCTTATAGCGGATAACGGATAAGCTAGCTTATTTTTTGTGGAAGTATTTGGTAAAACTAGCGGTTGAACTAGCTGAAAAATATAAAATGACATACAAGGACATCTTCATTAATGATTTTACATAAAAGAGAGAATATGATAAAAGTAGAATTAAATGAAGATAATAAGGATAAAAGTGAAAAGAAAAATGAAACGCTATAAGCTATAAGCTCAAACGCTACTTCAAATAGCATCTGGAAAAAACGCTATAAGCTCTTGAAAAAACGCTATAAGCTCGTGACAGAGGCGCTTACCAAACGGGACTACTTTCTCATCCGCTATAAACTCGTAGAAGTGACGTGTTAAACAGGCTCTAATTGGATTTTCAGCTTGTTTTGAAATAATCTTTTTATTTGGCACTTTGCTTAAATTAATGAAAAAACTTTTTTTGGGATAAAAAACTGTTTTATGCCATCTAATTTGTTTTCTTAAGATTGTTGTGATTTAATTATTTTTTATTTTTAAAATTTTCTTCCCTATTTACCCTTACAAAACAAATTTTCAAATAAATATTATTAAATTATATAAATAATTTCATACTTTTTTTCTTAATTTACCAAAAGTGATTTTTTTACACTATCCAAACTAAATAGATTAACTTAAAATCTTTTTCCAGTAAACATATCCAAACAAAAATAAATTCTAATTATAATCGATTATACATATAATCGATTATCAGCATAATCTATATTTTTCAGCTTTCCCAAACATACTCTTATAGATAAAAAAAAATAAAAAAAAAATAAAAAATAAAAATAAATATATACATCATATACAATATCAAAATTTAGATATTCAAACAATAGAACTCATAATTGTACGCATGCATTCATACTCATCACGTTGCACCGTACTGTACGCCACTGAGCATGTGCATGGATATGACTCACAACCAGTCTGGCACTGCCTGAGGGGGCCCAACCTGACGTAGCATAAAATGTCTTAACATTCGTTAGAGATGAAAGATGATATCAGTGAGGAATAGTGGGATTAGATTAATCATAAAAAAATTTAATAATTAATTATATATATAACTGAATTTTTTAAATTGATTATAATAAAAAATATATATATTTAAAAATATGAATGAAACATAATTTTAAGATAATATATTTCAAATAATTTATATAAAAATTATTAAAATATAATAATTTATTTAAATTATATGATAGTTGTTATTTTAAAATAAATTTAGTAAAAATACTGATAGCAAAAAATATTCAAATAAGATTATAAGTAAAATACCCAAAATATTAAAAAGTGAGTGACTTTCTGGTATAATCCATTTTCCACCATAATACCGTAACATAGAAAATTTAATAAAAAAATCTTTTATCACAAAAACAATATGATATTTTCTCCGGTATCCTTATTAATTTTGGGATAAAAATTACACTGTTCAATCAGAATGTGTCACCTCAATTAAATGGATCTAATCAAATTATTATCATCATTTGATTGAACTATTTAAATAGAGTAAGTTATACTTAATATACTAGAGAATTTACCAAACAATATTATGTTTCTTGCTCACTTGAGTGGTGTTGGTTGTGGCAGGGGATGAGTTTGATTTCTAAAGTGTAATAGCTCAATCACTATTTCCTTCCCCCTATCTCCTAAGTTCTAAAGGGAGTTGTTTTTTTGCTACCTTTTATATTATATATCTTGATCCTTTGCATTTACAAAATTTATGTATTTATCTTAATCTATTGTTAGGATTTTATATATCCATTTTTATATTAATATATTTATCATACATAAAATTTAATCAATGGTCAAGATCTTCCTACGGTCAAAAAGTGATTACAGGGGAACCATTTCTTTCTAATTCAACCTCTTCCTTTTTTTTTTTAACTTTTTAACCAAAATACCCCTTCTCGCATTCCCTATTATTTCTAGAAGCCATTTTAAATTTGTTTCGAAATCTTAGTTCCAGAAGTTTAAAATATGTGTTTTGGAAATTAATTTCAATAATGAAAAAAAAAAATCATAAAATCTTAAATATATTCCGGAATCTTAGTTCCAGAAGTATAAAATATTTGTTTCGGAAATTAATTTTCAGAATGAAAAAAAATTCATAGAATCTTAAATATATCCCGGAATTTTAGTTCCGGAATTATAAAATGTGTTTCGAAATGGTAAAAATATTAGTAGAATGTTCAATATGTGTTCTGAAAATTAATTTTTGGAAAGTAAAAAAATGCATAAATGTAAAAAAAAAGTGCATAAACAATAAGTATTACAAAAAAGAAGGGTATTTTGAAAGAATTTTTTTAAAAAAAAGAAAGGATTATATTCGAAAAAAGAGGGATTACAGAAAGCAACTCTCATCTCCTGATCCTTCCTCCAGGCCCTGCTAAGCCCATATGATAGGTCCATGATTTATCCAAAAAAACATATAAATCCAATAGTAGACACATTAATTATGACAAATTCTCTAAATATAAAAGACAAATATATAGAGCACAAAAAGAGACAAGTATATAAAAAGTCGATTACTCCCTGTACTGGAGCTTATCCAGGGAGCATGTTATGCAGATGTGGAGTCACCCCCACCACATTTACGTTATGTTTGGTTTATTGCCGTCTTTTTTGTTAAAGAAATTTTATAGATATTTTATATTTTATTTGATTAAACGCGTATTTATAATTTCTTAATTATAAATCAAATATGCACTATTTTGATTTGTGATGAATGCTGATAGTTCACGACCTTCCATATCCCGTCTTATTTTTTAGTAGTCTTTTTCTCTCTGTGCTTAGGCTAATTCTTTAATCTTTTTATAAAAAAAAAAACTTTTTCGGTTATGCCATGGGTCACGCATTGATATATGAATTTAGTTGTATATCTTTGGAAATCCGTGTTTTTAAAAATTGATGTAGGAAAGTTTTGACTTTCAATCTATACATTCACAAATTTAGCTGACAAAAGGTACTGGTTGAGTTAAGATTTCAATGCATACTGTATTTTACTTTACTTAAGGAGTTTCTTATCCAAAATTTAGATAAAATCTAAAGGTTATATATATATATATATATATATATCATAAATTAAATATATTTAAATTAAGTCAAAAAATATATATTTATCATAAAATTTTGAAAATGATAAATTAAATTAAGAAATATTCTGATATCCAAGATACAACAATTAGCTGCTTCACAATGGAATATTGAATTCAAATTTACATCAGGAGAAGGAAATTGCTACGCAGATTGGTTGGTTGACAAATTGGAGCTTATCCAAGAATTATGATTTTGAGGATATTTCTTTTCTGATATGGTTTTGAGGATATTTCTTTTCCTCCTTCAGAATTATCTTTGCTGGGCTTCATTATCCCGAATTATTAATTTATAGTTTGTTTTATCTTTGGGCTTATGCCCCTTCTTGTAACCGAAAAAAAAATTAAGAAATATTTTATGATATTTATTTTTCAATAAAATATGTCAATGTATAATACTATCATTTTATGCATGAATGTCGAAATGGATTATGTTAGATTAGATTATATCTTCTCTAAATTGATTTAGGATAATAATTGGTGTCCCACAAATAAGGATGGCAAAGTGGATCAACCCGTCCCGTCCCGTCCCATCATTAACCAACCTAAAACAGGACGGGGCGGACCAACCCGTTTTAGACATATGGGTTGAAGCCCCCAACCCACCTCGCCTAATGGCTGGTTGGCGGGTTGGCCCGTCAAACACATAAAAACATAATTTGGATTTGTGGGTTGGCGGGTTGACCCGCTATAAAATAAAAAAATTAACAAAAAAACATATAATATTTCTTTGTTTTTTGGACAATCTTCGTATCCTTTCTTAAATTATTATTAAAAATTGGAATAAGCCTATCTTATAACATATAATTTGTGTTATAAAAGTAAAGACATTATTTTTATAGTATGAAATAATTCCAAGTAACAATTAAATTAAATTAAATTAAATAATATTAAATAATTAATATAAAAAAATTTATTTTTTAATATGGCGAATTGGCGGATCAACCCGCCCCGCCACTAACCCGTTTTCGGGTGGGTTAAGCGGGACGGGTCAAAGTGGGTCCCACCCCGCAAAATTCTAGTGGGTTGATGGATTGACCCACGGATCATAACTCACTTTGCTATCCCTACCCACCAAATATACCGTAAAGCTGTGTTATAAATTTTGATTAGTCAAATGATTTAAATATCCAATAATCAGTTATGAGATATTATTTCTTGATCGAATTCATGGCACATAATTTTACACACTACTATGTGGGACAACATATGTTATTTCAATAGGTTTATGTTTTTTTTACTGAAGGTTTATGTTTGTTCTGCAAAATAATATCTTGATATATCATTTTGGCACTTAATATATCCAAATTTGACCTAACCTAAAGACATATTTAAATATATAAATACACAAATAGACAAACGTGGTCCAAGTGTCCAATAAATTGGTATAACATTTAATAAAATTATTATATTTTTGTATAGAATAAATATTTTACATTGATATTAATATATATATATATATATATATATATATACAATAAATTTTTATTACTTAAGTAAATTTATATTAAGTAATATTTACAACAACAAAATTGGCCCCTTCAATTGAAATATGTTATTTGAAGCTTAAATTCTACAATTTCTTAAGGTCTTCTTTTGTTAGTGAAATCAATAATTTTTATTGTGATAAACATGGTTGAAGTTTTTTTGTTGTTAAAGTAGAACGAAGATTTTATCTTGCCTTAATTGCACTTTTGGTCCCTCTTTAATTGATCATGTGCGATTTTTGTCCCCATAGTTTTTTTATGCATATTTGGCCCCCTTATTTTTTAAATGTTGCAAATTTGATCCTTTCGTCCAATGTCTATCAATTTTTGAATGATCAATATAGAGGAACCACTCCTCTAAGCACACATAACCTCTGCTTGAAGTTCTCCCTCATCCGGCTCTCCAAATCAATATGGTGCAATGATTCCTCTATGTTATTTACTGATTTTGTCTCTTATTTTCGGGATCTTTTCTGGTTCCACCACAGATCTTTTACCATTGAAGCTCAACCAGAGGTTTTATGCGTTTAGAGCAGTTGTTCCTCCCTGTTAATCATTGAAAAACTAATGGACGTTGGATGAAAGAACTGAATTTGCAACATTAAAAAAATAAATGGACCAAATGTGCACTAAAAAAACTTTAGGTACCAAAATTGCATATGATCAATAGTAGGAAGACTAAAAGTGTAATTAAGCCTTTTATCTACCAGCATTTGAAAACCGTCTTAAGTTACCTTTTTAAAGTTTTTCTAGATTTGATAATATGGTTATCAGGGTCAAAGTAAGTGTATTTGCCCAAAAGCAATAAAGATGAGCATGTAGTTGACATGTCAAATTAGTGTATTTCAAGTTTGCTTGAAAATTGGGAATGTGATTCAAATTCAAGCATACAAAATTGTTAATCATGATCAATGTGCTGGGCACAAAATATTGATTTTGAGCTTTTTTGACACGTCCATTCTGCGAGCTTATAGCGGATGAGAAAGTAGTCTCGTTTGATAAGCGTCTCTGTCACGAGCTTATAGCGTTCTTTCACGAGCTTATAACGTTTTTTCGCGTTTGACAAGTGGGAATGTGATTCAAATTCAAATGGGAATGTGATTCAAATTCAAATATAAAAAATAAAAAATTGTGAATCATCAGTGTGTTGTGTATAAAATATTGGTTTCATTTTGATAAAGAATTTCGCCAAAAACCTTGTGCAAGATGCAAATGGGAGCAGGTGAAGTGAATACTTTCGACATAAATGTTTTGACAATGCTTGCTGGAGTAAGATAAAGATACGAACACTGGTTTTCAGTTGTAACAATAAAGGAAGTCCAAAGGCTGGAATACGAGCATTTCCATAGGAGAAATTACTAAACTTTATGGTCAACACTTGAGAAATTATTTAAGGATAATAAGACTCGTGTCAAAGAGACTCAAGGAAATAAGGAATTGTTGATTTCGATCGACAACTAGAAGTTCGACAATGAGGTTGTCAGCATCCGCATGTCTGAAAGAGAATCAAGGGAACAAGGGTCAGACAGGTTATTTGACATAAGCTTTTGATGGAGAAGATTTCATCAAGAAATAAACATGTCAGAAATAAAGGACAAAGGAAAGAACATAACACAACTCTTAGCAAAGAGGTCATTTTCACTCTCATGCATGGCTTATTTGTTGAGGAATGCCACATGTGGGATGTGACGGTTGCAAGAATTTGAATTCAAAAGTTAGAGGCAGTTATTGAAGAATGTTGGGAGAGCTTGAATCCAAGTTAAAATCCAAGTTAAAGGAAGTTGGCTTAATGGATAGTTGATATTAGAAGCATGTAAATAAACATGTGTTTAATCGTGTTAGTGAGACAAGTTTCATTAGATTAGGGGATAGGCAGTTACTCTGTTTGCCTATAAATACTAGCAAGAATAATGTACAAAAGGTCGGTTTCCTTAACCAAAGTCCGTACGTGAAAATCAACGGACTGATAAATCACATCAAGTATGTCTTCCATCTTTATATTTCTGCACTTTTAATTTCAATGTAATCCATTTACTTTTCTTGTACTTTCCTTCCCATTCTCTCGTTTCCCCTCCTCTTCTCTCAACTTCCCTTTAAATTTGTGCACCTTTACACTCTTTCCTTACGTTTTCGGCACCTTTAAATTTCAAGCATTTTTAAGTTTGGCGTCTATTTAAGCTTCCACCCTTTAGTCTTTTGTACTTTACATTGCACTTTTGCGTTTTTTTGCACATTTACTTTCATGACAAATTTACTTTAAAGCACTTTAATTTTTTTTGCCTATTTTTCTGCAGCTTACTTTCAACGCTTTTATATTCACATGCATTTATTTTCCTACACCTGTCATTTTAACTAAAAATCACTTCTTTTCTCACAAGCCATTTATACAAGATTAACATGAAAACTTGATAATCGCTCAATCACTTAAAATATATTCGTTAGTTCCCCATCATATCAAGCACAGAAGAGTATATATATGTATATATATATATATATATATTAATCATATTATACTTTTCAAAAGTTACACTTTGACTCTGTTTCATAAAAATGATTGATAATCTATGTTATGATTGATAAATTAGTTTATAGATGATAAGTTAATTTTTAGTTGAAAGCTTATAGCTTATAATTGATAACTGAAAAAATAGTTGATTGAATTTGAAGTGTTTGGTAAAATTAGCTGTTAAACTAGCTTATAGATGTAAAATGACATATTTATGACAAACATAGTAAAATGAGAATTTCATTAAATGAATGAGGGTAAAAATGAGAGAAAAGTCAATAAGCTTGTTTACCAAACACCTCTACTTTAGTCAAACTAGCTTATAAGCTAGTCAAATAATTTACAAGCTAGCTTATTGGACATGCCAAATAGAGCCTTATTTTGTGTAAGTGAACATAATTAGTATAATGAAAATGGAAATCTCAATATATAAAAGTTAATTTAATTTCTAAAAAAAATTACTAAAAGTATTAAATTAAACCTCGAGAGAAATCACTATAACTTTTCCTATATAATCCATCCTATTTGAAGAATATATTGTAGGATTTTGTTAACTAGTATTTTAAGGGCATTGGTTAAGGAATTAAATAATAGAAAATTTCTATTGGGACTCTAATATTGTGTTTGGTTACAAGTCAGCATGGACGCGGACGTGAAAAATGAGAAGCAGGAAGTTGTAGCTTCTGAGTTTTTTAGTAAAAATAATTACAGAAATGCCATCAATGACGTGATTTTTCAGCCACCAACTTCAAACCAAACATATGCTAAGTCTATCATTTTTCGGTATATTAAATACATAATTTTTTTCATAAAAATTTACTTCTTTTAATTCCTTAATCATTATTCTAAGGGCATTGATTAACATTCTCATATATCGTATATGCTTAATCAATCTATACACCAAATTTATTGAGTTACATAATATTTGATTTTGTTAATGCATTAAGTTAATGAAATTAAATAAATAAATAAATTATTTTTATTAATTCGCTGCACAAAGATTTAGTGCACGAAAAATACTTATTGTTTAATTGACTAAACTTCCATGAAATCATGGAATTTGTTCTCGTATTCAGCTCACTCTTACAGAATTTATATTGATATTTTCCCTTCTGCATCATTTTTTGGTAAAACCAAATTTGACATCTAACTCTTCGAATATCCAAAAGGCCTTCAACTGATATTTGCTAATATAAGATGACAAGTTAAATATTTCATTTTCATTCTCATATTTTTTGCGAAAACTTTATTAGCTTGGACTTATCAAGTGATGCATTTCAAACTGATATATGGCAACTCCTATTAAAAATAAACCTTATACATATAATTTATTAATGTTTTTCTACGATATGCATTGCAATATAAGTAATTTAATTTTAATTCCTCTAAAATGAGGAGTTCATTTTAGATTTTTAGAAATAAAAATGAAGAATACTCAACATTAATGAGAAAACTAAAGATTTAGATTTTAAAAAATCTACTGGTTAAAGAATTTATATATATATATATATATATATATATATATATATATATATATAGTTGTTATTGGAAATCACAAATTTTCAATTCTCACATTATTGAATATATCATTTTTCAAAAATTTATATATTTAATTCCTTAACAAGTGTCCTTATGAAAGGGCATAGGTTAGCATTTGCGATAAATCTATGATTTTGTTAAAAAATTTACTCTTTACAAAAAAGGCTCAACACACTTAGTAAATAATTCAGAATGTTGTCTATATCTTGAAAAAGATTAGTCTTCGACATCGGCTTGGGAATACTCCCGCACACACAAAAAAAAAATAAAAAAATTCTTACTCTTATCTCTTTAAAGTGAGAAGAAGTCACTTACGCAAACTAAATGGAAATATTTAAATTAAAATAGCAAAAACCTATTTTATTACGGGTTTTTTTATCTGTGCAATTTTGTACGGATTAAAAAATCAATAATAATAAATTTTTTTTAAAAATAATATATTTAATTTAATATATTAAAAAATAAAAAGCTATAATTTTTAATAAAATAATTTTTTATTTGTTGATTCTTTAACTTGTCCAAGGTTGCACGGATAGAAAAACCAACACACTTATAAAGAAAAACATATTTTAAGCATTAAAGGACATTGTGTGGTGGGCTGGTAGCCTAGCAGCCCCTGACTAGCCCGGTCAAAATTTCACCTGCACCTGCTAAGCTTCGCGTGGGGTTGTGTACTTCACAGATTGATGCTTCGTTGCTGCTTCATGCGTAGAGGGACTCATTCTAATGCCCTTTAACTCTCCATCACATCACTTACACCTCTTAACCAAATATATATATCACATATTCATATTCATATTCATTCATATAAATATATAAAGCTATATATAAAACACCTTTACTTATAGTTTACTTTACAAAGTTTCTCACTGCTCTTCTTCCCCCTAAGCATCTCTTTCAATTGCATTATTTGATTTTTTCTTGCCTTCTCTCTTTCCCAACCACCTCTTCAGCTAAGCCCTTTTTTCATTCTCTCAAACCTTTTCTCATATCTCTTCCTTTGATCTGCTTATTTTTGCATAACATATATATATATATATAAAAAAATGAAGGTATGATTCCTTCTTTCTAGTTTTGATTCTTCTACTTTCTTTTTTCTAAAAAAGGATAATTCACTTCTTAGGTTTGACTCTGTATTTTGAATCATTATTGATTTTCCATGAACTTTATGCCTTCCTCTATTTTTTTTCTTTTTCTTTTCCTCCTTATTTAAAGTTCCGGGGTAGTCTGAAATGAATTTTGATGTTACCCTCATCAGAATCTTGCTTTTGGGGTTTGAATTGAAAACCTGGATCTGTATGTGGGATGGTTTATATTTCATCTTTTCCAATATAAACAGGGCATTTGGTTGGTATAAACTTTTTGATTTCGAGTGTATCATTTTTTTTTCTGGCTGGAACAGATTTTGTATGTTATTCTGTAAATATTATTTCACAGATTAAGGTTTCATGAGATTCATTTGAATATGGTTTAAATCATTTCCTGATTTTTGCTTACAGAAGTTTGTACTCAAGTTAGATTTGAATGATGACAAGGACAAGCAGAAGGCCATGAAAACAGTCTCAACTCTTTCAGGTACCAAATCATTGTTCTATTATTATTCACTTTTTTGGGTTGTTTCGCCACTAAACTTTCCTGATCTAGCCTTCTACTATCTTGAAAAATGAATTAGAGAAAGTCACGGAGAGACTGTAGTAGAGGGCTGCACGTCTGGTACACTGACCTCTTCACACTTTTTTTTATCTAAGATACTTTAATATCTAAATTTATCAATTTTGAACCCTCAAATCAAGGGGAGGTTAGACAACAAAAAAAAAATATAAAAAATCTGAACATTCTAAACTAATTATATATTATTATAAATTTGAATCTTAAAATAACTAGTTTAAGAGTTAAATATTTTTTAGTGATGTGATAATGTAATATACTGTTGATCAGTAGTATTTTTTTAGTCTTTGATAATATATTTCAATTAAATTCTTATATTAATTTTGAGAATCTTTTGGGTATCTTGGTGGATTCCATTATGCACCTTGTCCCATGACCTGCCACAGCATGTTTTCTTATATTTACTAAAGTGGCCCACGTAAATTGGTATTTATGATTTTGTCTGCTGTCATTTTCAAGTAAGGAGTAGCTTATACCTTTCGCTTAAATCTCATCTGTAAACTCTGATCCGCCTAATTTTAAACCATTGGAATGTCCCTTGAGCATAAGGTATACCTAATACGCTATATTTGTCTATATAATTTGGTATTACTTAATAATAATAAGTATATCTGTTTCGTTGTTTAGTCCTATTGTTGAAAACGATCTACTGACCTCTCATTTTAAATCAGATGTAGGTATATTAGTTAGCATGTCAACAAATTCTCCAATGGTTATATTAAAAAAATTCAAATGTCTTTTGGTAGATATGGTTTATTGCATTTTATATATGGGTCTGTGTGGGTTACTTGCTAATTTACATTATAATTCCACTTAGCTCCAAAAGGATGCTACTAAGATTTTGAGTAAAAGCTTGGTAACAATTGCTAAATCTTAAAATCTTATGGGAATATAACATAACCTATATACAATAAAATTTAGATCTTATCTCAATGGCATTGCATAAACTCTTCTTCAAGTAAATTGCTGGACAAATTGTTTGATGATGGTTCTAATTGGATTGGCATCCTTCACATTTGATGTTGTACTTGATCATTTCTTCAACTGCAATATTCAGATGGAGAAACATAGTTGTTCTCCTTAGGACTTTTGTATTTTCATTAATTTTTAAATCTAAGAAATTAATCAGCTTCTGCAACCTATTAGGTATTGATGCCATCTCAATGGATATGAAGGAGAAGAAATTAACAGTGATAGGGACAGTAGATCCAGTTAATGTGGTGAGCAAATTGCGCAAATACTGGCCCACACATATTGTGGCAGTAGGACCAGCCAAGGAGCCTGAGAAGAAAGAGGAAGCCAAGAAAGAGGAAGGCAAGAAGGAGGGAGAAAAGAAAGAGGAGGCTAAGAAGGAAGAAGGAAAGAAGGAAGAAGGTAAGAAAGAAGAGAAGAAGGAAGAGGAGAAGAAGAAAGAGCCTGCCCCTGACCCTGTCTTGGAGCTGGTCAAGGCTTATAGGGCATATAATCCTCACATGACCACACACTACTATGTTCAAAGCATGGAAGAGAATCCCAATGCATGTGTCATTTGTTAATTAACAAGCTGTCCATACATAAAGGGAATTGAAGGATAAACTTTCTGAACATGGTAAGGGATTCAATTATCTTTCATGCCCATAGGAAGGCACTATCAAGAAGATAGGACCTCCTTGTATATAATATGGTGATTATGCCTGGTTGAGTTTGTTGAGAAATTATTAGTAATCTTGTGTAGAGAAGGAATAAAATTTTGGGCATTTTGTTTTGAACACAAATGTAATTTGTACTATTTTTCCTGTAGTAGTTGTTATCTGAATGTATCAACTATTAGAATCCGTAATCTGTTTGTTTAAAAAATTATCTGAAAAACATTGCTTACACTAATTGCTTGTTTGGTACATAATTTGCAACCTTCAAAGTGGGTCTGGAGTCTCCTAACTCAATTTTAAATTTTTTCAATATGTTTTGCATCTCCAGAAGTGCGTTAAGATAATTGGATTTGGGTTCAAACATTGATCGAAGATAATTTGTTATTTTACCTTTCTCGGCCTTTTGGCTAAGATCAAGTGTAGTATCTGTGCTTATCAGTTTAATGTCTGATACGTGGGCCAATGGCTCACATGATATTAAATTAATTTTTTTAGGGAGAAAGCCCATTACAGTAGCTTGCTACTGGGGTTTTCACGCGTCGCCCATGCGTTACACTGCAACAAGGGCCTAACTCAATCCTAAAAGCTAGTTCAAGAAGTGAGGATTGTCCAAGCTTTATAAGCTCTTATGAGGCTCTATCTCTAATCAATATGGGATTTGGATTTTTCCCAATACACCCCCTCACGCCCAGCACTATTGGGCTTGGTGCGTGGATAATATGATAGGTGACCCTTTTATGGATCTAAGATAGACTTTGATACCATATTAGATTTTGGGCCTAACTCAACCCCAAAAGCTAGCTCAAGAGATGAGGATTGCCCAAGCTTTATAAGCTCTTATGAGGCTCTATCTCTAGTCAATGTGGGACTTGAGTTTTTCCCAATAGTTTGTGTTTTTAAATATACTCTTATCATACTACTCTTAAAAAATTTAATGAATAGATAAAATTAAATTAAAGGATTACTTATTAACTATACCTCAAAGTTAATTTGAATGACACAATTCAAACATTCATTTTACTAAATCTACTTTTAATAATAGAGCATCCAAACATAAATAAGTTATTTGAAACTTATTTTTAATCAAATCAAATTTGTTCCAAACACACACTAAATCAAGGTAAGATCCTCAATCTCTTGGTATAGTACATCCTCAACCATGGAAATGGATTCCCTACACTAAAAAAAGCACACGTTCACGTATTTATTAAGTATGCATCATTAAATCAATCATTAAAAATGTTTAAGGAAATTTAAGATTTATCCAACAATACACATTAAATTTGATGAATGCGTGAAAATGTATTTTTTTAAAATATGGAATCTAGATCCCTCAACCACTGCAAAGTAAAAACCATAAAGAAAATAATTTTTATTTATTTATTTATTTATAATTTGGTAGCATTGTCATGTACTTCACCTCGTGGGACATGGAGGCTGAAAAGCATAGTACCCCATCCTGAGGTTGTGATTTTTTTCTTTTTTTGGAGATTTGTCTTTCTCTTTATTTGTGTTGCGAGTGAAACCCCACTGTATTCATGGGATTCGTTGGCCCCATTGGTTCATCTATAATGCATGATTGAAGCGTCATGGTCCCTAAGGGGCATAATAGGCCGGTCACAGTTACCATCATCACACTTTTGCTAACGGTGTTCATGAGCTGTTGACCTTCACTATATATACCTTGTTCGGAAGAAGGTAGCTAATGGAGTTTTCTGTTCAAAGAATCAAGGTTTATTTTTATTTATTTTAAAAATGTGCTCGTGTTCATGCCATGAATCAGATGGATACTCATTTTCTAATGGTGTTTATAGTGTATTTGAATTAAGTGAAAAAATGATTCTTTTAATAATGGATTATATATTATAATTTGATTATTTCAATAATCGATTATAATAAAATCAATTTTATGTTTTAATGTTTTCATTAAAAAGTAATTTCAAGATATATTTTTTTATTTAAGTCGTGTAAAAAATCACTTTTATACAATAAATTACAAAAAAATATATGATATTATTTGTATAGTTTAATAATATTTGTTTGATATTTATTTTTGAAGTGATGAAATAAAAAGAGTGTTATTTGTTTCAAAATAATTTAACAGCTTTTTAAAGAGGTTTCAAACTCCTATCTAGCTTCTCTAAAAATCGTTTCTCCCATAAGCATAGTTGTTTTACAGGTTTGTTAAACATATTAAACCCGAAACAACTATTTTTTCAAAATAAAAGTTGTTTTTGCGAAAAAAATCTTTCCCAAACACCCATCTAGATTAGTTGCACAAAATTGATTATAATTTCAATAATCAACGATATGTACAATCGATTATTGTTATAATCGATTATAATGAAATCAATTTTACGTTTGAATGTGTTTGCTGAAAAGCGATTTGAAGATAATCTATATTTGCTTTGGGTTGTGTAAAAAATCACTTGTATACAGTAAATTACAAAAAAATTAAATATATTTGGTTGGTAGATAGTTTTTATATGGGTGAAATGAGAAAATTGTTATTGGTTTCAAAATAATTTAATATCTTTTTAAAGAAGCTTCAAACTTCTAGCTTCTTGAAATAATTTAACAACTTTTTATAATTTAATCACTTTCTGAAAAATATCAGATTAAACCGGAAACAATTTTTTTTCAAATCAAAAATTGTTTTTATGAGAGAAATAATCTTTCCCAAATATCCAACTAGTGGTGTACAATTAAAGTGATTATCTCGTCTCTTTTTCAATAATTGTTTTGTTTCTTGCTCCTTCATAAAGATAACAACTTAGTGGGGTATTTGGGGAAAACATTTCCCTCAAAAAATAACTTTTATTTTGAAAAAAAGTTGCTTTGGTTTAATATGATATGTTTGGCAAACTTGATTACATTACATAAAATTTGTTTTTATGAGAAAAATTGCTTTTATATAAGCTAGAAGTTTGAAGTTTATTTGAAAATCTGTTATCTTAAAATCGTTTTTCAAAGAACACATATAAATATAAAACCGATTCTTATAATCGATTATACGTATAATTGATTATTGATATAATCAATTTTTTACGGTTAATCCAAACATACCCAAGCTACCTTAAACATAAAAAAATCTTATACTTTGTACATCAAATTAATTTTATTATTATTTATATTTTACTTTATTTGAAAAAAAATGTTCTGATATATATATATATATATATAGTGACTTAAAATCAATACCCAAAATTTATGTGTAAACATCATTACTCTGATAGGGGGCAGCTCATCCTAGCTTTTGTTTTGCTCAACCCACATGGAATGCTCTCTTGGCTCTCACTATTTGAAATTGTAAACTACAACTAAGAAGCATGCGATTATTAGTTAATTATAATGGCGATGTCCGTATTCTGATTCTCCCTCGGACTGTTTGGGCCCCATCAACTGGCCTCACAAGGGGGCCCTCCACCGGACCCACAAGGTGGATCTAGGCTTTATCAAAAAAAATTAATAATCATTGAATGCAAAAAAAAAAAAAAAAAAAAAACTAAACTAAACACTTAGTCTTATAAGTTTACCAAATTTAAATTGTGGTCCTATAATTTTTTTTTATATTGGTCCCTATATTTTACCTTTTTAGACTTTGATCCCTAGCATTATGATATTTGTCTCTATATTATAAGGATCAAGATCTAAAAGAGTGAATCAATAAAAATTAATTATTTCGTTTAAATTTTATTTTATTTCAACTTTGGATAATGTTCCTCTAAAATGAGCTTGTCTCTAAAGTGAATAGGTAAGGGTGTTTCCACTCTTGATTTAACAAAATGCATAGAGATTTGAATCTACTTTATCAAATCAAGGGTGGAAACACTCTGACTCATTTGGGAGACAAAGTCACTTTAAATGAACATTTTCCTTCAACTTTTGATCTAGTAGATAAAAGATAAACATGCATGAAAAATAAATAGGATTAGTTAGTATTAGGGCAGGTGGCCGATGTCTTGGCTTTAAGTAATTGTCATGATTAGGATTTGAACTCATTACCGTGTGTCTAGGCACACTAAGAATTGACTCAACTTATCCATTATCAACACAATTAGGCTAAGTTGTAAAAATAAATGCTTCTAAAATTTGTTTGATTTGCTACTGCTGAATGAATCAAATTACTATTTTGTTTCTTCAAATCTGCTTACTCAGATATTTTTGAATCAAGTTAATTACTATAATATATAGACTTAAATGCACCTTTAGTCTCCATATTTTTTCACTTTCAGGAAAATCATCCCTTCATTGTTTTTGCGTGAAATTGGTCCTCATAATTTTCCAATATAGCAACGTCAGTCCCTTCGTCAGTTTTCCATCCAAACACAAACAAAAGCAACATACGTGGCAAACGTTTTCTAGCTGGCCACCACATGTCATAGCCATGTGTGACTGAAACTAATAAAATGATTAATTTAATTTAATAATAAAAATATAATCGTAATAATAATATTTGAAATTGTTATAATATTAATAATAATAAATAATATTTGGATAATTTTGAAGGATGTTCATGTGCAGACCACGTGACCTTATTTACTTATCTTCAACCTTCAACTTTTCGAAGGTCATTTTCTCTTGGGGGAGGAAAATTTGAACCCGACATTCTCCAAGGCACCATTTTTTCTTCAGCTTCCATAATCAACACCTTAAGCTCCTAATATCGCGACAATGGGTGGTGGTGGTAGTGAGATTTCGTATGTTTCTTCCACCATCGATGGCAAAACAAGGAGACGCAAATGCAAGTGTGGAGTAGAATCTCCATTGAAGATGTCTTGGATATATGACAACCCTCGTCGTTTTTACGGATGTGGTCGGTTTGAGGTAAGATGATGTTAATTGTCTTGCTCCTTTGGTTGTTTTCTTTCATTCCTAACATCAATGTTATTCCTCTAGGGCAACAAAAAGGGCTGCAACTTCTTTGAATGGTATGATCATGAAGTTAATGAAATAGATAAGAAGATCATCAGGGCTTTGCTGAGGAGGGTGGATGAGTTGAAGATGAATGAGAAATGTTTAGTTGAGGCTTTAATCATGTCTTTGGTCATCAATGTATTGTTGTTAGGTATTATAATTGTCAGAAATTGATAAGTTAGTGATGTGAGCTATAGTTATGGTTTATAGTTGTTGGGTTTTGGAGGGTTTATATGGGCATTGTAACCAGAACTTTGTAATTACCTATGAATGAGTTAAGTTCAAAGGATTGTGTTATGTTCAATTATCATGAGTTAACTATATTCAGTCATCCATTAATAAGTGGTTTTAAATTTTTGTTATGATCTGAGCAAGCTAATTATATTTCATTTAATTTTAATGAAATATTAATGAACAAGTTAATGAACAATTTGTTATGGTCCGATTAAGTTAATTAAAAATTAGAGACAACAACTGAAAGTAAATACTGAACTGAAGTGAACTCAAGTTTTGGTGTTGGACTAAACTCAAGTTTTGGTACTGAAGTGAACCCAAGCATTGGAACTGAAAGAAAGGGCATCTTTCACCTAGTATCGAAAGGTTTGAACCAAGATTTCCAGATGGGTGGGATAGGGTATTCGTACATCTGACACATAATTCAAGTTAATGAACAATAAAAAACCGAACTCATTTTCTCCCATGTAAATAATTAACTGATAGTAAATATTGAACTGAAGTGATATAATATTCTATTATTGCACCAAAATGTGCCAAATTGAAAAGTTCTTCACAACTCTGAGTCAAACTATACCAAAATGTGAAACTATTGCAAAATGTAAACACTGACTTTACTGCACTAAAGTGAACCAAAATGTAAATTCTGAACTGTACCAAAAAGTGCTCAAACCGAGCTTACAAAATTCATTACAAACATGCAAGATTCATTACAGACTCTCAAACACCATATGTTCGTGCTCAAAGAGAGCTTACAAAATTTAAACAGTTAACACTGTCATTTTTGGGCCTCTGACTCTAGAGTGGCAGGCAAATCCCTTGAATTCTGGTTGAAAGTTGGTTGTTGTGCAATACTTGGTTGCTGCACTTTTGGCCACCTGGTTTCAGTCTAAGTTGTCATATTACTTAATCCCAAATAAATGAATTAAAGTCTTAATTACAGACTGTATGACACGTGGCAATGACACGTGGTGGCTAGTTGGAAAACGTTTGCCACGTATTTTGCTAACGTTTGTGTTTGGATGAAAAACTGATAGAGGAACTAACGTTGGTATATTGGAAAATTATGAGGATCAATTTCCCGCAAAAGAAAATAGAGAGACGATTTTCGCGAAAGTGAAAAAATAGTGGAACTAAGAGTGCATTTAAGCCTTATATATATAAAAGCAGATTGACAGACACGTTGCGTTATTGACTGTTAAATGACATTTTTTTATATCAAACCATCACTTGTGATGATATCAGGCTTTGAATACATGACGATTTGGTCAATGAGTGGGTGATTCATCTTCGTTGGCATAATCAATCCAACTAATTGCAACATTTGTAACCAAGGTCTAAAGGCAAATCAAACTAATCAGAAGCTTTTTGGGGTTGGGGGAGAGGGAGGAATTGAGGGATTATCTTTTTCAGTTTTTTGCTTTAAATTGAAATAATGTTTTGTTGGGATTTTTCTTTTTGTGTAAATTAAGGGAATATTAGTGCTAAATGCAGGTTGTCATTGTTGAATATACATTCAAGATATAAATGGAGTTAACTTACGTATGCACAAGTCAAGAGCATGCACAAACACGTAAATTCATATCAATACGTGAATCTGATAGTGTTGTACCCCAGTTGCGTGGTGACAGGGAAGAGTTTAGAATTTCTCCTATGTAACTAATTTGAAATTCAGGTTAATGTTAAAAAATCTTGATAAGCTCAAACTCAATGCATATAAGAAAAAAAATAAAAAATAAAAGATGATAGTTAATATTAATTCTATATTTTAAGATCAAGTAAATTTAGTCAAATCAATTGAATATATGAGTTATTTTTCTTTGATCAAATTTAAAGAGAGATGACATAAGAGAATGTAAAAATTAAAGAGCTTTTTAGAGTTAAGTACGTATCAAATTCATTTGTTCGTGCGCTCTATTGAAGATTTTGGACAACCTCCAAGAATATGTTTGGATGCACGGTACCTCTGCTCATACGCGCGTCCAATGCATCAGAAGCTACTATTTTTAGCTTCTCTGACGCGCATTTGAAGATCAACACTGGTTTTCCAAACATGCTACAAGAGTATTAATGATACTTGTTCGGAGTGCTTTTAGTTCACGAGATAAGGAGGATTGTCATCATTTAATTATTAATAAGATTCCCGAAATCAATCGATGAAATTCATATAAATTTAAGGTATAGTGAACTTTTAATTACTCTATCACTCTAATTTTTTTTAGTATCGCTATTTAGTATGAAGGAGCCTAGTACAAATTCACGAATTCATGAATTACATAAATATGGTAATTACAGTGTTACACTTAAAAAAAAAAGCAGGATATGGTATTAAGTATTAACAATCAATGGTTGATAAACATTCGTCTTCCTTCGTAAAATATTTCTTCACAACGTCTAGTATTTCCAAAAAAAAATTATAAGAGTTTGGTGTCCGCAAAGTTCAAACTTTTGGATAATATATGGCCATCAAATTTTTTTTTCTGTTAAGTGGTGATGTAACAAACAAAATGTCACATCAACTATGTTACATAACAGTTACTAATATCATTTATAATAATAATTATTATTATTATTTACTAGCGGCAAGTGCCTGTCTGGCCGCATTTTTACTTTTTTTGTTATATACATTTTCGTCTAGGTTTTTTGTTGCTATTTTGGCGTTCTGAGTAAACGTGTATGTTTGATTGGTTATTGTATACACACATATTAATATGTTAAATAAAATGATGTTGCACATAATTAAAAACATATGTGTATATTGTTATTTTGGCTTTTTTAGTGTATGCATTTTGTTGTTGGTATATAATATTTGTCACTTGTGTAATACGTGTTTTTTTTATCCGTATCTTTTATGATTTTTATATCGTAATTAGACCTGAAATACACAAATATTTTGGTGGACGACCGTGGAGTATGCATGTCGGCAATATGTATAGTGGAACGACAGACATTGACATGCCTGTTTATCCACATTTTTTTTTTTGTTTCGTTTAATGCATTTTCTGGGTATAAATTTTATGTTATTTTGACGATTTGAGTAAGATGTGTCTTTGTGATTGGTCAATTTGGTTGTTTCATATTGACGTGTATGTTTGAATGGTTATTGTGTGCACGTAAATGTCAATATGATAATAATATTATGTTGTACATAAGTGTAAACAATCATAAGATCCAGAAGTAAATTACATTAAAACGAAAATATAAAGTATTATTTATTTATAAATATTATTTGCCATTGACATCCTCCAACCTGGCTTTATTGGGAGACCGAATAGTGTCTAGATTTCATGAGCATTTTGTATTTCCCTGCATTTGATCAAAATAAATTTATGTTTTCAAAATTATTTGTTACCTAGTAGGAAACCATACCAATGAAAAATAAAACAATAATAACTTGGAATAATTATTTATCTGTCAAGGATTCTTCTCAATTCGTTGCATTTTAACAACTTTGAGAAAGTTGATTTTTGCTACTCATATTTGTTGCAACGATTTATGATGTATCAATACTATTAGCACTATGAAATGATCAAGTTACTAATTTAACCATATTCTTGATAGTTAGGAGAAAAAAGGGAATATCACTTATTATTATTTTTTTAATGGATGTATATGTATTTCATTTTTAGTGAATGATTTATCTCATTTTAAACGAGGGCTAGTGACACTATCCACACCACCGGACAGAATGTGGCTCTGATACCATGTTAAGAATTCAGGCATCTGAATGGTCCCCTCAAAAACCGGCTTATGAGGGGCTGGTCTACCTAGCTATATAAGCAATGGCCAGGCTCGTTAACCACCCGATGTGGGACTCGCAACAGATAAAGGATAATATTTCTGACTTGATTTATAAATTACAATTTTAAAAAATAATGCAAAAGACCAAAAAAGTTAACAGCCTAAGTCCAAGTTTAAAAGTCCTTAAAATTCTTAAAAATAATGAATAGGGAAAGAAAATGAAAAAAAAAAGGAACCATGAAATCAACCAATGGTACATTGAAACCAACATATGGTTGGTCCAGGTGGTAACGAGTTTGGGCCCTTTAAGCAAGTGGTCAAGGGTTCGATCCTTGACTCTTGTATATGGAGAAAATCTGGTTAGGAGAGGTCAACCCTTAAATGTCGTCCAGTACCTCGGAGGATTAGTCTTAGCAGTTGCGCGCGGAGGATACCTTGGGAAATCAAAAAACCAATGGTACATTGAAATAAGAATTTTACCTTGAATAATTAATTGAAAGAACTTGGAATTATGGAAACCCAGTGTTACAGGATTTGAAGATATTACTCCAAAGAGATCAATTACCCCAAAAGCTTGTATGCAAATGCTCACCAAGTTTGTGTGAAAAAAAAGACTATAACAACCATTATGCTATTTGGGATCAAAAAAACAATACAACTCAATCAAGCAACATATAGAATGAAAATAGAATGTGACTTAAGAATATGGTGAACAATCCCTTAGGAGATTGTATATCTGAATACATATACAATTGAACTAATATAGATCTCTTAAAACCTCTAATAAAACACAAAGTCTAATAAATCCAAATTCACTAAATCAGGACCTTCTCATGTCTTGATCATCATCATCCAAAGCAACATGTCTCCATATCAAAACCTTGTTTGTGAAATAGCAACACAGGCGTATGACTAAAATTTGATAAACTAAAGAAAAAACAATTTCACCTCGTCTACGTGCATTAAATTTAAAAGATTCATGATTTCAGATCTAAAAAGTATCCTGATTTTTTTTGGAGAAATCAATCCATTTTTCATTTGTTTAGTTTTTTGTCTATTCATATTTTTTTGTATTTTCTCAACATAAGAACCCAATCGCAAACATAGTTCACTCACATTTGGGATTCCATTTGTGTTTGACAGAAACATTGCCCGTATCGATGCCGTTTCCCTGCAAATAATCAATCAAAGAGAAATAATCCAAACAATTTCAAACATTTTGTTCCAAGGAGACAGAGGAGGAAGTAAATCACATTTAATCACACAAAACAACAGTCTCCACAAAACAATCAGATGGCTTCTTTGCAAAGGAGAAGCAGGGATTTCAACCAGTTTCTGTGCTGCCAGTGATTTAACTAAATTGACCATGAATAGTTCCTATGGACTCAATGCTGGAAGATGGTTGCCAAATGTCATAATGGATATTCATGGACTGTCCTTGAGTGCATGATTCCTATGAACATGGAAAAGGAATATTTTCAAAAAATTCATTTTCATAATTTGTTTCAAAACCACCATTCACATCACCTAGCCTTTCTATGTTTTATTTATAAATCATTTTCATTCGATGGAAAGAAAAATTAAGGAATTTGAATCAATATTAGCACATGAATTTATAATATCATCGAAAAAGTTATAAAAAAATTTAAAAAGGTAAAAAATATAGTACATACCAAATCTGGGAGGGTCGACGTTGTTCTTGGGTGGGGTGTCTACGGGCTGTGTTGTGCGACGGCTGGGACGGGTGACGGTGGGCGGCATCAGGCGGGGTCTCGGTCCCATCTGTCGGCGTGGCGAGGGTTCTCTGAATCGGGTCGGAGTCAAGGGTATTAGATTTGGCTAGGCATCCGAACGGTCCCCTCAAAACCGGTTATGAGGGGGTGGTCTACCCAGCTATATAAGCTACGGTCAGGCTCGTTAACCACCCGATGTAGGACTCGCAACACGCCTCATCGAGCCTGAGCTCGTCACCACAAGCGAGGGCTAGCGACACTATCCACACCACCGGACAGAACGTGGCTCTGATACCATATTAGATTTGGCCAGGCATCCGAAAGGTCCCCTCGAAACCGGTTATGAGGGGTGGTCTACCTAGCTATATAAGCAACGATCAGGTTCGTTAACCCCCCGATGTGGGACTCGCAACAAAGGGTTCTCTGGTTTGGCGAAGTTGGCGTATTGTGTGATGGATTCTGTAAGTTTACAACAAAAGAGAGAAAGGAATTGAAGAATGAGAAGAAGAATAGGAGGAGGAGGTTGTAGTGTGGAATACCAACTGTTCTGTAAGTGGAGGGCAGAGGTTGATTGGAACAATCCTGATTTATGAGCGGTGGTTGAGAGTATAATTCTTTTTTTAGTGTCCACTTTTTTAAAATTCAAATTTCAAAATAAATGAGTCAGTTTTGCTCTATTTTTTCTTTGTTATATGATGACTGATGCAGTTATAAGGGTAGTATAGGCATTTTAAAATTAGGACATCAAAATTTTGAACTTTCCCATTATCTATTAGTATAGATCATCAATAAATATTAAATTATTTATATAAATATTAAAATATTTTGAGTAAATATCCAAATTGATCTCCGACAAAAAATGACGGTGTTATTTTGGTCTCTAAGAAATGAAAAATACAAATTTGGCCCTCAAGAATGTAAAATGCGGGCTAAAATAGTCCTTGACAGTGACTAAAATGTCCCTAAAAATTACCCTAAAAAAGATCAATTTGATCCGCATTTTACATTCTTGATGACCAAATTAGTATTTTCCATTCTCAGAGACTAAAATGTCATAGTATATTTTTTTTTTTGTAAATGACCAATTTGAGCCTTTACTCAAATATTTTCTTCTTCTTCTTCAATGTTCTTCTTCTTCTTCAATGACGGTGATACTTCAGATTTTCCACACGGTTCTTCCAATGAAATTCAAAACCAATGCCCCTCTTCAACTCTTGAATTCAAACTAAAATTATACACAGCATGCACGTGATTTTGTCTTTCCATAGATAACCATTTCAGCCAGATACATTCGATACAAACTGATTCTCCTTCCTTCATGATTCAAACCTCCAAAAATCTTTCTCATGACCAAACCAAAATCTCATCCTTCACTATCTATACAGCTCCACCTACTCATCAAAACCCATAAATTCCCTACCCCCATCAACCATTGAAGCACTATATATCACAAACACCTTCAACCCGTTCCCCATCTTCCTCAACCCAAACTTCAACCAATATTACAGGACACAGGATGATTAAGTTAGTTTCCTTAACTTAACTTTAGTTACTTTTCTGTTAGATAATAGTTATTGTGTAACTAACTCAGTTAGTCCACTTCACTGCTATAAATAGCAGCAACCTTTCATAGATTCATTGTAATCAATTCTTGTAATCATTCTTCCAAATAATGAAGAAGTTTTACACTATTTCCGCTTGTTCAAACATCAAGATGGTATCAGAGCTCTAATTCAGAGCTCTAGTTGCCTTTCCTTTTTTTTCTTTGTTCCGCTGCTACTCTTCTTTCTTCTTTCTTCTCGCTTAGCAATGGCAACCTTGAGTTATGCGGATTACTTGACCAATCCTTCAAACCCATACTTCATGCATTCAAATGAAAACCCAGCACTAGTTCTTGTTTCGCCGGTGATGGATGGAAAGAATTACCACACCTGGGCTAGGGCAATGAATCTTGCTTTGATGTCGAAGAACAAGCTCCAATTTTTCGATGGCAACATTGTTCCCCCTTTGCAAACTGATCCATTGTACCTGCCACGGGTAAGATGTAACACCACGGTCCTTTCATGGATTCACCATTCCATTCCCCAGAATATCAAGGTGTCCATTTTATGGATTGACCGAGCACATGAAACATGGAAAGATTTGAAGAATCGTTTCTCACAAGGAGATATTTTCAAAGTTTCAGAAATTCAAGAAGAGATTTATCGTCTTCATCAAGGGAATCTTGAAATCTCTGAGTATTTCACCCAAATGAAAACCATGTGGGATGAACTAGAGAACTACAAACCTCTCCTTCACTGCAAGTGTGCATTTCCTTGTTCTTGTGGAGTAGTTGCTTGTTCACGAACATATAGAGATCAGGAATATGTTACTAGGTTTCTTCGAGGATTGAATGATCAGTATACACATATGAGATCCCAGATTATGATGATGGATCCACTGCCGGACATTTCTAAAGTCTTTTCTTTAGTAATTCAACCGGAAAGACACATGAATTAATCTTTACTCTCAGATATTGTTGGTGAATCGCAGGCCCTCCCTTTGAACACTGATCAGGGAATAATGGAGGTATCTATCGAAAAGGGGGATTCCCTACCCGAGGGAAAGGAAGAAGCAATGAGGACAAAGGTAACAAGTTTTGCACCCATTGCCACAAAACTAACCATACAGTCGATACATGTTATTTCAAGCATGTCTTCTCTCAGGGTTATCAGTCCAAAGGCCCAAGCAGAACAACCAACATGGCCCTTACTATGGAGTCTGATTCACCTGAGCAATCTGTTACTTTTACTCAAGATCATTCACAACCAAGTGTTACATTTACACAAGAGCAGTATCAAGGCATTCTTGACCTTCTCCAGCATTCTAAACAACCTTCACAGTCCAATTTACACACTGTTAATTCTGCACATACTGGCACAATGTCATTAAACACACATAGCACCTCTTACCCTGGTAAGCCTTTCCTCTTTTGGATTCTTGATACAGGTGCCACTGATCATATCACACACACACACTTGAGCACCTTATCAATTGTCACTCTATAAAACCGATTTACATCACTTTACCTAATGGATCACAAGTGACTGCCTCTCTATCAGGAACTGTGATCTTATCTCATTCTTTGTCTCTGTTTAATGTTCTTTATGTGCCAAGTTTTCGTGTTAATCTCATTTCCATTACCAAACTTCTTAAATTCAGTTCCTGTCACATTGTTCTTTACACTAATTCTTGCAAAATTTTGTAGAACTCTACCAGGGAGATGATATGTTCAGCTGAGGTACAAGATGAGTTGTTTGTTTTAAATCCTCTAGCCACAACAAGTGTTGATGCTACTGGTTCTGTCTGTAACTCTACTTGTAATAGTGTTTCTGATTCCATTCTTTGGCATGATAGACTTGGGCATTTGTCCCATTCTAGGCACAAATGTGTGTCTACACAATTTCCATTCATTTCATACAATAATAACGATTTACCCTGTGATATTTGCCATTATGCAAAGTAAAGGAAATTGCCCCATTGTAGTAGTAACACAAAGTCAAAACAGATTTTTGATTTGTTGCATGCTGATATATGGGGACCTTATTCCCACACTTCCCTTTTTGGTCACAAATACTTCCTTACGTTGGTAGATGACCATGGTAGATTCACTTGGGTTATCCTTATGAAATCCAAGGCTGAAACCAGAAATCACATAGTCAATTTCGTTTCTTACATTGAAACACAGTTTCAATTAAAACTAAAATGCATTAGAAGTGACAATGGAGTTGAATTTCTAATGCATGATTTTTACAAAACCAAAGGCATACTCCATCACACTTCATGTGTGGAAACCCCTCAACAAAATGGAATTGTTGAGAGGAAACATCAACATATTTTAAATGTTGCTCGAGCTTTCTCCTTTCAAGCTCATCTTCCACACAAATTTTGGAATTTTGCCATTCAACATGTTGTCCACCTAATAAACCGCATTCCCAGTCCTCTCATCCACAACAAATGCTCGTATGAAATTCTTCATAACACACCTCCCACACTCATGCATCTTAAGTCTTTTGGGTGTCTCAGCTATGCTAGCACCCTTCAAGCTGGTAGGACCAAGTTCCAATCAAGGGCAAGGAAAATAGTCTTTCTAGGTTATAAGGAAGGCACCAAAGGTTACATCCTATATGACCTGCAGTCTCATCAGATCATCATCTCATGAAATGTCCTATTCTATGAGTCTGTTTTCCCTTTTTCCAATAACATACCAGAATTGTCTACCTCCATGCCTATGCCTACCCCTCCTCTTAATTATCTTGAGCCTCCAGAGGTTGCAGTTGATCCTGCTGTTGTCCCTTTAGCTCCACCCTCTGAGTCAACTTCAGGCTCTGCACCCCATTCACATGATCCTCCCTTACCCAACTCACCACCTCTGAGACACTCTTATGAAACCAGACAAAAACCAAGCTGCTTGGAGGATTATCACTGCAATCTATCTTCTACCAGCTCCACTGACACATCTTCAGGTAACCCCACTTTTCCCTTATCTTCGGTTTTGTCATATGCCAATTGTTCCCTTACATAAAAAAATTTCTGTCTATCAGCTACCATAAACAGTGAGCCAAAAACCTATGCCCAAGCTTCCAAACACGAATGCTGGCAGCAAGCCATGGCTGCTGAGATCACAACGCTTGATCAAAATAACACTTGGTCCATTGTTGATCTTTTTCCTAGCAAGGTTCCCATCGATTGTAAGTGGGTGTAAAAAATCAAATATCATGCCAATGGCTCCATTGAGAAATATAAAGCTCAATTAGTGGCAAAGGGCTACAGTCAATTGGAAGGTGTAGACTACTTTGACACCTTCTCTCCTGTAGCCAAACTCACAACCGTGCGGACCTTACTTGCTCTAGCTGCTGTTAAGGGTTGGTTAATTCCTTGAGCAGCTGGATGTCAACAACACTTTTCTACATGGTGACCTTCATGAGGAGGTATAGATGACACTTCCCCCTGGCATCCCTATGGCTGACCCCTCTAGCAAAGTGTGCAAGCTGCATAGGTCTTTATATGGTTTGAAACAAGCAAGCAGGTAGTGGTATTCCAAGCTGTCCACTGTATCACTTTCCCTTGGCTACACACAATCTGCTGCTGATCATTCCCTGTTTGTAAAGTCCTCGGATTCCCACTTCACTGCCCTTCTAGTCTTTGTAGACGATATTGTCTTGGCAGGCGACCATCTGGAGGAAATTTCTCGGGTGAAGACTTTCCTGGACAATAGTTTCAAAATCAAAGATTTAGGCTCTCTTCGATTCTTCCTTGGTCTTGAGATTGCTCGCTCCAAGGAAGGCATCCTTCTCAATCAACGTAAATACACTCTGGAGTTGCTTGAGGACAGTGCACATCTTGCTGCCAAACCTGCATCTACCCCCTTTTGTCCGAGTACAAAGCTGCAAAGTGTCAATGGCAAGCCCTTCTCTGATGAATCAGCTTACAGGCGCCACATTGGTTGACTTCTTTATCTCATTACCACTCGCCAGGACATTACCTTTGCTGTGCAATAACTCAGCCAATATGTTTCCAAACCACTTAACTCTCATTATCAGGCAGCAACTATAGTCCTTCGCTATCTCAAAGCCTCTCCTGCGCAAGGACTATTCTTCTCTTCTTCTAGTCCCCTATAGCTTTCTGGGTTCGCAGACTCTGATTGGGCATGCTGCCCCGAGACTAGAAGATCTATCACTGGATATTGTGTCTTCCTCGGTTCCTCCCTTATCTCTTGGAAATCCAAGAAGCAAGGCACCGTCTCCCGTTCTTCATCTGAAGCTGAGTATAGGGCTCTTGCTAGCCTCACTTGTGAAGTGCAGTGGCTGATGTACCTCTTCTAGGAGATGCACATCTCATTCGATGCCCCTGCATCAGTCTTTTGTGATAATCAGTTCGCGATCTACCTTGCTCACAACCCCACCTTCCATGAAAGAACAAAACATGTAGAGATTGATTGCCATGTGATTAGAGAGAAAATTCAAGCTGGTTTGATACACTTGCTCCTTGTTCCTTCAGCTTCCCAGTTAGCTGATGCCTTCACCAAGCCCCTCCATTCTACATCTTTTCACAGTTTTTTATCCAAGCTTGGCCTGCGTGATCTCCATAATCCTGCTTGTGTGGTGGGGGGTATTACAGGATACATGATGATTAAGTTAGTTTCCTTAACTTAACTTTAGTTACTTTTCTGTTAGATAACAGTTATTGTGTAACTAACTCAATTAGTCCACTTCACTGCTATAAATAGCAGCAACCTTTCATAGATTCATTGTAATCAATTCTTGTAATCATTCTTTCAAATAATGAAGAAGTTTTACACCATTTCCGCTTTTTCAAACATCAAGAACCACCATTCCAAAGAATTCACCACTAATCCAAACAGTTCACAAGATTCTAACCCATGCAAGCACCTTCATCCAAGCCATTAACAAAGCAACACTCACATAGTCTCAAGTGGAACCCATCAACCATCGTCACGTCTCCTCTGTACGCACCACGGCTACTACGACACACCAAATGCAACACCACCTCGAATCAGACCTTATACCAGATCTCGCTCAAATTCGCTAGCCTTTACTGCACGGCCTGCACTTCGAACACACAGACCTTCTCCTTGTTCATCATCAAGAAGCTAATTAAGGGATTTGGAGAGGAGAAAAAGAGGGTGAAGGTGAGGGATTTGGAGAGGAAATGTAATAATTATTAAAAGGTCTTACTAACAAGTGTCTTAGCCTTAAAGCCATCGGGTAAGAAATCCATAAAAGAAAATTTTGCATTAAAAAATTAAGTGTAACATTTTTTAATATATTAAATACATAATTTTCTCATATAAATAATGTTAGTAAATGCCATGTGACATTAAAAAAGTATTATTAGCCACGTGACACGGGTGATGTGGCATTGTGTTTGTCACATCACCACAAGGACCCTGACGACAGAGACATTATCCAAAAGTCTAAACTTTTTTTTTTGTGTTTTACCGGATATCCCTGTAGACATAGTTATGAGACAAACCCTCAGGCTGAGGGTAGTGGTTAGGTAAAACTCTTCGCGAAGTGACGACTTCAGGAATCAAACCCTTAACCTTACAGGTAAAGTTTGTCTGGGGCGCAGTCCACTTCCATTGCAACCAATCATGATCTTGAGTTCAAAAGTTTTAAAAAAAAAATTAAGGTTTAAACTTTGCACATGGCTAAACCTTACAAAAAGTTTTAGAGGGGCAAAAACCAAATAGCCTCATCTATTTGCAGGGACTAAAAAGTTCATTAAGCCTAAATTTAATAGTGTTAGTGATTTTCTTATACATCAGGTGTAGACAAGACGTCTTATAAACGAAATGGAATATTTGCAGTCATTTTTTTTTACTGCATGAGATCTTGACCATATATTAGTATTTGTATAGGCAAATATATTAATACAAAAATGACTTCATGAGATCCTGACCGTAGATTAAGGTGAATGCATGAATGTAGGAAATGCCATAATGGAGGGAATCCGGATCCCTTATAAACCAATCTACTTTTAGCTTTAGGCCTCCGCAATTAACTTTCTTCAGCTTCAAATGAGTATCAATTGCTACATTATTTATCCAGGATCTTCAGGAGGATTATGCATGGGCATATCATATAAGACACTAAACTATTATGAGAGATGAAAATATTTAATAACAACCGTTGGATAAAAACTAACGCCTCAAATTAGTTTTTGGTTAAAAATGTCACTTGATGTTATTTCTAATTCACTCACACGCGTCTCATAATATGTTATTATCTTATATTTGTACACTTTTCGGGTGGATTTTTTCCCCTAAGCGCTCTAATTATTTATATTTTGTCCGTAAGTTTGATCAATTTAGATTTTACGAGCCTTTATGTTTATTTTAGTTTAATTCCTTGTTTTCAAGCCAATTTTGATTGTATTTTCTTGTTTGAATTTTCAGGAAATAAATAAAGAGGGATTATAGCCTGAAGTAGGAAGAAAAGAAGAAGAAAGCAAATTTCGATGATCTTTGGCAAGCAGCACTGGGCGCAGGGTGCCCTATGTTGGGCGCTAGCCTCGATTCATGACACATATTTAACGCCTTTTTCCCATTATGAGAGATCCGCAAGCCCAACTTTCAAGGAACTGTTCCATTCTTGACCAAATTGGAGATCCTTCAAGGGCTTGAAGAGGGAAAAAGGATATACCTTCTTTTCTCATCTTCAACATCATGAAGTTTTTCCTATCTCTCCCTCCATTTCATTTTGTTTTAGGATTTAACATGTCTAGCTAAATCCATTTTAGCTTCGATTTTGATGTAATCGGTGACTTATCGAAGTTTTATTGATTTCCTAGTTATTCTATGAATAATTTGTCTTGTTGATCTAATAAATGCTTTCATTTATGCTATTGAATGTTTGATCACCATTTATGCATTTTGAGGACTTATTTCTACATTAAGAATGGTGAGTTGTGAGTGTGTCTCTGGCATTTATTATCATTGATTGGATTAATATAGGAATAAGGGTTATGCTAACGAGTGCCCTAAAGACACTATTTAAGGAAACCAAAAAAGACAACTTTGCATTGAAAAACTAGATATATTACCTCCTCAAATATTAAATACATCATTTTTCAATGAAAAATTTCTTTTCTCGCTTCCTTAACAAGTGTCCTAAAGGCACTCGTTAGCAATCTCCTAGGAATAGATAACTTGGTTAATGTGAAACCGTGCTTAAAATTCCATTGAGCTTAATCATCAAGTTTTGTCAGGTTGTCCCAAGGAATTAAGGTAGTTGGTGGGATTTGTGGTTATGTTGTTTCACACAAGGAATTTGGGTTAGAACCACTTAAAGAATTTAAGCTTTAACAAGTGAATTAAGATTAAGATAATTCGATTTTCGATAATTTAAAAGATTCTTTGTCTAAGAGCCTTATTCTGGGCCATGATCCTCGACAACATCCTAATAGGCCGACCATGTGCACTGGGTTGGGTAGTGGCCCAATTCCAACGCCAACATTGGGTTAGATAGTGGCCCATTTCAAAGCCACCTAGCACCTTAGGCCTCATAGGGCTATCGCCCTACCTCTGCAACGACTCATAGGGTTGCCGCCCTACCTCTGCAAAATATGATAGGGGAGGTGAGAGAAGTAGCGGTACATCCCCCTTTGCATGCAAGTGGCTGAGTAGAGTGATTGATGTGCCATCATTACATTCCTTCATTGGCTAGATCTTCTTAATCATTTGCCTATATTTACCAAGGTATGAGAGAGTATCCCCATCTATCATCTACTCTGTATCCTCTTCACTTTGATACTTGCATACACTCTATATCGTCGTGCTAACTTAAGCATCAAAGTTTCTTTGCAGGTACTTCTCTCATTCTCACCATCTCAATAATCGAGTACCAGCCAAAAGTCGAGTAATAGCCAGAAGATTGTGAAGACTGATCCGATTGTGTAGGCCGGCCAGGCAGGACCAAATGAGAGGAAGCCCGATACATAATAGGATGAAATCAGACCATAGAGCTTTTTGTCTTTGCTATTGCCTTTCTTTGTGTTTATTAAGTTGTCCCAAAGAAAAACCCAAAAATATTTATTTGCTTTATTTACTTTTCTTCAAGATTTTAAACCTTTGGCACTAACGATAAGTCTAATTATAGTAAGATACTCGGTGTATTCACCATTTTATATCACTTGCAACGATATAGTAGACTTCCCATCCTCTTGTAATCAACCCTCTTCCTTTTTCACGCCCAACTCTTCCTTTCTCCTCTTACTATTCATATACCGTAAGCGTGATGGCAAAAAATACATCATAATGTAAATCCTTGCTCCCCTTTTCTCAGATTAACCATATATAGCTAGCTCAAATTACAATCCCATTCGACCATTCACAGTTTATAGGGACTAGGCATTGAGATCAAAATCAGAGCGACCCCATTCTTCTTCGACTTGCGTTTGAAGAATTCACAACTGGAACTGAGAATGCCCTTTGTCTACTTTAATCTTTTTAAATATGGTTTTTTTCCCTTTCTGAAATGCATCTGAATGTAATTTTTAGTTTTTTAGTTAGTACGAATTATCATTCCTGTGTAATCTATTGTGCATTTTAAACTTGGGATATCCCATATTAGAAATATTGAGTTACAAGATCAGACACTTTGTTTAAGTTTTGATGTTTATTTTATGCTTCTAATTTGAAATGTATTCATTGTTCGGCTTTTTTATTTTTATGCTTCTTATTTCGAGTTACAATTCTTACGACTTCCTAGCAAAATTGTTCTCTGGATAAGTTAAATAGACTGACATTGATGATGGCCTATGCTTCGTTGTGTATCATATCCTGATTTTGAGTTTTATATTCAGTTGAATAGCTAACAAGTAACGACCCTATACAGCTAAAGTAATGAGCAGAACTCATTAGCTATATCATTGCTAGATCAGATGTATCTTCAAACTTGATTATCATACTCAAATCCATTTGACTCAACCATTTCTGAGGCAAAGCTGTGATACATGATTGTGACCATGGAACATATACTTCAAACTACCAACCATTAGCAGCATTCTCTTGTCATATAAGTCAATTGAAGTTCAACTGAAGTTGAACATGGGAACAAATTATTTTTGCAATATAGGCTACAGCACTACAACATATGCTAGTTTTTACCATCAAAATCAACTCATACAAGTGCATAAGCCAAGCTAGGAACTCCACGGAGGTGATTCTGCCATGCATTTTTTGGATTCAATTTATCTTCCACCTCAATGTTCTTTTTTTTCCTTTTTTTCAGTTCAATTTATCTTCCGGTTCTCTTTGAATAAATGTGCTTATTTAGAACTACAACTACCTTCTTTGATATATTTGCAAGACTTAACTTTATCAACAATAAGAGCATTTGAAGTCAAGAAGTATGTTGTTATTGAGGATACATCCCTTGAATAAAATGTGTAATTGTTTCACTTTACTACAAAGTACAAACTTCAGAGCGTTAATTAAACAGCAGCAGAGAATAAGAAGTTGAGAAATGAAACTCAAACTCGTAACCACACACAAATCGCAAATTATAGAGGTGGAGTCACTGAAATATGCAGGCATCGAAAGGAAAGCAACCCCATGTATATCTTCTGCTAACGTACAATGACATGCCATAGTATAATAGCTAAATAGCATATAATAATCAAACCACATCTGCAATGGACTGATAATAGATATAGAACGGTTACAGGCTGCCAAAAAGGGGGAAAAACCAAATCAATAATAAATGCCCCCTTGCAGAGTTACAGGCTGCAAAAAAAATGGACTAGTAATAGAACAAGGCAGGGGGAAAATTAAGAACAAGTGACTGAACTGACAAGGAAATTAAGTAACCTGTTAAAAAACTGTTTTCTTTTGCAACAGATTATATGAAAACCTCAAACTCATTTCCTGACAAGAACATAGATAGATGCAGAAGCAAAATATCTTCGAAATAATGGACTCATTTGGTCTCAAACTCACTTCCTGATATTGCTTTAATGCAGCTCATCCCATTAGGCTTTTGATTTAGCAACTAGAGACCACATATATATATTTACTTAACACAGAGGCCACTATAAAGCACAAAACACTTATGATTGTGTAACACATACATTTACCATAATAAGCAAGGTAAAATGCAAATCTGTTCTGGCAAACCTAAGTAAAATATAGTCCTTGACATTGAACAAAATAAAAAATATTCCACCTATTTTAAATATGTTGTGACACACCAAATTAAAATATTGAACAAAAGTTTTGGTTACAATATATGGTCCTCAAGCAAGGTAAACTGTTTCCAAGTAAAGTCGCCATTCCAAATTAAGTCGTACTACCCAAAAAATCCCAACAGGTTCTTGGATGATATAAAAACTCCAAACCTATAATATAAAAACTCCAAACCTATAATAAATCAAGATATTGTGTCAAAAATAATAATAATAAATCAAGATATAAAACATACATTATGTTAATCTTTAGAATAAATATATACAATACGGAAATCATAGTTATTAATTATGTACATGAGAAAGAGTTTTCTTACCAAAATTAGGGAGATGACTTCTGGGGACAATTACGGCTACATGATATATGCATATTAGCAACATGCTTTATAAAACCTAGTTCTTTTTATTGTTGTTCAATAGCCTTTAATTTGTTTGCCACTTCTTTTGTCTTTGAAAATTACGGCTGTATATATATATAAATATATATATAAACTGGATTTGGCTCCTCTAAAGTGAGTGAAGTTCTAAATTGAGAAAGTAAATGGTTATTCACCATTGTTTAATCAAATAGATAGAGATCAAAACCCACTAAATGATCTAAGGGTGGATAGTCCTCTTACTTTATCATTTTAGAGCTCCAATCACTTTAGAGAAGTCAAATCCATATAAACTAACAGAGTGTTTGATTGGAGGCGAATGAAGGGGAGGAGAGGGGGGAGGGGGAGGAATAGGTTTTTTTTAAACATTTCTTGTTTGGTTCAATTTTTAGGGGGGATGGGAACGGAAGGGAGCAAAATCCCTCCTCATCCAATTTTGGCTCCCCTCCAATATTGGGAGATTTGGAGAGGAGATGATTTAAAACATTTTGAATGGAATGACTAAAATATCCCTATTTAATACTTATGTATTTTAAAACCCAAAATTATAAGGGTATAAAAGTAAGTTAGTTTTAAAATATCTCTCATTCCCTTATGAACCAAAAACACAAATAGTGTTATTTTTTGTCTCCTCTATTAAAATCTATCACCTCCCTTCCTCTTAATCAAACACAATAGCTAATTAAAATCTTTCCTTAATACTACAATAATATACCTTGTTATATACTATCATGATATTTTAGACTTTAATAATGCACTTTTTTCATTTATTGATTTTTCATAGTTAATAGTGCAGGTAATGAGTATGGATACGGGTATTTAGGTACCCAATGGATAAAGATACGAGTACTTATATTGTTACTAACGTGGGTAATGATCAGGATACGATTATTTTTTTAAAACGTGGGTATGAAAATGGGTACTATAATATCTTACCTATACTCTGCCGATTATGATCGCTGGTATGAAGTATGAACGGGGACAAAGTTCAGTGATCAAGATCCTGAGCATATTAGCTAAAATTAGAATGCTGAATCATCAACCGCGACGTGTATGATAAAAAAATTGTGAAAATTGAAATGGTGTTATTTTATTGGCCATAAAATCATGTCTTTCGCTCTTCAAAATCTATTTCTTTAAATTATAGTTTTAAAATTCCACGTCAATTAAATATATAACTAGAGTATCTCTTATAATTACCTATGATCATCTTTCTTTGAACTAGCTTACGGAGTTGACTAAAGTTTAACATGTTCTCAATTTTAATTAATATAATCCAGGTTCTTCGACAGAGATTAGTCGTTGTTTATGATGATGGATATCTCGTATCAATAATAAAGTTACCCAAAAGAAAAAAAAGTCTACCCATCCCTTATAACAACCATGCCTTCATGAATTAGCTGTCAGACTTGGATTTAATTCATTATAAATTCAAAATATAAGGTATCCAAATTCTAACATACCAAAACAACAATTATTTTTTGTCAAAAAAAAAAAACAACAAATATTTATTTATTTATTTGTTAAATCTGCAATGCTTGTTAATTAGGGAGGGACTTGAACCATATATAGTAACAAATCAAGAGATTGTTACCAAAATCAGTTTGCCTTCGTTACATTAGTAATCCGAAAAAAATAATTTAAATAAAACAAGAAAAATAAAATTTTCTTAAATAAATACTGAATAAATACTTAATATAATATTAATCTAAACTATTTGTTTTCATCGATTCAGCAAAACCGAAATATCATAATAAGTTTCAAACCTTAAAACCGAGCGTCTACTACAACTCCTATAAAAGAAATAACTAAACGATAACATAGGTCCTCCTGGCACATGCCATAAATACTAACCAACCACTAAAACTAGTAAGATAGTCTTCAAGCCTTCGTATGCTCAACTGTTACATCCTCAAACTCAGAAAACAATACTACTAATGAGATTTATAATTCTAATGAATAAAAATACAGTTAAAAAGATTTTCGCAAAAGCATTGTTCTCAGCCGGTACAGCAACCGGAAAAACAATTCATGGTACCCGCTATTTTCCAAAATAATAGCATCATAAAATAATATTAATAATATAAATTATGATTGACAATAATCAGTCATCATCAACACATCATAAATCAAGTATGTCAAAATCATATATCAATTAATTCTAATAAACCATATATGTCACATAACTATAAAACACATCACTCATTACGTCTCATTGCCCACCTCTATTCAAGAGAGGTATTTCAATGTCACATTTTCATCGGTGACATTACTCACTTTTCGATATTAATCATGTGCACCGGCAGTATTACTCATTTTTCGACATCCCAATATATAGCGATGTTACTTTCGATACCCCATCAAGGCAGTATTACATAATTTCAATATCCCAATTTAATGGCGATATTATTTTCGATACTCCATTAAGGCGGTATTACATAATTTTGACATCCCAATTTATTGGCGATGTTACTTTCGATATCACTTTCATAGGCAATATTTCTCAAACGTCATGCCACATGCATAATGATCAATAAACATGCCAAATAAAATATATATCATCACATAACTCAAGTAAAGCATGTCAATCAACCAATACACATACCAATCATACATCTCATATCATAAATCACAATGATAAATACTCAATTTAATAAACTTTCTTTTTAATGGAAACCCCAAATCAATTTAGCGTTCTTGAACCCTAACATAGAAAAATTCAATTTTTTCAAATCAATCTTTCAAAATACATTATTGGTTTTAAGAACCCAAGCCCCAAATCTTTGTACCATCAAAGGGTTCCAGCTGCAATTTACACTATGCATGCATTGCTGTAGTTTGGGAGATCATTATCAAGGAAAAGCAGTAGACAAACATGTCCCAGACGGCACGGAGAGATCCCATCAGAACAATTGGATTTAGATTTAGTTTGCCACAGTGTACCTATCATGGATTATTAACAACAAAGTGGTCGGTTTGGTTGCAGAGACAGAAGTGAATTTGGATATGCAACTCAATGGAAACAAGAAAATATGTCCATGGTGTGGGTCACTGTGTCCCCTTTCACACGGTGAAAAAAAGACTTGGACTGACGAAAAGTTATAGACCTTTTCACTTCACATCCAACCAAACGAAAAAGGATTGATCAATTAATTAACCCACTACACTAGAGTTGGAAAGTTATGGTCACCAGGAAATTTATTGAGCACCTCATGGCTCATGCAATTACTACGTATACTACAAAAAATTGAATCCAAATGGCAGAAAAACTACAAACATTTTTAAACATGCAAGATACCTAATATCAGGGACGGATTCAAATATTATATAAATAAAATCAGGAGAAACTTAATCATTCACTAATTGATAAGACAACATATATAACTTTAAATTTGAAATATATAAATTTAGAATTGAAAAAGTACAAATAGGTCTTGGACTTATTTTAGTTCCTTCGAGTTCTATAAATCTACGGGACTTATGCATATTTAAGACTTATAATTGTGAATTTTAACAAAAACAAAATATTCCACACTTCTGAATATTTTAATCTCAAAATTTTAAAATACATAAATTTAGTTAATTGGCACAAGAATTCTAATTAAATTTTACATATAACTTAAGTATGTGAGAATATGATAGTTAGCTCAGCTAATAAAGACCTCTCACCTATCAGATGTGAGGATATTCTAGGAAACAAAAAATAATAAGATAAACTATTTTATAAAAAAAATATTGTTGAAACTTTTTTGGATGTATTATATGCTTGAAACTTTCACCTATAATTGTCCATTGATAAATTTATACATTAACATAAAAAATAAAGTAAGATTAAAGATAGATATAACAAATTTGTCTTTATTTATTACTTTTTTTGGCCCCGCAAAACTCATATTTCCTGGATTCATCCGTACATGCTATGTAGCTAAATCAAGATAATTTATTTCACAGAGACCAATGATTATGTGCGAAGGTTGTTTGCAGGAAGATGATAATGAAAATTAAGGAAACAAATAGTATTCTGATATTGAAAGAGCAACAGAGATGCAGAACGTGTTTATGCCTTTTTGGCTTGCTATCTCTTATTTACAATATTACAGATATAGGCACAATGCCAACGGTAACAGCACATATACATGGAAATAGCATCAGGTGACTTTATTAGCATTACTTGATTTGACTCCATGAATTAAGGCAATGCATTCAGACAAATTAGTTTCCAACGGTTTATTTGATTTGTCTTGATTTGATCCTTTGATTGAGAAATCTTCATGATTCTTTACAGATGAGACTACTGATCACATATTTTTTGAGTGTTCTTTTTACTCAGCAGTTTGGTGGATTATCTCTTCAGTTCTACATAACACGTGCCAAAACCATTTTAATGAGTTTCAAGGTTTAGTTTACGGCAGAGGGGTAAAGAAAAAGAGGTGTGGCAAGTAATTTGGTATGCAATAATTGGGAGCATTTGGCGTGCTAGGAATCAACTGATTTTTAAATCCTTAAGAGGTTGAAGAGGGGAGCAATTTTGGAAGCTGCAAAACTGAATTCATGGCAATGGCTAAGAGCAAGACTGAGGAATTTTGGTTACTCAATTTCAGACTGGTTTTTAAATCCTTTGGCTTGTCTTTCTCCTACTGTACCAGTAAACTAATGTTCATTTTGGAAGGCTGTAACCGAGCCAAAGTTGAATGTTAAATATTCATAATTATGTATTTCCAAATGCTAATTACATTAGTAATCTATCAAAAACACTTCTCCAAAACGTAACGAAAATCATTTATAATTAATTCTACACTAAACTTTTGAGAATTTTTTTTTTTTCAATGTATACCAATAGTAAAAATTAGTTTTGACTATATTTATATATGGAAAAATTGTTCTATAGCACTCTTAGACAAGACTAATATAGTTCTGTTCTTTTGTAACTTTTTTATCGACCAATGACCTAAAATTGACCTAAAATTAACAGTGGTTTTGGGTCTTCAATCTTGTGGGTTGGCTTTGGGTTTTGGCTCTTGCAAAATCAAAACTAGACTCTGTTAGTGTTGTTCTAGTTTTTCCTTTACACTTGGTCTATCATTCTTTGCTTTTTGTATATGAGTTAGAATACTTCTTGTACTCTTACATTAATATGCCTTTTGTTTGTCAAAAAAAAAAAAAAATTTAAGAGTATGTTCCTTTGTGTTGATGCTTTTGCGGTTCAGAGATGTTGAGTGGTTGCAATACTGTATTTTTGTTTATTATGCTCTGTTGTTGTTTTGATTGATACTTTTCGGGTGGGTTGTTTACACGATCAAACAGGATCTTGTGTTTTCCTGTGTTGGTGTGGTGGTGTTCTTTAAATTTTATCAGTTGTTGAGGGGATGGGATATATAGAGGTTTTGCAAGTGTGGTGGGGTGACGTGTGACCTTGTTTTGGTTATGGAATTATGTGGAGGTATGTATAAGGGTCCGGGTACCCTTGTACCCTGTTAATAAAAATTCCTTCTGCATTTAAAAAAAAAAAGGAGAATGCTAACGAGTGCCTCTTAAGGCACTCATTAAGTTCAAAAAAAGTAAGTTTGTACGAAAAAATGATGTATTTATTATTCTAAAATGTTCTATATTTAGTTTTCCCATAAAAACATGTTTTATTTGGATTCTTTAAAGAGTGTCCTTAGGACACTCGTTAATAAGACTCTAAAATAAAATAGCTAAATCAAGACAAAGTTAGTTAGTTTCTAGTTTTTAAATCAGCTAAATTATGAGTTAATGATCTCATTATAATGATATATAATGAGTAATGCGTTCAATATTAATGACTTGAAAATTATACTTCAAATATATTTGAAGTGAGAACATATATTATTGGATTGGATGAGTAGATGAGCATAGAATGAATTCTTATCCCTTCACATCATATTATCACATTCTCGAGCTAGCTAGCTGCGGCACAAAAGAATGACTTGGAATTTTCATGGAAATCTACATGACAACAAAACGCCAAAAAAAAAAAAAAACTACATGACAAGAGGTACGTATGAACCGAATATTATAAATGTGCTCCTTGTCACGCTCCATATGGAACTAATCAAGCCACGCATGCAGCATGATGTCACACAACTTTTGATTATTCAATCAACCTTCCTATTACTCTATAATCATTAATAATTTTTTTGATAAAGAAAATATATTGAATAAGAATATTAGAATTACTCTAACCAGTATACAATTACAACTATTAGAAAAAATAAGCCCAATGTAAAACTACTATTACTATTGTAAAGCATTTATATATACACTCTTACAAACCAAGAAAATAAAACTAATTCATGTATTTATTTCTAAGTAAAAAGTAGCCACACTGTAACATCTCTTGCAAAATATCACTTCTTGCACAAAAATAATGATAAATTACACACCACAGTTAGCTGTTCGTATATATATAGCTAGATTATAACACTTGGTTGTTCAAATTCCCACATCAGGAAGAAAAATAAATATAGGTAGATTATAACTGGAAACACACAAAGCTTCAACTGGACATTATTTTATAGGTAGGTGTATATATATTAGATTGACGATTCCTTTATATATAGTAAATTAATCTGCATGCTCCCGTTAGTTAAGTGGCTTTAACAAGGGGTGATTGAGGAATTGGTGAATGAGGTGACATAACAGTCTCTTCAAACCTTTTAGTTGAGCAGAAGCTGAGCCGTAGATTTCTTTGCCAACGTTTCACTTGCATTGCAGGTTTCTTTGTTTCTTTGCCTATGAATGCTCGAATTCTTCCAAGTGCAACTTCTACTGTTTCATCATCCATGTTAGCGAAGCAAACCCTATACCAACCAGGCTCAGAGCAATTGAAGGAAGAGCCCGGTGACACGTTGAGCTTCACCTCATTGATAATCACACGCCACAGCATCATTTCAGCTTCAAATGTTTGTTCTTTTAACAAGCTTTTCAAATTCATCCAGCAGAAAAGTCCTGCATTGCTTGGAAAGCGAGTGATGTTAACCTCTTCAAGTACCTTTGTGAAGATGTTATGCCTTTTTGCTAACCTTCTTGAACTCTCAGCAAGAAATTTTTCTACGAATCTATCATCTGAAAGCATTGCAGCTAGCATATGTTGAGTTTGAGAGGAGACTAATCCGAAGCTTGACATTTTCCTTCCACAGTTCACAACTGCATCATTGTATGAATAAACTATCCCAACTCTAAAACCAGGGAAGCCCATGTCCTTAGACAAACTATAAACAATGTGAATGAGGTCACGTTTGCAGTACTCCATTTCTTGTATCACTTCAGAGACACTAACATAGCTGGGGGAGCTGAACACAGTTGCTGCATAGATTTCATCACAGACTAAATGGATGTTATTCTCATTGGTGAAGCTTACAAGGCTCTTCAATGTTTCTCTGTCTAAGGTTGTACCCAAAGGGTTGGATGGGTTTGTTATGATCAACCCCTTCACATTGATATTATCCTCCTTGGCTTCCTTGTAAGCTGCTTCAAGAGCTGCTCTTGTTATCTTGAAGTTGTTGGAGCTATCACACTGGACAGGAACTAGTTGCAGCCCAGTTCTCCAACACAAGTCACGGAGGAATCTGCAGTAAAATATGGAGTACATATATCACTATTCAGTCACTAATAAAATATAAACAAAAAATTGGGACATTATAACAAAATATAAATAAAAATTAACTTTTTGCATCATATTTAATGATAATATATCAAAAATGTCCTTCATTTTATTGCATTTAAGTGAAACAAGTTTTCATATAATACAATTAATGTGAATAAATAAATAGGGATAATTTAGACAATGAAGTTAAACTTTTAAATTAGATTAACAACATTAAATATGAATAACTAATTATCTTTTTTTCATCAAAGAATGACTAATTATTTTCGTAAGCATAAAGATGATTAAATTTACTTCTATTTTGTTACACGAGTATATCATTCATCAATTAAACATGGCAATCTTGTATCACACTAAACACATGATGAAAACATTGATAAGACATAAATTAATTTTGCCACTTCTTAATCAAGTCATAATTTGAACCTACTTAATTAATCAACTAATCAAGTCTCTCCTTTGACCAATTCAGGGATTATAAGTACAATATAGTGCTCCATTTATTAAATTCCGTGTTATTTGGTTGTGGTGACGTTCCTGTTTGAATATATGGTGACCGTACACTCTGATGTTCATGTTTTCAGTCGTCAAAGGTCAATAGTTACTTACGACCTGCTTCTCAAAAAGAAAAAATAGTTACTTACGACAAAAAATTAAAGGTTTCACAGTTACTGTCGACTTACCATTGAGTTATTGCACGCATGAGCAACCACATGCTTGTGGACTAGTCACACCGTAGCAAATTGGATTATCTCGAGCCATTAGACAATCCCGTCAACACTTTTATATGTAAAAATGTATATATCATAATTCGGGGATATATGTTGATTGTAAAAAAATATTGGTTGGAACGTCCGATAGCGGGAAAGAATCCAGATCGCACATTATAGCGCACGATAGGTTTATTTATTTAATTGATATTTTAATTATTATTATTGTTATTATTATTTGGGTTGATACCAGGTTTAATTTTATATTTCGGACTGAGCTTGACCAAACTGAGACGTGTTTGAAAATTTGTTTTCATTTACAATCTTATTGGATTTGAGTGCCTTTAGTCCATTACCATAAGGATTTGTCTCCTTTAAAATAAGCAGATAATAAAATAAGGAATTTCTTAGGACCGACCCAAGACTTAAATTACCAAAGTTAGAATTTTAGGCCTCAAAAAAAATTTTTAGTTAATATTACGATTTCAAATTTTTTTCCTCACAGAATGTTTCTCAGCTCTCTTCTCCCTCATTAGCTTTAAAAAAGGTACCACCTCAGAGTTTATTTTAGATTTCAATAGATGTTGAGCTGATCCTGAATTCCCAACTGTTTATGAGAAAATCAAGGATTTATATTTCAACATATCTATGATTTGTTATATATATATACTTAATATCAATCCTTGATTTTCTTATCAATGATTAATATTACTTATTTTACTCTCTAAAGTGATTTGCTCACTTTAGAAGAGCAGGATCCTTACCATAAATGGGAAATTGTAGGGTTGACATCTCACCTATTCGGGGAAAGGTGACTATGAATCAAAGCTTCATAATTTACTCCCAACTCGGTACTACATCACATAGATTTTATCATCTAAAGTTCAAACGTGGCATCTTAAATACATACTCCCTTTCTCCCAATATATATATATATATATATAGTTGAAGAAAAAACAATAATTGAAAGAAAAAGAGTAGTAATCTTATCAAATTAACTTTATTAATCATTGGTATATTAATTATTGTCATAAATGTAAAATGGAGTATTTAAGGATACAATTGATAAAAAACATTTAATATTATATTAAAAATAGAGAATAACATATATTTTGGGACATTTTTATTTTGTAAATGTGACGTATATATTGGGAGGGAGAGAGTATATTTCAATCACCTATAAATCCACAGTATTCTACACTAATTTGAACTTTATTTTGGTAACATCTTCAAATTACTTTTCATAGTGGTTCTATATGCAGGTCTGGTCTTATTTTTGTGTTAAAACATGCCAATTTTCTTGGTATATAAAATAGTCTTTTTTTTTACAATCTAAATTAGATGATTGAGACATTAACAACTTAATTTTTAAATAACAGTTTTTCGATGACTAAACTATTATTTGGTCACTGAGAAGTATCTGATATAAAAAATTATCCTTTTACATATAAACCTCAAGATTGTTTTTTCTTATAATTGAGTGATTTGATAATTGATGTCAACTATTTATAACTATTGGACTACATTGATCAATTTTATTATTATTAAGGACCGGATTAAAATGATGTCGATTTTTAATTATAGGATTAAATTGATACCACTTTTTATTTTTTAGAGACTAATTAAATTGATATAACTTATTTTTTAAGAAATAAGTTGATGTTGTATTGTTTCAAAATAGCATGTTAATACATTGGACTATTGGAGTTCTCCCCTTCGACAAAACAAAACATATAGTTATAAAACTTTATATCTGTGTGCTTTTTCTTTTCCAACTTTGAACGTTCGATGGGTGTGTGAGACAGTAACATACATTGAATGAACACAGATATTAAGAAAGAGAGGGTACATACGCTGGATAGTAAGGGGTGGGAACCATAAAAGCATCTCCAGGATCAGCCAAGCAGAACATGATTAGTTCATTTGCCCCTGTAGCCCCTCCACTCATCAATATACGGTCTGGATCAAATCTGACCCTACCACCTCTCACTTTTGACATATAATTTGCCACTGCCTGAAAATATATATATACAAAAAAAAAAAAAAAAAACCATTTCTTATTGTTATTATCAATACATACATCATGCAGCCCATTCATTATTCTAGTGAATCAAGTTGTTTTTGTTGCCTACACTTTTAAACTCTGGCAACCCATGGTAGTCCTGAAAGTTAGCAATATCTCTGAACTTATGCACTCCTTCAGGGGTGCAAATAGAAGCCTTGGGATTATTCCTTATCCACTCTTCAATCAGATCAAAGCAGAGCTGAAAAAAAAATTGAACAAACCCATGCATAAGCATTATACAAGTGAACTTATAAAAAACTGAATCTCATTGTGGTAGAAAACTGTATAAAATACAACAATAAGTATTTGAAACCCTGCCATATATATATATACCTGATTTTCTGCAAGACCCATCTGGACAACACCATGAGGATTTTTTGTAGGGTGAAATGGATTGTTATCATAAGCCTTCCACCCATCAAAGTATGGAGAATTCTCTCCATGTTTGTCATTGGTTGCAATCTTGGACAGAAGCTGATGGCTCTTTGACCCCAAACCCATGTTTAATATTTGCTTGGAAGTTATATAAGGTTTCTCTTGTTTGATAGTTAGCAAAGGTTGTGGATTGTGCTTATCAAACTCTTGCAGAAAAAATGGGAGAGGATGGGGAGAATTTATAGGCAGTGGATGGGATTAGGGTAGAGACTAGAGCACATAAATATGAGTAAAAGTCAGTTTCAAACTTCAAAACTTATGAAGACTGAAGGAAAAGCAGTAAGCAATGGAATAATGGATTTGTGTTTGTCAAAAGCGAATTGCTTGCGTGCGTTCTTATGATTTCATAAGCTCATCAGTCATCACCATGTGTGGAAAAGAGGTGCATGTGTGCATAAGACAAGAAGGATTTGATTTATGAAAACTGGCTTTGGTTTTAAATATGTTAGGTATTAGTTCCTTCAAATAATGAAGAAAACCAGTTTAGCGTGAAAAAAAACAATACAGGGGGGTTTTTGTGAAGCAACGAGTAAACACCTTCAATTGTTATCGTTTATTAGAGTCTTTCTAACAAATATCCTGATAACATTGTTTAAGAAATTCAAAATTTGAAAAATTTTCAATACAAAGTTTTGAATATATTATTTTCAATACAAAGTTTCTATCTTTAAATCTTTATCCAATGTCCTTAATTAAGACACAGATTAGCATTTACATTTTTAATAATAATAATATTTTATAAAATGAAAACCTTAATGATTACTTACCAGAGAGTATAGATAAAACAGCTAGAATGATATTTCCTTCTTTAATAATTTAGCAAAAGGTATATTAAATACATAGCCCCAGAAATTTTGCTTCTCTTTTGTTTAAAGATCGATGTGATCGGGGCATCCATATCCCGATTAGTTTGGGGCTTGTAGTTTTTGTTTGAGCGTTTAGCCTAGGGATGTAAATGGGGCGGGGTGGATATGGGTAACAGTCTCCCACTATCCATTTCATTGGATGAATTTCATATCCGTCCCCGATTCATATCCATACAAGTATCCATTATACGGATTTTAAACAAATTTATCAATATTTGTGGGTATCTATGAATATCCATGGATATTAAACACTTCACAAATTTTTTATTCAAATATGATATTTAAACTAATTCTACAATTAAGTTCCTTGTTAATACGAGAAGTTCTTATGTTTGAAAAGTATGATAGTAAATATACTAAACAATATGATATGTAAGCAACATAATTATATATGTCATTAAATTAAAATTTACATTAGTGGGTACCAGCGGATATGGATACCATACCATCCGCCCCCGCCCCATTAATAAACGGGTAAAGAGAATAACCATTTAATTTATCTGCGGGTATCCATTATTCATTTTCTACCCATTGCGGATATTATCTGCGGGTATCTATGGGTATGGATAAAATTTACATCCCCAGTTTAGCCCCTTTGAGCACTCAAAAGAAAATACTATCGATGCTTTGTCGAAAAAATAATTGAAAATTTATCCAAAATGAGAAATATAGAGAGAGAGAAGTCCAAGACAATAAAAAATACTACTAATTAAGATCTTGGTGAACAAAAATTTTATATTGTAATCTATCAGTTTTAAATTCTTAAAAATTAATTTGTTTTAATTTGTTTGCCAATTTCAAAAATTAAAAAAGTATAAATTATGTTTTAATTTTATCCTTGACTTAATACTTTCAGTTAGAGTGTGTGATCGGGGCATCTATATCCCGATTAGTTTGGGGCTTGTAGTTTTTGTTTGAGCGTTTAGCCCCTTTGAGCACTCATAAGAAAATGGTAAATTCTCCGTTACTCTAAGGGTAACTTTATCCTGTCTAGGTGGTCTAATCAGATGGTGAAAATCATTTAACTTGACTCACTAACATGACTCATTTAATTGAGGTGGTACATTCTGGTTGGACATGATAACTTTTACCCCAAAATTATTAGGAATACCGGAGAAGTCACCAAAGAAAATACTATAGATGCTTCCTCGAAAAAATAATTGAAAATTTATCCAAAATGAGAAATATAGAGAGAGAGAAGTCCAAGACAATAAAAAACAAATACTACTAAGATCTTGGTGAACAAAAATTTTATATTGTAATCTATCCGTTTTAAATTCTTAAAAATTAATTTGTTTTAATTTGTTTGCCAATTTCAAAAATTAAAAAAGTATAAATTCTGTTTTAATTATATCCTTGACTTAATACTTTCAGTTAGAGTGTGTTTGGAAAAACTGAAAAAAAATAGATTATGCTGATAATCGATTATATTTATAATTGATTATTGTGATAATCGATTATAATCAAAATCTGTTTTTGTTTGGGTATGTTTGTTGAAAAACAATTTTAAGATAATCTATTTCATTTGGGTGATGAAAAAAATCACTTTTATATAGTAAATTATGAAAAAGGATATGAAGTTATTTGTATAATTTAATAATATTTATTTGAAAGTTAGTTTTGTAGAGATAAATAGGAAATAAAGTTTTGAGAATGAAAAATAACCAAATCACAACAATCTTAAGCTAAAACAAATTAGATGACATATGACAGCTTCCCCCCTCCCCCCAAAAAAAAATTTTTTTTTATAAATTTAAGCTAATTGTCAAACATAACAAATTATTTACGAAACAACTTTTTAATAAAAAAATAGTTGAAATGAGAAAAATCAATCTTTCCCAAATATGCTCTTAATAGAATGAGAGAAAATATTAATGGATATAATATTTTAAGTATTATAGTAAAGAATAAATTAACTTACATTATTTTCCTGTAGTTTAGATTGCTTAATAATTATTACACAATTATATTAGACAAACGATATTTTTAAACAAGTGAAGTATTATTTATAACTTAAAAAATTATTTTTTGATTTATTTTCCATTTTAAAAATTTAAAAATTATTAATTATTTTTTTAACTTTATCCTTATCTTAGTATTTTCACTTAATAGAATGAAAAAAATTATTAGATAGAGATCTCAACCCACTAAATGATCTAAGGGTGGATAGCCCCTTACTTATTCACTTTAGAGCTCCACTCATGTTAAAGCTCCACTCATTTTAGAGGAGCCAAATTCATTGTAAAAAATGTAAATTGGAGTAGCCAGACCAAGACACATTATACCACATTGACCAACAATTGCAAGGTCTACGCACTTGGTAAATAATTGAGTTTTTTAAGCATGTTGTTAAGGGTTCAATTGTCTTGTGTATCACAAAAGTTTTGTTGGGAGAGACAAAATCAACTTTCATGATCTCAAGGTCTCGAAAAAAATTAGTCTCTATTAGGGAACTCACTTTACCAAGATTGTAGACACAAAAATTAAGTATAAGATTTTTTTTAAAAGTGGGTTTATATATAAAAATGAATAAATAAGAGTGTATTTAGTCGTTGATTATTAGTCTCTTATTCATGTTTTGTAATGGACAAGGGGAGATGAGGGACTTGTGGGGCGGCAACAATGGGGGTGTGGGACGGCAACAAAAATTGTTAACGTGTCAAGGTTTGGCCCCCAAAGGCCAAACGTGACCGGACACATGGTACCAATTTTACTCGCTTTGCTACTGCTATGATGCTTCCAAGCAATTGATACCAAAGAAACGTAAGGCAGGTGTTGCCATGTTCAGTAACGTTTTTTCTGACTTTTTTCTAACGTTCCTCATGACCATGAAGCATGCTTAATCATGAGATATATATGGTTCCCATTTTCCTGGAAATCTCAATTTTTTTTTTGGACGAGTATGATCACATTGAAATGACACATGTAAGTCATAGCACATATAGTTCAGCTCAGCACTAAAGAGAACTTTGAGAGCTTATTATTGGAAAAAACCTAAGTTGTATATTAATTAGAGATAGAGTCTTATAAGAGTTTATAAAGTTTGGATAATTCTTACCTCTTGAGTTAGCTTTTGGGGTGAAGTTAGGTCCAAATCTAAAATGATATTAAAACCTATCCTAGATCCATTAAAGAGTCACCTACCATATTATCCACGCACCAGGCTCAATAGTACTGGACGTGAGAGGTATATTGGGAAAAACTCAAGTCCCACATTGATTAGAGATAGAACCTCATAAGAACTTATAAAATTTGGATAATCCTCACCTCATGAATTAGTTTTTGGGATTGAGTTAGGATCAAATCTAAGACCTATCGTGCCAAGATTGTTGGGTGGTCGATTATCACTCCTTACAAATTAGAAGCCACGAGAAACATGAGATTTTTGCCAAATTTGAAACTTGTAGTTTCACATTGATAATTTACATCTTTTTTTTTTTTGTCACACACACACACCAGTACACCACACATGGTGTGTGTAAATACAGCTCACCATTCTTGTTTTTCTCTTTATTTAATAGATCCTTTTCATCCCTAAGTGTTTGTTTGGTTTCAATGAAGATTTTATTTTTCATTTTCATTTCCTAAAAACTGATTTTAATTTTTATATTGACAAGTTGAAAAAAAAGATATGTAATGTTTGGTTGATATAAAGTTTACGGGAAATTACAATCACTTTTCTTAAAGTTCGATTTAATTATATTTAACACTTCTTTTATTTTAAAAATTACATCAACATTTCTCAAGATTTATGTTATCATTACACATGTAGCGATTTAAGGAACTTTCCTTCCTTAACACTCAACAAGAGTTTAATCATTATTAAGAGTTTTAAGCCTTTTAGCCATGATTTAATTTTAACTGTGGCTGATAACCTTTTTTGTCTAGTTTTACTGAAGATATCTCTTGAGGTTTGATGATTTTTCACCTAATACATCTAGCTAAAAACGGGCGGAAGTGCAGAAGTGTAATATTAATTGACAACTAGTTATTTTTTTGGTGGTGACAACTAGTTAATGTTAAAAGAGCTAAAAACAATGACAATATAAATGTCAAGAAGGCCGATAACAAATTAACAATAGGATCCTGATAAGAGTGTCAAATTAGGAGTGTCAAGTATTTACGCAAAACCTCCAGGGAGGTTGATAAGTTTATTTACCAAAATTTATTATAATTGTTAATATTTTCACTGTATTTTTAACTTTTCTATTTCTAAACTTTTTTATAAAAATGATTAAATGACTATTTTTTTATTTTCATATTTTTTCCTAATTTCCATAAAAAAAATTCAAGAAATATCTTCATTAAAAATCAACTAAACACACTTTTGAACATAAATTTTATGTATATTGAAAACGAAAATAAAATAGGACTTAATCCGAGTCCAGGGTCAATCCTGAGATTTTGGATGTCCTGTGAAAACTAAGAAGTTGATGTCCTTATAATACCTTTTTAATAAATCATATTGGGGGAGCACATCCCAAAAAAATATGTTTAAATTAGTTAGGAGTGTGTAGCTATTTAATATTAAGTGTATTAATTTAAAACTAAAAAATAATTCAATAATCATGGATAGTCTTTAAGGAATAAATATTTTTTATTGCTAATAAATAAATTATATAAAAAATATTTTAATATTTATAATTACATATATCTTAATATATGGTGTCCCTTAACATGGAAAAAAATTAATTATATCAAATTTTAATTTTATATATGTTAAGTATATAAAAAAAAATTTGGTGCCCTAGGCAAATGGGGCTATGTGCAGTCGCTTCTCCCGCACATGCCCAGGACCACCACTATCCGAGTCAATTCGAAAAGATTGAAGAGGGAAAAGTTCTCCAATGTCAATTTTTTCATTTACAATATTCGAACTCGAGACCTTACTTAAATGAAATCAAACTTCTTGCTACTTGGACCAAACGGGCGCTGATAGTTGCTTTCAACTTAAATAGAAATAGCAATTATCATTTAACTATGATATTTTCTACACATTTCTATCAAAGAACTTCTCTTTCTTTTTTATTGCACGTCAAAAAAAAAAAGAACTTCTCTTTTTTGGGGTCATAAATAGGGGAGGAGGAAGAGTGAATACACTATTTGAACCAACATCTCATAATCAATTACAAAGGTGTTTACAAATTGAGCTAATTAACACCATATATTTGTCTAAAAACTTATTATGTCCTATATATATTTTTCTTATCTTTGTCTTAATTTTCTCTTTTAAGAGTTCGATTGATTTCAAAAACCATCTACATTTTGTTTTCTAAAGCCGATTTTATTTTTTAGATTGCCAAGTTGAAAAAAAAAACATGTTTGATTACATTTTTATTATCATTATAATATTGTAACTGTATTTTTATCTTTTCTATTTCTAAACTTTTTATAAAAATAATTAAATGACTATTTTTTATTTTCATATTTGACCTCATTTTAATAAATATTTTTGAAAAAACATATTCATTAAAAACCAACTGAACACACTTTTAAACATATTTTTTTTATGCATGTTTATTGAAAAGGAAAACATAAGTCAAAGAGGCTCTTATTTTCCATTCTGTGACATTTCTCTCACTAAATTCCTTTTTTTATATTAAAGTATAACTTTGAAATTTTTTCGTTCCTTTCTTCTATTCACACATGTAAGTACATGCTTTTTTCTAAAGAAAATACACCTGCTTTCAACTTGCAAATCGACAAATATAATTGCGGGATTAAGTATTCAAGGGACATTAACAAGTTTGAATGTTTTTCTCCGTCTGATTTAAAGACAACTCAAGAGCTTTGAACCTATAAATTAGATCTACAAATCTAGTCAAGAATAATTAAAGCAACAAGTATTCAAGCAACAAAATTGAACTGTTTTGAGGAAAGATCCTCTCAATTTCTCAAAAGAAATGAAGATCTTCATTATTATAGTTTTAAATGTATAAAACATATATTCCTATATTTCTAAAATGAGTAATATTTATTAGACTTTTATATGTTTTATATATCCAAAACTATAGTAATGGAACCTTCCATTTCTTTTGTGAAATGAAGAGGATATTAAGCACCAAAAGCAAAATCAAACATGTTTTAATTTATTGTCAAAGACCATTTAGACATTCTTAAAGGAATACTCCAAATTGATTCAATATTCATATTTAATTAGTCAAACCAATCTACCAAAACGAGTAAAATTTACCATTCCTTATATTTTAGTCCAAATTCACTATTGATGCTTACAATATTCAATATCCTTAATTAGCAATCATGAGGTATGACTGAATTCACGAATTCAGCTCTATGTGGTGAATTTTAGTGGGGAGGCTTATAGTTCACTGTAAACTCATCTGGTGATCAGGATAAGATAAAGACGGATAAGATATAAGAGCTGAATAAAGATAGGATATGTGTTGGATAAGCTTTTATCCTATCCGATAATTGATGCGCATCAAATAATGATATGATATGATATAAAATATCAACAAATTAGAATATTACCCTTATATCAAAAACACTTTCTTATCCTATTATGTTGGTTCTAACCCAACTCCTCCCTCAGGATAGAATTATAACTAAGTAACAAGATATGATAAGCTAACAGAATAAGCTTATCCTATTCTGTTGGTTCACCAAACTACAGATTATAGCAGAATATGATAGCTTATCCTATCATGTCTCCCTTATCCTGACCACCAAACAGACCCTTAGTGATCAGAGAAACATGTTAAGAGGAAATTAAGATTTAACTCCTTTAAAATAAATTTATTTTTAGAATAAAAAAATAAAAAAAATATTCATTCTTGATTATATAAAATGTATAAAGATCGCATCTCCCAAAATAATCTTCATGATAATGCTCGAACTAATTAAGATACCTAGGATTGGTTGGTCACCATGAAATTGGCAAAAATAAAAATAGATTAGCAAAGCGCAGACTAGAACCGCAGACTGTTACATTATCTAGACACTCTAATCTATTTTTAAAAGAACACTTTTGGTTTTACATTTGTTTATTTGTTCATAAATAAAAAAAAATGGTTTGAGTGAGAGATGTGGGAAATTGCAATGGTCAAAAAGACCAATGTCAATTGTCAGAGCATAATGGTGGACGTGAGAGTGTCGGGTCAACTCACACTCTGTCAGCGAGTACTTCCTTCGACCCAGATATATGATATTTGATTAAATTTCATAATTTTAAAAAAATAATAAATAAAAAAATAATAATTTTATTAAATTAATTTTATTAATTATTGATATATTAATTATTATTATAAATATAAGATAAAGTGTCTAACATATAATTGATAAAAAATATTTAATATTATATTAAAAATAAAAAATAATCTATATTTTAAAATAAATTTTTTTATAAATATAATGAGAGGGAATGAGTACCACGCAATTTAGGAAAAAGCAATCTGGCTACCGTCCAACATATTTCTTTATGCAACACGTGGGCAGCGCCAGAGTCATTACTTCAAAAGGCTCGATGACGTCACTGATTACGGTAAAAGTATTCTAATTAACTATTAATTGTAATCTTTTAGTTTATTCATATAACTATATACTACTACTTTTTTATATAATTGTAATTACGATAAAAGTTATTTAAAAATTAAAGTTTCATTATCAACACATGATTAGTTTGATAATTGTATAGAAAAACTTTTAGAGTTTAATTTATATACATTATTAATGTAAAAATTTACACTATCAATCAATCAGAAATCATAGTATGTGTAATTATTAATAAGTTAGAATAAGAGTCAAATATTTTAATGATATATCAATTTCTAATTGGTTGACAATGTAAAAAAATCTTTACATTAGCACTGTATAGCAATTAAATTCAAACTGTTTATAAAAAAAAGCAATTAAATCCAAACTTTTAATCTGAAAATTAAACTAACAATAGTATGCTTAATCACATAACTTTAGGTCAGCTTCTGTTATAATATACAAAATTAGTATAAAAAATGGAATTTAAAATATTGAATAAGAAAATTATTGAGTAAATACTCAATTTGGTCCCTAAAATTGTAGGGTCGTATCAACTTAGTCCCCCACATTATCAATATTAAAAAATGATCATTGGAATTGCAAAATGTTCACTACTAGAAATTTTCTGATTACCTGCGGATTTTACACAAAAATTAGAAGGAAACAGGTTTCCTACCGTTTTTCCTATGAAATTTTGTCCAAAGGTAATACCTTCGTGGGTAATTTTTTCCTGCGAATTTTAAAATCCGCAGGAAATTTCCTGCAAATTTTCTTGGGAAAAATTAAAATTCGTAAAAAATGTCAAAATTTCTTCCCATTTTTCCTACAAATTTGAATCTACAAGAAAAAAACCTTATTTTTAAAAGAAAAAAAAGAAAAATTCGCAGGAAATTCCTATAGAAAAAATCCGTAGGAAAATCCGTAAGTAATTCATAAATTTCTGATAGTGATGTTAATCAGGTTCGTCCGAGTTTAACATTGTGATATTTTTGCATTCCACTTTGATTAAAAAAAAAAAAAGTTTCCTTTTTTCACCATGGCAATCAACTCCGATTGCCCATGGGATGTGCTTTTTTCCTGATTATGCTTTACCCCTTACTCCTTCCTCGCCTCCTATTTCGAATTATGCATCCAAATCTCGGATTCAAACCAAATCTTTTGCTCAAGCCTTGAGCAATTCATGCACTGTACCACTGAGTCAGCTACCTAAGCCATGTGTAAAAGGTGATGAAATTTCTATTAAGATTCCAAAAAACGATTGTCTAACGGGGCTGGAAGGTCGCAAGAATCATCTCCATGGCAGATTGTTGCTATCTAAAGGTAATTCTCCAATTAAAATCATTGACTTGAAAAACAAGTTATCTGCCCCATGGAACAAGATTGGTCATTGGGAATTAATATCTTTGGGGAAGGGTTTCTATGAATTTTCTTTCTCCTCTTTGGAAGATATGCCCAATGGTCTTGCCATTGGTTTGTGGAATTTAAACCTTGGAAGTTTAAGAGTTTTCTCTTGGACAAAGGATTTTAATCCTTACTCGCAGAAACAGACTAATGCACAAGTTTGGGTGAGGTTTTTTGGCCTTCCACAGGAATATTGGCCTCCAAGAATATTCTTTTCCATTGCAGGAAGTCTTGGTGTTCCAATCCGTCTTGATGAAGCCACTAGTAGGGATGGTAATTTGGATCCTACCCGTTGGATACCAGCAAAAGATATCCTTGATGGACAGGATAAATATCGGCTTTATGGGTACGGGTCCGAGTCTGGGTAATTACCCGCAAACAAGAGAGGGTATGGGGCGAGTACGGATACTTTAGTACCCACCCCCGCCCTGCACACACACACACACATATATATATATATATATATATATATATATATATATATATATATTAATACATATAATTATATTTATATATTAAATTTTAAGAATAAAAGAGAATTTCTAAGATACACTGAGAAATTCCAGGTTTTTGGTACCATTAAATTTTAACCAATTGATTAATATATAGCTCTAATCTCGTGATGGCCTCTAGAGCAATCTGCACTAAATAACATTTCCCTTGGAGCTTTTACTGGTGCTGATGTTTTCCAAATAGTAAGAAAAATTATTAAGAGATGAAGTTCAAGAAGATTGCTCTTAGTGTTTGAACTACGTAAACGACTATAATAGATGATTTAAAAAATCTGATGCTTCATATTTTTTTAAATTATGATTACGTTAATTGGTGTCATAGTGTTTTGAATTTAATTTGATATAATAATATTTGTAAATTTTAGATGATTCATATTTTTCAATTTTAGATAATCATTATTTTAAATTACCAGAAGTAAAAAAACTATATTGTCAATGACTAAATTGTAAAAGAAGAAAGTTGAAATACTAAATAATGAATGAGATGACATGACTTCATTAAAAACAAACTCATTCAGCTATTAGTTCAAAAAATAATGGTATCAAAACCTTTGGATTTTTGTGGATATCATAACAGCTTCCAAAATAAAATTAATGTAACCTAGGTTTTGTTAACTATTTTTTCCTTTCAGACTTAATCACCGAAACACTAAGCAGCTGCTAAGCACCACGCCACTACTCCAGCATCTTCATTCTTCAACCCCCAGAATCGCGAAACCAGTGCCACCACTCCAGCATCTTCATTCTTCAACCTCCCGAATCTCATCTCTTCTCCACATCTCTCAGGACTCCATGGTCCCTATCCCCCACTTCATTTTCTTCTTCTTTCGTCACTCCGTCATCGCAACTCCTCACAAATCCAGAAATCCCTCTTTCTCACTTTATCCCCTCTCTTCAATTCCCTCACCACCGTAACACCTACACACACAAGCACAAATTGTTCCTTTATTTTCTCTCTTCTGCACATCATTCCCTCACTAAGTACATTTAGTTTTTCCTTCTATTTTTATTTTTTATTTTTTTAGTTTAATATTTTGATTTGTAATGTTTCATTAGTAGATTTGAAAAATATTTGGATGACTTTTTAATTGAGTTATGATATTCTATATTATTTTTTTGTTTTTTTAGTTAAAGTGCGGGTAATAAGTGCGGGTATGGACACTTACGTCCCCAGAGGGTACGGATAAGGGTACTTTAGTTATTACTCACACGGGTATAATACCCTACCCAGACCCTACATATTGCCATCCCTAGCCACTTGTAAAAGGACATTTGGTCACTTTGGAAGGGTTTTAATAGATCTTGATTTAAATTCAAAACTAAGAAATCAGATTCTTGTGGAAAGAGAGAATTAAGCCTTCTTTGCTAGGGTGGAATATGAGAAATTGCCAGAGTTTTGCTCTTCATGTCAAATCATTGGTCATTCATTATTAAATTGCAAGAAAGTGAATTCGAGTTTGATTAAAGATAATGATGCTAAAAAGCCTTCTTCAACGGGGACTGAGAAAATTTATGTTCCAAAAAGCAAAGATGTCGTTGGTTTTAGTGGTCTTAAGGAAGGTCAGAATGATAATAGTATGCACCATTCTGAAATCTTGAAAATGAATGCTTGTAAGGGTCCAGATATTGTGATTCCTAATTTTAGGGGAGTGGATCCTATAATTGAAAGGATGGAAAATTCTATTGAGAAGGATGCGAATAATGATATTGAAAACAGGATTCAAAAATCTGTTAATAATGAGGACCAGAATTCTAATGATGATGCTCAGGTAATTTTTGATAAAGGAAAGGTTTTAATCATTGATAGCACTCCTTCTCCTGAGAGGTTTGTTTATCAAGGTCAATCAAGTAGACTTGTTGAAGATCAACAGAAGGCTATTTCTGTAGAGCCTAAGGAGGCTAAGTCCAAACATGTGCGATTCATGGATGACCCTATTGTTGACACAATTCATGTTAATGAGGTTTGTACCAATACAATTTTGAGTAATGATGTACCTTATGTGCTGGAGCAGTTTGTGGATTATGAGCCAATTTCAAATGAAGGAGGCTTGGAGCATTCGCGAAATCATATTTCAAATTCTGTTCAAGATTTGAACTCTGAAGATTTAGAGGATTTGTTTCATGAGTCTTCAGTTAATCATAAGGGATTTAATGATAGTGTTGTTCATTATTTAAATGACCCTATTGTTGATAATGTCTTGGGAACTCCAATCACTCATGTTGTTTCCAATGTTAATAAAGATTTGAGTTTTCTACAAGGTAGATTATGGGCAAATTCAATTGAGGATGATAGGGATGATTCTTCTAATTCTAAAGGTAGTTCCAATGATATTGATTCTGGTTCAAACATGGTAGATATCCCTGTTAAGTATTTGGCAGATGAGGGAAATTTATTAGAAAGGGGTTTTCAACAATCTCTTTCTAAGTCTGCAAGGAGGAAAATCAGAAAGCAGAATTTGCAAGTTCAAAAGCAGTCATTAAAGAATACTGCAAGATACATTACCCGTTCCAAGGGTGATAGTAACAATTCAAAATGTTGAAGGTCCTGTACTGGAATCTCAGGGGTATAGGTAACCCTGATGAAAGAATATATCTTAAAACGATTTGTAATTTGCATAAGCCTGATTTTTTAATTATTTCTGAACCATGAATATGTTATGATCATATTCCTAGAGGTTTCTTCAATAGTTTTCATATGAAGATGTTTGCAGTAAATGACAGAGGGAATTTGATTCCAAATCTTTGGTGTTTTTGTAATGAGAAATTCTCCCCTACTATTGTAGCCAATTCTAGTCAGCAGGTATCATTCTTTTTATTGATTGACAATCAGTTAATTTTCTTTTCTGCTATATATGCTGCAACTACATATATAGCTAGAAGGGCTCTTTGGAGTGAGTTAGATTTTTTCAACAAAATAATAAAGCTCCTTGGTGCTTTATTGGTGACTTTAATGCTGTCCTTGGAGCACACTAGGGATGGCAAAAAAATTCAATTGTCCACCATCCATCCAGTCCATCCAAAGGAAAATCCGTCCAATCCATCCATTGCAAAAAAAAAAAAAATAACAACAACAATGGACTAGATGAATTGGATTATTTTATTTTATGGATAGTTGTGATCCATCCACCATTATTCTAAAATCCATTGGATCACTTCATAAAACAAAAAAATAATCTATTGGATAAAAATGAAAAAAAATAAATAAATGATAAAAAAACCATAACTTCAAAAATTAAATCAAATTGCTGCTATTATAAGCAGAATAATATATTTTTTGGTGTTTTGCTATCACGATTTGTATTTCTTGTGAGATGGATTTGTGATGAATTGTTAATTACAAAAAAAAATAGGCAAAAAAATATTTTGGAATTTTTTTGTGGATGGATAAGAGAGATTATTTGGAAATAATCATAAAAATTATTTAATTTTTTTAAATATTTTTCATGGATGGATTGGATATCCATCCTAAAAAAAATTGTTATTGGATGGATTTTTTTGAATGGATTGGATTTTTTAATGAAATTTTAATGTATCATAATGGATTAATGGATAATTTTTAATCCATCCATTATAATCTAAATATAAATTTATCCAATCCATCCATTTGTCACCCCCTAGAGCACATGAATATAGGGGAAGTGGAATACCATCTGCTATTTCGTGTGCTGAATTCAGAAGTTGGTCTGATCTTAATCAGTTAATCCATATTCCAACCAGGGGACCTCAATATCCTTGGTCAAATGGCAGAATTGGTAGTCATTACACAGAGAAGAGGTTAGATAGGTCTATTTGCAATATTGATTGGATTAATTACCGGTCTTCAGTTGATTGTTGTACATTGATGAGACATAAATCAGATCATTTCCCTATTCTTTTGAATTTGAATAAGTTTTGTACGGATTTTCCTTCTTCTTTTAAATTTATAAAGATGTGGTCTAAGCATCCTGATTGCATCAATATCATTTCTGATGTCTGGAAGTCTCAGGTTAATGGTTGTCGTATGCAAGTCTTATTTCAGAAGCTCAAGCTGTTAAAAGGAAAGCTTAGAGAGTGGAATACGAATGTTTTTGGTGATGTGAATAAAGGAGTTGTGAGTGCTATGGACGTTGTTGATAAGATCCAGAGTACTATTTGTATTAAGGGTATTTCTGATGATTTGATTAATCAATAAAAGGATGCTCAATTATTGCTTCAAAAGGCTCTCAAATATGAAGAGGATTTTTGGATGGAAAAATCTTGAATGGATTGGCATTTACAGGGGCATAGAAATACTGAGTTTTTTCACAGAATTGCAAAAATTAGAAATGTTACTAAGAAGATTTCAATGATAAGGAAGGGTGATGATATCTTGGATTCTGCTAATGATATTGAGAAGCATATTTTAGATTATTATATGGACCTCTTTGCAACAAGTAACAATGGCCTTTCTAGTAATCTGGGAAATGAAGTCATTCCTTCTTTATTGACAATTCAAGACAATGCTATGCTCACTAGTTTGCCTACTATGGAAGAGGTGAAGAATGTTGTTTTTGCTATGAAGGGAAATGGTGCTCCAGGTCCGGATGGTTTTGGAGGATTTTTTACCATCATTATTGGGATATCAGCTTTGAAGATGTCTATAATGCAGTATTGCAATTCTTTAAATTAAACAAGGTTGGTTGTTGCCTAATATGAATTCAAACATTGTAGTTTTAATTCCAAAATTTTCTGGAGCTGATAGGATAGAGCACTTTAGGCCTATTGTATTGGCTAATTTCCAATTTAAGATCATTTCCAAATTTCTAGCTGATAGATTGGCTATTATTGCTACCAAGATCATTTCCGAAAATCAAAGGGGTTTTGTGAAAGGTAGAAACATATTAGATTGTATTTGTGTTGCTTCGGAATCAATCAATCTTTTGGATAAGAAGGCTTTTGGAGGTCAAATGGCTATTACGATTGACATCAAAAAAGCTTTTGATACTATCAGTTGGGATTTTCTGTTACAGGTCCTTCAAAGTTTTGGTATTGATGACAAATTCTGTAGTTGGTTCAAATTGATTCAGCATTCTGCAAAGTTGTCCATCTCTGTTAATGGGAAGTCAGTTGGTTTTTTTAATTGTAAAAGAGGAGTTAGACAGGGTAATCCTTTATCCCCTCTTCTTTTTTGCAGAGCTGAAGAAGCTTTAAGTAGAAGCATTTCTAAATTGGTGGAAGATGGCAAATTGCAATTGATGTCTGGTCCTAGAGGTATAAGAATGCCTAGTCATATTCTTTATGCAGATGATATTTTGATATTCTGCAGGGCTTCTAGGAAAAGTATTAATAACATGTTGAAACTTTTTGAAGATTATGAGTTACGTTCTGGTCAAGTTATCAGTAAAGAGAAATCAAGATATTTTACTGGTTCTATTTCTCAGCAGAGAATTTCTGATATTGCAAATCTTCTTGGTTTCTCAGTTGGTTGTTTGCCATTCCCCTATCTTGGAGGTCCTTTATTCAAAGGGAAGCCGAAAAGAATTCATCTCATGCTGATTGCTAATAAAATTAAAAATAAGTTATCTTTTTGGAAGGGATCTTTGTTGTGTATAATGGGGAGAGTTATGCTGGTCCAATCCATTATCCAAGGTATGCTGATTTATAGTTTTAGAATTTATGGTTGGCCAATTAATCTTCTTAAAACAGTGGATCGATGGATTAGAAATTTTGTTTGGTCCGGTAATATTGCAAATAGAAAACTGGCGGCTGTGGCTTGGAATAAAGTTTGTAAACCTGTTACTGAAGGAGGTCTTGGTTTGAGATCAATTAGATCTGTCAATTCTGCAGGTATGTTCAAATTAGGTTGGGATTTATTCTCTTCTGACTGTGCTTGGACTCAAATTCTGAAAGCAAGAGCTTTTAGGAATGGTAAGCCAAATTATCAGTATATTTCTTCAACAATATGGTCAGGCTTAAAGCAGGTAATGCCTATTGTTGTTGAAAATCTAGCTTGGCAACTTGGTTCTGGGAATAGAATAAAATAAAATATTGGACAGATACTTCGCTCTCTGCTCCAATTGTAGATTTAATAAATGTTCCTCCTGATATGCATAGCTCTCTCCAATCCAAAGTGAAGGACTTTATTGTTAATGGGAAGTGGTTTATTCCGACATGTTTGGCTTATAAGTTTCCTGATTTGAAAAAGGAAATTCAGGCAATAGTTATTCCAATTCAGCCTAAGGAGGATTCATTGTTTTGGTCTAAAACTGATTCTGGTCACTTATCTTTCAAGGATGCTTATCTTTTTCAAAATCCTAAGGGTTAGGATGTTTCTTGGGCTAAGCTATTATGGAATAAATGTATTCCACCTTCAAAATCTTTCCTGTTATGGAGAATTTTTCATGATAAATTGCCAGTGGATGATCAGATAGAGCTAGAGGATGTCAAATTGCTCCTATATGTAGTCTTTGTTGTAATGCTGTTGAAACTGCTTTTCATCTTTTTATATCCTGCAGTTTTGTTCGACCTCTGTGGAATTGGCTTAAAAGTATCCTAAATGGTTTGATTTGTTCTAGTTTTCAGTCTATCTTGTCTATATATAGTAAAGGGTAGAGCTCTCAAGTAGCAGATTTAATTTTTTCTATTGTCATTAATGTGATTAATGTCATATGGTTTAGTAGAAACATGGCTAGATTTGACTGCAAATTTTTCAATGTGCAATCTCTTATCAGTATTGTAGTTGCTAATGTGAAATTATCAGGAAGCACTAGTACTGGTAATTGATATTCTTCAGCAGAGGAGTCCAGAATTTTGCAGGCATTTCAGGTGCAAGGTCGATTAAAAAATGCTCCTGCTATTAAGGAGGTTATATGGCTTCCTCCCCCATGTTATGTGATCAAATGTAATGTTGATGGAACAGCAAAAGGCAGTCCAGGTCCTGCAGGATGTGGAGGCATATACAGAGATCGAAGTGCAGCCACATTAGGGTGTTTTGCACTGAATTTGGGCTGTAGAAATGCACTTTATGCAAAACTTTCAGGTGCCACGGTTGCATTTGAATTAGCATATAAGAAAGGGTGGATGAATTTATGATTGGAAACTGATTCCCAGCTTGTTCTTGCAGCCTTCAAAAACAGCAGTATAGTTCCTCAAGTGTTGAAAAACAGATGGGATAATTGTTTAGCTTTAACAAGACAAATGACTTTTTTTTGTCCACATATTTTTAGGTAATGTTTGTGCCGATAAGATAGCCTCTTATGGGATTTCCATAATTGGTTTAGTTTGGTGGGATCTTATTCCTTCGTTTATTGTTAAGGACTTTTTTAAAAATAGGAATAGATTATCTAGTTATAGATTTAGATAATTCTTTCATGGATAAGATTTATGCCCCCCCCATGTTTTTGTATTCTTGCTTTATTTTTTAATAATTTTATGGCGTGCTGCAGATGATTGTTAAAGGTAGGGGTGACAACCTAGTTAGGATGCCTACCTTTATAGTAATGTTTTAGCATGCCCTTTTGTTTAAAAACAAAAAAAATCAGGTTCGTCCCTCCGTTAATATGGACTATAATGACATTAAGTTGGTAATGTCAAGGATGCATTTGAAACTAAGTGAATAATATCAGAGATGCATTTGCTAACGGAACCAAATGGAGGGACGAACCTAATTAACATTTTGCAATTCCAAGGATCATTTTGGAATATTGATAATGTGAGGAATTAAATTAATACGACCCTACAATTTTAGGGACTAAATTACTCAAAAATTATTTTTGACTTCTTATTAAACTAGTTTTATGTAGTACTGTTTATAGAAATTTACAGCTTGTTTGCTTTTTTTTTTTTTTTTTTCCAAGTTTCTGTCTTTTTTACTTGTTTTCATTAATAATTGTAAAATTGTTACATTATTTTCATTGTGTTTTTTATATATTTTCAAAGATTTATGAAGGAAACAGTAAAAACAACCAAAATGTGTAATAATTTTTTCCTTATAAATCTTTGGAAACAGAAAATATAATGAAAATAATGTGACACTTTTACAATATATTAATGAAAACAATAAACTAAAAACAAGCAAACATGCCCTTATTTAAAGTTTTGAACAATCAATAAGCCTTCCTCAAAATCAATTTTGTTATTAATCACAAAACAGAACCACTTTTAGAAGTGAGTTTTAGTTGAAATGCTAACGAAACAATTACAGTTACCGTAAGAATTGAATGTGAAAGACTCCAAATATGAAGAAGAAAAAATGAAGAGCATGCACACACACAAAAAAATGAGCAAATTACCAACCCACAATGGTGAGTCAGATGATAAGCAAATTTTAACATAGAAGTTGAGAAGCTCCTATAATTACAATATATAAGGTGTCTTTGTCCATTTTTATTCGATTCTAGACTCACTTTGATTCAGATATCATCCCGGCCTAGCCACAAAGTACTATTAGAGATTCAGTTATTGAGTTAGTTAAGAGTTAGTTTCGTTGTAACTATTTCTGTTAGTTCAGTTATTCTAACAGTCGGTGTATATATAAACACTTGTAATGATGTATTATTCATATCGATTCATTAATGAGACTAACGAGCACAATGCTCTTCTCTGCAACTTCCTTTTTCTCTCTTGTTCATCTCTTTAAGATTCTCTAATCTAACATGGTATCATTCGCATTCCACTTCTACATTACTCTCTGATTCTTCTTCTCCGGGTAGCTTTGGTTCTTCTTTGTTTCTTGTTCACGACCTTCGATTTCCTCTTCTCAGAACTTGAATTCGTCGTCTCTCATGGAAGATTTTCACAATCCCGACTTCTTGCATACTTCCGATCACCCTGGTCTCATGCTTGTTTCTCACCTCCTCAATGGTGATAACTACGATTCTTGGCGTCGTGTGATGGAGATTGCTCTCGGTGCCAAGAATAAGTATGGATTTGTCGATGGATCCAATGTTGCACCTCTCGCAGATGATCGTTAGTACTCTCTTTGGCGTCGCAACAACCAAATCGTCATTTCTTGAGAACACATTGATAAGCAACTTGCTTGTGCACTGCAAACCTCTCAGGCATCCAAGCAAAACAATGGCAAGAAGGACAAGCCTGTATGTGCTCATTGTGGAGTTCTTGGCCACACCAAGCAAAAAAGCTTTAAGCTGCATGGTTATCCACCCGGTCATAAGAAATTCAACCACTTTCCCGAGTGTGAATTAGCTCTCTGAAGGAATGGATCCAAATGTTCCGCATCACTAGTAGCAGCAGCTCATTGCCCATATGCAGGCTCAAATGGCTCGCCAAAATACGCAAGATTCTCCTCCTCATGATTCCACCATAGTTAGTTTGTAATTGATTAACAGTGTAATTTTTTTTTTTTTACACTAGAAGTGTATAGCAATTAAATTCAAACTGTTTATAAAAAAAAGCAATTAAATCCAAACTTTTAATCTAAAAATTAAACTACCAATAGTATGCTTAATCACATAACTTTTGGTCCACTTCTGTTTTTCTTTTTTGTCTAAAAATGATATTCATTCATTCAAATTGTTAAAATAATCGAAAACAACACAAATTCAACATCGCTAAAAATCGAAAAGGATGAATCTACGAACAAACTCACAGCACCCAGGTTAATAGCATAAAACGGCAAAATGCCTACAAATGTGACAAAATCAAAGTGATCGGAATACCCATGCCTCCGGATCTGTAACGTTGACGCCCAAGTCTTGATTGAATCTGTAATGGATCGAAGCTGGTCTGCCAATCTGAACCAAATGAACACCGCAACAAGACGGGAAACCAAACAACGCTACACCAAGACGATGAACAAAACAACGCCGCACTCACACGACGAAATCACTGAAAAACACGACAGAAAAATCAGATCTATGAGGAAAAACCACTTATTTAGATAAAAGGAGAGAAAAAACAATGTAGAGGGGTGATTCGAGGCCAAAAATGGCCCAAAATCATCCCCCTCCGGTGGATGAGGAAGAAGGAAGAGAGGAGTAGAGGGAAGGTTAAGAGAGAGAAGCAGCTCTAGGTTGAGAGAGAGAGGCGCTTGTGTTATAATATACAAAATTAGGATTAAAAAATGGAATTTAAAATTTTGAATATATTATAATTAATTTTAAAATATACTGCTAAGGTTTGTTTTAGAAAATTATTTTTGACTTCTTATTAAACTAGTTTATGTAATACTCTTTATAGAAGTTTACGGCTTGTTTGCTTTTATTCGAGTTTGTGTCTTGTTTACCTGTTTTCATTAATAATTGTTACATTATTTTCATTGTGTTTCTTATATATTTTCAAAAATTTGTAATGGAAATAGTAAAAACAAACAAAATGTGTAATAATTTTATCCTTATAAATCTTTGAAAACAGGAAATATAATGAAAATAATATGACATTTTTACAATTATTAATGAAAACAAGAAACTAAAACCAAAGCAAATGTGTCCTTACCTTTCGATTCTAGACTCACTTTGATTCAGGTATCATCTTGGCCTAGCCACAAAGTACTTCTAAAACTCAGTTTCTCAAGTGAGCCTTAAAAAATGTGACTAAGGTACTACATTATTTAAATATCAAGTTATTTAGATTGCTTGATTTAGAAGTACTAATAATGTGACAAATTGATCATGTTAAATATGTTTGAGTTTAATTTCTATGCACTGACAGTGTAAAGTTTTTTACATTGTCAACCAATCACCAATCATGATAGGAAGACTTTTAAGGTAGTTAGGATAAGAATCAAACAAATGTGCTGACGTGGTAATTTATGATTGGATGTCTGTGTAAAAAAGCTTTACACTGTCAGTGTATATAAATTAAACTCATTAAGTTTATATTATTAGAAATGTATGTGCAAATGACTTAAATCAATTTAAAGCCAGATTACGAATACATAAATAACATTTCAATCATCATGCAGGGCCAATGAGGAGGTGCATTCAGAAGAAACATTGGAGGTTGATATGGTTTACAATTGTATGATGATAATTGAGGATGCAAAGAAATGAGAATATTTTTAAAGTAGGTACTTTAGACTTTGAAAATTAATGTAATTAAAATGATTGGGCTGAAAATTTGGAAATATGGTGTCTTACTATCGGTCTGGGGGAATTTTTCATTTATGGATTGATGTACTAATACAATTTGTTGTGTGGAATTTTTTTGGTAAGAAGAAGGTATAAATGTTAGAGACTAAACATGAGAGGTTGTTAGGTGTTTTGATGTCATAGGTTAGAGTACCCTTTGTACTCTCACTCATTGTTATTAAAATCGGACTGGACGACCGGTCAGACAGGAAATTGGACCCATAGTCGGCCCGATCAATTTATGCATTCAAATAGGTGCTGAAGTCATTAAACCGACCTTGAACCGGATTAGACTAACTAACTCGACCCGGTTGAACCTCTTGAGCCCAATCACGCTCTCCAAGGCTTGTTATGTGTTGTCTGATGCCTGTTTTTTGTTGTGTTGTCGCACGCTGTCCAAGTTCCTAAAAGAGCCTGACAGGAAATCAGACCCATAGTCAGTCTGATCAAGTAGTCAGTGCGATTATGCATTCCAATCAATGTTGACGTCATTAAACCGACATTGAACCAGATTGGACCGACTAACTCGGTCCAAAGAACCTCCTGAGCCCACTCACGCTCTCCAAGGCCTGCTATGCGTTGTCCATGTTCCTAAAAGAGCATGCGCTGAAAGCTTAACAAAATTCGAAAAATTCTAGCAAAATGCCTACACAGGGTTCAAACACAATCACTAACCACTAAGAGTAGAAACAAAGCATTGATAACAGTAGGTAAGAGTAGAAACAAAGCATTGATAACAGTAGGTTACCGCTTCTTATTGGTATATTTTATATATATATATATATATATATATATATATATATATATATATATATATATATATATATATATATATATATAACTGGTTCAACCAGTGACTCACTGATTTGACTTATGACTCATTAACTCAATGTTTTGACTGAACCAATGATCGGTCCGGTTTTAGTAATACTACTCTCACTAATACATTTTTTTCTAGGGTCTCACTAATACATTTTGTTTGTTGATAAAAAACAAAGGGGAATACATAAATGACAACTTTATAAATTTTTTTTGAGATTTATCTAAATTAAACCTTTTTTGTTTTTCTTCTACCATTCCTATATCTCTTTTCTTTTATACTTCAATTAAACTGAGAGTTGCCGCTAGAGTTATCAATTCGGGTTGGCCGGACTCATTTAAGTCAAGACAAGTTTTGGATCAGATCATCCAAAATTAGTTCGGATCACTAATTTACTAGCCGGCCCAACCCTCAATGGACTGCATGCCTCACAATAATACTTTTGTCATCGTAACAAAGTTCAAAACATAAAGTAATGCAAAAGAAGTTAGTTCATTGAACTTAGCTTGTACAGAAGGTGCTTTTATCTCTTCGATGCGAGGAGCTCAACTTGCTACTAATGTTCTTTTACTACGAAAGAAATTAATTAAACACGTGCTTTATATAGAAAAAAGATCAGAAAACTGCCGAATTTGAACAACATATCATCTACAAGTTTCTTTTAGCATATTTGCACCGATGGCGTTCTGCTGTTGGCAAGGCTTTATCTTCCGTTATAATTTTTTGGGTGGGTTTTATTGAATATTATTTTGTTTTAGAAAATTAGATAAAATGAATCATTTGATATTTTCTTTGAAAGCCTATAAACTACAAAGTGATCCATTTGGAGCTTGGGAATTATCATGTATGTTCATTAGCCTTAAGCCTAATTGATTAATGCGTTCAATTATGAGGTCATATCTTCAAGTAATGCCTTCTAGATGAAGTGTTGAACTAAGTGCATGTTTGGAACGCCGGCCGAAGCATTGAGAATCACGTTTGGACGTGGTTTTTCAGAAGCTACAATGTGTAGTTTCTGCTATACAAATGCACTTCTGACCATTTGGAATGCATTTCCAAACACCCACTAAGAGTTGGTTTATAGTAATAGACAAATATGTGATATGTAAGTAGGTTCATGGTCACGAATTTAAATCTTACTTCTGCCAATTAATTTTTGGAGGTAAATTGTAAAAGGAATATTTTGGGTAAAACGTACCCTTGATCCGATGGGAGAGGTAAATTAATCAAAATTTGAACAAGCTGACTTAAACACCATCTGAATTAATACTTGATTGACAAAGGTTTAAATTTTAAATCTAAATAATAAAGTCTCACATTTTTTAAATAATAAACTAAGTGAAAATCACATAAATAGACAACACCTATTACTTAACAAGTTAAGTTGTGTTCTTTTGAGTCAGCTCAGTTGGTAATTGCGGGACATGATGATTGTGAGTGCGCGGATTCAAACCTCCACAATGCGTTCTGCTCCTTTCTCATTCCCTACTTCCCTCTCCCCCTCCCCTTGTAAGGCCTATTACAAACCTCCCCATAGACAAACAAAATACAAGTTAAGTTTTTTGTCATGAAGGAGCGTTTGGGCGAATATCTTAATTAATTAAGCGTTTATTTAAAAAGTTTTTTTAAAACAAAATAAATTAAAATAATTTGTTTTCACAAACTTCTCTGATAAGCTTACTGAAATAAGCTAAAAAGAGTGTTGGGGTTCAACAAGAACAATTAGGAATAAAGAACTCTTCTATGCACACAAACCAAAACAAGCAAGCATGAAAGCAACAATGCACATAAACCAGCAACAATAGAACCGAATTCAACAAGATAAAAGGGAAAAGAAAATTGCACACAAGATTTACGTGGTTCGGTCAATGCGACCTAAGTCCTAGAGAGAGAGCATCTTCCACTATGATCAACAAATGAGAGTACACCATGGTTTTCCAATAGAAACCTTCCTCAACCTTATTCTTGATCCTCCATGTGCTTCTCACATGCCTCCAAGAACCCTACATTGTAGTTTCTATCCCTAAGCTCTTCTACCCTCAATGTTCAAGAAAACAATAGAGAACCCTTGGTCCATGCCTACACCATGTCCAAGATGAACATACAACAATTCCCCAAGTATATCTTTCACACTCTATTTTCTCTCAAACCCTTTGATCAGAAACCGAAGATAATTATCTCTATCTCTAATATCAGATTTCTCTCAAGCTCTATTCTTTTCTATGACTCATTGATCATTCATCTTTTTCACCTATTACAAGAGATGTGTATATAGACCTATACAACAATCACTAATAGGTTATAGATGATTCATCAATCCATGTGAAGTCCCTGATCCTTGTGAAGTTTCAATCTGAGTGAATCTTGAAGTTCTCCACCTTCCACAACTGATTTCTTACAGTCTTGGACAAATATGTTATAACAGGTATTCGCCCCGCGAACCAGAGAGCTGAATTTCCTGATGCTCACATTTGCCCCATGAACATAGCTTTGCCTCGCGAATGAACCAGCCCTGTTGCTCGCAGAAAACACTAGTCTCTGTCTCGCCCCATGAAGAATCAATTCGCCCAGCGAATTGCATCATAACAGAACTAAATTTTGAGTCATTCTTCATAATTCTCCCCCTTGACTCTAAATCACAAAACTTCACAATTCTCCATGCTCCACCTTGAATGTAATACTTCACCTTAACTCCAAACCCAAGAATAAGAGATAGACTTATAGTGGTGCTCTCCCACTTTTGGGATTATGCCTCAATGAAACCAACCAAGTCCAAGCCAACGCTTGAACTTTTCCCGAGGTGATGACTTAGTGACATTTTCTTCACTTGAGACTACCAACGCCTTTGCACTTTCATAGTCATCCACAACAATAACAATATCTATAGAATCACGAGAGCTTTGAACATCTTTATTCCTTTTCTTCAAACAATCCTTCTTCAAATGACCCATTTTGCCACAAATGTAACAAGAGCGATCCTTGGACATCTTCCCCTTTGGCCCTTTCTTTTCAATTCTACCTTTTGACACATTCAAGCTTTCACCATTGTCTTTAATCTTCAGCTCTTAATGCTTTTGAAGTTCCTTGGAACGTATTGAGGTTTGCACCTATTCAAGAGTAATGGTTTGATCTTTTCCATACAAAATGGCATACTTGAAATACTCAAAAGACTTTGGAAGGGAGTTGATTAGGAGCAAAGCCTTGTCCTCATCATCAAGCTTTACCTCAATGTTTTCAAGGTCATCAAGAATCTTGTTGAATTCTGCTACTTGCTCCTCTATCGTCCTCGTTTCTGTCGTCTTGAAAGAATAAAGTTGTTGCTTCAAACGCAACTGGTTAGCCAATGATTTTGTCATATACAGCCCTTCCAACTTGACCCACATTGATGCGGCAGTCTTTTCCCTTGCAACTTCCTTTAGTGCCTTATCACCAAGACACAAAATGATTGCACTCCTTGCCTTCTCTATCATATCATCATTTTCTTGTTAAGATAATGATTGAGGCATTTTAGACTCACCCTTCAAAGCTTCTGCAAGTCCTTGCTGTACCAAGATGGCTTCCATCTTGATCTTCCATAACCCGAAATCATTGCTTCCCGAGAACTTTTCAATGTCAAATCTTGTTGCACCCATTTTTCTGCCTTTTCTCAAATGTTGCATGTGCTTCTGTCACAAGAAGAAAAGAACCACAACAACTGACCAATAACAAAGAAAAGAAAATGCACCAAAACTAAAGATTTAGAAGCAATACACCTCTTCTCCTTCTAGCTTTGTTTTCTTTCTTCCCAAAAACAGTAGCTTCAATGTTCTTTCTCTTCGCAAGAACTTTCTTTCTTTTTATTGTTTGGTACCCCGGTGCAAAACCTGAATTCCTTCCTAATTGCCACGGACGGTGCCACTTGTTGGGATTCAACAAGAACAATTAGGAATAAAGAACTCTCCTATGCACATAAACCAAAACAAGCAAGCATGAAAGCAACAATGCACATAAATCAGCAACAATAAAACCGAATTCAACAAGATAAAAGGGAAAAGAAAATTGCACACAAGATTTACGTGGTTCGGTTAATGCGACCTACGTCCACGGGAGAGAGCATTTTCTACTATGATCAACAAATGAGAGTACACCATGGCTTTCCAATAGAAACCTTCCCCAACGTTATTCTTGATCCTCCGTGTGCTTCCCACATGCCTCCAAGAACCCTAGATTGTAGCTTCTATCCCTAAGCTTATCTACCCTCAATGTTCAAGAAAACAATAGAGAACCCTTAGTCCTTGCCTACATCATATCCAAGATGAACTTACAACAATTCCCGAAGCATATCTTTCACACTCTATTTTCTCTCAAACCCTTTGATCCCAAACCAAAGATCACTATCTCTATCTCTAATATCATATTTCTCTCAAGTTCTATTCCTTTCTATGACTCATTGATCATTCCTCTTTTTCACCTATTACAAGAAATGTATATATAAACTTATACAACAATTACTAATTGCCACGGACGGTGCCACTTGTTGGGATTCAACAAGAACAATTAGGAATAAAGAACTCTCCTATGCACATAAACCAAAACAAGCAAGCATGAAAGCAACAATGCACATAAATCAGCAACAATAAAACCGAATTCAACAAGATAAAAGGGAAAAGAAAATTGCACACAAGATTTAAGTGGTTCGGTTAATGCGACCTACGTCCACGGGAGAGAGCATTTTCTACTATGATCAACAAATGAGAGTACACCATGGCTTTCCAATAGAAACCTTCCCCAACGTTATTCTTGATCCTCCGTGTGCTTCCCACATGCCTCCAAGAACCCTAGATTGTAGCTTTCTATCCCTAAGCTTTTCTACCCTCAATGTTCAAGAAAACAATAGAGAACCCTTAGTCCTTGCCTACACCATGTCCAAGATGAACTTACAACAATTCCCGAAGCATATCTTTCACACTCTATTTTCTCTCAAACCCTTTGATCCCAAACCAAAGATCACTATCTCTATCTCTAATATCATATTTCTCTCAAGTTCTATTCCTTTCTATGACTCATTGATCATTCCTCTTTTTCACCTATTACAAGAAATGTATATATAAACTTATACAACAATTACTAACAGGGCCGGCCAAGAAGGAGTGCAAGCTGGGCAGTTGCACAGGGCCTCAAAATTTGGCCCAAAATTTGGGGCCCCAAAATTTATTTGTGGAGTTAAAATTATTAAGAGAAATCTTTTCCAAAAAAAAATAGGACCTATTCATATATTAAGATTTTTGAAAGGCTTCTATTGTTTTTCTAATACAATTATTGGTAGGATTTTGTTAATCTTTTTTACATTTATTGTCCTGAAGTGGACGTTTAAGATTAGAACAATTGTATTTTTTGAAATAATATTTAAGATTATCTTTTTTTTTGAAATAATATTTAATTATTAAAATTGCCTTTTTTTTTATTAAGGTTCCAATTTTTAAGATTAGAACATGGCCCTCAAAATGTTTAAGACGGCCCTGATTACTAATAGGTTATAGATGAGTCATCAATCCATGTGAAGTCCCTGATCCTTGTGAAGTTTCAATCCGAGTGAATCTTGAAGTTCTCCACCTTCCACAACTGATTTCTAATCGTCTTGGACAAACCTGTTATAACAGGTTTCGCCCTGCGAACACTGCTTCGGCCCGCGAACCAGAGAGCTGAATTTTCTGATGCTCACATTCGCCCAACGAACATAGCTTCGCCACGCGAATGAACTTGCCCCGTTGCTCACAAAAAACACTAGTCTCTGTCTCACCCCGCGAAGAATCAATTCGCCCAACGAATTATATCCTAACAGAACTAGATTTTGAGTCATTCTTCACAAAGAGCTTATTGAAAAATCAACTATTTTCATAAGTTATTTGCATAAGTTTATTTTCATATGTTATTCTCATAAATTCAGATAAGTTCTCTGTAAACTCTTTCAAACGCCTCCAAAATCCCTTTAAAATAAAAACTTTAGAAAAATTAGATTCAACTTTCAAAACATTGGGAATAACGGCAAAACAAGCATATGCTAATGTGTAATATTAGAAATTTCATTAGTTGAGCACTCAAACCATATTGTACTCATATTTATATATAATATATTTAATATATTTATTTTAATTATATATAATATAGAATAATATTTAACTATTTTATATTTATAAAATATGTGTTCTACACTGCTACCAGATGTCTAATCTAATAGTATAAAAAATATTATTGAATGCTAAACCACCAACGCAATCCTGGACAACATGGGGATGGTGGGCATGGTGTATTATTGGTGCATGCGTGCGTCACTTTTACTCGACAACCATTGTATTTTGCGTATTATTCTCCGAAAGGAGGGCATAGGAAAGTTCTTGTCTTTTTATTTTTGCACGTCCCTCTCGCAGACACTGAAGCACCCAAAAAACCCCATGCGAATAATTAATATTATTAATTCAGACAGCCGTTGAGAAGAAATCAATTCTTAATTGAAAGAGAAAGTAAAATCATTAAAATGCTGAATCAAATTGTGTTTATATTTATCTTCAATAATATTTTGTGATTATGACAAATTGAAACTGAAAGGGACTTAGAAACTCTTAAACAAACCCTCTTGGATTCAATCAGGATGCATGTGTATGAAAACAATCTTATTCGAAATGGTCGCTACTTAATCGTTTCACTTTATCCCAAAAAATTTATATCTCACATATCAAGTCAAAAAATACTCTAAAAAACCAAAAAAATAACTTCATTTTTTCCGGAGAAGTCTTCATGAGTGCATTTGGATAAAATGCTTCATTAAACACTTATTCAATAAATTTTTTTCAAATAAGCTAAAAACTTTTCATAAATTTCTCTAAGAAGTATTTGTAAAAAGGATTTAATTGATATACACTATCAATATAAAGATTTTTTACACTGTCAATCAATCATAAATTATCACGTCATTCCAAAATAACCGACTCTTATTTTAATCACCTTGAAAACCATTTATATCATGATTGTAAAAAACATTACACTGATAATATATATATCAATTATTTTTTATAAGCAAACAAATATATTGATAAGAGTAAAAGGTACTCCAATCCATACACAAAAAAAAGGAGAAACCAGGAGGAAAGAGGAAAAAAAAAAAAAAAAAGGAGGTCTTGTGGAAAACTCATACTAAGTCTATGTGCACGTGGCTACACACCTCAGTATATATTACTGTTCTTTAAGCAACTTTTAAGGCCAATCTTCAGAATAGAAACTTAGAAAGATGTCAAGGACGTTATGTTTCTCTAGGCAGATCCATGCTCATTTAAATTGCATTGTTTCACACCGTCGGGCAGAATTTGGTTAAAGATAGAATCTGAACGGAGGCATAATGAAAGGAAAGGACCACTTCGCTATTTGGTAAAGGTTTAACAACCCTAAAAAAACAGTACTCAAAGTGATGAAAACTTTCCAACAAATGGATTTCTTTAACCATTTTCCTTCAATGACAATGGATGCAATCCTTTGCTCTTTGCAACAAGGACATCGCAACCCAGGCCAAGACACAGACCAATAAATTACTGAGTGACCCTACCAAAGAAGTGTTCTATCTGCAAGCACCCCTGGGATTGCAAACTATTTGTTTTAGATCCCAACTTTAACCTTTTTGAACTTACTGAATTTTCCTTACCATCCTGCAATACACAAACTTCTGAAGTCAGTTTACCACTTTAATCAATGTCAGCAAAATAATGTGGAAAATATGCCCTTGGGCAGTTGCTATAATACCTTCTGTTTAGTTGAGTACTAATACCCTAAGTTTTCAAATATTTATTGGCCAACAATATTTGAAGGCCACCAAATATAATCAACAAGTGTTTAACAACTCATCAAGATGAGTACTTAGGAGGGAGGGGGGGTTACCAGAGTAAGCCCCCCATGCCCTTATTATACATATACATTAAGGATGAAGAAAAGTAGGCTAACAATTATTTATCAAACTTTATGTGAATGGAGTCATAACAAACATATATATTCTCAAAGATAGAAAGATAATAGAAGATGTAAATCATCAATTTTTGCAGTAATTAAAATTATAGATTGGTCGATAAAACTTATCAAAAACAACAAACATATTCACTGTAAGACAGTATCCATTACTATCAAACAAATCAAGCAAATGTAGATACGATGGAAAACATTTGCAGGCCAGAGAAGGATTCAAGAAAAATACAGGAGTAACAGGACCCACCGAGAAGGTTTGGTTTGAATTCCTTAGAGCTTTAATTCTGCCACCTCTACCATCAGCCCCGACAGTTATCAAATCCCCGTAACTTGAACCTTTAGCAGAAGCTGATTCACTGCTTTTTCCACGCTTGCACCATTTACCCAAGTATCGATGAGTTCCATCAGGACCAAGCAATCCACTAGAAAAGCAGGTGTCTCCTGGAGGTTAAGAAGGAGAAAGAAGGAAATTCAAGCTTTAAATTCTCTCCAGTTTGAAAAATATCTACAGTATATAAGTAGTACCAACTATTAAAAGTACAGTCCAAACCTCAAATAGCGGCATACCTGAATTTGAAAGTGTAAATGGTGACTCCTTTCTAATGTTTACCGTGGGCTGAACTTGTTTAACATCAGTTAGTATTGTCACATCTTCATCCATGACACCAGCAGAAATGTTCGGCATTTCAATGTCAACATCAATTATTGGAGATTCAGCCAAATTGCATTTTCCTTGCATTGCTGTCTCTCTCTTTATGCCAGATGCTGCCTCTGGCTTCGCTAGAGTAGGCTTTCTAAGTGCAACATCATCCCTGTCTTGGTCTTTGCGGTTATGTTTTGAATGTTCAGGTAAAGCTTTAGTTAATTCTGAACCATATTCATCAATTGAGATACAATCTCTATCTTTATCAAAAGACAAGGTAGTTTTACTTCCGCTACCAAAATTCACAGCTTTATTTTCAGTAGCATTTGAGTTCTCTATATTCAAAGATTGTAAAGATTTACTGTCCTTGTTCACAGTCAGATCCTTTCCATATTTGGGTGTCGAAATTTGTTTCCTTTGCTCCTTTAATGAAAAATTGCTAGCTGCCAATGCATCAGAATTAGAATTGATACTATTTTCAAGAGTCCTTGAAAACTTTGTTTTCTTTGAAGCTTTCAGAGACATCAGATATTCATTCTCCGTTACTTCAGCAGCTGTCTCCAGTTCTTGTATCCTTTCCTGACAATGCCCACAAAACTAACAGTTAATGGTCCACAAAACACTGCAACTAATGAGATTATCAACTAGCAAGCACATCATGTGCTTACCTTCAGTTTAATAATCTTCTCCTTAGCCTTCTCTAGCTTTTTACTATAACGAGCCTCACCTCTTCCCAGAAGATTGCACTTGGCCATCAATTCTTTGTAACTCCTATCAGAATAGGTGCAATTATAATTTACAATCCAGGGCGGGGGGAAAAGTTTGAGATAATCAAGCACAAATTTAAGGGCTAAACGCAAATGTTTTGCCTAGTTGCCTACAAAATGCAGAATAGTACCACAAAATCAAAAGACCAAAAACAATTTATTTATTGATTTCAAGTCCATACAGAAACTTTATAAAGTTTCAATTCTAAACACAACCTAGCTTCTTGCCAAACAACAAATCATGATTTGGAGGACAAACCTGTTCCGCAAGACCAGAGATTTTTTTAATGTGTCTATTGTATCTTTACTGTTGGCCCCATTACCCAAAGTGGCAAGCCTCAAAACCTCCTCTTCATCAAGGTTCAGATCAGAAACTCTACGAATAAAAAAAATATATATTAAATATTACATCATAAGAAAAATATGGATAATTCAATGAAAATGCAGCTCCACTCACAATTTTAACGCTGCAAGCTCTTTAGCCAAAGCCATATTTCTTTCTTTCAATCTAAAACACTCCAAAGTTGACTTCTCGAGTTCCTATGTCAACATAAAATCATCCCAAGTTAATTCAGGCTGTAAATAGTTAACTTATTACAAATAAAACAGGAGACTACAAAGTAATTTACCTCCGACTTCATACGAAGCTGAAATTGTATGGTTGCTTTTTCATTCAAGGCCTCATTTTTTAATGCTACATCTATCTTTGCCTGCTCCTTGCAAGCACAAAGCTGAAAGCAGAAACATTTAAGAGCCATTTAGCATTAAAAAAACAATGAAAAAAAATAATATGAATAGTAAATATAAAATACAGATTTCATGTCTGATCGCTATTATTTGGAAGAAGGATGAGAACTTTTATGGAGATATACGTGGTAGCAAGTAAAAGTAATTACCCAGCTAGGATTTAAAGTTTGATGTCACTCAACTAATAATTGATCTGATTGCAAAGATGAATTGGAAAAATTAAATGGAACAAGGTTTGAGTTTGTTCACTTTACTAATTTACTCAATCTTCTGTCAATTTGTTCACAAGGCTTGAATTCCACCACAAGATTTGTTTAATCTGTTCACATGCAGCTAAAAATAACTAGTCACATGAGAAGCATGAATGTTCAATTTCTAATGTGGTACAATTCTAATCATCAGTAATTAATCATTTGTGCGACTATTTGTATAGTATAAAATCATTTGTGCATTACAAATTAGAAAGAACTACTTCCTTTTAAACAAAACATCAATCTTCTAATGCCTTACTTTTCAACCCATAAATTGACAAATCCCAAATACCATTTCCATCCCAAATCTATCAGCAACTAACCAAACCTAAGACATCTCATCTACTCCACAAATATATCAAAACAGAACCCTCAAACAAAATCAAAATTCAAAAAAAAAAAAAAAAAATGTACCTCCTCGGTTATTTCTTCTAATTCCTTTCCTTGCCTCTCCAATTGGGAACTAAGCCCCGAAACTTTGACCTCCAATGTCTTCACTTCTCTGCGTAAAACCCCAGCATCTTCCTGAAAATCAACGGGTTTGTGAGGGGTAACAGCATCATTCACTTCGCCGACCGATTGAAAGTAAAGCCTGCAAGCGTCGTTGGCCTTGCAACTCTGCTTGCAAACGGGGCAAGTGTGCTTCTTAGCTTTCGAAGAGTACTCGAACCATTGCTGCAGACTACAAAAAAAATACCAAATACCCAAAACAGATATAAAGAAAAAGATAAAAACTTTTAAGATTGATTTGTTGAATTAAAGCATGGGAATGGAAATGTTACCAGAGCTCGTGAAAGACGTGGCCGCATATAGATATAGATTGAAGATCTTCGGTAATTGGCTTGAGACCTTCGTAGCAGATGGAGCAAATGGTACCGACGAAGTCACCGACATCCTCCATCATCTCTTTCTCTGAAGCTCTGCTGTTCCGACTATTCTCTGTCTGTCGCGCTCTAATGTCTTTGTTTCCCACACATTTTCCCGAGAAAAAATAGAGTGGGAAAATGGGGGTTAAATTTTCTGAGAGCGGGAAAGAGACAGAACCAAAACAAAAACGGCAGAGGCTTCGTGCATGTCACGTGACGGTCCAATGTGAATTAATTTCGCTGCAGGTAGGGTTAAATCGTAAATAATAATAATAATAATAAAAAGTAACAATTAATAAATGATAAATATAATAATGTATCTAATCTAATCTAACAAAAGACGAAGTGGAAGCGGCGAAGGCTGTGATAGCGAACGTTGAGAAGGAAGAGGAATCGAGAGTTGATGAGTGTATCTCGAAGCAAAACAAGGGTTTTCATGATTGTGCAAGAAATGCAGAAGAAGATGGCTTGGTTTAGTTTGGTTTATATCCGGAGGGAGCAAGGTAGTGAAGAAAGGGGCAATGTCTTGATCTGTCTTGATTCAGCGAGTCTCCTCTCCTCCTCCAATTCTCGAAGAAGTCGGTTTTGCCAACGTCTTTCCATCATACTTCCACTTTGAATTTTTTTATTTTTATTAAATTATATTTTTGGTCATCTATTTTCTTTTTTCTTTTTCTTTTTTTGCATAATTGCACTTTGATTCCGTGAGTCCCTAGATATTATGATTGTGCAATTTTAATCTCTCAGGTTTTAATTGCGTCAATTGGATCCTCAAATATCATAACTATTCAATTTTGGTCCCCCAGATTTCAATTCCTCCAATCGGGTCCTTCAGGTATGACGATTGTGTAATTTTTGTCCCCCAAGGATCACTATAGTGCAGTTTTTAACAATAGTAGCCTATGTAATTCACGTGGGACTGATTTGACACTTAGTGAGGTCAACTTTGTTGCTAACTGGGCATTCTTATGTGGCATCATTGACATCTTACATACTTTAATGATCAAATTCACATCACTAAGTGTCACATACGATGTCAATGATGTCACATAAGAATGCCCAGTGAAAAATCAGTCTCACATGTGCTTCATAGGCAATTGACCTTAAAAATTACACAATCGTGATAATTGGGGGATCAAAATTGCACAATCGTGATACTTGGGGACCCAATTAGTGCAACTGAAACCCGGGGGACCAAAATTTCACAATCATGTTATTTGGGAAACCCAATTTGCGCAATTAAAACCCGAAGGACTAAAATTGTACAATCATTGTACCTGGGGGATTAAAAGTGCAATTAAGCATTTTTTTTAAAAAGTGTCCTTTATTTAATTAGAGTAAAGGTCCGTTTTAGTCCCTGACAATGTTTGAGATATCACTTTTCGTCCCTGAGAAAAAAACTCACCGCATAGTCCCTAACAATGACAAAAGAGGGACACGTTGGTCCCTCTGTTTGTTTTCATCTTAAACATAGCATTAAAGTGCTGATATATACTGTTAGTGTGCCCATGTGTCTATTAAACTCGTTCATATGACGTGTGTTGATGCATCTGGTGGTGCATCTAGTGCATTGCTTGTAATATGTAGGAACTAATGTGTCCCACGATAGAAATTGTCAAGGACTTAATTTGGTTACGTAAATAATAGTTGAGGACTTTATTGGTTTAATGCATAATCATTCTCATGGTCTATTATGCATTAGAGACTATTGTCTAAGCACTTGACATACTAACGATACACATCAGCACACTAATGGCGTGTTCGGGATGGAAGCAAATGGAGGGACTAAAATGTCTCTCTTTTGTTATTCTCGAGAACTATTTGGTGAGTTTTTTTTTTTCAAGGACGAAAAATGGTACCTCAAAAATTGTTGGGGACTTAAATGAGTCTTTACTCATTTAGTTAACATTCTCGATAAGTTGTCAACATTATATCATATTAATCCTCCTTTTTGTCGGATGTATTAAATTTCTATTGTTAATCGTCATAGACCCTCTACTGTCGTCGAAATCTAGGCATCCCCCAGTTTTCCGCTCTCTCCCCCTCTCATTTCTATTATCTGTAAACTCTATGGGTATGTGTTTGGTTTGGTGCAAAGGGATGGAGTAGAGGGGAAATGGAAGGAAACGGGATAATGTTTCATTGTTTAGATAGCTTAAGGCTATATTTGGTTCAAAAGTGGGGAGAGAGAGATTTTAATGACGGGGAAGGGAAGAGAGAAGAGAGATTTAATTAGCTATTGTGTTTGGCTGAGAGGATGAAAAAAGATTGATTTTAATGGAGGGGAGAAAAAATAACTTATTCATGTTTGATTCACAAGGAGATGAGAGAGATTTTAAATCTAATTTACTTTAATACCCGTGCAATTTTAGATTTCAAAAATAGAATTAAGGATATTTTAATCAATATATTAAAAATGTTTTAAACTACCTCCCATCCAAATCCCCCAATATTGGAGGGGAACCGAAATTGGGTGAGATGGGATTTTGCTTTCCTCCATTCCCCGAGTTATGATCCTCTCCATTACTATAGTTTTAGGGGTATAAACATGATAAGGTGACGTAGGGTGGGGTCCAAATATTCTCTATACACCCCAAAACTATAGTAATGGAGCTCCTCATTCCTCTCCCCTCCCCTCCAAAGGTATGTTTATAATCTGCTGTCCATAACTCTTATGGTTAGATGTATATAAAGAGCAAGAGAGAGTTGTTTGTTCGCCTTGATGTGGATCTCGTGGAGTAGGATGACACATTATGACCCCTCAACCCTCGTAAAGTGGGGGAAATGACCTAGATCATGGAGGTTTCTCAACCATTGTGGGAAATATTGTGGAGATATGTTTGTTATCTCTTGATTGGGGGTGTACACGGGTTGGTTTGATCGAGATTGACCCCTCGTTACTAAAATTATTTTTTATGGGTTAGGTCGGGTCGGGTTCGTGCAATCTTTTTGTGAATTTGACCCAAAACCACTCAAACAAGTACGGGTTGATTTGGGAATGATCAATGAGGTCGTAAACTTACATTTTTGTAATTAAAAAATAAAAGTAATAAAATTTAAACATAAAGGTATTTTTGTATTATTAAAATTGAAAAAAAAAATGTCTATGGGACTACGGGTTTAATCATCGGGTTTGCAATTGATAGACCCGTTACTCGAACCAAACCACCTTGGATTTGGTCAAGTCAGATCGGGTCTGATTGAGTAAAAATCTGATTCACATGTATTGAGTTGGGTTGAATAGTCGAGTTGACCGAGTTGGTTCGAACACGTGAACATCCCTATGCATGATGCCAATTAGTTTTCAATTTTAGAGTGAATCCGGTCAAGTTGATCCAAGATCAACTTCGGCTCTGTATATGGGCTTGGATTGAGTGATTATCGAGCTCGGTTACCATGTGCTTGTGAGGGTCACCTCGGCCTGGGAAGTATAAAAATCAAATGAAAATAAAATAAATTTACAAATCTATGAACACCATTAACTAGTAGTACTTCAATTTTGAACTACAATACCCGAAATGCATCTTTAAATTGCACGAGTGTTGGCATCAGCATTGCTTCTTATAACCATTGATTGAACTTTTTATCATTTCACAAACAAGTAATATGCTTGTAGTTAATGATGAAGGACGGCACATACAGAGGCTCAGGGTTCAAAATCAGGTTTGCTCTATTATAGTCCATTAATTACACCCTGCAAGGGAAGAAAATATAAAGTAATCGTCTGCGACGCCTGGAATTGCTCTTGCATGTGGTGGGACGCTTCCTAATCTTCTAGTGTAGCATCTTCCTCCCGATATAATCTGCTACGGGTATCCCCTGGCGTCGTGATATAGATATAGTTAATTCAATTATTTAATAATAATTATAATAATACTAAAGTATTGTAACAATTAGATAATTAAATTAATCATCGATCAATCATATTTTACGATACATCACCTACTTAATATGAATATCACTTAGTACTATTGTAATGTTACCCTGGATTTATTATGATGTCTTACTTATCCATTTCATAAAATGTACCTCTTATTATGATAAGATTAAATATTATTATTTGAATATTCAAAATATAATATTTAAATAATACTATGCTCATATTTATATGTAATATATGTATATACATTTCAGTTTTACAAATAAAATGAGACAATGCCTAATTTCTTTCAGATGGGACATTACAGGTATTAGGAGTGTTAAAAAACATTTTCCTAATAAAATAGCATAGGCTGCATAGCATAGGTATGTGTCACTTGCATGTTCTTCTGCCGAACCCATTATAGTGGCTATTGAAATGGGCCAGTTTCTCCTCTCTACAAACGATACAAATGTTCAGATATTCAATCCCATACGGATGTGGGCTGATTATTTATCTCAATCTTATCTTTCCACTCCCTATGTCAACGCATTAAACTTGAGTCATAGTGCGCTGAATAGCCGTGATGTCTTGATCAATATGAATAACTTGTTGACCAGGAAAATCTTAGTTCATCTAAGAGGCGTTTTTCAAGCATACGGAAGTTCTCTACCTACCACATGCTCCCATATACTAATGTTATGCCCCATCCCAACTCTTAAAACTCAAATAAGCGACCCATTCTGTCCACATAAGCGTAAGAAAATGCAAGTGATCAAGGATATGTTTGGATTGGTTTATAAACAGTTTATTTGGGCTTATCTACTGATATAAGCGCTTATCAGAGTGTTTGAGAGAGCTTATGAAAACATCTTATGACATGTCCGTAAGCTGTTTGCAGTTTATTTTGATAAGCTCTCCAGGATAACTTCTGAAAACAGTTTGACTATATTTTCTCTTTTATTATAGAAATAGCTTATACATAAACGCTTATATAATAAGTGTTTATCCTATAAGCATTTAATTAAATCGTTTACCCAAACAGATCTCATGTGCTTAATCATTATTATTATTATTATTATTATTATTAGACATATAGTTAAGAAAAGGATATTGAGCTAGAGATAACCAAAGGGACTTAAGTGAGATAGAATAAGATGAACAAAGCTCCCAAGTCTAGATGAGTTTAGAAATCGTTATTGAAAAGAATAATGATATTTTTACATTCTTCTGTTACACTTATTTGTATACCTACTTTATGACATTAATCATTTATGCATTGTTGTTTTCAAAGTAAAAAATAATAGAAGATGAATGATTATAAAATAGATATAAAAATATAAAAGGACTAAAAAATTCTTATTTTTCTTATAAAGCTTTTGTTGATCGACTGGTCAGATTATTTTATTGTCTTTCCGCCTTTCCATTTCATATTTATCATTTTTGCGTTAAAATTTAGCGTTGATATACTTTTATTGAATTATATATGTTATTTGAAGATTGAGAATATCATTACGTATATATTACTTTACTTTTATATATTCATTCTAGTGAGTGAGTCATGTTCTAAGTGTTTCAAAAATATTTTTCTTTTTATTGTATCATTGTAAGATTTGTAAAAGGTACATGTTTTGGGATGGTGGTGAGAATAAACTCCAAATTATGAATGAGATGCCAAGTTTGTGATTTTTATCACCAAAACGCAGAAGCAAGGAAGAGGTAGCTTTCACAGTGAAGCAAAAGCTATCGTGCTTTTGACCGCCAAAAGCCATCTCAGACATCCACATGTGGGACTTCTCTCTCTCTCCCTTAAAGCCATTATTATAGATATTCTGATTTTAGACTTCCTCTATAAAAGAAATGGATTTTTTGCGACCATTTTCTTTTTTTTTTTTGGTGGTATGCGACCACTTTCTTAATTGCATAAGATCCTAATCATAAATTACTTTTTGTATAAATAAATATAGAGTTTAATTGTTATGTATTGTCAATATAAAGTTTTTTATATTGTCAATCAATCAGAAATTATGATATGAGTGACTTTAAAGGTAATTAGGATAAAAATCAAACATTTTGATTTATGTGGCAATTTCTGATTGGTTGATTGTATAAAAAATCTTTATACTGACAGTGCATATCAATTAAATCCATAAATATATTAATGTAGAAATAATTATATGAAATTCTAATCATAAATTAATAAATGAAAAAGAAAAAAACACATGCTAAAAAGGTTCACAACTGCCACCAGTATTGTAATTCTTTGCATATTCCTGCACACGTGTCTAACAAAGCAGCTTCCATTCCACGTTCCCACTCGAACTATACATGACTCAGCCTACAAGAACATAACAACAAGTAGCTTGCTATTCCTGCATTCCAAAGCAAAACACTCAATGGTATGCTTAGAATTATAGCTTCTATATCTAGTGCGATGGTACCAACAATCAGTCCAAGGCACGAGACTTGGTAGGTGTGGACAGCGGTCGGGTCCGGTCGGTTTCGGGCCGAAAGACGTAAATCCGATGAAAACCGAAATGCGTAAATCTTGACCCATTGTCATCCGTTTGGGACGACGGTTTTAGCGGGTGGCGGGTTGATCGGGTTAGCGGGTGAACGAGTGGATTGATACAGTTATACATCAAACCCTAGAAATAAATTCAGATTGAAAAAAGTTTTAGATCTTAATCAAAATACATAGATCTAGCTTACACAGAAAAACCAACTTTTAATATTACAACAATCATAATCAATCATTACAGACCAGCAAAAATATTCATCACAAAAATATCAACATAGGGCTTACAGAAGAACATAGATGACAGAAAGAGTGATGAAAACAAAACCGTGAAGATGAGAAGAAAAATTAAATTCAGATGAGAACATAGAACAGATCTGGTGCTTAAACTTTAAAGATCTGGCGCTTGAAACAGATCAAAGATGCCGCACTCGCGAACACCACAGAACAGATCTGACAAACTTCGGGTTATAGATCTACCGTGACCATTCATTTGCAGCGGTCTGCTCGCCTCCCATTTGCAGCGGTCTGCTTGCCAGATCGAGCTTTTCAGCGTCGAGGACAGATGCATCGGAAGCAGATCTGGAGGTCACTATTTACAGAGATCTAGAGGCTGAGAGCTGAGAGAGAACGAGAGAGTCAGGAGGCAAGAGAGGCAGTTGGACGAGGGAGATAGTGAGCGACGAAAAGAGAGAAGCAGGTGGACGAGGGAGAGAGTGAGCAACTAAAAGAGAGAGGCAGGTGGATGAGGGAAAGAGTGAGCGGCGGAAAGAGAGAGAGCTAGGGTTTTCGGCTTCTGAAAAGTGAAAACTGAAATGAAGTAGGGAGAGAGGTTGAGAATAGAGAGAGTGAAGTTGAGACTTGAAAGATACAAAAGAAACACACAATATTATAATCTCAGCCATTAATTGGAGCTGATCCATGCCATTTTAATCAAACGATACACAACTATCCTCGGTCGGGGTCGGATTTCGATGGAATTTGTTTTAACAACCGTACCCGCCCGTCCGCACCCGTTTAAAACTGAAACCCTGCAACCGATGACCCGTGACCCGCCCGTACCCGTCCATCTGCTTTCATCTTCTATCGGGTTTCTCGGTTTTCGGTCGGCCCACGTAAAATTGTCCAGCCCTAGGACTTGGAGAAGAGACTTCGAGGACCTCCGGCATGACCAAGGATTATTAGTTAGAATCCAGTCCGTTTCTCAAAAGAAATGAAAGCTTCATTTAGGAGAAGATAAACATAAAGGAGAGATTTGTATCTCCAACTCTTTTTATTATTTAAAAATTTTTAAATCATTAAAATCATTTGTGTCTATCTCTCTCCTAAATAGAGTCCTCCATTTCTTATAGCTGCAGCTGAATCAATAACTAATAAACTATTTTATAAGTGATAAGTTAATTTTTAATTGAAAGCTTATAATTAATAAGTGAAAAATTAGCTAATTAAATTTAAAACATTGGATAAAATTAGTTATTGAGCTAACTTATAAATATAAAATGACATAAAAAGATACGTTTATATAATTTTTATATAAATTCTGTTTTAGTCTTTGACTAAGTATCCCCATAAGCAAACTGCGAGACTAACACTCGGGTCAAGGGTGGTGGTTAGGTAAAGCCTTCTCCAAAGTGACGACTCCAGGATTCAAACCCCTCACATTAAAGATAAAGGATGTCTAAGGTCGCAGTCTACTTCCACTACGACCAACCTCTATCGAGTAAATTCATTTAAAATTGTAATCAAAACTTTATAATTAGAATATTAATTTTCAATATTTAAAAATAGAAATAATATTTATGAGGTGCCTTAAATATGACATGGATTTAAATATTTAAACTTTATAAATAGGTCACCTCGGGTCGGAGTCCCTTTTAAATATTTATTAATAGTCCAATTTCACTATGACATATTTATACGATTTTTTTATATAAATTTTTTTTTATGAGGTAGAGGATGGGTAAAGTAGGAATTTCGTTAAAATAATAAGGATAAATATAAAAGAAAAGTTAATAAGATATAAGATAAATGGACTAGCTTAAGTTAATGAGATAAACTTATTTACCAAACACCTTTACTTTGGTCAAATAAATTTATAAGCTAGTTAAATAAGCTATAAGTTAGCTTATTAGACTTATCAAATAGAACATTAGTTTACAGGAATTGAAAGTGGTTAAATGTAGTTTACTTGTGTGTTTGGTTGAGCGTTTGATATGTTGGAGGTAGCTATACAAAGCTATATATACAACCCAAAAATAGAATTAACAATAATTGTTAATTGTTGACAAAAAATAGGAAAGGAAACACAACATGCATTTGTTGTCAAAACGTGTGCTAAAAATGGGAGCTTGTGCACCTATAAATACCACACTCGTTAGGTGATTAAATTCATTCCAAACACGAAAGAAAATTAAGGCTTTGAGAGAAAAGATTAATGAGAGAAAATCTCAATTTTTTGGGTGTAATTGGGTTGTGGATTGTGAGTGGTTGTGAGTGTTTTATACACTTTGTATATTTTCCTTTTCAGTGATATATTTGCAGCAGCCCGAAGATGTAGGCATAATTGGCTGAACTCCGTTATCAATTTGTGTGTTATTATTTGCATTTATTTCGCTTTCATAAAACTGATTATAGGAAAAATTGCGTAATTTTCCTAACATGTTAAACGTGATTTTGAATGATTGATTTTGTAAAGGTTAACTTTTAAGTTTGAAATGGAGTGATTTATGTTTGAATGTTTTTATTTTGAAAGCAAGTTTGATATAAAACTTAGTGTAAAATTTTCAAACCAATGTAAAAGCTACTTTCTGTCGCTTCTAGTGATAACACGATTTTATGTAGCTTACAATCATGTCTTCATTTGGTTAACTATTAATTTTTGGCTATTAATAGGATTGATTCTTATGAATTGTTGATTACTTTTGCAAACTCTTGAGAGCGGACCAAGTTGGAGCGTAATTGGAGCAAAATTGCACCTTTTGGGGAAATAAATTGGACCAATTCAGAGTTGTAGCATGAGACACACTTGTGTCTTCTGATAGAAACAGTCATGTCATCGCAAAACTAGATGATTTCTCCCTTGAAGCTCGACACAACTATCTCTCCTAATAGACAAGTTGTGTCTCCCATACGTTGACATTGTCTGATCAAGAGACACAATTGTATCTCCTATAAGCTAAGCAAATTGGAAAGAGACACAACTGTGTCTCATTTAGATGTAGTCACGTCTATTCTAATTATGTTGAAAACTAAAATTTACCCCTCATTAAGTATAAATAGGATTAAAAATCTCTTGAGACAGAATCTTTGATACGATCATGTAAAGCATTCAAAGAGGATTCTCCTACTTCCACAATGGAATGAAGCCACCTGGTTAGGACCTTGTAATAAAAATAGATTAGTTTGTAATGAAAGTAGTTTAGGACTTTGTAATAAAAGTGATTTTACAATTAAGCACTTTAGGATAGCTTAAACACTTGGACTTAGGATGATTAGGCCATTTTGGGCTATCAAGCCCAACAAGCACAACCTTAGTGGCCAATTAGCAAATCCCAGTCAAACCTACCTCACTGTTTCGACTGTATCTGAAGTTCTAGACATCCGATTGCGATGATCTTGGATGCGTTGGAAAGATAAGAGGATTCTCTACAACTTTTACTTTAGAACTCAAGACTAGACTCGGAGTGTATCATGCCTAAAAATGGACTGCAAGTTTAGAACGCTGCTCTGATCGGATTTGACTTAGTTAAGCTTGTAAATTGGGCTTAAGTGTTCCAAGCCCATTAGGACCTAGAAAGGTGCCATCATGATTAAGCTAGATGAGCTTTCCCTCCATTTATTTCAAACAAATAGGTTCATTGTACTCAAAATTTGGAACTAATGAATCATTTTTGGAATTCTCCAACTTGTGAGTTAAGAGCTTCTCCTCTTAGCAAGTTCTAGCTTGAACTTTTAATTCTTATCTTGAAGAATCCTCTTTAAATGGCGAACACAATATAGGCTTATCAATCAATCTCCATCTCTATGGATTGAGTGTGACGCCTATCATCTTCTTCTAATTCCCTTCCCCTTCATCTCTTCCCTTTCTTTTTGCATTCTTGCAATTTACTTCTTGCATAGGTTCGACCATAGTCCTCTTGGCCTAGGATCCATTTTCGGTATTTAAATTTCTGTAATTTAGTTAATGCAATTCCTCTACCTTTTTGATCGTTGATCTCACTTGAGGTCTTGATCATCCCTTGAGTCTTTTACTTTCCTAATTGAATGCGGCAATTTCATATAAGAATTCACAAATTTACTCAAATGAAGATCCTACTATGTTTGATCTACATCAATCTTCCACACTGTTTTGAGAGCGTTGACATTGCTTAGAGTCTTTTACACCATTGGAAGGATTCAGGAACTAAGGAAGGCGCATGAAGAGTCGGAGTTAAGATCGCTTTTCTAAAAGGGGTTCTTTTTCTATATTTCTTCATGTACCTTTTTATGGATTTGGTTTTCTCTTCTTCTATGGATTGCTAAATATCATAACTAGGGTTTTGGTGGATCTTGTTACTTAAAACCTTTGGTTTAATGAATATTTTGGTCCCCGCAAATAGGGGGAGATTTGGTTTTAGTCCCTCAAAAAAAATTTCTTAGGTTCTGGTTCCTAAACCTTTTAAAACTTTGAAATTCGTCCTTGTTGTTAGGGTACCTCCATTAAGTGATGATGTAGCAAACAGAGTGTCACGTTATCAGTGCCACGTGTAAAAAAATATTAACTTTAGGTTTAATGAACTTTTTAGTCCCTACAAAGTGGATGAGTTTTGGTTTTGGTCCCTACAATTTTTTTCGTTGGTTTCAGTCCCTATAAGTTCCAGAATTTTGGTTTTAGTCCCTGTCGTTAATGTCCATCTGTCAAGTGCTGACGTGGCTAACGGTGCGCCACGTCAGTACTGTCACGTAGGCTAATTTAATAATTTTTAATGCCACGTAAGATTAGATTTAATAAAGTTTTTAGTCCCTACAACGTGTATGAGTTTTGGTTTTGGTCCCTAAAATTTTTTTCATTGGTTTTGATCCCTGAAAGTTTTGGAACTTTAGTTTTAGTCCCTGAAAGTTCCAGAATTTTGGTTTTAGTCCCTGTCATTTGTTTTCATCCGTTAAGTGCTATCGTTTGCTAATGGCACGCCACGTCAGCGCTGCCATGTTTGTGGATGAATTTTGGAAAAATAATTTCACTTACCTTCCAATTAGGGCAAGTCTAAAATTATCCGTTCAGATTCTTCTTGCTCTTGGATGTCATGAGCTTCAAACAATCTCCACAATCATAAACCCTATCACGGTATTGGAGATTTAAGTAAATGACTCGGGGTTTTCTAATCAAGTTGGCTTATCGGGATAGTCTTGGTGATGGGAAGGGGAAGAACGAGAAAACAAAGAAGAAGTTGGATGAACGAAACACGAGAAATGAGCTTCTTCCGAAGCACGCGAAGGAAGTTGACGGAGTTGGAAACGCGAAGAAAAACGTGGCGTGCCATTAGCAAACGATAGCACTTCACAGATGAAAATAAACGACAGGGACTAAAAGCAAAGTTCTGAAACTTTCAGGGACAAAAACCAAAGTTCTGGAACTTTCAGGGGTCAAAACCAATAAAAAAAAATTTAGGGACCAAAACCAAAACTCGTACATTTTGCAGGGAATAAAAACTTCATTAAATCTAATCTTACGTGTCATTAAAAATTATTAAATTAGCCTACGTGGCAGTGCTGCCGTGGCGCACCGTTAGTCACGTTAGCACTTGACGGATGGACACTAACGACAAGGACTAAAACCTAAATTTTGGAACTTATAAGGACCGAAACCAACGAAAAAAAATTGTAGGGACCAAAACCAAAACTCATCCACTTTGTAGGGACTAAAAAGTTCATTAAACCCTTTCCCAAAATTCATCCCCAAACATGCCAGCGCTGACGTGGCGTGCCATTAGCAAACGATAGCACTTAACGGATGAAAACAAATGACAGGGACTAAAACCAAAGTTCTATAACTTTCAGGGACTAAAACCAAAGTTCTAGAACTTTCAGGGATCAAAACCAACGAAAAAAAATTTAGGGACCAAAACCAAAACTCATATACTTTGTAGGGACTAAAAACTTCATCAAATTTAATCCTACGTGGCATTAAAAATTATTAAATTAGCCTACGTGGCAGTGCTAACGTGGCGCACCGTTCGTCACGTCAGCACTTGACGGATGGATACTAACGACAGGGACTAAAGCCAAAATTTTGGAACTTATAGGGACTGAAACCAATGAAAAAAATTGTAGGGACCAAAGCCAAAACCCGTCCACTTTATAAGGACTAAAAAGTTCATTAAACCGTAATTTTAAATTCCAAAATTTTTTTAAACTATTTTGTGGTACCTGCAAAGTTCATCAATTTTGGTTTTAGTCCCTGTAAATTTTTTTCTTAGAATTTTGCCCCTGTAATTTTAACGTTTTTTGTAAATAGTCCCTACAATCAGATTTCTCTGTTAATTGCTGACGTGACAAACAGAACACCACGTCGATGCCATGTCCAGAAATTGGATGCTTATAGTTTCGTTCAATTTGGATACATATACTAAAAGTTATGCAATACAATTTATAAGTTGTTAGCAACCAGATTCTACAGAAATCCAACGGTGTTCTAGCTACTACGGGGAACATTCGTGCATATAAAATTTCTAACAATTTTATCAGACTTAGATGATGATGTTAGCTTTAATTCTAATATGGTTCCAGTCAATTCAGACAATTATAGAGGAAGATATGCATCCCACAAGGTAAGAACTATTTACAAAAAAAATTGAGATTATAAGGACGAAATCCTAAGAATATTATTTTACAGAGACTAAAACCAGAATTGGTGAACTTTGCAAGGACCAAAAGCTTATTTTAAAAAATTGATAGAATTAAAAATTAATATTTTTGTACACGTGACATTGATGACGTGGCACTTCGTCTGCCACATTATCACTTATAGGAGGTACTCTAACGATAGAAACAAATTTCAACTTTTTAAAATGTTTAGGGACCAAAACCTATGAAAATTTTTTGGAGGGACAAAAACAAAATTTTGTCCCATTTGTAGGGACCAAAATATTTATTAAACATAAAACATTTTTTTCCTAATTTAATATGATCTTATGATTATACTTTCATATAGATTATTCTATTGCTTTAATTCGTGTTAAAATTTGATCACCCTTTGCATGTTTGAGTTAATTAATTGACCAGCGTCGGTGCCGCAATTAATTAGCGAACATATAGAGTAATCAGATTTAAAATTAATGCATGACCAAACTTTAATCCTAGTCTTACAATCAAGTTAATCAACCTCTCTGTGCTTTATGCTTTCTCTGAATTTGAATTTCTTACATGACCAAATAAGGAATTATTTTAGGGAAAATAATGTTAGCAAGTCATGACCATTGATTGTTAATAGAATTAGTTGAGGGATTGGTGTATGTGAGTTAATTCAGAAGTCATAAAGAATAAGGAATGCTTGTAAAAAAAAGAATAAGTAATATGGAAGTAATGGTATGTTTGGGTATAAAAATAAGTAGGAAGGAAAGCTTAGGATGGATAAAAGTAGAAGAGAAGAGAAAATAAGAAGAGAATAGGTAAATTTTTAGATTGTTTGGATTGAAAGAAAAAAGAAAAGTGGTAGAAACGAAAGAAAAGTTAAGTTTTGATATAAAGACATTTTTATCCTTATAACAATAATGATAAATTCATTTGATTCTTGAAATTATAAAAGGGAAAGGTTGACATACCACAAAATTTTCTCTTCTCCTGTAGAAATCTCTTCAAAAGTGAAGAAACTTTTTTTTGGTTCCACTTAAAAAACTTCTTTCCTCACATACTTCTTTGTTGATCCAAACGGTGGAAGTTACATTTTTCCACTCAACTTCCCTCTCCCCAACTTCTTGCCTTCCAAACGATGTATAAATGTACAAGTGAAACCTTGACCCTAGACTCTCTCAATCTTGAATGCGTCTAAAATTCATTTTGTTGCTACTTTACTTTGATTTGTCTAGATAACATAAAACTCTTTTTAATCTAGTAATTATTAATTATTCCTTGTGGGTACGACATGTAGAACTCAAATCCTTTATTACTATTGCGATATCATACCCTCGCTCTTAAGTATGTTTTTAACGCAATATCTAGTAAAACCGAGGTTTAAAGGCAAAACCAATTTTATTTGAAAATAACCAAACATCTCTATTTTTTTACTAAAATCATGTTTAATAAAGGACAAAATCAATACCGATATTTTTCACTGTCAAACCAAATACACTTTAAATGTGACAGAAGTTGCACAATAACGCTTTTTTTTTTTGATGGATCACAATAACGTTCTTTATATAAACTGTAAGTGGTGATTGTAAAGACTACTGAAAATTCATATATGAGAAACTGTGTAGATTCCTTGCCCTTAGACACGAAGTGAGGGAAAGTGTTTGTGTGAGTGCTTGTGTGTTTTCTAAAGTGAAGAAGCATTCTGTGGGTGCCAAAAGGATTGCTTATAAAAGTTTGAAAAACATAAAGCTTCTAAAAAGTGAGATCATTTTTAAAGTAAATAAATAAAGAAGTTTTCATCATTGATTTAATAAAATATATAAAAATTTGAACCCATTAAATCATTTAATAATAAAAATCTTTTCACTCATTCACTATAAAAAGAATCTCCTTTTAGAGGAATTTTATCCTAACCCTATGTTTGATAGAAGGGAAAAAGGGAGGAAGGAAAACGGAAGGAAAATAATATTTTTCATTGTTTGGTTATATAAGAAAAAGGGAAGGAAAGAGAAGAGATATGGATCCCACATCAAAAAGTGATTCCTCCCAAAGAGTGAAAAGTGGGTTAAAATTACATTTACACCACTAACTTATTTATTACATCTATTTTTATATAAGAATATTTACATGATTTCACAAATATGTTTTTCTTTCCTTTCACTTTCTATACAATCAAAGAAGAGAAAAAAAAGTTTTAGTTTTCTTTCCTTTCATTTTCTCTCACACCAAACACCTAAACAATCATCTCATTTTTTATTCTTTTTCCCTCCTTTTCCTTTCTTTCCTTCCCTTTCTTTCTTCTCATTTTCTTTCCGTAACCAAACATATTCTAAAAGTTTTGAGCCAAAGAGTTATACTGCATAGAGATGCCAAAATGCGAGTCCCTCACTCATCCTTCCTTCTCACCAAAAAAGAAAAGGCACTTATTTTATGTATGTGATAGAGAATAATAAATGTGTAATATGCATCATCCTTATCTCTCTCACTTGACTTTGTGAAATGTCCACTTTTCTCTTTCTATATATACTTGTCTTTTCCCACTTATTGCATCTTATCATTTCTCTCTCCTCACAAAAAGTCAGCGCCTTCTTTTGTCTCTCTCTCTCGATAGAGGCGGCAGCAGCAGCAGAAGGTGCAGAAGAACAGACATTTGCAGAGCTTGTCTCTTCGGTTATGGAGGAGGATTGGGATCTCCACGCTGTGGTGAGAGGCTGCGCCACCATTACCTCCACCACCTCCACCACCACCACCACCACTACATCCTCTGTATCTTCTTCCTCTGGTTTTGGGACTTGTTACAAACCTGCAGCTTCCTGTGGCTTTGAACAAGCATGCCAATCTTTACCCCTTTCAAACCCTCTTGAAGCAAAAAGTTCCATTGAAGAACTGCATGAGCTTTGCAAGCCTTTCATTCTCAAATCACAGCCTCCACCCTCCTTGCAAACCTCTTCTCCACTCTCTTCCTTCTCTTATTCTTCTTCATCCAAATCAACTCAGACACAGGAAAAACAACAGCAGCACCCTCATCATGCTGGTTCTGTCACTACCCCACGATCTAAAAGAAGGTAAATTGAGCTTGTTTTTCTTTTGACAATTGGAAAGGAATCAGATACCCTCCAAAACCAAAAAAGATCTTGAATTTAGACTTGTTATAGCTCTTAAAAACCATGCCTTTATTAATGATTTGTGGGTTAAAAAAAAATGCATGTTAAAAATGCATGTTTTCTCAATTACAGGAAGAATCAACTTAAGAAAGTTTGTCAAGTGGCAGCTGAGAATCTCTCCTCAGATATATGGGCATGGAGGAAATATGGGCAGAAACCCATTAAAGGGTCACCATATCCAAGGTTAGCCTTCAAGATTTCTAACTTGCTTTTCATAGAGAGTAAAAAACAAAAGATAAGGTAAAGTTTTGAACTTTAAGGCTTAACTAAGCTTGGTTTGTTATGTGATTAACAGGGGATATTACAGATGTAGCAGCTCAAAAGGGTGCTTAGCTAGGAAACAAGTGGAGAGGAACAGATCTGAGCCAACAATGTTCATAGTCACCTACACTGGGGAGCACAACCACCCTGCTCCCACTCATAGAAACTCTCTTGCTGGCTCCACACGCCAGAAGCCACCGACATCTCAAACAGCCACTGCTGAAGACTCTGACAAAGCCCTGACAAAACCAATTTCTCCTGAGACCTCAGGGGTGGAAGAAGAGGTTGAATTTGCACCCCCGAGTGCGAAGTCAGAGAGCAAAGAGGATATGGAAGAGTTGATGAATGATGATGAGGAAGAAAATGAATTTGGGTTGCCAGATATGGTGCTAACCGATGATTTCTTTGAAGGTTTAGATGAACTGACAGGGTCTGTTGCAGCAGCCAGTGGAGACTGCTTTGTTGATGATCCCTTTTCAGCTAGTGTTGCTCTTCCTACTTGAGTGGCCAATAATGCTGCCACTGCCGCTGGTGGTAGCTGACTCAGTGGTTTTCATGATTTTCATTACAGAGAATAAGAACTTCTTTTTTGGGGTAGAGGAACTGATACATTTTAGAGGAATCTTAACTAGAGATGCTTTGTGAAGGGGAAGAAAAGTTCTTCCCAAAGTATAGTAATTAGGTAAATTAGGCAATGAATCTTTGTTAATCTTAATGATTGTTAGCCATTTTCCTGTTAGTGTAAATCAATTCATTTCGACAGCTTTGTTTGTCCATGTTATTTGTGAAGTTCATTGTATTTAAAATTGGTTGTGATAAATTAACTAGCACTTTGCATTGACTTTTTTTTGGCAATGATTATTAATATTGTGCGATAAGGGCTCACAATGTTGAGTAGTTATTCCAATAGTACTATGCTCAACCACAAATAGCTCTTGACCCCTTTTTGACATAAGGATTAAGGTAAGTAAGGAATTAGGTTCGAATCAAGCATATGCATTTTAATTTATCGCATGGTATCTGACTTTTTTATGTTTTGTTCAGTAAGAGGCAAAGTATTTCACGTCTGCCACATGTCATCCCCAGTAAGAGCCACGTTACCGTGAATTTAACATGCCAGTCTCACCAATAAGTTGTCACTTTTGTGCCATTTGCTTGGCTCCAAATAAAGCACAATGCATCTCATCCCTAGTTTAACGTGTCAACTTGCCAAACTTGTCTGAGACAGAAAAAAGAAAAAAATTGATAATGAAAGTGTAAATCAATAAGACATCTGAGAGCAATACGAATCAAAACAAGCTTTAGGAGTGAACTTATTTCATATAATAATTCATTCTTAATCAATTGACTTCCACAATTTAAAGTGATCCTATCCAAACCCAATGGAAGAGAGATTTATTTGGTCAATAGGAGCCCACTTTCTGGGAGGTTGACAGACAAAGTGCATAAACAAAAAACAAAACAAAATCGGTTTCCAACATTTTGCTTTGTTACAATGCTTCAAAACTTGTCTTGGGTTTCTATGACGTTTCCATATACAATGTTGGACAACAAAAAATGTTTCAGTAACATTCCAAGAAAAATTGGAGAGAAGAAAAAACAAGAATAGCAATTAAAGTAACCTGCCCTAACCTATATATCTATCAGACAACTGCTGAACTTCTGTTCAATTATGTTCCTTCAATTGTTGTACCATTGAAGAAGATGAAGGACATCAAATGAAAAAAGAAGGATGAATCTGTAGTTACTAAATTATCACTTTGTTGGGTTTCCTTCACCAATTGATCTGGCTGTATTCATCTTCTGAACAGCATCAGAAGCTGCAGATGCTGCCTTGTCTAAACCCAACCTTTGCAACTCATTTAAGAAACCATAAGCATCTGTTTCACTGATTTTATATGGGCTATGGTGAGCATCAGGAAATGAACCATTTATCACATCTTCCTTATACTCCAATAAGGCTTTATTGATCACATCTCCAACACGAGCATACTGCTTACAAAACTTTGGAGTAACCTGCAAAAGATTGGTCATCTTAACTTTAGCAATGAATCTTATAATGATGGAAATAAAAACAGAATAATATTTGCTAGAAATACCTTTGCATGGTGGGGATGTTGTAGCATACCAAGCAGGCAAGCAGATCATAGTAAACTTGCACATGTGCGAACAATTTATTAGAACAGAAAGCCCAGCACACCACTACTTCATGAAGAATAAATGCCTTCAAGTAAAGCATTGGTCATGTGTTTTTAGCTAAACAAAATTAGTGCCGTTAATCTAGGCCACTCATCTCTTACTAAAAGTACATCTCAGTAGTAGAATATTAGCTAAGAGGCCAGTTAGACCAACTGACCTGTGCACTGCAAAAGGGTCCAGCCCCAATTCCAATAGTAGGAATTTGAAGGGCTGCTGTTGTCGCGGAAGCCACAGGTGCAGGCACTCATTCTAGAACAACAGAAAAGCACCCTGCTTCTTGCAAAGCCAATACTGTCTCTACAACCTACACAGACTTATTCCTTTTAGGATGACAATAAAATTATTCAAATGCCACAAAGAATGCATGAGAGAAAGTTAGACCTTGACAGCACTAGCAACATTCTTTCACTGAGGTTAAAATCCCCCAAAAACACTCATTGCCTGGGGGGTAAGCCCTGCATGCCCCGACACTGCTATTCCAGCTTCAACAATAGCCTTTGCTGCAACAATTCTAGAGGAAGACCCTCCTTCCAATTTTATGGCATCCATTCCCCCTTCCTTTAAAATACGGACTGCAGTATCAACTGCCTGCTTATAATAGAAACAGAAGCATTTAAAAGTTAAAACCATTGCACACATGAAAGGAGTTCATCAGTAAAACAGAAACACATGTCCTTATTCCTAACATTATTTTCCCCCACAGTGGTCGGGCTCACCACTAAGTTGTCACTTTTGTGCCATTTGCTTGGCTCCAAATAAAGCACAATGCATCTCATCCCTAGTTTAACGTGTCAATTCGCCAAACTTGCCTGAGCCAGAAAAAAGAAAAAAAGATAATGGAAGTGTATATTATAAAAAGAACATCAATTCATTTAATTTAAAACGAGTTTTAAATTTGCTATAACCATTGATTCATTCATACACTTGGGCGAAAAGGAAAATAACTTTGTTCTATTTTCTCAGCTCCTTTTTCCTTTTGTCAGAATAGTTCATTTGATGCTGCAATCAAAGCAAGAGTTTAGGGAAGCCTATAAGGGGAAAATGTCAAGAAGTTAATTGCTCACCAAGCATTTCACAAATTGTAAACCAAGTAGCAATGGCGGTTGAATACTAGCTGATGTTGCACAAGAGATCGAGGCAAGCTGAAAACAAGGCTTAGAGCATCAATGATCTGTCATTGTTTGTTCTTATTACAATTAATCTTATTGGCAAATAACTAGCCAAACTTCAATAAGAAAACATCTTATTAATTGAAGGCCAAAGAAAATAAAAACCCGTTGACAACACATCCCAAGTAAAAAGCTGTTAAAACACATTCCAAGCATGTTTACCCTGCACTGCACCTCAACATTTTGGTGATCTTATGAGTGAATGAAGGAGACATGGCTTCTTTGTAAGAAGGGAATCTAACCCCTACAAAACAATTGCACTGATAAAAGGGAATCTATCTCCTACAAAACCATTGCAGCTGCCCCCCTTAGCCCACAAAAAGGTTCGCCAATGATGCTGTACAAGAGGAAACCTTATACCCTTGGACAAAATGTTTCAGTTTTTCTATTTCGCCCACGGCAGAAAGCCATTCAGTAAGAATCTCCATGGTTATATAGTCAGGACTGCAAGCATCTTCAATCATTTTGTCCATAAGTACAAATGCTATGGGCAACATGTTCTTATTCTGAACCCCTTTGAGAATAGAATTATACGTCGTCGTATTAGGCCTAACTCCCCTTACTTTCATGTCATCCATCAAAGAAAGAGCCCTTTTTACATCATTATTCTTGCACAGAGCATCTATTAAGATGTTGTATATCACAGTGTTGGGAGGAACCTTAGATGTAGAGCACATCTCCCCAAAAATCTTCATGGCCTTGTCAACATTATTCTTTAAACAAAATGCATGTATCAGTGCCCCATAAGTGACAACAGAGGGCTCAAGACCCTCTTTAATCATCTTTTTCATCACCTTACCGGCAGTTGCGAAATCCCCAGCCTTGGCAAGGTATGAAATCAGTGTGTTGTAGGTGACAGTATCAGGCCTAACTCCATCTTCTTCCATTTCTTGAAGCATTTCATAAACTCTTTCCAGCTTCTTCTTCTTACAGAATCCACTGATCAGGACATTATAGCAAGCTGTATCAAGACCGTATCCTGCCTGTTTCAATTTTGACACAACAAGGCTGGCATCATCCATCCTCCCAGCAATGCTCAAACCAGATATCAAACTGTAGTAAACAATTGCATCCGGAGAGCATCCAGAACTGAACATCTCATCAAAATATTGCATGGCTTTATCAATATTGTTCACACCACAGAAGGCTGATATTAGCGCGGTGTAAGTAGCAGCATTTCCTTTCAGGCCCTTCCCTTTCATCTCGTTGAAAAACTCAACTGCACTACAGACCCTCCCATGTTTGCACATACCATTAACCAATGTATTGAGGGTAACCACACTTGGCTGTACTCCTTCTGCAATCATCTGATTATACAGCTCGCGTGCATTATCAATGTTCCCGGCTTTGCAGAACCCATCAATCAAGCAATTATATGTAACCGTGTTTGGCCTATGTTTACCTTTTGTTTTCATCTCTTCCAACAAACTCAATCCATCTTCTTCCCTCCCAACTTTACAAAGTCCATCAATCAAAGTATTAAACAAGACCACATCGGGTTCAACACCAAACCTATTACTTTCTCCTTTGCCTCTCAACTTATCAAACACCTCTAATGCTTCATCAATCCTTCTAGCCTTGCACAAATGATTAACAAGAATCCCAAAGGTTATGACACTGGGCCGTATCTTCATTTCTTCCATCTCTGCCAACAGTTCATTCATCCTCTGAATGTCTCTTTCCCTTCCCAGCCCAGCTAACATCGCATTACACGATGGAGCTTCAACTGCACCATCCAATTTCATCACACTATGCAAAAGCTCCCACGCGATACCGTTCTTCCGTTTCCCACACAGCTTGGTGATCAGTTGCGTGAGCTCGAAGGTATCAGGGAAAACTCCATGTTCACCTAGCCTGGTAACCAACCCCACAATTTCCTCATCAGAAACTCTTCGTCCGTGCCCCTCCCTCTTCACCAACTCACCAAAAACAATCTTACCAGTAAAATCATTGGGTGGAAACTCAACATTCGGTTCAAGCATTTCATCAAGCACATGAAGTGCATCTTTGACCCGACCCGATTTCAACAACACCCTTAACAACCCATTGCAAATTCGGGTACTTTTCGACGACGGGTCGAGCTCCTTGAACAAAAGAATCGAGTCATCGATCATTTGGGCACTCTCAAAGCATTGCTGAAGAATAGAAGCCGATTGGGGAGTCAGAGGGATGGTCGAAAGTTTTGATTTACGGTACTTGAGAAGGTTGAGAAGGTTGTTTTGCGAATTGGGGTGTCCTTGGAACAACGAAGAGAGGGAAGAGTGTTGTGTTTGTGTAACGAGTTCGAGAGCGCCTTGGAAGACGTGAGAGAGAGAAGGGTGGTTTGGTGGTGCATTGTCTGTGAGGTATTGGAGAAAGTGGAGGACTTTGGAAGAGGAACCCAAGCGGAGAGAGATTTGGTGAAAGTGGTGAGAGGAGAGAGGTGAGTCGTTGAAGAGAAGGGTGTTCAGCTTATGGGAGTTCCACTGGTTCTTGTTGTGGGGTTGGAGAAGTTTTATGACTCGGTTTACGATCATTTCGGGGGAGTCGTGGACGGAGACGGTGGAGCTGTGGCGAAGCGTGGACGGTAATAGGTGGTGGCGGCGGCGGCGGAGGAGGAGTTTAGATTGTGGCAACATTATTGTTGAGGCACGCGGTGGAGTGTTGTTGTTGCCTCCAATTTGAGTTTACTTTTCTATGCTTCCAAACCAAAATCTCACACGCAACAGAGAAATATTATAGGTGAGGGAGTCGACGGCGGAGGTATGAATTTGGAAAGGAATGTTCGTGGGGTTTAAAATAAAAATTAATAATTATTATGAGGTTTAAAAATAATTACGATAAATTTTGTTGATAAATAAGGTGTGGGGGGGGGGGGGGGATTTGGATTCTCTACCGGAAAGGTATAATGACTTTCTTAGAACCAACATGCGGGGAGCCAACCAACACATCTGGGAGACTAAAATCACTCTACCTTTACGAAAGGTAGAGAACTCAAATTTGTAGGAAGGGAGCAATGAGACTCATCTGAACCGATGAACACTTATACCTATAAGTGTTGTGCTGCTAAACACTCCCCCCACAAGAGGTTGGCTGGTTGAATTTTTTGGTTTTTCACGATATCTTTGTGCGAAGCTATAGAGATTAATCCCTCGAACCGAATAGGATTACAATGACGATAAAATTCTCCCTTAAGAGTTCATATGTTGCTGCATTCCCAAAGCTAGGATTCAAATTCGAGATCATTGATTAAGTTGGAAAAAACCCGTATCATCTTATCCAAACGCTCTTGGATGTTGGTTGGTTGAGTTTATCCACATTATTTGATAACCAATCATAGTTATAATATTTTATTATAAAATTAAAATTGATTAACAAAAACAATATGAATAAATAATTAAGAATTCCAATAACATTCCCCAGGCTTCATAAGGCCGTTCCTTGAAATTTCTTTAAAGGTCTCGAGAGCTCTATTCATAATGAGATAATGTTTTAATTTGCAACAGTCAAAGAAAAGTTATTTAAATAGGGTTAGTATAATCACAAATCACATCAAAACCCACTAGGTTTCTAAATCATAAGGCATCTGAGAGCAATAGGAATCAAAACAAGTTTTAGGAATGAATTTATTTCATATATAAATTCAAACTCTAAATCATTTGACTTCCACTATTTAAAGTGCTCCAAACACAACGGAGGAGAGATTATTTGGTCACTAGGAGCCACTTTCTGGAAGGTGGACAGATTAAGTGCATAAATAATAAAAACAAAAAACAAAAAAAAATCGGTTTCCAACATTTTGCTCTGTTACAATGCTTCAAAACAGGATTTCTTTTGGTAACCTTGCCTTAGGTTTCTTCAATGTTTCCATATACAACGTTGGACAACAAAAAATGTTTCCGTAACATATCAAGAAAAACTGGTGTCATTTGACCTTGATGGCCAAAAGGAGAAAAGTAAAAACAAGAAAAAGAATGGAAGTAACCTGCCCTATGAAAATGGCATCACCTATCAATCAATCTATCTATCTATCTCTGAGTCAACTGCTCAACTTCTGTTCAATCATGTTCCTTCAATGGTTGTATCATTGAAGAAGATGAAGGACATCAAATGAAAAAAGGACATCATTGAATTATCACTTTGTTGGGTTTCCTTCACCAATTGATCCGGCTGTATTCATCTTCTGAACAGCATCAGAAGCTGCAGATGCTGCCTTGTCTAAACCCAACCTTTGCAACTCATTTAAGAAACCATTAGCATCTGTTTCACTGATTTTATATGGGCTATGGTGAGCATCAGGAAATGAACCATTTATCACATCTTCTTTATACTCCAATAACGCTTTATTGATGACATCTCCAACACGGGCATACTGCTTACAAAACTTTGGAGTAACCTGCAAAATATTGGTCGTCTTAACTTTAGCAATGAATCTTATGATGATGGAAAATAAAAACAGAATCACATTTGTTAGAAATACCTTTGCATGGTGGGGATGTTGTAGCATACCAAGCAGATCGTGGTAAACTAGCACCTACACAAACAATAAAGCAAAATTAGAAATCAATTATACCTTAACTCTGAACCATTCAATAAAGGAAGGAAGATCAAGATAAACTAGCAAATGGCTTAGTATTTATAAGAGGTAAAAGAACTCATGCTGTACAGAAGTGCACGAAATAATTTCACAAAATATATATAGGTTGCTTATTTGGGAAATGTAACTGTTACTATGAAGTGAAACATGAGGAAAGGAAAACTAAATTGTTTCTTCTACAAAGATAGATGTGATGGGTAATAATATGCTACTATTCAAATTACAAGGTAAGAAGATTCGAACAGAAGATCATATATAAAGCTTACTGGTAAGTATTAGTCATCCAAGTAACTCATTTGCTCATAAGACAACAACAATTATCTCATTGGCAGATGATAATAAACTATAGGGATGAAAATCATTTAACTGCTTGCAAATACATCACTCAATAAGTGAAAACCCAAGTGATATACCCTATTAATCTCCTAGTCTTCTAAGAAATCCTAGGCTTTCCCAAAAGATCTCCTTCCTTTCTTCCCCAAAATAAATGTGTAAAATTGCAAACCCACAAATAATGCTCTGTTTATAGTGTTTGGATTCGTGGCAAATTCCCCTTCAACGCGCTTTTGGCCAGTAAAAGCAGCTATTAGTTGCTTCGCAAACCCACGTCCAGTGCGTTTTGGACGTGGGTCCAAACACCTACTTAATTATCTCAAATGAATTGAGGGATAATCAAATTAGAAATTCCATCCATCGCTACAGTCTACATGTAGTCAAGGCCAATCTTAACATCTTCTCCAACTCAATATATATCTATCTACATACATATGAAAGCAAAAACATTATTTGACAGACAATTTATCAGAACAGAAAGCCCAGCACACCACAACTTGATGAAGAATAAATGCCTTCAAGTAAAGCATTGGTCATGTGTTTTTAGCTAAACAAAATTAGTCGGTTAATCTAGGCCACTCATCTCTTACTAAAAGAACATCTCAGTAATAGAATATTAGCTAAGAGGCGAGTTAGACCAACTGACCTGTCCACTGCAAAAGGGTCCAGCCCCAATTCCAATTGTAGGAATTTGAAGAGCTGCTGTTGTCGCGGAAGCCACAGGTGCAGGCACACATTCTAGAACAACAGCAAAGCACCCTGCTTCTTGCAAAGCCAATGCTGTCTCCACAACCTACACAGACTTATTCCATTTAGGATGACAATAAAATTGTTCAAATGCCACAAAGATTGCATGAGAGAAAGACAGACCTTGACAGCACTAGCAACATTTCTTCCCTGAGGTCTAAATCCCCCTAAAACACTAATTGCCTGGGGAGTCAGTCCTACATGCCCCATCACAGCTATTCCAGCTTCAACAATAGCCTTTGCTGCAACAATTCTAGAAGAAGATCCTCCTTCCAATTTTATGGCATCCATTCCCCCTTCCTTTAAAATACGAACTGCTGCATCAACTGCCTGCTTATAATAGAAAAAGCAACATTTAAAAGTTAAAACCATTGCACACATGAAAAGAGTTCATCAGTAAAAAAAAACAGAAAGACATGTCCCTATTCCTAGCATTATTTTCCCTCACATTTCAATTCTGCCATCATTAAAAGCACACACACACCCTTAACAAATTCCAGATATTGTTCAGCAAACATTGTCTTATAATTAAAAAAAAAAAAACAAACTTTCTCATTAACTTTTGAAGAACTCGGAAATTTTTTTATGTCTACAAATTACCCAACAACAAAAAAAAAACCGGCTCAATGCAGGCTGCTCCCACCTGATAGGTATGAAAGGATAAATGTATGCAACCTTACTCGAGAAACGGAAAGGCTGTTTTCAGGATTTGAACCTGTGATCTCCGTTTCACATCCATGTCACAAGGCAACAATGTTACCCTTGCGCAAGTCTCATCCTCTTACCCAACAACCAAACTGGTGCAAAATCTTTACCAAAAAAAGAAAAGAAAAGAAAAAAAAACCTGAATGGAGCTGGATTCGTAGGACCCAAAAGGCAAATCTCCAACAAGAAGAGGCCTTTTGGCTCCACGAGCGACGGCACGACAATGAACAAGGATTTCATCGATGGTGATAGGAAGCGTTGTGTCGTGTCCGTGAACAACCATAGCTGCTGAGTCCCCAACAAGACAGATATCAATGTCAGCCATGTCTATGTGCACTGCTGATGGGTAATCGTAGGCAGTTACCATCGTGATGGGTTCGGAGTTTCTATGCTTTTGCCTCAACTGGGTCAGCGTCACTCTCTTGTTTGGGGTCTGAGGAGTGGGTCCTGAATACACTGTGTTTTCTGGGATGTTGCTCATGCGCCGAATCTGCCTGAGGATAAGAGTGGAAGAAAGGTTCGTAACTCTCGAAAGAGACTTGAACCTTGCCATTGTACGAGAGAGAATGCGACGTTGTGATCTCTGGAATTGCGCAGATTTGTGAGAAAGAGTAGAACGAAGGTGCAGGCGTTTTGGATGCGCCACCTCCACCCAGGAAATGGTGTTCAATTTTGTTTTGTGTTGGTCCGAATTTTTTATGTTTATTATATTGATTTTGGTTTAATGAACGTTTTTCTCCCCCAAAATTAGCTTATTTTGAATTTTGAATTTAGTCTTTATATTTATATTTTATTTGGTTTTGATATTTGCAAATTAAAAACTTTTAATTTTGACGTTCATAGTTACTCACGATTAAATGTTGATGTGATTAACGGTATATCAGTATTATCACGTGAATTAAATTACTTTTTTGAGGGAAGGTACAAAGTAGTCGGTCAAAATTTTCACCATCCCACTTTTAATCCCTAAAAAAAATAAATTAATTATTTAATTTCTCAAATTTATAAATACGAAATACATTAGTCCCTAAATTTAATTTTAATGTCCATTTATTATCCTACGTGTCCCATTAACCATCTTACTTGGCCCGTAAGTGATCTTGCACGACCTATGAAGAATTTGTATCAAGAAAAATAAATGAAAAGTGAAAGAAATGCATAATTTTAAGATATTTTAGGTTTTTAAATTATGTATGTTTTTTCACTTTTTATTCTTCTTCCACAGAGGTAATTTGTTATTGATCATGCAGTATTACTAATGAATCAAGTAGGATGGTTAATGGGACATATAGGCAAGTAAATGGACGTCGGAACTAAACATAAGGACTAATGTGTCCCATGTTTATAAATTTAAGGAACTAAATGATTAATTTATTTTTTTCAGGAAATAAAAGTGATTCCCCAAAATTTTTGGAATCAATTTAGACCGTCACTATTACCTTTTTTCTTTTTTAATGTCACTTGAGCTGTCACGTGTAATTTGCGACGGTTCTAAGTGGGAGTTAAGGACGGTGTACGCTGAATTATATGATTAGTGATTCTTGCGTCACTTTAAGTTGGTTTTGATACCTGGGTTGAAAATACTTGAAATTGATGATTGAGTTTTTGTGTGAGATTTATCAACCTTCATTTAAGTTTTGCTATATTATATGAAAATATTTTTTTTTTTTTGTTATAAATCACTGTAGTTAGGATCTTTGATCCCTTAATGACATCTCGAATTATCCTACAAGATTCAACCATTTGGATCAAATATGAGACTAATTTTCGAACGTCTACTTAGAGTAGATAATTTACTCTTGATTTTTGTAAGCTCTCAACTAGAATGTCTATCATCAGGATTCGAAGTTGTGTTCTCCTCTTTATGAGGTCGAGATGCTTACCACTTGTTCAACTCTTGATTGTTTACGACTAGATCAACTCTTGATTGATACATGAAATACCTCTGCATTAAGGCTTATGACCTGTTTGTTTTAGATTCGGCAAAGATAAAATCACGTTTGAAAATCATGTTGGGAGAAAGCTTCTCTCACATAGCTTCCAAAATAATTGTATCGGGAAACGTTATTTTCATATTTGCGTTGAAAATAATTTAAACCAAACATGTACGGAATAATTATAGACCTTTTATTTAAGTTTAAAAAAGGGAATTTAAAATATTCTAAAAAGTGAATTTTATTGTGGAACTTTTATATAAATTAGAAGCTATCTTTATATTTGACTTTGACTATAAAAAGTACATTTTTACCTTCTTTTTTTTTTTATCCTCTTTCACAAAAGCTTTTCTGATAAGTTTTAGAAGTTATAATTTCTAAAAAATTTAGCTTTTACTTTTTTGAAGAAGTGTAACCAAATAAACGTATAAGTGTTGAAGGTGATTTTTTATTAAAAATAATTTTTTTTAAAAAAAGTGAAACAAATTGAACCTAAATATAATGATAATTGATAAAATAAGCTTCTTAAAACAAAAGAAATATATAGAAGAGTTAAATATGTTTTTGGTCTTTATAAAATGAGCTAATTTTGGTTTTAGTCGCTGTAATATTTTTTTTTTTATTTTTGTCCCTTTAAAATCTAAAATAATTATTTTTGGTCTCTACAATCATGTTACATCCATTAACTACTTAATGTCCAATAGGAGGTCATATAGTCATCCCAAATGATACCTAATGATCTCTATGGTATTATGTTAGCATATAATTTCCCTAAAATTTTTCTTGAACTCTAAAATGAATTATATTTATCTACCCTAAAATGAATGTTAGGGATTAAAAATAATGATATTAAGTTTTAAAGAGATGAAAATCAAAGAAAGACACTTTACAAGGATTTGAACCAAAATTTGCTCATTTTATATGGACCAAAATTAGTGATTTCATATTTTAAAGGGATCAAAACCAATGAATTTTTTTTACAGAGACCAAATCCAATATTTTCTAGGGACTAAAAACATATTTAACCCTATAAAAAATCATAAATCAAATTTGAAAAAAAAGTATCATTTTCCCTTTTCTTTATTAAACAAAGTCGACAATAACTCCTCTATATTATAGTTTAAAATTGAATTGTCTTGCTTGTCGCCCTTCACAAGCAATTGAGACTAGAGTCTGATGTGGTGCCACGGGATAAACTATTGGTGATTTATTAGTTTATTTGGTAATTTTTGTTGATTGTTTGTGTAAAACATTTTTTTATTGATAATATATATAAATTAAATCCTTCATTAAATAGTGAAAACATTAACAGATTTATTATACAAATTATATGAAGTACATAATGCATGGAAATATGGTTGTCAATTAAGGGGTTTTTAGATTCCATTCAAAGTGATGTTACTAATTTTTCTTTTTAAAAAAAACTTTTGATGCAATTAATTAGAAATGATGCAAATTGTAAACGCCCCACATCATTAGATTTGATTTGAAATGATTGTTCATTTGAATAATGCAAATCATTGGGAGCAATTATTTCTAATCAAATGGGAATTTCAATTTATTTTCGTTTTTTGTGATTTTAATTAATTTTTTATTTTATGATTTTAATAAAAACAAAAAAAAATTAAATTTTTTGGTGACGACACATGACGGTCACTATAATCAAATGTTTGTTTTTTATTATTTAAAGATTTATAGATTCCATTTAAAGTGATATTAATAGTTTTTAAAACAACTTTTGAATGCAATTAATCAGGAACAGTACAAATTTTTAATGATGCAAATTATCAGATTTGATTTGGAATTATTACTCATTTAAATAATACAAATTAGTGAGAGCAATTACTTCTAATTAGATGGGGATTTCAGTTAATTTTTGTTTTCTCTAATTTCAATTATTTTCAATTAATTTTTCCTTTTTATGAGTTTAATAATAACAATAGAAAATCAATTTTTCTAGCGACAACACATGACATAGGACATGTGGCAGTCTCTCCTTGCATAGGGATTGTTTTGTATTATTTAAGATTTATAGATTTTTGGTGTGAACCTATCATCCGATACGAGACTAATATCTTTTGAGGCATAAAATTATAGTAGGTATAATCTCTTTTAACAAAATCTTTTTTATATATACGGTAAGAATCAAATTCCTGACAAATGCTTAAGAAATTAATATATCTATTAAATGTGTGTTTGGAAGAGTTTACAGAAAGCTTATGCGAATAGCTTATTCAAATAAACTTATGTAAATAGTTGATAGAAATAATTTATGATATTCCCATAAGTTCTTTTTAATTTATTTCCATAAGCTTGTCGGAGAAGCTTATGAAAATAAGTTATTTTTAGCTTATTTGAAAAAGAACTTATTGAATAAAGACTTAATTAAACTGTTTATCCAAACGCATCCTAAATGTATTGAAACTCATTTAATATAATATTAGTAAGAGAATTTAATATTTGGTGCTTTCTCTGATATCAATAATAATTTTGGGATAAAAATTATCCGATCCAATCAGAATATATCATTTCAATTAAATAAATTATATTAATAAATTAAATTAAATAATTATCATCATTTGATTAAATAACTTAAATAAAATAAATTATACTTAAAATAGAAGAGAATTCACTTTAATAATAATATATTATTAGTGTAAAATAATTCTTCACATTGTTGCCACGTAAAGTTTTGTCGCGGTGCATATTCTTAAGTCTTATCGTTTTGGCACTCATAACAAGGCGGATATATCAACTGAATTGAAATGACGTGTATCTTTTCTTGGATCGACTTTGATCGCAACAAATTATCAAATTCAAAGATTATTTAGCTCGATTTGGATTGTTTCTTAAAAAAATTCAATCTAATGTGATTTGATTATATATGATTTGGATTGAATCAAGATTCATATTTTATCGATATATCATTATATATTTATATTATATCAAAGAATTAAGATTATAAGTTAAATTGAAAAAAATCTTATATTTATATATGTTTGTTGATATATTCATATAATAACATTTTATACAATATGTCTAAAATAAATAAATATTATCATCTACTTTCATAACATTTTTTTATGTTTGAAATGTTAAAATAGTAAAAAATTATGACAAATCAAACTAATAAGTATTATTAGAAAAAAAAATCAACAAATAAAAAATTAATAATGCAAAAATTAAAATAACCATATATTAAATTTTACATATGCGGTTTGATTTGATTTGCTTCGGTTTTTAAAAAAATAATTCAAAATCAGATCAGATCCGATCGGTTTTCATAAAACAAGATTCAAAAAAATCTACTAAACATCGGTTTTGTTCGATTTTTATTTTTTTTATTGGTTTGCGATTTTATTTTGGATCGATTTAGATATAAATATCCCTATTCATTAGTATAACTGATACATTCCTCAAGAAAAAAGTTGTACTATAAATTTTATTTTTTTAAATTATTTAAAGTTAATAGTAAAAATTCTATTAATAATTCTCTATTAGAAGCAGACATATTGGAATATTATTTTCTCTCGTTCTTATAGAGAAGACAATCGATGTGCAGACTGGTTAGCTAATTGGAGCTTCTATCAAAAGATGGGATCTCACTCTATGGTTGATATGTGTCCTAAACTTGCTAGGCATCTGTTTTATGATTTTTCTGAGGTCTCTTTACCCCGTCTGATTATTGTTTCTAGTTAGTTTTTTTTTTCTGTTGTTTTTGGCTGTTTTAGCCCCTACTCATATATTTTTTTTTTCTTAAAACATGTATTAAGTTATTAACTGTATTATAAAAACATATTAATGTAATCGAAACGATTTGGATCAGATTTGGGATAACTTAGCATTCGATCCAATTGATAAGTGAATGATCAATTCAACTTTAACTAAGGAATTAGTATAGTTGAAAGATTTGGTAAGATAAATCAATACCAGATTTGATATGAAAATGCGATGAATCAACTGGATACCGCTAAACGGAGTCGATGAAATTCAATCCCAATACCTTTAAGTATTTGAATCACAACCTTATAATCTTTGTTTATGTTACAAGTTTTAAAACTAAATCAAATTTCTCTTTACACTTCACTTTAGTATAAAAATAGTTGAATGGCTTGTTAATATTATCAAATCCCTGTAGATACGATCTTGATACACTATATTAGGACGACTATAAGGCTTATTCATTGAAAAGTCATATTACCAATTAATGTTGATCTGATCGAATTTTGCATTTTTTTATGAATCAAAAACTAACAAGTCTGATTGAATCCGATTTGGTTCGGGTCGGATTACCGAATTACCCTATTTTTTTAATTTAATTAAATTTACAAAAATAGTAAATAATTCTTAAAAAACAGGAAAATATAGAAAAATTAATTCACTAACAAAAAAAAATGAACTCTTATAGCAAATTCATAATAGAATAGCATATTCATAAGCAAATTCTTAATCCATAGAAAATTCAGGACCAAATTAATAACATTACACTTTAAAAAATAAAAATATATTAATTTTATATAATTATTGATTATGTTCAGATTGGACAGGTGCAAAAAAATTTAATTCTTTCGATCCGATAAACTGATCCAAACCATCAAAACCCTTTTGGTTCGGATCCACCAAATTCGCAAGTCAAAACCACACATTGTAAATTCTAACCAGCTAAAAACCCATAATCCACCCGTCCTTTTAAGGGAAATGGACAGGGTATTTATCCATAAAAACTTGTTGTTGTAATGTAGTGTAGTTTATTAATAAAAAATATATTTATTAATAAAAAAAATAACAATAGATTTCAGCCTTATAGTAAGAACTGCACAAGTTATAAATACAAGGGATCACTCCCCTTTTCCCTCCCAAAACCGAAACTGTTTAGATCAGGGGAAATTGTTTATTTTTTTGGATAAAAATACAACCATATCACCAAAATAAAACCATAGCTTCTGGCACAATTTTATTCAGAATGATGTTAGCAACTTAGCAAGATGAGAGATAAGCATATATCACATAAATATTAAACATAGAACCAAAATTGAATAGATTCATTTTCATATTCATATTCATTTTTTACATTGATAGAAAAGATGGCGTGCCATAGTTTTAGTTTTAACTGTGGCAATTATCAGAATCAGATTGTGGCATTGGGAAGAGGAACGTTCATGTCTATGCCTAAACCCATCGTTTTCAGATCAGAGCTTCAACCCATGGTTCCGGATCTCTCCCCTGCCCTCGGTTCTTCCTCTTCTTCTCGTCAAAGGGACCTCGTTTTCGTCGTCAATCCTCTAGGTTCTTCTCTCATTTACTGTTTGGCTGCTGAGAAATTTCAAGGGAAAAATATTGTTTTTTGGTTTTTCATTTTCCTTGTTTCTGAGCTGAATGAATGATGGGGTGTTGGAATTAGAATTTACCCATTATTTATTTTTGTGAAAAGTTTGAATTTTTGTAACCTTGGGCTTGGATTGCAGGTGCTAATGGGCGTACGGGTAAAGAGTGGAAGAAGCTACTTCCTTATCTACGGTCTCGCCTTAGCAAAGAATACAATGTGAGTTCATCTTTCTACCGTGTCATAAGTGATTTTTTGTTTGATAATTAAGGGTGCGTTTGCGTAAATCGCTTAATTAAGCGTTTATTCAATAAGTTCTTTTTTAAATAAATTAAAAATAACTTATTTAGACAAGCTTATGAAAATAAGCTAAAAAGAACTTATAGGAGGATCATAAATTATTTTCATAAACTTTTTGTATAAGTTTATTTCGATAAGTTATTCTCATAAACTCTCTATAAGCTCTTCCAAACATATCCTAAATCTGCACATTCAGTTGCATGTGTTCTTATTTGTAAATTCACGGTACACGAGCTTTTTTTGTTTTGTTTCTTGAATAGATATGTGAATCCTTAACTTCCGGCCCTTGTCACGCTATTGACATAACGAGAGAGGTTAGTTTGAAGGGTTGATATGAATTGGTGTTTTTTGTATTGATTATTTGATTTCACCGAGTTATTGAATTGTTTTACTCATGCTATGCAGGCTATAAGGGAGGGGGCTGACGCTGTAATTGCTGTTGGAGGTGATGGAACTCTTCATGAGGTGCAAACTGATTGCATGTTTTTCTCCCAGCTCATATTTGATTAAAAAAATTGCTACGGTATTGACTGATTGACTGATGATATATAATTGGAGGGATTTCTTGTCATTTTTATCGCTACATAATTAAGTTCCCAAGTGAAATAATTGAGAATTTTTCTATCTTATGAAAATGTGTTCAACCAAGCTTACTTTTTGTTCTCCTAGGATTTGTAAAGAGAGAATATGCATGACACGCCACTGTTTTATTATAAGCAGGTTGTTAATGGTTTCTTCTGGGCTGGAAAACCTGTTGCTAGTCAAATTAAAGAGCCTATAAGTTCAACTGCTCTTGGTGTGAGTAATTTCCATCAGAATGCAGTATTTTCAGTTTTACCTCAATGCATGTGGTGTTAGATTCAGTCATCTGTAAAAAAGTTTGCTGAATGGAACTGTGAAAAATATAACTATGTTCTGGCCTTTTGCAGCTCATCCCCTTGGGAACTGGTTCTGATTTTGCGAGAACATTTGGGTGGTTAGTTTTTTGTTCACATCATTCTTCTTCTGCTTCTTATGGAGCTTATTTGCTCTATATTAGCTTATTTGCTCTATATTATTTAAGTGAATGCAAACATCTGCTGTGTCTTTTTCCAGGAAAAATGATCCTCTTGAGGCCATTGAACGCGTTGCTAGAGGTTTACTTCACTCTTTTTTTTTTGGGATGTTTATTTATTGTGTTCTGTTCTAGCTGAGTTATAACTCAATCTAGGAAAAGCTTGGCTCAAAATATGTGTTACTCTATCTGCTTTTAGTTTGTCACTTGAGACATGCTAATGTAGGAGTTTTGTAGGGTTGAGATCAAGGATAGATGTTGGTTTAATCAGTGGAGAAAGTGACGAACATCATTACTTCATAAACGTCGCTGACATCCATTTGTAAGGAGAACTTGTTAATTTCTGATCGAGCTTTCCTACACAAATGACATCTAAATGGCTGCTTGACAAAATTTTGCAGGAGCGCAAAGGCAGGTTTTTACGCTTCTAGGTACAAGAGATTTGGTAACCTGTGTTATGTCATTGGTGCATTGCAGGCCTTCATGGGTCATCATAACCAGGATCTCAGAATCAAGGTCAGTGTAACTAATTTTCCCCTTTTCTGTTGAATGGTCCAAGCAACTTGTCTAAAGTAGTGCTGTATATGCATCAGAAGTGTAGGTTACTTAACATTTTATAATATATGTAAAGTGCAGGTCAATGAAGGTGAGTGGGAGACATGTCCTCAAGTGACGGCCCTTTGCATTGGAAATGCAAAATATTTCGGTGGTGGCATGAAAATTACACCAAATGCGGATCCTCAAAGTGGAAATTTAGAGGTGAAATGTCTTTATATAAAATCATTTTGATGAAGATTATCATCTATTTTTAACAATATGGTGGCTATACCTGTTTCCAAATCCTGCTAATTTTTTATTTTAATATGTTTATAGTTTCATGTAAATTCTGCAGGTTGTGATTCTTCAGAATTTTAAGTGGTATGATTTTCTCCTGAAATTACATAAGCTGTACAACGGGACACATTTGACGGTGAAAAATGTATCTGCGAGAAGGTATAAATATAATCTCTTCCAGAGAATGCATTGTACCATTATTCATGGCACCTACTGTTGTTACTTTCTAGTTCTTGATGATTGGTTGCTGAGGTTTAGATGACTAATGAATTTGGATTGCATGGTCTTATCAAATCTGAACATTACATATACTTATGAAATATTGTTGGTGTAAGGTCAATTATATTCTTTTCAAGTCTCCCGTTTAACTATGATCCTACTGATATAGGTGGCCTCAGTAACCTATTTTTATGTTGATGCTCAAATTTAAAGAAAATTTTTCTTGGTTTATGAGTGTGTATATTGTTTTATTTGGAAACAAATTTGTTTGCCCCTGGGATACCTTGAATGCAAAGAATCTCAATTTAGGAGAAATGAGGAAGAAATATCTAGTAAGAATAACTTTTATCCTTGCGTATATTGGAACCTTTCAGTTGATCTTTGAATACTTTATTATTGTGGATGTAGGTTATAATTTGAAAATCTTGGAAAGTGTCTGACAAATTAAGCATTTTGTTCAATTTTGTGAGGTGGTAAAAAACACAACTGTTTAAATATCCGTAATGAACTTTATTGGGTTTGGTTTTCTTGATAATTTATCATGTGCTATATTTTCCAGTTTAATGAAATCTAGTATTTAAGTAATTCTTATTTTCTTTTTTATTTTATTTTGTTTAGGCTTGCTTAGGTTTTTGCTGGTACTCATTCAGAGTGTGTTTTTTTTGTATCCCAGTGTACTTTCTATTGAGGTGGAGGACATTTCAGGCAAGGGTGGTGTTTATATTCAATCTGATGGGGAACATTTGGGATTCCTTCCAAAGAAGATTTGTGTTCTGCCTGCTGCTATTGAGATGATATGCTGATTCAGCTAGAGAATTAACAGGGTCTAGAAAACTGAAAAACTGCAGATTTTCAATTTAACATACAAGGTTATTCATTGAGAATGAAAGTGAAGGTAATGAGATTTCCCCAGTCGTTTACCTCATTTGCCCTCAATTTCAGCACTGGCAAATAGCACATCTCAGAGGCATTTTTTTTGGGTATTTGGGAGATGGGGGAGATGTGTTAGAACTTGAAATTTCTTCATGATTGTATGATGTTTTTGCCTTGTTATTTGCCGGATTCAAGTAGAGGGGGGAAGATTTTGTATCATATGTGTAGGAGTCAGGGTAGGCTGCTTAAGTTTCTTGCAGTGATAGAGTGGTGCCATTTAGTGTTGCATATTGCATATGAGCCTAGTTGTAATATTTAGTCAGCAACATATAATTTATTTATTTACTGTAAAATGCTTCAAAATTAATTCAGTTCAATACCGGTTATCTGTATCTCCAATATTTTTTAAACTATTCGGCTGTACTATAATGTCCACTGTTCATTCTTATAATACTATTGGCTTGAGACATTTTTCCTTCTGTAAGATGGCTTGAGATTTCTTGTGTATGGTATAGGAATCACTTCATACGGTTGATCTGTTTGACTAAAGAAAAGACACAAGATAACCCTTGATTAAAGATTTATGGTATCGTCAGATATGTCCTTAAAAGTTTTTTTTGTCATCAATTAAGTCTTTGAATGATTTAGAATATTGTCACATTGTTATTCTAATGACTTAATTGATGACAAAAAAACTTTAAAGTTAACATTATCTTAAATCTTTAAGAATTTAATTGATGACAAAAAGTTTTTAAGGATCTATTCTAATAATATTATATTGGAGTACTGTATTGAGACTCCTTAGATTTAACTTCACGTGTCTCGTGATTTTTTCACATAATACAACTAGATCAATCCAATAGTTACATATTTATCCCACCAAAATAATTTATCAAAATAACTTAAAGAATGTCAAGATTATATAAGTAAGTGATGATAAGTAAATATATTAATGAGGAGCTCGGAAAGATCAAAAGTGGGATTGGCAATGGTAACTAGTCTATTTGTTTTTTCTTTTTTTATAAAAAATAGAAATTAATAGAACGGGTATTTGCCATTGCCAATTCAAGATGTTATTTTTTTTTATAATCATGTTATAGGTACGGAATATTTATTATCATTAATTAATAGTGATTAATCTCCTTCAGTTAACCTGTTGGACACACAAGGTGAGTTCTTCCCTTTCAATCAAGTTCTCTCTCTCTCTCTATATATATAGGAGTCATGATTTGAAATCCTGCCTACTTATTTAAAGTATCTGAATTACTTATTACTTAGACCAACCACGTGTTGGTAGCGACTATTTTTTTTTTGTTGGTAATAAGGCTATTTTATTTGATTACATTGCTAGCTAACTTAAATTGACTATATAATTTTGAAATATGAGTGCAAGTGCATCCCCATCAGAAAAATGAAATAGAGTCCCTTATATTTGTGTGTGGCTATGATTAATTGGAAGGTTAGATATTTAAACAAACCGGGGGTGGGAACTGCTTCTTTCATACCTGCACAGTCACACTCTCACTCACTCCTGTTTTGTCTGATGGCAATGGCAGCTATTGCTTCCTTTGCTTCAGTCAGCAATAACACTCAACACCACAACTCTTTCATCTTTCCACCGAAACACCACCACCCCAGAAAACATAGCTTAAGATTTCGATGCAACGGAACAAACCCGAATCAGGAATCCCAACCCGAGAACAACAATGCAGTTCTCAAGCTCGCATGGTATGCTTCTGAGCTTCTCGGCATTACTGCCTCTGTTTTCCGTTCTCCATCTAATGAGGAAACTCCTCAGAGGCTTCTTGACACCATTGATCGTGCCGCAGTTGTGGAGACTATCAAACAAGACTTTCAAAGGTCGTATTTTGTCACAGGTTTGGCCATACCCTTTGAGTTAATTCCAAATTATTTTCTTTCATTCATGAGACATAAAATTTTATAGATATGATGTATATGATAGGAACTTCCATTCCCAGCGTAGATTTTGTGGAAAAAATTATTCAATGATGTAAGGGTGATATTGACTAACATCGGTTTAAGTTAACTCTTCTCCATATATGTGTGTGGATTTTCTTGCTACAAATTTAACATCTGGTAGATGCATGGCCATCAGTTTATGGTGTGGTCGCCGATCATAGTAGGGGTAACAAATCTTGTGTATATACACGAATTTGCATATTGTTCCGGCCAAAATCCGATTAATCGGAATCTGATCGGAGTTGAATATGTCGAGTACTTCTGAGTATGAATTCTAAGGATCATTTGTGGATATAGCTTGACAGAATAGGTGTATCCTGCTCCTACGTATCCTTTCTAGGAATCAAAGCTAACGTAGTTCTAAGTTAGTTAAATCATCCGAAGGTGCGTCCAATGTACCCCTTTTACTTGTATTTATAGTGTAAGTGTGATAACTGATTAGGAAGTTGTTGATCCCTTAGTGGGATAGTGGGTGGTTATCCCTTAGTAGGGGATAATGGGGTTAGTGCCATTATGGGATGTTCTCCACATGTGTAGCAATTCCTTGATTGTAGGGATGTAGATAAGAACATGATCTCATTCAACTATATATTCTAGTGGTTATCACTATGCATATGGCTAAGATATTATTACTCGGCCTCGATTGTATCGTGTATGGTCGAGTTATATTTCTCAGGCGCGCTAATGTCTTATAGCATTAAATAAGTTCGGTAGCCAACGTTATATTCTCGGTCAGTACAACTTCATTAAGCTCGGTCTTTAATCTCGGCCTTTATGTTAGGCTATTATACTCGGCTGACCCGACCACCATTTTCTGGACAGTACACATATGGTCTTGGCACTATAGAAGATATGTGACGGATGGACGTATGGATAAACCACACTCATCATATTTTGACCCAAAACCTTAAAACGGTAGCATGACTATTGAGAAATTACATTCTGCTATAGAGAGGCAAGTATAATGGTTGAGATTGTTTATGTATGTTCTTCATGTGCATAGGGCAATCACTCATTTTTCTTTTACAGCAGTTGATCTTCAATGTTGTAAATGAGTATTAAAGCCCTTCTTGTAATATGTAAACTCTTCGACCTTGGCTTCTTTTAATCAACTCCAATCGGGATGAAAGTAGATCCCGCTCTAATAGCTCCGAATAAATTAAATACATGCATTAAGATACGAAGGCTTCTTTTTCCACAACAACGAAAGCACTTTTTCTTTGTAGAAGTCTTGGCTAATGATTTTTCGTCTACCTTATCATTCTTTACGGATCCTTTCATTCATTATGTTAGATATAGAAATTCGTGAGATTCTCCAGCTTCTTCAGGGTTTGATGAATTATATAATATGTTGCTTGCTCCCCATAAGTCAGGCAGAGACAATATCACTGCTATAATGTATGCAATTACTGCACCCAAAACATATAAGAGGCCGAGGGTATAGGTTATACTGCACTCAAAAGGCGCATTTTTATTGCTTCCTATCTGATGACTGACATAAAATCAAGCTCATACCAATTGGTATTTTCTAGTTAGTAATTTGGATATATTCAGATGGCTCACATTGGTAACCTTTTCTTCCAACCCTCAGGAGATCTCACACTAAATGCTTATGAAGAGGATTGTGAATTTGCGGATCCTGCAGGCTCCTTTAAAGGGCTTCAGCGTTTCAAAAGGAACTGCACTAATTTTGGATCCCTTCTGGAGAAGTCAAATATGAAGCTTATGAAGTGGGAAGATTTTGAGGTGAGATCAACCTTTGACAGTTCCCTACTGCTTTCCCAAAATTTTGTTTTGCATGTGGCAATCTATAAAATACGGGCCCTAATGGGCCTGTATTAGGTCTTGTAGTAAAACAATTAGAGTTGATTAGTGGCAGTTAGAGTTAGTTACTTGGTTAGGAATTTATAAATAGAAGTAGAAAAGGGAAAAAGACATTGATTCTGATGTATTTTCTAGTACAAGGGAGGTTAGAGAGAGAGTCCCAAGTCTCTCGAATACTTGGGGACTTGTTGTACTATCCATTGTATTTTCTTCTATATCATAATCAGTTTCTATCACAATCCTTGTCAACAAGCAGGTTATGCTGATTCCATTTGCTTCCTACTACACATCTGGCTCTTGAAGCTCGAAAATTTTGACATTTCCATCTTTCAGATTACCTATTGGCTTTATTCAAAAAGCTTAGTAATGTTTAAGCACATGGTTGAATGGTTCCATGACAGGATAAAGGAATTGGCCACTGGCGATTCAGCTGTATCTTGTCATTTCCTTGGAGGCCCATTCTTTCTGGTATGTTTCAAGCCTTTCCACTTATATACCATTGTTTGAACCATTGAAGGCCAAGAGGAAATTGTTTCCTTGCAGGTCTTAAATTACTGGACAAATTTCACAGGAACCTCCTGCTTTTTTTTTCTTTTCTTTTTTATACCATAGGTCGCTAGTTCTCGTAAACATGGGTCAATTTTCTAATAGAGTAAGCTAGCTTATGATTGATAAGCTAATTTTTAGTTGAAAGCTTATAGCTGATAGCTGAAAAGCTAGCTGATTGAATTTGAAGTGTTTGGTAAAATTAGCTATTGAACTAGCTTATAAATGTAAAATGATATAAAAGGACATATTTATGAGAGACATGATAAAGTGAGAATTTCATTAAATTAATAAGGGTAAAAATGAGAAAAAAGTTAATAAGAATATAAGCTATAAGCCATAAATTAAATAAATTAGCTTTATGAAGAAAAGCTATAAGCTAATGAGATAAGCTTGTTTACCAAACACCTGTACTTTGGTCAAACAAGCTTATAAGCTAGTCAAATAAGCTATACGTTAGCTTATTGGATATACTAAACAGAGCCTAAGTGGCAGTTAGTCGTCTTCACAAAAATGCTTCTTCAGCAGTAACAAAGCTGCATGAATTCATACTTACATGCAATGCAATTTGACCATGTTAATATGTGCTGCAGCAACTGGATACACAGAATATTATTTTGATGCACAATCTGGAAAAGTATGCAGGTGAGAAAAATGTTCAATTGTGATGTTGCATGTTCCTACCTTCATAGTGTTATCATTTTGGCATTCATCTAAATATCCACGAAAAATTTTCAGGCATGTGGAGCACTGGAATGTTCCAAAAATGACTTTGTTGAAGCAAATTCTAAGGCCTAGTCGGGGATTTGGCTTAAGAGATTATATGAGTAGGTGGTTGAAAGCTGTGCAGGTGAAGCTTTAAATTACAACGGTTTTGTGACAGTGTCAACATTTTAATATATACCTACATGGCTTGGAAATTTGGGTGCTTGATGCAGCCTGATGAAGATCTGGTGCTACCAATTACTTGGACGAAGGATCAATGTGGATATTCCTTTTTGGCATGCGTTTATTGGTATGAAGAATTAATTTTAGAAGTATATGATGGGAACTCGTGACATGGTAGGAATCTATATATATATATATATATATATATATATATATGGCTTTCAAAATAATTAAGTGTATGAAACATGAAAGGGGCTTTTGTTACAAAAAAATAAAAAATAAAATTGACAAATATATGATTACCAAAAAAAAATGACAAATATCTATTTTTTTTTTTTTTTTTGTATATATAGACATATAGTGACAAATATCTATTTACTTAATATGTTTCTTTACCTCTTGTTACTAAAAAATATTTACTAGGTCGTCACCTAGAAACTTACAAGAAATAATTAGTTGTTTTAACTTTTTCGTTAATATTTTGACATGCATTTTTAATATGAATACTGTGCAACTAGATGAAAAACAATTATGATTTTAGTAAATATTCGAGTTTTCAGTATCTTCATAACAATTCGTGACAATGAGTAACTGGAAATAACAACAATAATAATTATAACAACTACTACTACTAAAATAATAACAAGGATTTGATTGGAATTCATCTTAGGTGTAAATTTTTTTATACTAGTAAGCAATCATAAATTGTTATATCATTAAAAAAGAATGTTTGATTTTTATGGCAACTATCTTAAAAGTTACATATAAGATGATTTGTGATTGATTGACTGTAAAAAAAATTACATTGATAGTATATCAAAAGGATTCTGATTGCTTACAGCAGCAAATTCTGCAGTTGTGCAATCCACAACCATTAGATTTACTTTTCTCATACTCTTCGTCCTTGATTTGCTTTGTCCAAAAAAAAATACAAATGGAGAGAGATACAAATAGAATGTGGGGAATCTTAAATCTGTATCAAAATTAAACTCTCTAATAATAATAGATGGAGTGAGAGAAAGTTTTGGCATCAACCAAGAAAAGAAAAGAATGGCCCCCAAATCACCTTATTACCTGAAAGGTTTTTGCTGCATATATCCCATCATTTACTCATCCACCATCACATTTTTTTTTTCAATTTTTTTATTCCCAAGATATCCCTATCTGAAATACACCCCTTTCCGAATGTGTTCCGACAATTAGTTTCCGGAGTACAAAAAAACTGTATTTCGAAATTTTTCAGGTTTTTTTACTTACCGACATTTAGTTTTCGAAATAAAAAAAAAAAAATGTATTCCGACAAATACAAAAAAATTGTGTTCTGAAATTTTTCAAGTTTTTTGACCTACAGGCATTTAGTTTCTGGAATATAAAAAAAACATGTATGTATTTCGGTAACTAATTTCTGAAATAGAATTTTTTTTTTGTATTCCGGCAACTAATTGCCGGAACACATTTAGAAGGGGTTTTTGGTCTTTTTACCTATAAAAAAAAAAATGAGGAATGGATGTTTAAATGTAAGGATATAGGTAGCAATACCAACCTAGTGAAACCATAAAAAAACTGAGAAGCCCGCTGAATCTTGAAACTTACAAAAAACGGACTTATTATCGGGCCGAATAGTTCAGCCATAAAGGTTTGGTGTAGGAAAATTGGGCTTCACCTGCACGCCTAGTCCTGCTATCCAGAAAAAACGTGAGGCAAAAAGCTAAAAGAAAAGAGAAGAGAAAAAATGAAAAGTAAAATAAAAAATAAAGAACCCTGGCATTGGAGTCACGGTGGTAGTGACGATACTCACTCGCATAGCATCGCAGCAGGTTGCTTTATTGTGTTCCTTGTCCGTGGTCTTCACTGTGCAACAGCTGTCACGAATTGAAGGATATTTATTTGAGGGTATGCTGAGAAACCTCTTTTCTTTCTCCTTCCACCATTCGTTAATTTGCATTGGAATGCTTTTGAATTGACGGTGACATTAACTGTTGCTTTCATTGGGTCCCTTTTGTTTGTGATACCTTCGGGTTCTGCTATAACGTGAAATGAAAGAGGGTTTCGGGCTCAGTATAATGAATCTTTATTGACCTCTTGTTTACATGAACCATTGATGGGGCAGCATAAGCGCGCTATAGTGCCATTTCGCGGCCCGATTCGGTGGTGCGCTTTCCGCGCCGCTAACCGGAAGAGGGTCTGAAAACCCAAATTTACCCCCCACTATTTACTCGTTCCCTCCCTTTTCTTTTTGGGTTTTTTTCGTGATTTCGCCCTCCCCTCCCCTCTCTGAATTAGAATTTTAGGGTGACAGCTCTCACTCTCTCCAGCGTTCCCATTCATTACGCCTCTCTGTTCTGGCGACTTTCAGGAATAATTCCCGGCAATTTTCAGCCTGTTCCGGTGAGCTTCCAAAGTTGCAGCTCCTCTGTTGCGTTTTTCTGCATCTCTTTTTTGGTGCTGTTTTCACTTTTCTTCTGTATTTGTTTTTAATGCTTAAATTAGTTTGGCTTAAACTTATTTGAATTATATTGGATTTGAATGTTAGTAACTATTATTTATCATCGTCTCTTTAATTTTCTGTATTTTTTTTTTTTTTATTTTTGATCATTTATATGTATATAGTATAAATTACTTATATTGTTTCCCTAACCTTTGGTGTAGCGGCCATTCCATTATTCGCTATCCTGCTATAGCGTTTTTGGGGTGGGCCGCGATCCGGAATTGACTACTATGGCTTTAGAATTTCTATAACAGAGAGCACATTCTCTCTCTCTCTATCTATATATATATATCTTTCTCGCCCCCTTTGTATTTGTTAAGCTTCTTTTTGTGTATCTGATGTGGGCTTTTCTTTTTGTGTTTTTGGTGCAACCAGGATGAAGATGTCATTGGTTAGGCCTCTCTTGACAAGGCGAGGATTCAGCACAAGCTCTGAGAAACTTGTTGCTTCTGTGCTCTTTGAGAGGCTGCCAGTCGTCATTCCTAAAATTGACCCTGTGGCTTATGCATTTCAAGAATTCTCGTAAGTCTCTCTACTTTCATTGACTCCTATATCATGCTCTACTTGGGTACGGGTTTGTAGTCGTGGAAGAAATTAGTCCAAGTTTTAAGGAAAAAGATGCTTGCCGCTGCAGGAGGAATTTAGAGAAGGCAAGGATGTAGAGCTTGAAGTGTTGAGCTTAGACTCACCTAAATTTTGTGAATTAGGTGATTTGCAAACTAGGTACAGGATAAAACATCCTGTTGGGGCTGTCATTATTTGTTGTGTTTTTACATCAAGCCAAGCATTAAATACCTTAATTTCTGCCTCTGAAGATTATTTAAGAGAAAAATATGGGGAAAAAACTTTCTCCTGGTTCACAGTCCTATGTCTTCAGTGAATTCTTGTTTGCCCAATTTATAAGAATTTATAGAAATCAAATAATATATGATAATTAAATTTTGAAACTTTCTTGCCTCTTGACCTCTTCTAATTTTTAAAATGGAAAAATGAGGTTAAGGCTTAAAAAATGAGGATTTGCTGTTAATATTTCCTGATCACATGATTGTGCTGTGATTGAATTTGCTTAGCAAACTTGAAGAACCTGTAGTAGCAAAAATTGCTGTTCTTTGTATCTTCTCTTTTGTCCGTTCCATTCTCTTTCTGTTATGGTTGTTCTTCTTGTTATACTTTCTATATTTATTAATTTTTGGGGTTTCGATGGTTAGATTTCGATGGCGGCAGCAATATCAACGCAGATATCCCGATGAATTTCTAGACAAATCTGATGCAAGGTATTAATACTTAAGACTAGGTTTATAATTTAATTATTTTTTGTTATTCGAAATTAATGCCATAGTATAGAGCAAGGGTATATTTATAAGCTTCAAGAAAGAGTTGAAAAGATGAAAAGTAAAATTAAGAACGAAAATAAATGGAAAACTAAGAGTCGTGTATTGAAAAAGAATTTGTGAAACTGATTTTTAATGAAACAAATGTTATGATATTTTCGAACATACTTCTTGTTCCCCCAAAAATTGACTGAGGCATACCCAACAAAAAACTAAATGCTCCACAAGTTGCTTCAAAGAATTGAAATGATGACAAATCTGTTAAGTAGGAAGAAAAAATGATTGGGTTTTGAAAATTCCAATTTCATTGAGGCAAGAGATTGGATTGTCGGAAGTCCATAAAAGGGTCGTAAAAGATTATGTGAAAATATAAGAAATCACAATATTTTATGACAAATGTGCAAAGGCACTTGTCAGCATGGATAGTTTGATATGAGTGAGCATGTGCATATAAATAATTGTAGTAATTTTATATTGAAGTTGGAGTTTGACATTTCTGAATATTTATGAATTGTTTTACTATATTCCTCTCACCGTCAATGATTATGATGCAATGAGCAAAATGTTTGTATTTGTTTCTTTACCTCTCTTTTCTCACACGCATGCATCCATTTATTTAAGAGGTAACACAACTGGCAAAATACAGAGTTCCTTGTTTTCATCTAGTCTGATGTGAAAATCATGTTACTTCCAGGGGAAAAGGTGATTATCAAATTGACTACGTGCCGGCACCACGAGTCACTGAGGCTGACAAAAATAATGATCAAAAGTAAGCACCAATTTGGGTAGACCTGTTACTTGTGTAATTTACAGAAAGAAAATGTTTATTTCAATTTCTGGAATATATGGAGGAAAATGAAATAATGCTATATAAGAGATGTAAACATGTCAAATACCTGATTTTTTCTAACATGTAGTTGTGTACTTGGTTCTAATCTTGTCCCTATCTTCCTTGGGAGTGGGCAAATGTCCATTTTTCTAAGATATGTTAGCTTTTACTAGTTCGAACTGAGAAATTAACCTACATGAGGGCAGGGTAGGCCAATCCTCATCATCTGACTCAGGTAACAGTTAGTCAAAGCTAATATAATTTGAAAGCTAGATATAGAAAGTAGAAACCTATTCAGGCTATTTGCTTATCCTTGTAAACTTTGTTTTAGAACTGAATTTTCCTCCGAACACCAAGCGCAAGGTCATTAAAAAGAGCTGTATGATTTTACATACTCTCTAACTACTTGCCTTTTAGGTCATTACAAAGAGCTCTTGACAGAAGACTCTACCTTCTTCTCTATGGTGATGCATATGGGGCTCCAAGTGGGAAGCCTGTGTGGCATTTTCCAGAGAAAGTTTATGAATCAGAGGACACCATGCGCAAGGTGAACATTGTCTTGATGTGAAGAGTCTGCATTGATATTTTGAAAATATGTGGCTTTCGTCTTCTTATTTCCTTATCTTCTTTCTCCTAATTTTTGAAATTTTGCAGTGTGCAGAGTCTGCATTGACTTCAATCATAGGAGATCTTTCTAATACATATTTTGTTGGAAATGCTCCAATGGCCCACATGGTTGTTAATCCTACAGAAGACCTGTCTGGATCCACATCTTTTAAGGTATATTTATAGGAAATTTTCTGGTACTTCCGTTCTACTATTGGAAGGTTGACATCTTTCAATTGTTTATTTATATCAGCATATCTTAGCATTTTCTGTAAGTGCTTTCATATGCCTTTGCTTCTTGTGGTTATATACCACATGATTTTAAGACTAACCTTTCCAATTCTTCTGTCTTACTTCTCTATGCGGAAATTGATTATAGTTGCTCATTCTTTCCTTGGCTGAAATCTTCTGTCAGAGATTCTTCTTCAAGTCACAAGTAATTGCTAAAAACAAGTTCGACATTGGAAAATGCAAGGATTTTGTTTGGGTGACGAAAGATGAATTGATGGAGTATTTTCCCGAGCAAGCTGAGTTTTTTAACAAGATGATCATTAGCTGATCTCAGTGAAGTACAGTTGTTTAATTAAAATTATTGCAAAATAGTTCTATGAACGACAGTAGAGGACCTTGAAAGAAGATCAGGCTAACATACATTTCTGGGCCCAGCAGAAGGTCTTTGATTTAAAGTTAAATGAGACATCTCAAATTTTGAAGATTTATTATGTAGGACTTAATGGATGCTTGAAGGCTAAAAAATCCCTTTTTTTTTTTTACATCTGTATTTTCTTCTAGTTGTACTGCTATAAATAAGTTGCCATGGTGATTGTGACTTGAGAATACGTTGCCTTATTATGTTGATAGAGTTTCGGTTTGGATATCGCTCTTTCCATTTCACCAATTAGTCTTGTTTTGGAGTCCATAGTAGCACTTTTCTCCTGTCTTGCCTGGATACTTTGCCCATTTCTCAGGTCTTATATTGAAGGGTACTACTAGCAGCCTTTGCAGTTCATTTATATTTTGATAAAAAATTTAATTAAAAGTATTTGTGAATGGAGGTGGTGGTATAGCTAGAAACTTGCTTCTCAGTCAAAAAGAAAACTGATCTATGTATAGAAAATAGAAAAACAATGTGGAGTGAATTATTTGTGAATTGTATACAAAATAAAATCGTATGAATAATGTTTTTTTTAGCACTTGGCTATATGATGTCCTGAATTATTTGTGAAGGACACTGAGGTATACTGCATCTTGTGGTGGAAATGTTGACCGTTGACGTGAGAGGGACGTCGGTTGGAATAGTATGGAAGTAAATCTTATACCAATCTATTGATATCGATGCAGGGAAGAATATTAGAGCTTTCTGTTTATACTTAGCTATTTAGCTAACATTACTGCAGTCAAAAAAAAAAAAAAAAGCTAACATTACTCTAACCTTAAATAATCAAGAAAATCGTTTTGGGTAAGTTATACAATCCTTAAAATATTGTTTCCCGTGTACTTAGATTCGATTTAGTGATTGGAATTTGAAACCTGTATTTTTCCATAATTTGTGTTTTGTTTAGCCATTCAATGTTTTAAAAATATATATTCAAGTTGCATTATCTAAAAGAAATTGTATAACAATTATGGTTGTAAATAATGTGACATCACATGCTCAAGTTTTCTAAAAGAGAAACTCTGAAGTTTCAAAAGAGCATGTAACCAGTCAAAGCTACATGTTCTATTCTATTGGTTGGTAAACACGTGCAAAGAAATTAGATCGAGGAGAGAATTGATGTGTCCTAAACAGAGATGTTCTGGTCAGTTAAAAAAGTACTGACATTATTGGAGATCCATAACAAAGAAATTAAGGAGTCTCTTCTGTAATACTTCTGGTCAGTTCCCTATATCTTGCACCCAATGCTAAACCCAACTAAATTTCAACTACTTCTGTTCAACTGCTCTTTAAGTACGTACTATGACACAAAGGATACGTGATCAATATGCATCTTTCGTTATCACCAATGCATGCTCTCTCAATCTCTTTGTATATGCGTGTCTCCATTGTGTATGTGAGTGGCTGCCCAACCTCTTCTACCTTCCACCGTCTAATTTCTCCTTTTATAAAAATCAACCCCAAAAGCATTCTCATTCTCTCTTCACGCTCCATTCAATTGTCACAATGGAAAGCCACCAAGACCCACCACCACTACCACCATTGTTGCTTCCACCACAAACCTCTTCTCCCTTCATCTTCACCGATCCCTCGCTGCCACCCTCTTCCATGATGCAAAACCCTTTGGTCGACCCTCAAGGCCTGCATGACAATATCGACTGGGTTAATCTTTTCTCTGGAAAAAACAACTTGCTTGGCGATACCAATGCAATGATGGAGTGTGCTTCGTCTTCGTCTTCAACCCCAACGTGTTCTTTGATGGCTGAAAATTATGGAGCTCATGTAATGGATGAAAAGGGAAACAATAAGGTGGAGAAAAGAGGAGGAGGAGGAGGAGGAGGAAGATTGAAGAAGACGAGCCGACCTAGGTTTGCGTTTCAGACGAGAAGTGCAGATGATATTCTGGATGATGGTTACCGCTGGAGGAAATATGGGCAGAAAGCTGTGAAGAACAGCATATATCCCAGGTTTGTAAACAAATATTTTGCATGCATGCTTCGGTAATTTCCTCCTCCAACCTCAAATTCAAAGAAATGGATTTGATGACTTTCATATGTGGTGATTTTGGTGTCTTTAGGCATTTTTTAGAGAGATAAAGATGAGAGAGAAAAATAAGATAAGATGAAAGTGTATCAAATGAAAGAGAAAGAGACAAATGTATTAAAGGTATCAATTCTCAGAGTCACTGAATCCATTTCCCACATTGAAAGGACAAATACCAAAGGAAATAATTAGGAAAATATTTGTAGTTTTTGATGAAGCGATATATATTAGGTCTTTGATTATACTGAAAAATAAAAAATAACATGTTCATATGGAGTCAGATGTATAAATTCTACTCCTGAAATTTAATTAGTACATACTTGAGAAAGGATAGATAATAGTTTTGGAACATGCATTAGTATACAATAATTTCAAACAAAGAAGTAGCACTTTTCGAAGCTCCAATTGGGGTTACCAATATCAAGAAGCGCATTCACTTTCATTAGCTAGAAGATCGAATGTAGTATAGATGGGTAATAGTAATATTAAAATAATGGACGGTGGAATGGTAACAAATAAAAAAAACAAAACAATTTTTTTTATTTATAAAAACAGATAAAAAGAAGATGAAAGTTCAGTCCATTCCTTTTGTGTAGTGTGCTACAAATGATAGATGAATTTAGTGGTGCTAATAAAATTGGGATGACTTTACTTATTGTGATGTCTTTGTATATTACTTTTCTTTGTGCTATCTTTTATTTTTTGTATATGGATTAGAGCACTCCTACCGATCTTTTTAATACAATTTTGGTTATCAAAAAAAAAAAATTATTAGGGATCTTCCCATTAATTCCAAACTGCAGTAGTACACCGAGTATTTTTTGGGACTAACCTCTTCAAGCTGCAAAACAATGGGTACTTTTAGCAGGCCTAACTTCAAAGCAGCATCCTAATTTTGAATCAAGCCCGACTAAAAAAGATTTTACCCACCATGCGCAATTGTCTATTAGGTATTTCACATGTAAAAAACAGTAAAGACAGCTTTTATGAGTGGTATTCAAAGAACTCAATCTCTTAAGAAAACACAAAAGTAGAGTATGCGCAGAAAGGGGCTTTATTCCCTTTTTAAAACTTCTTTCTTGGCTTATGACTACATTTTACTCACACTTAAATTCTTAACAATCTCTATCTGAAGTGTGAGTTCGCATATGCTTTGCGCACCGAAGCCTTTTATATGTTTGTCAAATATGTTGGTAGTATTATTGAACATTGTTTTTCTCCTAGTTCAATATTATTGGGCCATATTTTTCACCTAGTCCCATATCAAATAGATATATTTTTACTTAGGCACTTTATAAGAGTTTTATCTTCTTTTTTTTTTCTCTTTTACTTCTTGGTCAAATCCGGATTTGAGACATTAACTGTCAAATAGGAGGATCTTTAATGGTATTTTATCAGATACTTTCCTTAATGGATTATGGATATATATATAAGGTCTTTACGCCCAAAAATGTGAGTTATTTATTAAGCAATGAGAGGACATATTAACATACATCATATTTGCGACAACCAATTACATTCAATAATATTTTTCTGGCCATGCAAAGTGAGGATAATTTCATCGGAAATGTGTTACTTCTAAACTTGAGATTTTACATTTACACTTGTTGACTATGTGTAAGTTATTCGTTAAGAACTTATATTGGATATCAAAATAGGAATTGATTTTTTTCTTTTATAAGTAAAATGAAATTCAATAAGTAAAGTACAAGAGATATTCTATCCTTTATACAAAGATCAAAACCAAAACTGAGTAAAAAAGAAATACATCTTACAAGACTAATCACTCTCAAAATAAGCAATGGATCTACCTACTTTTGCCCGAAACCAGTCTCATGTACGGACCTTTACCAAATCCAAGAGATGAACCACATCTAACACACAATTATTAAACACAATATCATTTTGCATCAACCATAAAGACCATACTAGTGCATGCCAAAAAATCTAATATACGTTCTTCACTTTCTTACCTCTAAGTAGACCTTATGCTAAAGATAATGATCAGAATCAACTATATGAACCCAGTACGCCCACGGATAAATAGAAGACCATACCTGTACATGGATACTAGACACGAGAAGAAGAGGTGATCTGATCAGTCCTCCGGTGCAGTGTTACAAAAGACACATGATGTCTCATGCAGATTAGTAATGACGTGTCTCCGAAATAAGACAAACTGAGTGGACAATCTAGGACGGAGAAGGCCCCAAAAAAAAAGTCAACACCTTCAAAGGCGCAATAAACTTCCAAACTTCATAAAAATAACCAATTTCTATTTTAGTAACCAATAAAATTTGTTAACCAAAACTTTATATATACATCATTAGCAAATATATGGGAGCTGTAGAATTTCAAGTATAAAAATAATAGAACTCTAATTTCAAGATCTTCATCCACTATCATGGTTTCTTCTAAGTAGCATGTAAATGTATTTTTCTCTCTCAATATTCCAAGCCAATCTCTGTATATATGTTCTTGCATGCACTTGTTTCTACTTTTTTTTTTTTTTTTTGATAAAACAAAAGAATATATTTATATATCGCGCATAAAAGGGTAGGTCAACCTATATATACAGAAAGGAGCTAGGGCCACTGTAAGGAGAATATTGTACCTAACAAAAACACTTGTTTCTACTTTTAAAAGGCATCCTTTTAGGTAGCATGAAATATGTAGATAAGTTAATTGAGAAAATGGAGATAGGTTATAATCTACCTAAACTCTTTAAAAAAATAAACTATATCCTCGTAGTTATTAGTGAAGAAAAGCTATATCATCAATCGTAATTTTTTTTTTTTTTTACTTGTTAATATATCTTATTTTAAAATTTTCATCAAAAATAATATCTTATTTTAAAATGCACCATTTAATTTGAGGCTATTGATAGTGTGATTACTTTGGTTCTTAATTAGTTAATACTAATTAGATAGCTGATGGTTTCGTTCATATTATTTTGCATTATTAACAATGGACAATAAAGAAGCTACTACCGCTGCACGCACCACACATGCAACGTGAAGAAACAGGTGCAAAGGTTATCCAAAGACACAAGCATCGTGGTGACGACTTACGAGGGAATTCACAATCACCCATGCGAGAAGTTGATGGAAACTCTAACTCCTCTTCTGAAGCAAATTCAGTTTCTCTCTAGGTTCTAACGGTGACGTACCCTGCTTCTCTGCTACAGCTACATGCATGCGTGCACTTATATCTCCAATCTCCATCAAGCAAACAAGTTGACTTATGTTCACGCACTTGGTTTTCTAGTTAATGTGATTGAACTCTATGTACACTATACTGTTACTGGTTTGATTGTCAACTTAATTTGTGTATACGAATCAATATCGGTGTGGATGATCATGTTCATGTAATATTAATAAAGCTTTTGTACTTTTATAAAAAAATAAATAAATAAAGCTTTTATACACTTCGCATGTGTTCTACGCTTAACTTTCCAACTTTATTTTAGTGGTTTTCTTGATCATTTGAATAATGTGAAAGTTTGGATATACATACGGTAGTGGTATATACTACTAGATATCCCAAAAGAAGAAGAAAATCTCACGTTAAATGGTTGAATTTCTTTGAGAGATTGTTAAATGATGTGTTTAGGACTGCTGATGTGGAATAGAAAATGTTGCTGAGTCAAATGTTTTAAATTGTTTCTTTGTTAAGTGTTGGTTACGTTTTTATTTGTTTGTTTGTTGTTCAGTTTATGATCGTGGCTTTATCTTAGGAGCATGTTTCTAGTGGGTGGTTATTAGGCTTTACAGTTTTTTTTTTAAAGTTTAAAAGGGTTGTAATATTCAAAAATATATGTGATGAGATTGCAGCTCAGTTTTTCTTCCTTGTTTTGCTCTTTGTTTTCTCTTCCTGTTCAATTATCAACAATTGGTATCTAGAGCTCTCTTCCTAAGGGATCTGTGTGTAAGTTTGACGTGTCATGGAAGTCGACGCTAGTCTTCCCGGAATCGCTCCGACGGTGTTTGATGGAAGCAATTACCATCTTTGGGCAGTACGTATGGAGGCATATTTGGAAGCTTTGGATCTTTGGGAAGCGGTGGAAGAAGACTATCAAATTCCTGTACTTCCGAACAATCCCACCATGGCACAGATAAAAGCGCAAAAGGAAAAGAAGACAAAGAAATCAAAGGCTAAGGCCTGTTTGTTTGCTGCTGTCTCAACCACCATTTTCACTCGAATCATGTCTCTGAAGTCAGCAAAAGAGATATGGGATTATCTCAAGAAAGAATATGAAGGAGATGAAAGAATTAAAGGTATGCAAGTCTTGAACTTAATCAGGGAATTCGAACTTCAAAGAATGAAGGATTCCGAGACGGTCAAAGATTATTCCGACCGGCTTCTCGGTATTGCAAACAATGTGAGGCTTCTAGGATCGGAATTTACTGACTCAAGAATTGTTGAAAAAATTCTTGTAACAGTACCCGAAAGATATGAAGCTACCATCACTACCTTGGAGAATACCAAGGATCTGTCAAAAATTTCTTTGGCAGAATTGCTTAACGCATTGAAGGCACAAGAACAAAGAAGATTGATGAGGGAGGATGCAACAACCGAAGGAGCTTTAGCAGCAAAACAGCAAAACGTGGGTAGAAACAAGAAGGATTTTGATGAAATTGGAGCAGGTTCAACATCAACCAATGCAAAAGAAAAGAATGAAAATCGGAAGAAATCTTATCCACCTTGTCAACATTGCGGAAAGAAAGGCCATCCTCCATTTAGATGTTGGAGAAGACCTGATGCTAAGTGCACGAAGTGTAATCAGATGGGGCATGAAGCTGTTATCTGCAAAAACAGGGATCAACAACATGGTGAAGAGGCAAAGGCTGTTGATCAAGAAGAGAAGGAGGAGGATCACCTGTTCGTTGCTACATGTTTCTCTAGCATCGAATCGAGTGAGAATTGGCTTATTGACAGTGGTTGTACTAACCACATGACACACAACAAGGATCTATTCAGGGAACTAAGCAACACATGCTCATCGAAGGTTCGAGTTGGAAATGGCAACTACATTGCTGTGAAAGGAAAAGGAACAGTTGCAATTTCAACCCACTCAGGTACAAAGTTCATTTCTGATGTGTTGTACGTTCCTGAAATTGATCAAAACTTGTTGAGTGTTGGACAACTAATTGAAAAAGGTTATAAAGTTTTGTTCGAAAACAAAAGCTGTTTGATTAAAGATGCAGATGGCAAAGACATTTTCAGAGTAAAAATGAAAGGGAAAAGCTTTGCTCTAAATCCATTGGAGGAGGAGCAAATTGCTTTTCAAATCAAAGAAAATGTCACTGAGTTGTGGCACAAAAGGCTCGGGCATTATCATCATCAGGGGTTGTTACAGATGAAATTCAAGGACATGGCAAATGATCTTCCAGAACTTGATGACCATATTCCAAACTGCAAGGCATGTCATTTTGGAAAGCAAAGCAGGAGGCCATTTCCAAATGCAACGTGGAGAGCAACAAAGAAGCTGCAATTAATTCATACTGACATTGCAGGCCCACAAAGAACACCTTCTTTGAATGGTAGTCTTTATTATGCTGTATTTATTGATGATTTCACTCGTATGTGTTGGATCTTCTTTCTGAAGTACAAGTCAGAGGTAGCCCAAGTTTTTTGGAACTTCAAAGCTAAAGTTGAGAATGAGAGTGGCTGTAGAATTCAGACTCTTAGATCAGACAATGGCAAGGAGTACACTTCCGAAGCATTTGATCGTTTTTGCGACGAGGCAGGCATCCATCATCAGTTGACCGTTCCATACACTCCACAACAAAATGGAGTTAGTGAGAGACGAAACAGATTTATATTGGAGATGACCCGATGTATGCTGCATGAGAAGAACTTGCCAAAGCAATTTTGGGCGGAGGCAGCAAACACTGCTGTGTTTTTGCAAAATAGGCTTCCCACAAGAGCAGTAAGGGATAAAACACCATTCGAGGCTTGGTATGGTTATAAACCTTCTCTGAATTTCCTTAAAATATTTGGATGTTTGTGCTTCACTCATGTTCCAAAGATCAAGAGAGATAAACTAGATAAAAGAGCACTTCCAGGCATCTTCATTGGATATAGCTCTGTTGCAAAAGCTTATAAAGTTTTTCAGCCAAAAAATGGAAAAATTATTATAAGTAGGGACGTGCACTTTATGGAAGATGAAGAGTGGAACTGGGATGATGCAAAGAAGATGGAGCCAACCGCAAAAGAGCCAAAACTCCAATTTCCTACTTTAGATAAAGCAGATGAAAGCATTGAAGATTGGGAAAATGAAATGGTAGATGACATTCCAGTCAGGGGCACAAGACTACTTTCTGATGTTTACCAGAGATGCAATATTGCTGTTTGTGAACCTACAAATTATGAAGAAGCCAAGATTGATCAGAATTGGATAGCTGCAATGGAGCAGGAGCTGTTCATGATTGATAAAAATAAAACATGGGAGCTTGTTAGTCGACCCAAAAACAGAAAGATAATTGGAGTCAAGTGGGTGTACAGAACCAAACTTAATGCTGATGGTTCAATCAACAAATATAAAGCTAGGCTCGTGGTCAAGGGATACGCTCAAATACCCGGTGTGGACTACTCAGACACCTTCGCACCAGTTGCTAGACTAGACATCATCAGGCTCTTACTTGCTGTTGCAGCACAAAAGAATTGGAAGGTGTTCCAGTTAGATGTCAAGTCAGCATTTTTGAATGGTTTTCTACAGGAGGAGATTTATGTAGAGCAACCAGAAGGCTATGTAAAGGAAGGAGAAGAAGACAAGGTCTATCTTCTTAAAAAGGCACTTTATGGTTTGAAGCAAGCTCCAAGGGCTTGGTATAGCAGAATTGATGAGCACCTGCGTAATTTGGGATTTGCTAGAAGTGTATCTGAATCTACATTATATGTCAAGCACAATGAAACTGATATTCTCATCATCTCACTATATGTGGATGACTTGCTTGTGACAGGAAATAAAGCAAGTATTGTGGAGAAGTTTAAGCAAGAGATGATGGAGGTTTTTGAGATGACAGATCTCGGATTGATGACCTTCTTTCTTGGAATGGAAATTAAACAGAGTGAATATGAGGTCTTCATCTGTCAGAAGAAATATGCGAAGGAGATTTTGAAGAAGTTTAAACTTGAAGACTGCAGAGAAATGAGTACTCCAATGAACTCAAAGGAGAAGCTTTGCAAAGAAGATGGAACAGAGAAGATTGATCAAGCTTATTTTAGAAGCTTGATTGGTTGCTTGATGTATCTCACGGCCACTCGGCCTGACATTTTGAATGCTGTAAGCATTTTGTCTCGGTTTATGCACTGTGCAAGCGAATGGCATCTCAAGGCTGCAAAGAGGGTGCTTCGATATGTGAAAGGCACGAGTGATTTTGGCATTAAATTTACCAGAAGCAAAGAGTTCAAGCTGGTTGGTTTTTCAGACAGCGATTGGGGAGGTTCCGTTGATGATATGAAAAGCACTTCAGGCTACTGTTTCACACTTGGTTATGGTGTTTTCTCTTGGAGCTCGAAAAAACAAGAAATTGTTGCTCAATCCACTGCTGAGGCGGAATTTGTGGCTGCAACTGCTGCTGTTAATCAAGCTTTGTGGCTGAGAAAGATTTTGATTGATCTCAACTTGGAGCAGGATGGAAGCACAAAGATTCTTGTTGACAACCAAGCTGCTATTGCAATCTCTCAAAATCCTGTATTTCACGGGAAAACTAAGCACTTCAACATTAAGTTATTCTTCTTGAGGGAAGTACAAAAAGATGGAGCTATTGCTCTTGTCTACTGCAAAACAGAAGATCAAGTTGCTGATGTCTTCACCAAGCCACTGTCGGTCAGCAAGTTCGAATTTCTGAGATCAGAACTTGGTGTTTGCAGCTCCTAAAGCAAGGAGGAGTGTTAAATGATGTGTTTAGGACTGCTGATGTGGAATAGAAAATGTTGCTGAGTCAAATGTTTTAAATTGTTTCTTTGTTAAGTGTTGGTTACGTTTTTATTTGTTTGTTTGTTGTTCAGTTTATGATCGTGGCTTTATCTTAGGAGCATGTTTCTAGTGGGTGGTTATTAGGCTTTACAGTTTTTTTTTTAAAGTTTAAAAGGGTTGTAATATTCAAAAATATATGTGATGAGATTGCAGCTCAGTTTTTCTTCCTTGTTTTGCTCTTTGTTTTCTCTTCCTGTTCAATTATCAACAGAGATCATAAAACTAGGAATTACAAGTTTGGCAACTTTATTTCAAAATTTATTTAAGCTTATCAAAATTTTCTGAACAAACATAAAGTTCATCGACTCTTATATATTCTTAAATAATTACTAGCTAGGTCAATTAATTTGATGTTTTAATTATTGACATATGAATTTGATCAACCGGTGATTAATTTGGTCATGATTGTTGCATGCATGGATTTTACAACGCAAACCACTTTTGAATCATTCTTGTATATAGGTTAGTGTACTTCTTGTATTTTCCTTAATATATTATTTTTATTTATATATTTTTTTTTTACGGTTACTTAAGTACCTGTTACTTAACTTTCTTGGCACATGGATTTCTCGTTTTTCATTCTTTACATTATACCGCCACTTGCATGTATCTATTTTTATAAATATTATTATGAGATTAGCAACTCATTGTGGGGACTAAAACAGATCCTTCGAGCCCTATCGATGAGAAATTAATAACAGATTATTTTCACAAAATGGTTACGTACTACTATTTAGAAAAAGATGTGTGAAAGGGAAAATAAAGAATCATTTTAGCTGAAAATAAAGTCATAAAGACAGGTGCGCGAGGTTACTCAACACGTCAAAAGTTTTGCAATACAATACACAATTTTTTGTACTACAAACTTAAAGAAAATGGACACCATTGTTACCTCGGTCACATACACCCTTCCTCCGTTGACTATAAAATAAATCAAACCAGAATAGGATACACAATACACAGTTTCAACTCCCAAAACCTGCCTAAATTCTAGTTTCCTAGCTAGCCATGGCACAAAAGGAGTAAGGTAGTCCTTTGGCCCCAATCAGACAGTATTGCACGAGCAACGGTGAGAATGATACCACTATGCACCTCCAAAAACTTCATCGCAGAAAGTTCATGAAGTGGTGTGCTTGCTTATTGATTTTTCTACTGTTTCTAGTAATAGTAATCATAGTGTTGATATTCACTATATTTCGTGTCAAGGAACCTGTTATAAGAATGAATGGTATCAAAGTCACAAAGCTTGAATTTGTCAATAGCATAACCCCTAGTGTAGCAATTAATGAGCCCTTGAGTGTTTTCATCTCTCAGTTTGAAGCAAAAGTCAATTGAAACCTTAATTTGGGGTATGCATACCCATAACTTGATGTCATACTAAATTTCATTTGTGCGTAAACTTGACTAGGCTAGTTCCTTTAAATTGAAGATGCCTAGCTATACCAACATATGTTTTTTGTTTGGCTATGTCATCCCCTGTTTCAAACTTAACAAATTAGAGAATAAAGTAGACTAAGAGGACACATACATGAGAATAGAACAAAATGAGGGTAAAGATCAGAAGTGACATTAGCCTGGGCATGCACAACCATACCATGCATTTTATAGCCGTAAGTGTAGGAGCCCTATATTATTACATATTTAAGCCTTGAATACGATAATATATGTTGTCATCTCAATAAAATGACATTGGCTGTGATTCGCTCCTCTCTTTCCACTTTTGCTAATTTTGTATCTAGCGAAAGAAATTATCACAACAAAGACTCACAACAAGCTTAATCCTATATATATATATATATATATATATATATATATATAGTGGCTATGTACATGCGTGGAGAAGATTAGTTGATTAGGTTTTATATAAGACCTTTAAATCTGGCAAAAGTAATCACACAAAACGAATGTAAACTAGTCCTATAATAGCCAGCTGTAATTAGAAGAGATGATGTTTAGGGTCATTTTGGTACGAGCCTAATGGGGTTGAAAAATTCCTAAATCAGTTTTCAATAAATTTTATAAATAAAATTCATCCTTGTTTTTTTATTTATCATTCTTTTAAGTTTTATATCGAACATACCATTAATTATAATGGTGCAAAGAAATTGTACTTAGTTTGAAGGTGTTAATTGTTTATCAAATATTAACTGATAAAATCCTTTGAAATGAGGATACAGGTTAACTAATGCTTTTGAAAAGGAATAGGTTACTAAGTCTAGCTACTGTAACCACACCAGTACTGAGAACAAAGATATGTGAAAGGGAAAACCAATAAAGAATTATTTTAGGTGAAAATAAAGACAGGTAATAAAAATCTGTGGGGGAACGCATGAGCGTGACACTGATTCACAGAACACATGCACTTCTCGCTTCATCTACAAGTCCACACCGTCTGTGAGCGATTGATTCCAAAGCAAACCCCCCAGACCTAATCCTATCCTCTCGATCCCTGCAAACAAGAGAGGTCATGTGTGACACGTAACCGTGACGTGTCGACAGGGGGCAGGACGACGATGTATACGTGTCATGAGCAGCAACGTGGTATTTATAACAGGGTTTCCGTTTGCCTCTTGCTATAAATGTTCTTGTTTGAAGGCGTTGTTGGCAGTGTCAGTGATTAACGTGGCTTTTAAGATGTCGCAATTGTTGGATAAAGCAAAGAACTATGTGTCGGAGAAGATCGGTGACATGGCCAAGCCTGAGGGCAGTGTATCCGACGTGGATTTCAAGCGCGTGACCGGGGATAGCGTCGAGTTTTTGGCCAAGGTCTCCGTTCGTAACCCTTATTCAACTCCAATCCCCATCTGTGAGATTAAGTACTCTTTCAAAAGCGCAGCTAGGTACACCTTCCTTCTTAATTAATTTCATCATTTCTTTTTGTTCGTTTTCTTTGATATTTGCTTTGCTTTTTAAGAAAAAAATAATAAATACTTTAATAGAAATAATAGAGAGAAATTCTTAAGCGATAACATCTTATCTTAATATGTAAATATATATATATATGTATAGAGTTTAATTGCTATGTGCTAATAGTAAAAATTTTTTACACTATCAATGAATTACATATATGTTATGACTTTTAAGATAGTCAAAATAAGAATTAATTATTTTTATTGATGTATTAATTTTTTATTGAATGTCCATATAAAAGGACTTTATAGTTTCAATAATAACAATATATATATATATATATATATATATATATATATATATATATATAGGAAGGAAGGTAAGAGCGTCCCTTAACCATCATTCTCAACTTTCAAAATTAAATGATGTTTTATCTTTTATTTTTTATTTTTGAGCAAATTACATTAATTCCAAAATTGCTTTAAAAATCTTAATCCTCATGTCTACAGATAAATTAGTTAATTAATTAAAATTTATAATAAAATGTTGAGATGGAGGATACATTTCATGTCTTACATTGGCAGGATTGTTCTAGGAGGAATTTGTATTAGAAAGAAATTAAGGAATCATGTCAATGTAAACCCGACAATTTTTTAGTACATGCAATTGTCACTAGTTAACATTTAACATGATAATTAAATAATATTTTGGTTAGAATTTGTTAATTAAGTTAACAGTCAAGCAGTTAATCAAGGTAAAACGTATTTCTAAAGCAATTTTGGCAATGGTGGAGATGACAGAAGTTTAATGGAGAACGAAAAATAACACTTCCACCTTTGGTTCATAAGGGATGAAAGCGATTTTAAATATAATTTACTTTAATATTTTTATAATTTTAGATTTCAAAGATATAAGTAAGGACATTTTAATCAATATATTAACAATGTTTTAAATCTCTTTTCTTGCCTCCCCTCAAAATCCTCCTAATATTAGAGGGGAGCCAAAATTGGATTAGAAGAGATTTTGTTCCCTTTCATTCCCCTTCCTTCAAAAAAAATGAATCAAATTAGAAAAGTTAATAAAATCCGCTTTCCTCTCCACCAGTTATTAATTCCCCCAAACCAAACATATTCAAGAGAAACCTGAAGAGGGTTAAATGTAATTTATTCTTTTATTTTTTAACATCATCAATGGGTGGGGATGCCGGTGCTTGTGCGCTCAAGCGTTCAATAGCATCGAGATAGAAAAATCTCATTAGAATTTTATAACAATCATATTCTCATTTTTCCTCACATCTTTCTTTTGTACCTAAATCATTGATTAGAAAAATAGAAACAATAATGAATATATAATCAAGAGATAAATCATTTTCCAAAAAATAGAATAAAAAGATTGGATTAGCATTTTGGCAGTTAAAATTTGCAAAAGTGTCCTGATCGATGACTGTAACTTTACAATTTAGTCTTGTACTTTTAAATAATGCACGTATAGAAAATCCACTTTAGAGAACAATATATTGAATTAGCTGTTTTTGTAGAATTCATTCATTTTAATTTGTTATGTTTTTTTTAATGTTGGGTGGTGAAAGGGAGATAGCATCAGGGACAATACCAGACCCAGGATCATTGAAGGCAAAGGACATGACGATGGTGGATGTGCCGGTGAAGGTGCCGTACAGCATATTGATGAGCTTGGCAAGGGACATTGGAGCTGATTGGGACATAGACTATCAATTGGATCTGGGCCTCATTGTTGACATTCCAGCCTTGGGCAACTTCACCATTCCTCTTTCTCAAAAGGGAGAGGTCAAGCTCCCAACCCTCTCTAACATGTTCGCCTAGTCTCAGCAGGATAAGGCTTGGAAGAAAAATAAATATGTACGCCTGATGTTTTGACCTAGTATTTCTTTCCCCCTTTGCTTCTACATTTTATGTATCTTCTATTTTGAAGAACATGCATCTTCAATAGGAAGATCTGTGCTTCTTTTGAGTCCCAGTTACAAACTTACAATGTATTAATTACTTACAAGTTTATCTTAAAGAAGAACAAATTTTAAAGTACTATAAGGCGGGGGTCTTTAAGATTGATTGAAGTTAATTTCAACTTCAGTTATTTAAAATATATATTTTTAAATATATAATTTAATATATTTTTTTTCTATAATTTAATTATTTATAATGTTTATGGTACAAACATCAATAATTGATATATAGTTTATACAACATCAATAATTGCTATAGTTTAATTACTCAATTGGTCTCCGAACTATTTGGGAATTTTTAAATAGGTCCCTAAACTAAAAAAATTTATAATTGGGTCCTTGAACTTCTAAATACTTTGTAAGTGGGTCCCTGAACTTATAAATAATTTGTAATTAGGTCCCTGAGGTAGGAAAAGAATCTTGTAATTAGGCACCGTACAAATTTCTTTCGAGCTTTCTTGTCGGTTTTGGAGGTTAATAGAACCATTGGATCATCACAATAGCAAAGATTATAAAAATGCCTAATATCTCAAGGACCTAATTGCAAACTATTAACAAGTTCAGGGACCTGATTACAAACGTTTAGAGTGCAAGGACCCAATTACAAAGTATATTAAAATTCGAGGACCCAATTACAATTTTTTTTAGTTTAGGGACCTATTTAAAAAATTCTCAAATAGTTCAGGGACTTGTGGAGTAATTAAACCAAAAAAGAATTATAAAAAAAAATGAAAAAAAACATACAGCCCCCTAAACTATAGCCCATTTACAAGTAGACACTGTCAACTACTGATTCTTCCTAATCAATCCCCAAACTACAATAATTGATGAAATTGGTCCTTCCATTAATTCAAAGTTAATTCACTCACGGTAATTGGATCTAACCATTCGTTTTTTTTTTTTAAATCTCATCCGTTAATTATGTTCTTTTTAATGTTTTAATTTTCTGAAGAAATAAGAAAAAGAATATAACGTTTTAATTTTATTTTTTATTATTTTGTTTTCTTTTAACAATGAGTAAATACTCAATTTGATTCCTGAAATTGTAGGGTTGTATCAACTTAGTCCCCTACATTAGCAATATTTCAAAATGATCATTGGAAATGCAAAATGTTAACTAGGTTAGTCCCTCCGTTGATATTTGCATGGATTATAATGACATTAAATTGATAATATTTGGGATGCATTTGGAACTATGTGAACAATGTCAGTGATGCATTTGTTACATTTTGCAATTCCAATGATCATTTTGGAATATTGATAATACGAGGGACTAAGTTGATACGATCCTATAATTTCAGGGACCAAATTGGGTATTTACTCTTTTAACAATTGAATATAACGTTTTAATTTTCTGAAAATAGATTCATGCCTATAATTTTATTAGAGAAAACAACATTAAAACTAAAATGTTATATTCAAGTTCAACGGTTGAACGAAAATAAAGAAAAAAATTAAAACATTAGATTCTTTCTTGTTTTCTTTTTTTTTTTTCTGTTTTTTCAGAAAATTAAAATATTTAAAAATTAATAAAAAAATCAACGGTTAAGATTTTAAGAAAATCCACAGTTAGATTCAATTGTCGTTAGTGATTTAACTTAGAGATAACGGAAGGATCAATTTTATCAATTCTTATAGTTTGAGGACTAATTAAGAAGAATTAATAATCGAGGATGTCTATTTAAAAATTAGCTATAGTTTACGGGGGTTATATGCTATTTTTCGGCTTTTTGACGTTACAAGAGTAATTTGGGCTGGAAATTCCCAAAATAATACGAGTGTAAAAGTATTTATTTGTAGGGAGTAAGTCGTGAATTATAATTACGACTTATGATAGAGAAGTCGTAAGTTGAAATCACTACATATTATTTGAATCAAATTATACATATGTTAATATTTTTTATTAAAAAAAAACTAAGCAAGTCGGTTGACGACTTTGCATGGATCATCCTTTTTTAAAATGTAGAAAAGAAGTCGTTAATTAAAACTTTTTTTTTAAATAAAGAAAGGAGATTGTTAATCACATGTGCGACTATTGATTTAGTTATGCTACATGCAGGGACGGATCCAGAAATTTTGATTGGTGAGGACAAAAAATAATCTATAAATATTTTTATTAAAGAAAAATGTTATCAATATGTATAAGCGATAAAAAAAATTGATATTAAATAAACAAGATATGACGTGGTTCGATTTCAATGTGAAACATACATCAATATGTGAGAAATGAGAAGCAATTCATTAAATAAAAGATGATACATTACAAAAGTAATTCTCGCTCTTAGCAAAAGTTAGGTACTGATTTGACATATGAGAGCAATCTTTTTTTTTTTTGTAGGTGCAAAATCAAAATGATTAAATATTATAATTTAAAATTTTTTTGTCTAGCGGGGACAAGTGCCCCAATTCCCTTAACTGTAAATCCTTCCATGGCTAGATGCATGGGTTGGATGCATTAAGTTGGTTTAATTGTGCTTCTGTCATTGGGCTGACAAAAAAAATGACAAAGAGTTTGGTTCTGCTTAAGCAAAATCTCAGATTTGAGTCTTATGAATGAAAAAAATAAACGTAGGGGGAGCTTTGCTCTCTTAAGTGGATCTTCTCGGCTCGACTCGGATTAGTCGGAATCCAATGTGATTTCCGGATATCAAGGGTCTTAGATAAAAAAAAAAGATAATCAAATTTTAGTGTTATTTGCATAGTATACCTAATTTCTTTAATTAATTAATTAGTTTACTATTAATTAGTTTAATATTATATAAATTGTATAATTAGTATAATTAATCTCTTTAATTAATTAATTAGTGTACTATTAATTAGTGTAATATTATATAAACTAGACGATGGACCCCATGCGATACATGAATAAATAATGTTTGAAGAATATAACTATGTATTATTTGAAAAACCAATGTTTTTGTAAATTTAAAATAATAACAAAATAAAAAAACTACTGAAAGTTTAATATTTTATTATAATAGAAAGTGTTAAGAAAATTAACCATTCATGTGACATAAAGAAACTTTTTCAAAATTTAACTTAAAATATCAAAAAACTTAATTGCAAAAAACTCGCATGAATTCCTAAATATAGATACCTTACTTTTATATTGATTTTATTTGTCAACTTTAAGATTTTTTTTAAAAATTAATAATTGTCCATATGACAATCTAGAAAATTACCACTTGTTAACCTGACTACCTTACTTTTATATATAAAACTTGTATAATTAGTATGGGATTAATCTCTTAGAAATCAATTAATGCAAAAAAAAAAAAAAGGATTTAATGCAATTGATTTCTAAGAGATTAAAATCTCATACTAATTATACAAGTTTTATATATAAAAGTAAGGTAATATAGAGTTAACTAGGGATAATTTTATAGATTGTCATATGGATAATTATTAATCTTTTTTAAAAATCTTAAAGTTCGCAAATAAAACCAATTTAAATGTAAGGTATTTATATTTAAGAATTCATACGAGTTTTTTGCAATTAAATTTATTGATATTTTAAGTTAAATTTTGAAAAAGTTTTTTTTATGTCACATGAATGGCTAATTTTCTTAACACTTTTTCTTTTAATCTCTTAGAAATTAATTACATTAAATCCTTTTTTTTGTCAGTCCAGTGTAAAGATAGCAGAAGCACAACTAAACCAACTTAATGCATCCAACGTATGCATTTAGCACAACTAAATCAATTACCTACTGTATAAAAATGAAAATTAACAAAGAAGTCGCAATTAACGATCTCCTTCCGCTATTAAAAAAAAAAGTTTTAATCCAAGGAAGTCGCACTTATCATTAACAACTTCTTTTATATATTTTAAAATTGGATGATCCATGCAAACTCGCCAACTTAGAGCACCACTTGCTTAGTTTTTTTAATAAAAAATATTAACATATGTATAATTTGATTAAAATAATATGTCGTGATTCCTACGATTTCTCTATTATATGTCGTAATTACAATTCACGACTTACTCCCTGCAAGTAAATACTTTTACACTTGCACTATCTTGGGAATTTCCAATCCAAATTACTCTTGTAACATCAAAAAGCCCTATTTTTCCTAAAAAAAAAAAGCATCATTTACCAAATTTTGTGTTTACAAAAGTTGATATATAATGTTTTGAATTTTGATTGGTGCACGAATTTGGAAAAACTCATTCAATTAGCACCCACAATCCTACTATAAAGTATAATTAATGATACATTTAATTATGTTTCATACTTTGAAAAGTTCATAAATAACTTACTCCATAATCTATAAGTATATTTTAGCAAGAAGCTTATGAAAATAAATTATTTTTAATTTATTTGAAAATAACTTATTAAATAAACACTTAATTAAGTTATTGGCTTAATTGCACTTTTCGTCCCCAACATTTTTAATTATGCTATTTTGGTACTTCAAAAATTTTAATTACATTTTTTGTCCCTCAACTTATTCAATTGTGCGATTTTGGTCCCTCAAGAAATTTAATTGTACTTTTCATCCCTCAACTTTGTGAAATTGTGCAATGAAAGCCTTTATTTTGGTTCCTAGAAGGACAAATTTTGCACAATTTCACAGTTGAGGGAAATTTTTTGAGGGACCAAAATCGCACAATTAAAAAGTTGAGGGATGAAAAGTGCAATTAAAATTTTTGAGGAACCAAAATCGCACAATTAAAAAAATTGGGGGACTAAAAATACAATTAAACCTAAGTTATTTACCGAAACACATCCTTTATACATGCATTAAGATTTAAGTGTACACAATTTACATGTATATGGTTGGCTACTTCTTCATCTAAGATTTAATATTCCAAATAATCAAATAATTCAAAATAGTGATCGTGGAATTGAGTATATATCATTACATTAATGCTATATGGGATGAACTACTTTTCGTCAATATCTACAAATAGACTTTTTTTTTGGGTAATCATGATATAGGTACGAAGTATCCACCACCATTAGCAGTGACTTATCTTCATCGGGGAACCTGTTGGGCACACAAGGTGGGTTTTTCCCTCTCAACCAGGTTTTCTCTATACACAAGAGTTAAGATTCGAACTCCTAACCACTTGCTTAAGGTATCCAAGTCCCTTGCCATTCGGACCAATCACATGTTAGTACAAATAGGCTTATTTGCTTATATGTCTACTATCTATATATAAATTTCTTAGGCTGTGGAAATACCAAAATTGCCCTTCTTGAGACCTTGACACCTGTAATTTTTAAGGGTAATTTTGTCCACTATATGAAACCCTACACGCGTCAATTGCTGGCTTCACATTTTCCCGCTCAACTCTTCCTCTTCCTCTTCGTTCGACGACGTTTTCATCTTTCTCTCTCTCAGGGGGACTTTCAAATTTCATAGCACAAGTTTTTCATCTTTCGCTCTCTTTCTTTCAACTCATATTTTTTCCCCTCTCCCTCTTTCTTCGTTCTGTGTTTCAGCTTTTTTTGGTCATTGTAGTTGAGGCAAATGGGAGCTCCTTCAAAACCTGGGTGTGGATCTGAGACGGTGTAGTAAGATGGTTCGATCTGAAAGATGGAGAAGCGAGAAGAACATGTAGTTTCCCCCAAACTGAATTCTTTCTCATCCTTCAACAAATATTTTTATTCAACTTCAATTTTTTTCTACAAAATCGATGTTGCAAGAAGGTTGGAATTTTTTAATCTTCTCCTTTGTGTGTGGTTGAGGTGATGATATATATGCTTTTTGCTCCATTGCAATCTTTATGCCATTTTCTTCTACATTCTCTATTGATTTCTTATTTTTATTAATTTTACAAATAACCTCTGTTTGCACGACAATAGTGTTGACACTATTATTGATATGAAACTTATCTTACTAATGTCACTTCCATGAGACTGCACTCTAAGTTATTGATATGAAAAATGCCATGACTTTAAGTGACTATTGCTCATGGTCCAAAGAGTGAAGAATCTCATAGTTGATCTGTTACTTCACTTTCTTAATTTTATTTTTACTATATTTTACCCCGTTATTTCTTTAAAACTGTTTTAGTGAAGTTTCTTTATTTGGTGTTGTTCGCTGGCAGCTCAAGAAGAAACTTAGGCTCAAGTTTATATTCTTGAGCTTGAGATTAATGTTGTGAGATCTTGATTTTAGGAGGTGCAGATTAAAATGTGCCAGATCGTGGGTAATGTGTGTTAAGTGATAGATTTATAGTTGATTGTCATGAAATTTCCTCTATATATGTTTGTAGTTAATAAATGTGGTTGCCTTTGAAGTATAATTGCATAATTAAGTTAACTTAGCCTTGACAGTGCCTAATCTCAGCTAAAAAAGGATAATTGCTATATTGTCCAGAATTTCAAATTCAAGTGCAATGATGGACAATATAGGGCGTGGTAAATGGATGGACTAAGTCCATTCCTATGAGTTAATATGCAAATTGACAAGTTTATACATTTTCAGCTTATGCTTTTAGTTTAGCAGGCTAGCTGCTCACGTGAATGCAATCCAACTCCATAGTCAATGATCAAAAGTTTTTGAAATGAATAGGATTACTGTAGAAACAAGCACTTGATTGTTTTTATGTTTTATTACTGATTCAAAGTTATTATTTCACATATGTGAGGTTTTTATTTCAGCCTTTGGATATTTGAAGATGATTCAATATGCAAGTGAACTATATGTTGAATCTATATACTTGTCAAGGTCTGTACAATTTTTTATCACGCTTTAGATGCACCTGACTGATATGTTTTGACATTTTTTACATTGACACAGATTTGATTGGAGAGTTTGATGAGGTAGTTATGCAACCATGTAAGCACCTTCTATATTTTGATGTCTCTCTACTTTTTGAGCATTTCATCCCCGACAGTATTCTCTGGTGACCTCTTCTTTATGATGTTTTGTGACTTTTTCTGTTTAGTTTTTTTTTTTAATATTTTTCTTTTTTTATCTTATCTCTGTTATTTTTTTTATCTAGGTTTTTTATTCAGTATTCAACAGAACATGGTCCTGACATGTTAGCTTCTATCACTCCAACCAAAAGAGTCTCATTTGAAATCGAGTATGATGAAAAGCTCAGTCAAGAATTGGCCACTGCACAACTTCATCCACAAAGATTACAAAACAGATAAAAATTGAATGACAGTGTTGTAGTCACCTTAGTTGGGAGTTTTTAGTTGCAAAAATACGATAACATGTCTTGAGTACCAGTTGGTACCATGATTGCTTCTCTTGAAGTATTTTTGTAATATTATGGATCAAGTGGTTGCTATAAGAACACTGCAAGGTGAACCCTCTTTGGGAAACAATCAAAATTGTACTTTTCCAGTGTAGTAAATATTTAATTAAGAAGGAAGTGATCTCTTTCTTATCAGTTAAAAAAAGGCTTCAACCATCTCAAAAAACATGATGCTTTACCATGTTCATACTCTTTAAATACTTCCTAAACAATGTGTGAATTTTCATAGATGCTTGATTTTTTAGACTGACGGTTATCAAATTGTTGAACTGTGCAGTAATGAGAAGAATTTAATAAGGTTCAGTTTTTATGGATTAATTAAAGAGGAAATTTTGCTTATAAATATTAATGTGATTTCAAAAAACACTGCTTATGAGTTCTTATTGCATAGTATGAATACTATGAGTTTACAACTTCACCCGTCTGATGACTATCAGTGAAACACGCTTAGACGGGTGAAAGCTTCATTAGACGAGTGGAGTATTTGTGTAGACTTCAGACAGTTGAACTTTCATTAATTACAGACATGTGAACTTTTCATAGTTCCAGACGTGTGAACCTTTCCTAAGTTTAGATGGGTGAACTTTTCTTTAATTCAGACGGTTGAAAGCTTTATTAGACGGATGGTGTATTTGTGTAGACTTCAGACAGTTGGACTTTCCTTAGTTCCAGACATGTGAACTTTACTTAGTTCCAGACGTGTGAACTTTTCCTAGGTTCAGAAGGGTGAACATTTAAAAGGTCTTTCACTGATAGTCATCAGATGGGTGAACAATTTAAAGGTTCTTCACTGATAGTCATCAGACGGGTGAACATTAGTCATCAGACGGGTGAACAATTTACTACACAAATACTCCACTCATCTAATGAAGCTTTCACCTGTTAAGCTTTCAACCGTTTAATGAAGCTTTCACCCGTCTAACCTTTCATGCTTTCACCCGTCTAAGTCTTTGTTCGTCTGATGACTTTCATCCGTCTAAAGTATTACTACAAGTCAACCCGTCTGAAGTATTATTTGTTATTATTATTATATTATTACAATTAATTAAAAATGTAAATAAATTAATCAGTTAAATAATTTAATTCATAATTTAAAATTTTTTATTTAAATTATTTAATTGAAATAATTATCATAATTAATTACACTAACATAATTGATTAATAAAATAAATTAATATAATTAATTAAAATATTTAAAACAATAAAATTAAATAGAAAAGAAAAAAAAACCCACGTTGAAGCACCTTCACCCTTCTGATAAAAGTTTCTTCATTGATAGTCATTAAAAGGTTGAAAGATTAGATGGATGAAAGCTTCATTAGACGGTTGAAAGCTTACACGGGTGAAAACTTCATTGGACGGGTGGAGTATTTGTGTAGACTTCAGACAGTTGAATTACTGATAGTCATCAGACGGGTCCTTCATTGATAGTCATCAGAAAGGTGAACCTTTTAAATGTTCACCTGTCTGATGACTATCAGTGAAGGACCTTTTAAAAGTTCACACGTCTGAAATTAAGAAAAGTTCAACTGTCCAAAGTCTACACAAATACTTCACCCGTACAAAGAAGCTTTCACCCTTGTAACCCTTTGTTCGTCTGATAACTTTCATCCGTCTAAAGTATTACTAAAAGTCAACCCGGCTGAAGTATTATTTGTTATTATTATTATATTATTACAATTAGTTAAAAATGTAAATAAATTAATAAGTTAAATAATTTAATTCATAATTTAAATTTTTTTATTTAAATTATTTAATTGAAATAATTATCATAATTAATTACACTAACATAATTGATTAATAAAATAAATTAATATAATTAATTAAAATAAAAATAATTAAAACAATAAAATTAAATGGAAAAAAAAAAAACCACGTTGAAGCACCTTCACCCGTCTGATAAAAGGTTCATCATTGATAGTCATTAGACGGGTGAAAGCTTCATTAGACGATTGAAAGCTTAGACGGGTGAAAGCTTCATTAGACGGGTGAAGTATTTGTATAGACTTCAGACAGTTGAACTTTCCTTAGTTCCAGACGTGTGAACTTTTCTTAGTTCCAGACGTGTGAACTTTTCTAAGTTCTAGACGTGTGAACTTTTCCTAGGTTCAGACGGGTTAACTTTAGTTCAGGCGGGTGAAAGCTTCATTAGACGGGTGGAGTATTTGTGTAGACTTTAGGCAGTTGAACTTTTCAGAGTTCCAGACGTGTGAACTTTTCTTAGTTCCAGACATGTGACCTTTTACTAGGTCCAGACGGGTGAACATTTAAAAGGTCCTTCACTGATAGTCATTAGACGGGTGAACATTTAAAAGGTTCTTCACTGATAGTCATCAGACGGGTGAACATAACTGTCTCAAGTCTACACATAAACTCCACTCGTCTAATGATGCTTTCACCCGTCTGAACTAAAGAAAAGTTCACCCGTCTGAACCTAGGAAAAGTTCACATGTCAGGAACTCTGAAAAGTTCAATTGTCTGAAGTCTACACAAATACTCCACTCGTCTAATGAATCTTTCACACGTCTAAACTTTCAACCGTCTAATGAAGCTTTCACCTGTCTAAGCCTTCGTTCGTCTAATCAAGCTTTCACCTGTCTAAGCCTTCGTTCGTCTAATGACTTTCACCCGTCTGAACTATTACTAAAAGTGAACCCGTCTGAATTATTATTTGTTATTATTATTATTATATTATTACAATTAATTAAAAATGTAATTAAATTAATAAGTTAAATAATTAAATTCATAATTTAAAATTTTTATTTAAATTATTTATTAAAATAATTAACATAATTAATTACACTAACATAATTAATTAATAAAATAATTTAATATAATTAATTAAAATAATTAAAACAATAAAAACTAAATGAAAAAAAAAGCCCCACGATGAGAACTATCAGTGAAGAAATGATCACCCGTCTGGTGACTATCACAGTGAAGAAATGTTCACCCGCCTGATGACTACAGGGGTGATCATTAACCAGACGGGTGAGCTTTATATTTGCTTAAGTAGTTACTTTAGTTGTTAAATATTTTATACTTACTATCATTATTCGATGTCTTATTTCTTAGGAAATAACAATTTTAACGAATGTATTTCTGCCAGTCCAAAAACCATCCCAATTGCGTCAACTCCATTGACCATCAGTGAGTAATAATGAATAAGCAATTATGGATTCCGTTAGGAATATAATAAAACTAAATATTTATAATTCTTCACCTAATAGTTTTGAAGTTGGTTCATAATATGATATTATAGCTTTTGCAGTCAAATAATTTAGTGTTTAAGGCATTGAGATAACAAAATAAACAAGACGAAAGCAATTCTTTGCAGAAAATGGATTCCAACCTGGAGATACACCGAAGTTTCAATTTCTCAATGTTAATGTCAACAACATTCTGAATGTAGAGAAAGTTAATTAAGAAGTTTTATTAGCCTCTTCTGCTCCTATTTTTTTGTTGAAGTATAGTTATGTATGGACTTGATCACTATAGACTTAAGCTGGTTTTAACTTTTCTGTAACTGTCTTTTTATGGCAGATACTTTAGTAGTTATATTATCAAACTTCTTGTTGTCATTTGAAGATATGCATGTTTATATGCAACAATTTATATTTAAAATTATTAACATAAATTATTGATTAAGTAGTTAAACAATTACTGAACTAAGATTTTGTTGACAGGACTTAAACTCCAATTGCATGAAATTTTATATTTCAGTTTATGTATACACAATTGTCACCTGGACTTCCTGCTTTGGGAGAACTACTTACTGATGCAAATGGTGTTATTAAGTTTAGTCCTTATCTTTTTTCTTTGTATTTCCTTCTGATGAACAAAATGAGTTTACATTTATATGTACTTTATGAAATATACAATTCAAAATAATCTATGATTTTTCTATCTTCAATATTATATGAATCAGTTTCTATACTTTATAACAGAATGAATATTAGTATATGATTTAAGAGTTTAATTGTTATGCACTGTTAGTGTAAATTTTTTTACACTATCAACCAATCAGAAATCATGATATGAGTGACTTTTAAGGTAGTTGAGATAAAAGTCAAATATTTTAGGTTATGTGACAATTTCTGTTTAGTTGACTGTGTAAAAAATTTTTACACTGACAATGCATACCAATTAAATCCATGATTTAATATATTCCGTTTTTTTATTGGTATAAAAAAATGTATAATTTACAAATTGACTTTTAGGATAAATGTAATAAGCAACACGACGCGACCCGTGCATTCGCACGAGTAAACAACTAATTACAATTACAATCTTTTAAATGTACATTTAAAATTAAAATAAAATGGAATTTGTTTATAAATTAACACCTTCGTACCTGATTTTAGTAAAAGGTTTTCATACTGTTTAGCACTGTTCATTATATTTCACTCGTATAAAACCAGTCATGATAGAGCTGTCAAAACGGGCAACCCGGCTCGTCGGGTTGGCTCATTACGGGTTTGCTAAAAAATGGGTCAGTCCAACCTGGCTCACTTGTTGGTGAGCCAAGAAATAGTCAACCCGGCTTGACTCATCACGGGTTGGTGGATTATACGGGTTGGCTCACCTAAAATTAAAAAAAAAATAAAAAACCTGGAAAAAAAAATGTAAACAAAATGCTTTAGGAGTGAACTGCCATCAGCTAGTGGGACTGAAACGTTATTGCCATGATTGGTTGATCAACAAAGAATTTTTGGAAGGTTAACTAGAAATTCACTAAGCATGTCAAATGAACTAACTGGAACATACATACTGCCCTAGAATTATTGCCATGATTGATCAACAAAAAATTTTTGCAGGCCGGCCGCCGCGTTGTGAAATCAGAAGCATGGAGGGGAATTGGGAAAAGGGGAATTAGTAACGCTAGAGCTTACATGAATCAGAGGAGAATTGGGGATTTGGGAATTAGTAAATTAGAGAGCAATACTGCTGGAGCTTCACAAGATATTAGTAACGTTGCGCCGTGAAATCAAAAGCATGGAGGGGAATTGGTGTTCCTTCTCAAGCGGCAGCTTTCCTTCTCAGGTGGCAGCGAAGTTTCTCATTTCTCTGTGATTAGGTCAATATATGATTGAGTGAAGGGGAATTGGGGAAAAGGGAATTAGTGAAAGTGAAATGAAGCCAATCACGTGTGGCACAGGTTGGGGAAAGAAAATTGGGTTGGGCTTGTTGTTGATGATACTGATTCGGACATTTGGGTGAAGGACAAAAAAAAAAAAAAAAAAAAAAGAACTCGTGAGCCGGCCCGGCTCACCACGGGTTCAACCCGACCAACCCGTGGGTTATGTGAGCAGGGTCAAAATAACCCGGGATCAAAATGAGCTTGTTTTTTTACAATCCAACCCACCTGTGGGCCGGGTTGGATCGGGTTGGCTTACGGGTTATAACCCATCTTAACAGCTGCTGGGTGTATGAGGGGAATTGTTTATAATGTATATAGGATGGGCTAAGAGATCAACGAACAACATGGGGATGTAGCTCAGATGGTAGAGCGCTCGCTTAGCATGCGAGAGGTACGGGGATCGATACCCCGCATCTCCATCTTGCAGCATTTCATATTTTTCTGCCCACGTCCGTGGCCTCCTACGCACCACTCGGCCCAATAAACACATGCCAACCAAAATGTAGCTTTAAACCTTCAAATAATTGGGTTTAGTTCCCAGTTTGAGCCCAATAAATTCTATTAGAACTTTATTATTAATTCTTCTGATTTATTTTTAACATAATATCAGTTTAACTTTTAAGTTTTTACTCAATACGACTTAATTTGTCATTTTTTGATAAAACAATATCCCGATTAGTATTACCTTTTTTTTTATAATCAGAATAGTATTACCTAACTAATCATAAATTGGGGTTTTGTGTTTAAAAAAAAAATCTTAAATCCAAGAAGAATTACTTTTTTTGAGTGAAGATGATAGGTAAATGGAACTATAATGTAATTCTCCCGAACTATATATGATTAAAAAATATTAATTTCACACATATTAAGAATTAATTATATTAATTTAATTATCTTGATTCGTGTAAAAAAATAAAATATAATTACTAAATTATTTTTTCTTAAGAATTATTTCTTAAAAATATATAATATTTTTAAAAAATTTAAAAAATAATTAATTAAAAGATATTTTTCAAACACAATTTATATCATCTACTAATGACACCGTTAAAAAAACAAATGACGGTACACTTATATCAAGGCACAATTATTATTTGCAGAGGGGATAGTCAACACTTCAAAAGTTTTGCAGTACGATACATAAAAATTCTTGTACTAGATACTATAAAGTCAACAAACTTTAATTGCTAAATCCGTAGTCGCACGCACCTTCCTCCACCGACGATAAAATGGTCATATTATCAACCGAATGTAACTTTCAAAATTATATATCAAAATAATTTAATTTTGAAATAATTTATCAAAATATTCGTGTTTTGAATAAAAAAATATTTTTTGAGTGATATTGGTTGGATTAGTGTCACTCCTTTACACGTGACACTTTTTGATTGGATGTCAATTATTTTATCCGAATTTTAAAAAAAATTACATACAACGCGACGTGATGCTCTCAGGTGAGTGGCGCTGGTTGGAGTGGCACCACTCACTTGAGCACGTCACGTGGCCAGTTCCTGACCACTTCTTCTACACCTACCCCTCCCCCCTCCCTATATATAACCCCCATCCCCAACACACAAGTCCCAGACTGCCCCCCACCCCAATCCTGCATCTCACTTTCTCTTAATCCAACATTAATATCTTTTCTCACACATCTCATTTCTCCTTCTATCACACTGTTCAACATTTTTTTATTTTACTAGTACTCTTTAATATTTAGTAAGCAGTTTATATTAATATTTACTTTACTAATACGATTTAGTGTTGTGTAATTTATATTAATATTGTTATAAATCTTGTAATGTTTATTAATATTGTGTAATTTAGATTAATGTTATTATAATTTATTTTTGTCTTTATTTATTGTTGTAATCACTCATTCTTCACAAATCTTACTTCTCCTTCTACTGCATTCTTCAACATTATTTATTTTAATATAACTTTCATTTCACTTCTCCTGTTATTATACTATTCAACATTATTTATTTTAGTATAACTTTCATTTCACTTCTCCTGTTATTATACTATTCAACATTATTTATTTTATTATTACTTTTTAATATTTAAGTATACAATTTAATTATAATTGTTATCAGTATTATTATACTAATATTATTATTTGTTTTTTATTTTATTTATTAATATTATTAATGTTATTATTTTTTTTGTAAATAAAATTATTATTGTTGTCATGATTAATAATTTTAATTTTGTTAATAAATTAATTTTATTATTATTGTCTTTTTTATTGTTGTCATCACTAATATTAATTGCAGGTATGCAACATATCTCAGTTCTCGTTCTACTACACTGTCCAATATTATTTATTCTACTATTTTGTAATTATTGTTTTAATTTCTATTTAATCCTATACTATTAATATTTAGGTATACAATTTAATTATAATTGTTATCAATATTATTATACTAATATTATTATTTTTTTATTTTATTTATTATTATTATTATTATTAATGTTATTATTTTTATTTCAAAATGAAATTATTATTGTTGCATGATTAATAATTTTAATTTTGTTATGTTAGGATTGGGCTGAGTATGTGGATAATATGTTAGGATTGATCCCATATTAATATAATAATACTATTAAAAAATATAATATTAAATTAAATTGTTAAATAATTATAGTTAAACAAATAAAAAAGACAATAATAATAACATTAATTAAATAAAAATATTAAAAATATTAGTGATCAAAATTAAATAAAGACAAAAAATAAATAATAAAAATATTAACATAAATTACATAATAGTAATAAAATTTACAAATAAATAAAATAGTAAAATAAATGAATAATGTTGGACAATAATTATAATTAAACATTAGTGATTACAATAATAAATAAAGACAAAAATAAATTATAATAATATTAATCTAAATTACACAATTTTAATAAACATGACAAGAATTATAACAACATTAATATTAATTACACAACACTAAATTGTATTAGTAAAGTAAATATTAATATAAACTGCTTACCAAATATTAAAGAGTAATAGTAAAATAAATAATGTTGAAGAGTGCAGTAGAAGGAGAAGTGAGATGTGTGAAGAAAGATATGAGTGTTGGATTAAGGAAATGTGGGATATAGGATTTGGGGGGCTGGGACTAGTATGTTGGGGGTGGAGGTTATATATAGGGAGGGGGAGGGTAGGTGTAGAAGAAGTGGCGAGGAACTGGCCACTTGACGCCCTCAGGTGAGTGGCGCCACTCCAACCAGTGCCACTCACCTGAGGGCGTCACGTGACGTTGCATGCAAAAAATTTTTTTTTTAAATTCGGGTAAAATAATTGGCACCCAATCAGAGGGTGCCACGTATAAAGGAGTGGCCTAAATTGTTTCAGAATTAAATTATTTTGATATATAGTTTTGAAAACTAGGCTAGTTTGATAAAAAAGCCATTATAAAATACTTCCTCCGGACCTATATATAAGCAAAAAAAGCTAACTTCACACGTATTAAGAAAATTAGTTATATTAGTTTAATTGTCTTGATTTGTGTAAAAAATAAGTTATAGTTACTAACTTATCCTTTCTTGGGAGTATATAATGCTCTTAGAAGTTGTGTCTTAGGAGTGTATAATACTCTTAAAAAAATAAAAAACAATTAATCAAAGGATATTTTTGAAAAAATGACATTAAATAAGTTGATTTAATTAACTTTTACTTATATTTGAGTCCAAAAAATTTAGGCACTTTTTTACTTATATATACTTACGCACCTAATAAATCATAGTAGAATAGAACACACTACTCTCTTCTTGTGGCGAAAATTCAACTCCAGCAGACTGTCAATTTTAAAAGTAATGCATTGGAGAAATAAATTATCAATGGTTTAGGGCTGAGCGAAATAGAGGCAAAGTAATGATATTGTATTGCTCCCGATTTATATATAAGCAAAAAAAAATTAACTTTATATATATTAAGAAAGTTAATTATATTAATTTAATTGTCTTGATTTGTGTAAAAAAAAAGTTGTAGTTACTAAACTATCCTTTCTTGAGAATATACAGTGCTCTTAGAAGTTATGTCTTAAGAGTGTATGATACTATTGAAAAAATAAAATAAAAAATTAATCAAAGGATATTTTTGAAATACTAACATTAAATAAGATTGATTTTATTGATTTTTGCTTATATTTGAGTTCAAAAAATTTAAATATTTTTTTGCTTATACATAAATATGAAGGTAGTATATGTTTATGTGCAAGAGCGCACACTTCAATGCATGTATGGATTTGTTAGCCAAAAGGTCGAGCATAAAAGCACACATTTGTATGAAGGTAGTGCAATAAGCTATGAAACATCTTAATAAAGTGCAAGAAAATTTAATCCTGGACTAAAGCAACAAATTCAAAAATACGTTGCACACAGGCAGAAAAAATTAACATGACTCTAATAAGGAACCAGCATCTATCGTAGTACAAATGTACATCAACAGAAAATTAGAAATGGCAATGCATAATAGTTTACACACGGTAGAATTATTGCTTGAAAAACATAAGTGAATGCTCAGAAAGTAAATCTAAGTTCAGAGTAAGCAATCACCTTTAATTCATTGTATGCTGCAGGGTATTGGGGATACCTTCCACTTGGTCCCCCAAAAGCTTCTTGCCGTTAATGTATCAATCAAAATCAATATCTTTTCTCTCAGATTTAAATCTGGCTGTACAATAGGATTGAAAGAATGCAACATTTGAGAAGCAAGTTTTTTGCAGAAATGATGTAAATAAACTATCAAAAGATGAAACCCTTACAATTTATCAAAAGCTATCAACATGAGCTCACATGCTCTTCTATAAGAGACATCAAGAAGGAGCTCAATGAGGACTAAGACCGTGCCACCTTCAACCGCTTTGATTCGGTTTCTACACAATGGAAAGAGCCACAGAAGAAATTTCAATGCAGCTTGGAAACACTACTGTGAAATCTGATCCCTTAGGGCCTGTTTGGTTTGATCATTTTCTGTTTTCATTTTTAATGAAAATAGAAAATGAGCTTGAAAATGCGTTTGATTGAGTTTAGTGAAAATGTTTTCAGTGAAAATATTTCCTGAATTGGACCCAAATCTGAAAATAAAAAATAATTGCTTTCAATGTTTTCATTCTCAAATTTTTTAAAATAGGAAATGAAAACAGAAAACAGGAAGTCAAAACAAACACGTTTTCAAATTTTTCAAAATTTGAAAATGAAAACAATTTTCAGAAAATAAAAACAGAAAATGAAAATAAAAAATAAAAATGCAAACCAAACAGACCCTTAACACCCTTATTATTTCCAAAAAAACAGTTCCATTTTGACACCGTTCATTTGGGTTGGACAAGCTACCTCAAATGCTGACTTCTTTAGCATAGTCGCATAAGCTCGAGACAGTATTTAGCTATTCCTTTTTCTCTTCTGCTTTCCTTGGCTGAAAGAAGGAGCACATAAAACACACACAATAAAAAATAAAAACAATTGAAGTTAAAACTACTACAGCTGTAGGCCAATATTCACAATAAGAAGGCATGTTATTGAACATAGTTAATAAAAGCCATGCTTAACATCAGACCCTGAGCATGGTTGAGGTGGGCTCGCTCAGGGTCCCATGTTTTTTTGGGAGCATTAGATATTAGGTAAACATCATCAAAGAGGCTTTAACAGTTGAATTAAAATCAATCTTTATGATATTGAGTTCTTTGAAGACATCTAATTATTTTCCTAATGCATACACAACTTATAAAATAATATTAACTATCCTTATTATTATTACATTAGCTGAGAAAAGTTTTTCTAAATTGAAATTATTAAAATCTTATTTAAGATCTATTATATCATAAGATAGATTAAATAGTATTGTTTTGATTTCTATCGAAAATGATTTTTTTATAGAACCTTGATTATGAACGAATTATTAATGATTTTACAGTAAAAAATATAAGAAGAACAATCTTTAAATGATTATGAAAATATCATTTTCTCAATTTGCATATGACACCAAAATCTCAGGACCGTCCTGCTTAACGTGAAACCATATATATCACTGAGTTATCGAAACAGAAATTGTAAAACCATGATACATAGAAGTTAAAAGAGCATATGTAAAGACAACAAACAAAAAAGTTCTATCTATCGCTACTTAATTAAGCGGCTGGAAACAACAATAATATTCAAATTGAAGGCACTGTGGGGTTATTTCACTTGCTAAGTGATTAAACTGTGAGCTAGTTTCATACTCAAACCTCGTGGACAAAATTGACATTTCTAAGATCTGATTATAGATACTCAAATCACAATACCACACAAAATTGCGTCTTCAACACAAATTTACAATGAAAGCAAAAATACAAAAAAAATTACAGTCAAATCACCTTTAAAGCAGAGCAAGAATTGATGTGTGTATCATTCTAGCTCCTCCTTCCCAATTTTCAGATTATTTTCCACTCAACCAAATGTAGCAAGCTGATAAAGATGAAAACGAAAATCACCGAAAGAGAGTTGTAGATTGATGGGAAAAAAATGATGTTCCCGTTGGTTATTAGAGAAATTATCAAAGCAAAACTTGATTGAATTGATGCTTGGAAGTTATTATATAGCTTCTGAAAATACAAGATGCCAACTACCAAGATTAGCATAACTGATATAGCTAACTGATAATTAACCAACTAATCTCCTAAAACAGATTAACTGACTAATAAGCAAAAACAGAACAAGGGGTAATATAATGAGTGGAGATCCTCTTCATTTCATTCTCTTCATTTTTTTTTTTATTTAGGAGAGAGATAGATATATATTTTTTTTTAATGATTTAATTTTTTTTAAATAAAAAAAAAAGCTAAAATATAAATCTTTTTTTATATTTATCTCTCTTCGAAATAAAAATTTTTTATTTATTTTCTAAACGGGGAGGATCTCAACTCTAATATAATAGCTAATACAAACTACTTTAATATTGGTCTGAAACAGATGCATCCCACACAGAGCTCCAGCGGTGGAAAAATAGAGAGGAAAATGGAAGAAAAGAAAGGTGCATTCAATGCAGCTGAAAATGGATGGTACTGTACTGTGCAGTCACTTCATCGACAGGAGGACAGATGTCAGATGCATCCCATAGCTCAAGCGTTGAAAAATGAAGACAGAGCATGAATTGAATTGACATGCATGCATATCTTTACGACAATTTTTTTAATATATCACTCTTTTAATATTTATTTTTTAAAATATTATTCTTTTCAAATTATGTATCAAATTATTACTGTTTCGAAATTTAGTTAGAAGTCGTTTTTATGATTAACGACTTCTCAACATGAGATTTCCTAAATTTATTTTTAATTCCTTGAGAAGTCTGGTTTGCTAACCACGACTTCTCAAGGGGATATATATATATATTTTTTTTGAAGTTCTATATTTATATTAATTTATATTAATTTATATTAATTATGATAATTAGCTAAATTAATTATATTAATTTTAAATTATTATTTTAAATATTAATTTTATTAATACAATAAAAAAAATAAATAATACACTTATAGAAAATATTTAACATCGATTAAATATAGAAACGGTACAACGATACAAATTTTCTATTGTTGCGTAGAAGGTCCGGCACGGTTCGGACATTTATTCCTGCTATGACCCTCATTCCGACACAGACCACATCTCTTACGGCGACTCCCCCCTCCCTCAGATCCATCTCCGTGCGAATGCGGGTAGATTGTGGACGACCCCGTGGATTTCTTCGCATGTCTTGATTGTGGCACACCTCTACTCCAGTATACGTTGGCCAATATGCTTCGTTTGGCACCACGCTGAACTCTTCGCGGTAAACATTGAAGACATATTCCAACTTGTAGACAGCAGGCACATACTTCCAATAGTCGTGATTTTCGCTTGAACATCCCGCGATGACATGTGAGCATGGAATGTGTATGGCCTGAAACTTTCCACAGTCACACCACCTCGCGTTCAAGTCTACCTTGAATCGCCCCGCAGGCCGCCCTTCTCGTGGGTTGATCAACTCCTCGACCGTGAAAATGCTGTGTTCCCGGTTATAATGTTGGACACGGTGAGAGTTGGACTTTGCCCGTTCCTCCTCAATGGCCTTGGTGACAATTTCAGACCAGACATGACCGGAATGGATCATTGCGCTTAGTTGCCTCCCACTGTCGGCGAAAGTTTGAGATAACCTATAATAGGTTGCCTGGACCACAGCAGTGATTGGAAGATGCCGCGTTCCCTTAAGTACCCTGTTAATGCACTCGGAAAGGTTCGTTGTCATGTGTCCCCAACGTCGCCCTTCATCATACGCTTGAGTCCATTTTTCCTTGGGGATCTCGTCAACCCATGCCGCGGCCTCTTCGTTCCAGTCGAGGAGCAAACCCCGGTAATAACGCATGCTTGGCTGGTTCAGGGCGTATCCTGAATGGTTGGAATGTTAGAAATGTCTAAATTGACATGAATAGAATAGAAACAATAAATAATTGCAATTTGTATGACTGCGGTACTAACCCATATTGACGACCTTCTTTCTCATATCTGCATTCTTGAATCTCCGCATAAAGTTTTGTGCAATGTGTCGAACGCAATACACATGCATTGAAGGAGGATTGTGCCATCCACTGTCAGCTCGCCGGTATGCAGCTTTTATTGACTCGTGCCTGTCCGAGACCAATGTTATGTTGGCTTGGGGTGTGACGTGCCTCCTCAAGTTTTGGAGGAAGAAAAACCATGCCTCTGCCGTCTCACCCTCGACAAGGGCGAAGGCTATGGGAATTGGTTGGTTGGCTCCATCTTGAGCTGTTGCAATCAATAGCGTCCCCTTGTACTTTCCATACAGCCATGTTCCATCCACCATAACAATTGGCTTGCAAAATGCAAATCCACTAATGCAAGGCTTGAAAGTCCAGAAAAGACGGTGGAAGATTCTCTTATCGGGAACTAGATAGGCCCCGTCGTAAGCTGGCAGCGTCTGCAGTTCAGTGATTGTGCCCGGAACATAAGTATGTAAGGCCATGAGCCATGTTGGAAGGTAATTGTAAGATAGCTCCCAGTTCCCGTATATTTGTTCGATAGCCTTTTGCTTGGCTATCCATACCTTCCTATACGTTGTGGTATAGTTGTATTTTTCTCGTATGTGGGCAATCAACACCGAGATAGACAACGCCGGATCCTCCTTCACCATTTGCTTGATACTTTCACAAATAATGTTCGAGTCAAGCTTCCGATGATCTTGTGAGAGAGTTGCTGATACACATGTATGTGGTCCGTCCAGCTTACGGATCTCCCAATAGCCTTTTGTTGTGCGATTCTTCACTCTACACCTCCACCGGCATGCAGGGTTGTTGCACTTAATCATCCATCTGTCGTTATCGGAGTGCTCTACCTTGAAATCCAGGGAGTTCTTGATATGGTATCCCTTGATAGCAAACTGGGCCATTTCTTTTGTAGCAAACCTCATGTTTGTTTGTAGGCTATCTGGGACATCAATTTGATCCAAAGACACTCGCGATAGGACGTGGCTGAAATCGTCTAATGGAGCAACCCCATCTAAGTTCACATTACGAAAGTGTGGTGGTGGTTCGTATGGAGGCGCGGTTGAGGAGGGACCCACACCAGCTTCTTCTTCTTCATCGTCGTCGTCATCATTGACTGAAACATCAGAGCTTAGACAAGTGAAACCTCAGACAAGTGATCAGCTGATGTTTCACTTGTCTGCTGTTTCACTTGTCTAAGCAGACCAGTGATTTCACCAGCTGATCACTTGTCTGAGGTTTCACTTGTCTAAGCTCTGATGTTTCACTTGTCTAAGCTCTGATGTTTCACTTATCTGCTTAGACGAGTGAAACCTCAGACAAGTGATCAGCTGATGTTTCACTTGTCTGCTGTTTCACTTGTCTAAGCAGACCAGTGAAACATCAGCTGATCACTTGTCTGAGGTTTCACTTGTCTAAGCTCTGATGTTTCACTTGTCTGCTTAGACGAGTGAAACCTCAAACAAGTGATCAGCTGATGTTTCACTCGTCTGCCCATCACTTGTCTAAGCAGACAAGTGAAACAGTAGACCAGCTCACATGTGCACAGTATACTGCCCAATGCACTGACACACCCACATGACCAGCAGACGGGTCATTCTGACACACTGCCATGCTCACATGGTCACAGCAGACGGGTCCCAGCAGCAAATAATGTCACTGATGCGCTCACATGCGCACATTAAATGGTGAAGCAGCAGACGGGTGATGGGGCAGACGGGTCACAATAATGTCACCACTATAAATTGAACTTCAATCTGCCTTATTTCTTCACTAAGCCTCATTTCTTCAGTCAACCTCATTCTTCACTCAGCCTGCAACAGGTAACACCATACAAACTTCACTTCAATGGATTTGCTAAGACTGCAACACGTTCATAGGTCATCGCAAGTGGGTGATATGGTAAGTGTCTGCAAATGATATTTACATTAAATGGTCCTTACTATTTCTATACTTACAACTCTACTTTTTGGTTGCAGGACCACATTGATTGTCACCTACATACCATAGAGGCTCCAAGTCCACTGATTATACCATACTTGGAGCAAGCTGGGTTTTCTATCGCTGCAACAGTGGGACACACAAAGATTGACAAATCGTTGGTTCTTGCAATGGTAGAAAGGTGGAGGCCAGAAACACACACGTTCCATCTTCCCGTCGGAGAATGCACAATAACCATGGAAGATGTTGCTCTTCAGCTAGGATTGCGTGTGAACGGACTGCCCGTTACTGGACCTAGCTTCCTTGCCTGGCAAGAAGAATGCCATCGACTTTTAGGTGTGGTTCCTCCGTCTAATCAGATGAAGGGACAACAAATAAAACTCAAGTGGTTGCAACATACGTTTGCCACTCCCCCTCATGATGCAACAGTCCAACAGGTACAAGCCTATTGTAGAGCGTACATTTTACGCTTGATCGGGGGGCTCTTGATGCCTGACAAATCTGGTAACAGAGTTCACTTGATGTATCTTCCACTGTTGGAAGATTTTCACCGTGCTGGAAGATACAGCTGGGGCACGGCATGTCTAGCAAATCTGTACAGGGAAATGTGTCGTGCATCTGCACCGGCCGCTGCCTGTATGGGTGGAAGCGTATTGTTGCTACAGTCTTGGGTATGGTATCGCATGCCGTTCCTTGCACCACGGTGCAACCGCGAACCATCGTTTCCACTAGCACGACGGTAAAGATTCTATTCATAGTTAAATTACCTTACATCCTCTACTTATTATACTGACCTTGCGATGTATTTTACTAGATGGAGTGGCGGGGGACTACAGTATAGCGGAACTCCGCGGGGTGACATTACGGGGTACAGATCGATGGTCGATCATATGGAAAGTAACCAGTTTTTGTGGTTGCCTTACAGAGATCTTCAGAGCGTGATACCACGAGAAGCATATAGAGAATCCAGATTGTGGACTTCCAGTACCGCACTCATATGTTTCCAGAATGTAGAATGGCATCAAACAGATAGGGTGAAGCTCCAATTTGGTCTTTCGCAGGAAATACCGGGAGAACCTGCAAATATGGATGCCTTGCATGACTTGGACATGCGAGGTAATCACGCTGAAAACTGGAGAATAAAGCATGCAGAATGGATCCAGTGTTGGCAAGAACGCCGAAATGGCATCATATCGGGACAACCGATTCCGGGTTATGTGTGTCACACTGCTGAGTATATGATGTGGTTTAGGCAGAACTCGAGACCGTACCTGTCTATTCCGCAACAGTTGCAAGACCCGCGGGGTGATGCTCAACACGTTCCGGATGTTGGACCAAGTATGCCCACCCAACAGCGTCCACGGCGTCATGCACGTCGCCAATCCAGCCCCCCGGTTCCCATGGCTTATGATGACCCCCAACCGCCTCGCCATTCATTTGCCTACACCCCTATGTAGCGAGACGCTTCCCCACCGCTTGACCAAGGTCGACACTCTATCGCTTCCAGTGATGGAGAATTTTATAGCAATCTGTTTGGCACAGACCTCGGAACGCCACAGTCGGCAGCCGCATACATGCAAAGTATGTACTCGTTTGGCGTTCCATCATTCCCCTTCCCAGTCGACGCTAGTTCTTCAATGCCTCCCACAAATCTTAATCTCAACGAGGGTGTGCAACAAGCAGCGCAACCCGCTGCAGCGGATGAGGAACAACCACATCAAAGTCGTCCACGCCGTAACCGACGACCTCCACGATGTGGAACTGGACATCACTTAGGAGATTAATTTTTGTGCACTTATCATTATTGTATTTTTTGTTTACTTAATTATATCTAAAATATTTGGGTACTTATCATTATTTTCCCTTTTAGTTTTAATAAATAAATTTTTTATTAATCTTAATTAATAAAATTAATTGCCTTAATATTTATACCTTAATTAAAATTAATTTCAATAATTTCAATAATAATATAAATTAATATAAATATAGAACTTCAAAAAAAAAATATATATATATATCCCCTTGAGAAGTCGTGGTTAGCAAACCAGACTTCTCAAGGGATTAAAAGTAAATTTAGGAAATCTCATGTTGAGAAGTCGTTAATCATAAAAACGACTTCTAACTTAATTTCGAAACCGTGGTAGTTTGGTACATAATTTGAAAAGGGTGGTATTTTGGAAAATAAATATTAAAAGAGTGATATATTGAAAAAATTGCCTATCTTTACTCCCACCGTTTCATATATATATATATATATATATATATATATATATATATATAATATTTGATTAAATAATAAATAAAATAAAGAGAGTGATAATTTTATCAAATTAATTCTATTAATATAAATTATTATCATAAATATAAAATAAAGTATTTAAGGATATAATTGATAAAAAATATTTAATATTATATTAAAATAGAAAATAATATATATTTTGGGGCAAATCTTTTTTATAAATATGACATATATAATGAGACGGAGGAATATTATTTATCACCCAAAAAGAAAAGATCAACTTCGTTTTAAATAAATGAACGATGGATATGACACCCACTACCCCGCATATAATAAATTATATAAATAAAATCATACGTGTCTTTAAAAAAAATATAATAATTAAAATAAAAAACATTTCCTCAAGAACAATGTGCATCACATCATCTATAACTTAAACGTAGGAATCTGAAATAATCAAAATCCTTTAAAACAAACTACGGAAAACATAAATAATAAACATAACCCAAATCCCGATGTCACATATCAGAGCTGGTATACATATATCGATAATACATCGGAATAAAACTAAACAACCGAACGTAAATCCTAACTACTACTACTAAGAGAGATCTCCACGGGATCACTCCTCGTCAGCATGCTCACCCTCCTCTGCACATGCAACATCATATGCACAAGAACAACAAAAGATAGGGGTGAGAAATACGATCATAAATATATGTAAACGGAATGGAATAGTAATTAAGATGACATACAATATATATCAATCAACACGTGTATAAACAATATATATATCACAAATGCATGACAATGCGAATGCAACATCACTACTCCGTATGCATGTGGCCAACAACTCTAACTCTGGAAAGACGATTAGGAGTACATGTCCGGTTATCAATGTGGATGATATGCCAGACCATGGGCCATCCTCGAACACTCTCACTAATCCTGATAACGTATAGTGGCTAGTCAGGGTACTCAAGCTTATTCATTAGGTAACTCCGACAATAGGTAGCTAGCCCATGTCACCTGGAACTTCCATACCCAATGTACCCGCAAGGCCGGGTTAACACCCATCGTGGCCTCCACTATCGCGATTCATCATTTGCTTTCCACCCAACATATCAACTTCAACGTATGATGCGTGCAATGTTCATCAATATGCAAACACATGTCCAACCATCCATCATCAACACCATTACATGGCTATCAACTTTGACCAACAAGCATCAAAGATGATTTATCAACATCAAACTTGACCAATAAGCATCAAGAATGATTTAACCAACAACATCGATAACAGTACATCGTTACCAATAACATCGTCTTATTAATTGTTCTCTTTGTTAAGTCTTAACTTAACATTATCCTAATTAAGTATTATACTTAATCTTATTATCTAAATCTTAATTCATATTTTATTAAGATTATAATTTAATCTTAATATTTAAACCTCAAGTCATATATTTATTAAGATTGTAACTTAATCTTAATATCTAAACCACAATTCATATCTTATTAAGATTATAACTTAATCCTAATATTTAAACCTCAAGTCATATATTTATTAAGATTGTAACTTAATCTTAATATATAAACCACAATTCATATCTTATTAAGATTATAACAAGCCTACATAACACTATCCATCAAGCATAAGAGGTCAAAACTGCTCCTGGGCACGTGAGAATCGATTTCCAATCTCTGGAATCGATTTCTCAAGTCTTCAAATCGATTTCCAATCTCTGGAAATCAATTTCAACATGTTCAAATCGATTTCCCCAATCGATTTTGAACAAGGAAAATCGATTCTAGAAATCGATTTCTACAAGGCCAAATCAATTTCCACACCTTGGAAATCGATTCTTGGAGGATTCAAATCGATTTCCATGTGTTGGAAATCGATTTCTGGGTGTCAGATCATGCAGCAACGGGTTTTCTCCGCTATCGGACCAGTTTACATTCTCTAATTGACATATCATTCGAGCCTAAGCTATTTATCACCAATTTGATTAGTCCAACACTCATAAATCATAACCTAAGGGTTCTCAAACTAATCCTTGGTCATCAATCTCACATTGCCTATTTATTTTCTCCCTATAACTATGTTCTGATAGCATAAGGTTAACAAAACACCATATCATGGCATAAACAACATGTTCATCATCATCAATTCATCAACAATCATGTAAATCACGAAATCATAGTTATAAACATGTTATAACATCAAATTATTCATCAATCAATACTCATATAACCAGAAAACAACATAACAATATTCATAGGCATACACAGGCATACGTAGGGGTCATGGGTTAACCCCTTCATCTTAACCTATCCCAAAACCCACATATTCATGACCAATTTTCTCCCCCCCATACCTGGTATGACGATTCACAGCCTAAGGGAAAGAGAACAGAGCCAAGTTCTGCTACGGTTCCTTCTTACGGGTTCAGCACTTGATCACGATCGCAACACTTGAAAGCAGAGTCGATCTTTAAGTTAAGGATTGAAAGAGAAAACAACTTTAGGATTAGAAACTCACCTTGGTTTCTAACTTAGGAGATTAACTCTAGCAGCAGGGATAGACTAGCCAAACAACGGCGTGTTCTTGACGAAGAACACCAAAGCAGGATTCGTCCTTTTGGGTTTTCTAGAGTAAGGGATCAGTGAGCTCCTAGGGATGAGAAGAGGCAAAAAGTGAGTAAAATAGGGTGTGGATACTAGATTTAGGTCATACGCTATATATATATATATAACTGTTAGGGACGTTTTAGGACGAATGGGCCGTACACAGCATAGTCCGGTAACCCAAACGCATACACAAGCTCTGACACGCATGGGAATCGATTCCACGACCATGGAAATCGATTTTCCATTGGCCAAATCGATTTTCTTATCAAAGAAATCGATTTTGCCCTTTAAACAACCGATTTCCACTTTCTGGAAATCGATTTCTTCACTTGGAAATCGATTTCCTATATCGATTTCCCTTTCAGAAAACGTATTTTTGGCCTCGAAACCTGAATAAGACTTGTAGATAATTCTCAAAGCTTTCCAACGCATCCAAGATCACCTCGATCGGATGTCTAGAACTCAAGATATGGCAAAAACCGTGAAACAAGTTATTTAGACTCGGATGGATCGATTATTCTAAAAGCTGAACTATTACAACTATGAACTTATGGACCAAAAACAAGCAAAAACAACATATGCAAACATCTATAAGCAAGTATTAACACATATATACATAAAAGTGAAAAACAGGGTGTTACAATGGACACATGGCCACCTATTCCGATCCACAGGATCCAATATTGTGATAATAAAAATATGCGTCCGTTAACGAGTGTTGTAAGGACATTATTTTTTAGGAATTAACAAAAGGAATGTTTGTCTTGAAAAATTAAGTGAAACACTTTTCAATATATTAAATATATCATTTTCTCATATAAAATTTTCTTTATTGATTCTTCAAACAATACTCTAAGAACACTCGTTAGCATTTTTCGAAAAAATATAAACGTGAGTGTCATCATTATTTAAGGAAACAAGTTACTCCGTTCGTCCAATTATATTATATATATCATGTTTATAAAAAAATTTATTTCAAAATATATATTATTTTTTATTTTTAACGTAATATTAAATATTTTTTATTAATTATTTCTTTAAATATTTTATTTTATATTTATAATAATAATTAATATACTAATAATTAATAAAATTAATTTGATAAAATTATTATTATTATTATTATTATTATTTTTTTAAAATTATTTAATTTAGCCAAATATAAAATATTTATTTGGAGAGTATAACTCAAGTAAATCTTGTCACGAGGGAAGGACATTGTTGTTGACATATTTAATGAGGCAATACTTATCCTAACCGCATGTCTTATCGTACCCATTAATTTCAAAATTTTATCATTCTGGATTAGAATAAAAAATTGATTTCTCTACCCTCTTTCACTCACTCAAGTCACACGAAGAGGCAAGAAAACAATAACACCAAACACACTGTCGGCAAGGCCGAAAGAAGAAAGATCAGAGAACGAAGAAATAGAAGGTCGATGGAAAAGAAGAACACAAGAGCAAGGATATGGTCAAGGCATAGTGGAAGCTGTGAATAGAAGCTGGTTTGTGAGTGGTGGTCGCGGGCTTTAGGTGGCGGGGGCTGGACCGTGTGTGGTGGTTTTGGCGGCTCCCGGTGCCTGATAAGCTTTTTGGTGGTTTGAGTAAAGGTGATAGGTAAATGAAGCTGTAATGTATTTTTTTTTTTATGAAATTAGCAAATTAATGACACAAAATTTATACTATCATATAGACAAGCAGCACACTTTTTTAAGAAAATAAAAAACAAGTAACGGTTCACTTATATCAAGGGTGCGTTTGGAAGAGCTTATGAAGAGCTTATGGGAATAGTTTATGGAATTAAACTTATACAAATAGTTTATAAAAATAGTTTATGATCTTTCTATAAGCTGTTTTTAGCTTATTTCCATAAGCTTGTCAGAGAAGCTTATGAAAATAAGCTGTTTTTAGCTTATTTAAAAAAAAGCTTATTATATAAGCGCTTAAATAAGCTGTATATCCAAACGCACCCCAAACCAGAATAGAACACACACTTTCAACTCCCAAAACTTGCCTAAATTCTAGTTTTCTAGCTAGCCATGGCAAGGAAGGAGCAAGTTAGGCCCTTAGCCCCAATCAGACACTGCTCGAGCAGTGATGAGAATGACACCACTATGCATCCCCAAAGACTTCATCGTAGAAAGTTCATCAAGTGGTGTGCTTGCCTATTGACTTTTTTACTGTTTCTAGCAATAATAATCGTAGTGTTGACATTCACTATATTTCGTGTTAAGGAACCTGTTATCAGAATGAATGGTATCATAGTCACAAAGCTTGAACTTGTCAATAGCATAACCCCAAAACCTGGGGTTAACATGTCTTTAATTGCAGATATATCAGTAAAAAATCCTAATGTTGCATCCTTTAAGTATAATAACACCGCCACAACTTTGTGTTATCATGGCATCATGGTGGGGGAGGCTAGAGGGCCACCAGGGCATGCTAAGGCGGGACACACAATGAGGATGAATGTCACAGTGGATGTGATCATAGACCGCATCATGTCCAGTCCAAATTTGAGTGCAGACTTGGGTTCAGGGCTTTTGACTATGAGCAGCTTCTCAAGAGTTCCAGGTCAGGTGAAGATTTTGAACTTGTTTAAGAAACATGTTGTTGTAAAAATGAGTTGCACAACCATTGTCAATATTTCTACACAGGGAATTCAAGAGCAGATCTGTAAGCGGAAGGTTAAACTATAGTAATATTATTAGTTTCCTGCATATGTTTATAAATTTCCTGTACAAAAAATAATGACAGTTTACTTTATTTGGTTGTTTTCCGATTTTGAATTTATGGGTTCTTTACTTTTCGTTTCTTCCCTGATGAGAAATAGTGTTACTTTTGTTTGGAACTTTTGGTTAAGGACTTAACTAGTGTAGCAATTAATGAGCCCTTAAGTGTTTTCATCTCTCAGTTGGAAGCAAAAGTCAATAGAAACCTCAATTTGGGGTACACCCATAACTTGATGTCATACTAAATTTCATTCGTGCCTAAACTTGACTAGGCTAGTTCCTTTAAATTGAAGATGCCTAACTATACCAACATATGTTTTTTGTTTGGCTATGTCATCCCCTGTTTCAAACTTAACAAATTAGAGAATAAAGTAGACTAAGAGGACACATATATCAGAATAGAACAAAATGAGGGTAAAGATCAGAAGTGACATTAGCCTGGGCATGCACAACCATACCTTGCATTTTATAGCCGTACGTGTAGGAGCCCCATATTACATATTTAAGCCTTGAATGTATGATAATATATGTTGTCTTCTCAATATAATGACATTGGCTGATATCCGCTCCTCTCCTTCCATTTTTGCTAATTTTGTATCTAGTAAAAGAAGTTATCACAGCAAAGACTCACAACAAGCTTAATCCTATAGTTGTTATGGACATGCGTGGAGAAGATTAGTTGATTAGGTTTTATTATAAGACCTTTAAATCTGGCGAAAGTAATCACGCAAATGGATTTCTAGTAAGCTAGCCCCACAATAGCCAATTGTAATTAGAAGAGATGATGTTTAGGCCTTAGGGTCACTTTGGTACGAGAATGAGGTTGAAAAATTCCTAAATCAGTTTTCAATAAATTTTGGGTGCAAAGATGCCATTAATTATAACGATAAGGCTCATCTAAAGTGAGATATTCTCTAAAGTGAATCAGTAAAAGGGTTTTCGTCATTAAATGATTTAATGGGTTCAAATCTATATGTATTTTATCAAATTAAGGGTGAAAACTCTTTTATTTGTTCACTTTAGAGAAGATCTCACTTTAGAGGAGCTTTTCTCCTAATTATAAAGCTGCAAAGAATTTGTCCTTAGTTTGAAGGTGTTGATTGACTATCAAGTATCAACTGATAAAATCCTTTGAAATGAGGATAAAGGCTACCGACGGATTGAATCATATCTTCTACCTCAAGGAAGAAGTTAACTAATGCTTTTGAAAATGAAAAGGTTACCAAGTCTACTGTAACCAGTACTCATAGAACAAAAGAAAATAGAGTTATCCAAACTATATGTACCTTCCCACTAGCGTTTCACCCAACTATTTTTGGTCTTCACAATTACTTTGAAGTTAAAGTTAAAAATAAGAGCTTTAAAAGTAAAGTTAAAATTGTTTGTTAATTTTTAGATTTAAGTAGCTTAAAATCTATTTTTAAGTTAAAAGCTATGTTTGATAAAATGTATTTATAAAAGCCCTAGCTTTATTTAAAATTACCATAAAGGGTCTATATATTCATTAAATATTTCAAAAATAAAAGACAACTTCTAATGAGGACAACAATTTTTGGGTTTCTTTTTATCAAAAGAAGGGTAACAATATTATGTCAAATATAAAACAGAAAAAATATCATTTCAAAACTGCACTCATCACGAGCAAGATATGTCTTAGTCAAATTACAACTTTTCTCGCTTTAATAAACTTAAAACAGGGGACCATTTAATATCCTCTCCTGTACTTGGCCAATTGGAAGGAATCCAAGTCCGAGGAAGGATTGATGGGTTGGACATAAAACTTGAATGATTTGCAGCATCTATAAATCCCTCTTGTGGAGGTGATAATGAAGACAGGAATGGAAAATTAGAGCTGGTTGACATTGAACTGATTGAAGCTTCTGCATAGTCAAGAAAAATCATGTTTTTAATGGAAGAGAGCTGAGGGAAGAATCATGTTCTATCTTTTGAAGCAATCTTGGCATCCAAAAGCACTTTACCGGATCAATGAATCTCTTGCTACCAGACTCAATGCTAAGTTGGCGTGCCTGTTTCTGTACCCTTGTTCTCCATTAGTTCTTGATCTCATTGTCTGCTCTCCCTTTTTCTCCAAATTCATGTTTCTGAGCAATTTTTGACCACCTAACAAAAAATGAATAACAAGATTATGTTAAGCTCATTGTGGTTGAACAAGGCTAATTTTGAGCGCTACACATGCAGAGTAAGGAAATAACAGTTTCAGATGAAATTATCAACAAGTAATGACAAGCCAAAAGGAAGGAAAATTGTTTTGATAAAATAATTAAAACTAGAACTAGATAAAGTAGACATCAACTTTCTGCAATTCTAATAATTATACAGCACGCTGCTTCAATAACTTGTAATGAAATTGAAATAATCTTAAATCATAATAGTTAAAATAAAATGCGAGACAATTAGGGAGTAAAAGTATCTTGAATGAGGACTTGGTAATAAGGCTCAGGATATAAAAGCATAGAAACTACAGAGAATTTTATTTGCTATCTTGAAAAATATACGAGCAATTAAATGCAAGTCAGATTTGATATCAAATTCTCATGCACTTGAACATTTTGTAAAGGTCTGTCCCACACCCCTGGACCCATGGTTTGGGTTTGCACCAAAATTATCTGGATTTTCTATAAAATGAGATCAAAAAAGAAAAATAGACTTCATACATCGTGCTTCACATATCATGTCCCAATGATTCATATATATAAAGTTATAAAAGTGAACTCTATGTAGATTAACCGATTAAATAACTTACAGGAAATAATTAGTTGATCAAGATTATTTCTATAATTAAAGAGAAAATATAGTCAAATTGTTTTCATATAAGTTATAAGCTGTTTTCATAAACTATCCTGAAGAACTTATCAAAATAAGCTAAAAACAGCTTATAGACATGTCATAAGTTATTTCCATAAGCTCTTCCAAATGCTTATGTCAGTAGATAAGTCCAAATAAGTTGTTTATAAGCCAATCCAAACAGGTCTAGATAAGAGGGTATATTACACACTACTTGCCACACCATAAATGAATGCTTTATGGCTCATACATACCCAACAACAGAACATCAAGAAACATCAGAGACGAGAAATCTACCCCTCACATACACAAACACTAGAGATCAGAATTGACACATCATAATAACCAGTAAAGCACATTCTCTTCAGTCTGATCGTTTTTACCCCCAAGTACCTTAGAATAACCCCAAGGGCCTAAGCAAATATCATAGATCGATTGACATATTGCTATTTCCTATTATAATTTATACTCACATATACAACATACTGCACAGATGATAGAACCACCCAAAAATAGTTCCAAACACATGCTATGCCTTTTCATCCTCTACACACAGCCCCATTATTGTTGTAGCTATTGGCCTATTGATGTTATTCGTATTCGTGTAATGTAAAGCTACTTGTTTTACTTCTTTGCTAAAAAAATAGTTAGTGGGTAATCTGAATTCTGTTGGCTTTACAGAATCAAAAAGACGGTGATGCAGATGCCCAGGGATAGAGGTTACAGAAAACATAGCAAGTAAAATAGTAGGAATAAGAGGAAATGCACATGAGGATTAGGGTTCCCTGCAGCGATTTCAGTGAAGAAGTGAAAGTGAGAGGGAGAGTGATGAACAAGAGAACAAAAAAATCGTTCTGAATAAAGAAAATGGAGGGCAGGGGTTCGATCAGTGGGAGTATAAGTAGAAAAAAAACTTCATAAAGTAGCATATTTAAATAATTTTGGATAAAAGTTATCATTTTCAATCAGAATGTGCTAACTCAATTACATACATCATATCAATTACATAGATCATGCCAGTATCGATCATGCCAAATGATTTTTACTATCTGATTAAATCAATTAGGCCTGTAAAAGTTATCCGAAATAACAAAGAATTCACCTTTTTAAAAACTCTTTATTTTTAAATTTTGTTCTTTGTAAATAAGTTCCTTTTTTGAGAGCTTTTCTCAAAATGTGTTTGGCCATCTTCTACTTTTAAGATGAATAGAAATTAAAAATAAAGAATATAGGTCTAAATGGGTATTCGACAAAAAAACATAATGACATTTTGATTGCTAAAAAATAAAAAGTATCAATTTAATCCTCAAGAATGTAAAATACGGATTAAAGTAATCTTTTTCAGGATAATTTTTAAGAATATTTTAGTCTCTAGCAGAGACTATTGTGACCTGTATTTTATAATCTTGAGTATCAAATTTGTAATTTTCTATTTTACAATGATATCTCACAAATTTTTTTTATCATTAACCAGTTTGGTCTAATAAAAAATAAAATAAAATTAGGTCAAATAGTAACACCTTCGAGAATTGCTTGTACTATCTGGTTTCATTACTTTAAAACGAATTTTCTTACTTTTATAAAATTGCCCCAACAAAGTTGTTATTTATAAAGTTGGGTCAAACAATAGCAAGCTATTATTTACTTGACAAGTTGTGTTTGGCTATTGTTTATATTTCCTATGATCGAGTTAATTTGTTATTATTTTTAATTATATTACCTAATTCTTTTATTAATAAATCTTAAATACAAAATATTCTTCATTTATAATAAGTAAATTAATAGTAACTATAACTATTTTTAATTACTTGTCAAAAAAACTATTTTTAATTATATTTCTTTCAAAAAAAACTTTTTTTATTATGCAATATCAAATAATTTTATTACTATGCATTTAATATTGTAATTTTGAAACGGAACAAAAGCAAATATGAAAGACACAACACAATACCCAAGGAAGTAAACTGAAGAAACCATTAACACCAAAAAAAAATAAAATAAAATGAAGAAACCATTTTTTTGTCTAAATATTCATACGTTCAAAATAAAACACCTTCCAGAATTGCTTGTACTATCTGGTTTCATTACTTTAAAACGAATTTTCTTACTTTTATAAAATTGCCCCAACAAAGTTGTTATTTATAAAGTTGGGTCAAACAATAGCAAGTTGTTATTTACTTGTGTTTGGTTATTGTTTTTTCCCCCCAATGATCGAGTTAATTTATTATTATTTTTAATTATATTACCTAATTCTTTTGTTAATAAATCTTAAATACAAAATATTCTTCATTTATAGTAATAAGTAAATTAATAGTACCAACTGAGGTTGACGTAAGTAATTAAAGATCTTTCGTCCCTTAATCAAGGTCTCGGGTTCAAGCCTTGAGTATGAAAAAACCTCAGTTGGAAAGGATGTCACCCATCGAGATGCCGAACAAACTCCCACGGGAGATTAGTCCTCATTTCAGGTTGACGGTAGGATACTCCTCGAAGTAGATCGAAAAAAAAAAGATAAATTAATAGTAATTATAACTATTTTTAATTATATTTGTTTAAAAAAAACTATTATTATTATGCAATATATCAAATTAATTTTATTCTATGCATTTAATATTGTAATTTTGAAACGGAACAAAACAAATTAATATGAAAGACACAACACAATACCCAAGGAAGTACAATGAAGAAACCATTTTTTTGTCTAAATATTCAGACGTTTAAAATAAAACAATCAGTTTTTCTAATAGAACAATCAATAATAGCTTTGGAGGTTCGGCAAATATTGCAATTATTAAAATTAAATTAAAAAGGAGAATAAAAAAATGAAATTAAAAATTATTACCTAATTTGAATAAATATATTCTTAAACAATTTAGTTATAGACTTACAGGTTAGTCTTTTTAGAAGAAAAAATGAATCATTAAGAACAAAATCTAATAATAGTTACAAATTGAAAAAAAAATTAAATTTAAAGAGAACAAGAAACAAATATAATTTACTCTCCAAACTGACAAATGATTTGTACAGTTTTGCTCCTTGCTAGAAGAATATTGATCTCTAAGCATCTTTTGCATTGGAGATGAATCTAGGAAGTGTGTGCATCGTTGCATTTTTGAAGACATTAGAATTGTTTTTACAACAGTCAAATGTGATTAAAGTGAAAAAAACGAGACGTTTGGTTACATTTTTGAGGAAATAATTTTCCATTTAAAAATAAATTCTATTAGAAGCAGTTTGAAGTAATTTCTGTTTTTGAATTAAAAAGTTACACTGAGTGCATATTTGGTGGAGCTTTGGATCTGATATGAACGTAATTTTTTGGAAGCTACCCAATTATAGCTTCGACGGTAGAAACACAAAAAAATAACAACCGTGCACCACAAAATTGATTTTGAGAGTATGGACGTGAAACCGAACACGTTATAAGTTTTACATCAAACTTACTTTCAAAATAAAAATCTAAACATAAATCACTTAACTTAAAAAATTAATTTTATCCAAAATCACGTTTGTCAAAAGTTCAATGCAAGCATTATACTTTGAAAAGTGTATTACACCACCTCTTAAAGTTAATATGAAATTCTTCTTTATCAGTAGGGGTGGGAATAGCTAGGTCGAGTTAGGCCCTGATAAGCCTGAGTCTGGCCTGTGTTCCAATCTCAAGACTTGAGCCTGACCTATTAGCTTGATATAGGCCAACTTTTAAGGCCTCTTCTGTCTTACTTCAAAGTCTGGCCTGGCCTGGCCTGGAAATCTATTTAAAAACCTACTTTTCAACAAAATTATTAAATATGTCTTCATCTATAAATAGGTCATAGGCCTTCACTTGTAAATAGGCTTATAAGCCTCTAATGATAAAGGGATTAGTAGGCATATACTGATAAATAGACCGTTAGGACTTCACAAATAAATATGCAAATAAACCTTTACATTTAAATGGATCAATAGGTCTTTACTTTCAAATGTTATAAATATTATAAACAATATATTATAGTATTATATTATATATATATATATATATATATATATAGGAGGGATCAAATTACTCAAAGAGCAATCTCATCTATCTATTTATTTTAATCCAATAAATACTTTACACTTAAAAGAGAGTTATTCTCAATATATGCTTTCTAAATTACTTATACCATGATTTTTGATTGGTTGACAATGTAAAATACTTTACATTGATAGTACATACTCCCTCCATTCCATTATATATATCAAATTTACAACAAAAAAATTTATCCCAAAATATATGTCATTTTTTATTTTTAATATAATATTAAATATTTTCTACCAACTTTATCCTTAAATACTCCATTTTATATTTATAACAATAATTAATATATTAATAATTAATAAGATTAATTTGATAAAATTTTTATATTATTTTTTTATTTATTGATTTTTTTTAAATGATATGCTTTATCCAAATATGATTTATATGTTGGACCGACGAGTATGCATTAAAGTGACGTATCTTTACACTCCATGTAAAAAACATATCAGAGAATTTTATCCCTGTTTCATCACAGGTGCGTGCAACAAGTTTTATCCCACTTTTTTTAATTAATATAATATAATCTGAATCCATGAGCCTAACTCCAGCTCGTGTTTAGAGTTGACTGACTGACCGAAGTTTATATTCAAAGCTCCAATGAAGGTTCGCAAGATTCTTTGTAGCTGTTGATTCAGTGTACAAGTACAACTCCACTTTGGGGTCCAAATTGTCGATGATTCGTCCAACGCTCGCTTTCGTACCCACACCACCACCACCACCACCTTTCTCATTTGTGGCACCCACGACCAACCAAAATCCCATTCACTTTCCCTCACACACACTCACACTGCAACTTCCGATTCACCACCTTCACCCAAATCTGAATAGAAAAATGAAAGCAAAGGCAAATAGAGAAGACAAAAAAGATACTAATAAACAAAACAAAGGGTGTTTGTTTGTATTAATTTGTAGAGTTGCACCCATTGAGCACAAACCCTTAGAGTTAGAGGGTTTTGAGTTTCTCACAAAAAACATAAACATAGCATTAAATGCAGCAGCTGAGATTCCCACCCACCCTTTGGTCCTCCAAAACAACAATCCCACCCTAATTCCCTTCCTTCTCCTTCTACAAATGAGTATTCCCATTCTCATCCCTCTTCCTCTTCTTCTCCTCCTCCATGTCCTCTTCTTCCTCTCCACCACCCTCCACTTACCTCACCAACCTTGGCTTTGGCTACTCCATTGCCATTGCCCTTGGCTTCCTCTTCCTCCTCTCCACTCTCATTCTCTCCTCTTACCTCTGTCTCCGCACCCTCCGCAACCGCAACCGCAACCGCAACCGCAACCGCAACAACAACAACAACAACAACAACAACTCTGACGGCGTCGTTTTGCCTCGCATAATATTCGTGGCGGAAGACGACGACGATGAAAACCGGGGTGACAACGACAACGTCGTATTGGGTCTCGAACAAAACGTCATCAACTCGTACCCGAGGTTTCAGTACACTAATAAGGATGTTGTTGGTGGTGGTGGACACGATGCCACGTGTTCGATCTGTTTGTGTGAGTACAAGGATTCGGAGATGCTGAGGATGATGCCGGAGTGTCGTCACTACTTTCACCTATGTTGTCTCGATTCGTGGTTGAAGCTTAATGGGTCTTGCCCTGTTTGCAGGAACTCGCCACTTCCCACGCCGGTTTCTACGCCGCTGCAAGAAGTGGTGCCGCTCACTCACTATGCCGCTGATAGGAGGGGAAGGCGGTGACCTTTTTCTCTTTTGGGTTAATGGGTTTTGTTTTGTTTTGCTTTGATTGGCTTGTGGGAGTGGGAGTTTCTATGGGGTGGTTGATTTGGTAGTGAATATTCATTTTGTTGGATCAAAGGGAAATGGAAAAATTTTGTCCACTATATGCTATTGCTATGGGTTTGAATTTGATGATGTGATTCAATACAAGTGTGTGTGTGTGTTTTTTTTTTGTCTTTCATAGAACATCCATTTAAGTAAAATTGGTTTTTAGATATATATTGCTTGGCTCTATGAATGTTAGGCAAGGGTTATGATGAACTTATTGTTAGTGCCCCTGTTGCCCCTGTCATGGATGCCATTTTTCTTCTATTTTTGTCCTTGAGTCTTGTCTTTTGGTGACTGGTTACCTGCTCAAGCCAGTAGCACTTTGACCCACACGCCACCTTAGAGTACATCTAGTCACACACTACACAATTTCTACCATGTGTTACGGTTGATTTCACCTCTTTGGTGTGTTTAGAAATACGATGGATATCAACAAAAACACTTATCCACAGTGAAAGCTACTCACGGTAGTTTCTGACAAAAACATTTTAAGGTTCTCGACCAAGGGTTTTCAAACACTCTTACAAAGAGTGGACTTACATACACTCATGATTCTGCCACCTACTCAATATTTATGATGTGTTTGTTAACTATGTGTAAGGAGTAATTTTCACAGTAGAATCCCTTGTTGAAAACATTATAGTTATAATACCATACTGTTGTTGAGGAATTCTGTTTTTTTTACCTTTGTTCTAATTTGCCTCCATTTAGAACAGGAGATGGCTACGGTCTTGTTTCCCTTTTTTCTTTTCCATTCATGGGCCCGTTTAGTTTGTCGTCATTAATAGACAGCTTGTATTTTGTACCCTTTCATTTATGGGAACATGGTTTCTGCCCTTGTTTTTGGCCCAATATTCTGGTCCTATGTTCCTTGATTACAGGAATTAGATGAAATATTCTATTCAACATTAGAGAATGTCAACAGATCCCTAGCACTTCTATGAGCATGTGAACGTGTGCTCATGAAATATTCTGAAGTTTTATGCAAACAAGCTGAAGTGATGAAATTATATTTTAACCTTGCTTCAGCTGCACTTCATACTTTTTGCAGTGAGAAGGTTATCTGTATCTTTATAGTGCATGTGGCGCCAGCTCGTTCTTATTGCAGTGGCATTTACTAAGTTGCTAGTTCTTTTTGTTTTGTTCGGAATGCAAGACTTGAACATGTGCAAGCCGTATTGACTTCACCCATTATACAGAGCCATATGTACTAGTTCTTTCTATCCTCAGCTGCATTTCCTTGTTTCATGCTGTTAGCGATCCTCTAGATCGGTGTAATAGTTGACTCACATATTATTTTCTTCAATTTTTGATTAACTGAAATATAAAATGACTGTCACTTTTTGCTGATTGAAATAAGGTACTTGTTAAGCAATCTCACTAGAATGCTTAGATAATCCGCTAGGCAAGTGCCAAACTCCATTTATACTAGCATGGGTAGGATATGGAATCCAATCTCAATCAATATCCTCTATTCCCAGTTGTTGATTCTGGTTTACCATTATGATTTTATAACTTGAGAGAATATCACATTCCGTATTTTCACCATCAAAGTAATCAGCTTGAAGGTATTATTATCCAATGATCCATTTTCCTATCTTTATCTCAATTTCAGTTTTGATGCTATGGTTGTATGAGTATCTTCTCTTTGAGCTGCACATGTCTAGTCATTTCTTAATCTGAAACTGCATATCTCAAGCTCTCAAGGTATGTGTCGTTTGAGAACTTGAGTCTCTCAGTACTTTTCTGAAGAAGGTATGAAATCTTTCGATGTTCTCACTTTGGAAGATAAGGGAATGACAAAACATAATGCTAATGCTAAGTTAAAAAGATGGAGAAGTGTTTACTTTTTAATCTTTATACCAGCTGCTCTTGCTCTTCTCCTCTCTGTTGCTTTCATGTCCAAGTTCTTCTCCTTCAAATCATTTCTTGGCACTGAATCTTTATACACCCATCTGAACCCTGAGGGCACAAATGGGAATCAAAATGAAGTGATGATAACTGTGCAAACTGTAATTCAGAAAATTCAAGAGGAACTGGACAGACTGAGGGAAACAGAACAGGATCCATCATCATCTGTATTTAAACAAGCTGCCTTTCTTGCTGACATATTAGGACTTCTTGAGTCAGCTGAGGCATCTCATCAGCAAAGTGGTATTTTCACTGTTCATCCTCTTTTGAAACAAAATAAAAAATCTGATGAACCTGCTGATTACTTTCTGCGAGAAGAGATTCGCAAGTATGTCAGGATCAAGCCTAACAGATTAGGCAAACAAAATTTCATGGGAGCAAATGCAACCTTCACCAGCATAGGACATGCTTGCTTTGCCATGAAGGAAGAGCTAGAAGAATACATGGATTATGATATTGGTGAAATCTGCAACGATGACTGGAAACTAGCTCAAAAGCTTATGGTTCATGGATGTGATCCTCTACCAAGGAGAAGGTGCTTTTCAAGAGCCCCTAAGCTATACAGACAACCATTCCCCATCAACGAGTCCATGTGGAAACTACCTGATGATAGAAATGTTAGATGGAGTCAGTACCTGTGCAAGAACTTTGCTTGTCTCGCCAGTAGCACCACTCGTAAGGGATTCTTCAAGTGTGCAGACTGCTTCAATCTCACTAATCATGAGATGCCCAGATGGGTAAGATTGGATGCTGATTCAGACCAGACAGCTGATATTCTTATATCTGATGTTCTTGAAATTAAGCCAGGAGAGATCAGAATAGGTTTGGATTTCAGTGTTGGAACTGGGACTTTTGCTGCTAGAATGAGGGAATTCAATGTGACAATAGTTTCAGCAACTATCAATCTTGGGGCACCCTTCAGTGAAATGATAGCTCTTAGAGGACTAGTTCCTCTCTACTTGACTATAAATCAAAGGCTTCCATTTTTTGACAACACCCTTGATTTGATTCACACAACAAGATTTCTAGACGGGTGGATTGATTTTGTGCTCCTGGATTTTGTACTGTATGATTGGGATAGAGTTCTGAGGCCAGGGGGGTTGCTTTGGATTGACAGCTTTTTTTGCTTGAAGAAAGATTTGTATGATTACTTGCAGGCCTTCAAAATGCTGAGATATAAGAAGCACAAATGGGTTGTTGTTCCAAAGCTTGATAAGGATGATCAGGAAGTGTTCTTTTCTGCTGTTCTAGAGAAGCCTCCTAGGCCATTCCGGTGATCTCACATTATGATGTTATCTTCTTGCCTATGCGATTTTTAACATTCTATTTCTCGGTTAAAATTTGAATACTGCAGAGTTGTCTTCTGTATTGTGTTAATATTTTTTTTAGAAATGACTGTTCAATATAATATGTGTTAATAATGAGCTTCAACGATGAATATATCGAGGCACTTTGAGAAAAGGATTAATTATTGCTTGTTTTCTTCGCTCTTATTCTATTGTTGATTGTTGAGGGTAAGTCTTGACGCAGTGGTAAAGTTGCTACCTTGTGTTGATCATATGTTCGAATCCTGAAAACAACCTTTCCGCGGATGTAAAGTTGTGTACATTTATCCTCTCGAACCCAACCAAATGAGAGCGTCCCTGAATCCAACCAAGTGAGAGCCAATTCTACTGTGTAATCTTCATGCTCGCAATGATTGAAAGCAACCCATTTAGCTGTATTATGAGTAGGAGAGTAAGAGTTCCTACTTATTCGCTTTGATACCCGACCTCCATAAATTCTCAAGATTTTCAGTGTCGTCCAGTAATATTTGCTTAAGGAAAATGTTTTTTTGTACGATTAGTTGAGATATTCTGTATAGATACCGTATGCTGATATATGAACATGAGAAAATATTGAGATACTCAGGTGAAATATGTGAGTGGGAGTGTCGATTCTGTGTATTTAATTAACGGAGTTTTCTTAATTTTCAATCCATAAAACGATCCAAGTCGTTCAAGCATGCCATATATAATCACTTCAACGACTACCTGTGGAGTATAAATAGATGCTAGCTTCAGGTATAATATTAAAGGAGGATCAATAGCAACTTAAAGTGCAAATGCTTTTCTACCTCCACACCTGACTACGTGAGACTGAATATTAACCTGCCAAGACTACATCAAAATTAGCTTTTGAAGAAGGGTTTTGTTGGCCCCCTTTTAAGGAATCAAGATAATGGAAGGGTTTGTTTAGTTTATTTCTAGTTTCCTACTTTCATTTCCTGTTTTTATAAATAATTACAATATAAATAATTACAAAATTAATACATTTTTTTTTTCTGTTTCTTGTTTTCAAAAATTTGTACAGGAAACACTGGAAACAACTTTTTATTTGTTTTCATTGTTACCTATACAAATATTTGAAAACAAGAAGCAGAATGAAAACAATGTGATAAATTTATAATTTTTTGTGTTGTAATTATGTTTGGAATCAGGAAATGAAAATATAAAACTGGAAACAAATCAAATAAGCCCTAATGTTTTATTAGAAAATTAAAAACTTCACTTCTTCGTACATTGACCAGGAGAAAACTGATTGATGATAACTAGTAAGGGTATGTTTTGCAATTCGTTTCAAAAACTGAGTTTTGAATCTGGGTTTTGTAAACTTAGTTTTGATTAAAAGCGAGTTTATAATAACTGATATATCTTTGGATGCTTTATTATAAGAAGTTATTTTGGTACAATAAATATTGTTTGGGTAGTATTAATCAATAGGACATTTAGATATGTAGTTACAAAATTGACTGGTGATATGAAGGTTAAGAAAGTAATGATTAATATAGTAAAAGTAATGATTAATTACCCAAACTGAGTTTTTGTCAAATGAAAAAGTGATTCTTTTAATTCTTCTTCAACCAAGATTTGGAGTCCAAACCCATTTATAAATAATTGACTTTTGTATATTGCCAAACATGTTAAAGAAATTTAAAACTGAGTTTCGATTCTCCAAACTCAATTTTAAAGCCCTCTAACCAAATGTGAAACATGCACTAAATGGTTAATCGGGTTTATAACTTTATTAGTCACTGTCGATTTACTAATTTACCTAAGTTTGTTCCATTTTATTCATTTATCAAACTCATTGATTATAAACATGTAAAAGATTATCACTTGGGAGCTGGGAATAACATAAGTGGCAAAACTGGAGCTAAGTTTTAATATAGAGATTATTCTAAGTTTGACTCGACGATTCTCATGTAAAAAAAAAAAAAAAGATCGTTAAGAATTTATAAAAAATCACTCTTAAGAGTTTGGGTTCGTTCGGTGAGCCTGTTTAACTTGGCAATAGATAATGTATTCAATTTTCAAATATTACGAAAACTATAGTTTCCGTAAGGTATTCAATTTTTTTTTAACTTATGAAAAAATGAATACATTACGGAACTATGGAAACTATAGTTTCTTTAATAAAAAGCATAGTTTCCGTAATGAAAAGCCACCAGTGATAGTCACGTCTCCCTCTTCATATTCTTCACCATTCTTTTTCTTTCAATAAAGCTGCGCGAGTTGCCATTTCCCATAGAGACTGAGACGTTTTGAATCAAGCTAGGCCAAACTCGAATAATACTTTTCCAAAGAGAGGAATCCATATCTTTGGCTTCCATAACTGAGGCATTGTACCCTCTCGCAACATACTTTCCTCTTCATTCGCCGCCTTTGATTCCTCAAGCAGTCAATCATGCTTTTCGGTGAAGACAACGATGCCAGGCTGGATTGCCTCAAGTACGTTCTAAAAGCAGGGTTGAGGACATGATGAAGGGGCAAACCAACGATTTATTGCGCAACATCACCGAGTTGAGGAAGTGGCAGAAGATTGGGATTTTGAGCGAGAGGAAGCGAGAGAAAACCGATGACTATGCCGACTAGAATAGAGATGATGGGGGCGGAAAAGAGGATTTGAGTGCAAATGGTGGGACCGACGAAGGATGGATAGCGGAAAGGGGAAAGAGGGTGTGCTGGGAGGAGTGAGGAGAGGAAGGGGAGGGTGGTGAGAGAGAAGGATACTTTGGTAAAAATAAATTAAAAAAATAGGAAAGGAGGTAAGAATAGTAACGAGGGAGAAAGTTTTTGTATAGAAGGGTATTTGTGGGATTTATTTAGAAAAAAATGGGAGAAGAGGGTGGAAAAATTAAATTCTGAGGTATGAAAAGAAAAGGCCTTAAGTTAGGATTGTAAATGCTTGTGACATTTAACCTATTAGTGTGTGGCTTAGTCCATTTCCAACGTGCGACAGGTCAGTTTGATTCAAGGAGGCCCAATTTCAACAAAGGTGTGTAATAATAAGTGGGTGGAATAATAAATGAGCACGTAATTAAGAGTTTGTTTGATAAAATTAGCTATTCTCGAATAAGTTAATTGATAACGGATAGCTTATAATGGATAACGAATGAGGTAGCTGATAGCGGATAGCGGATAAGTTAGCTTATTTTTTATGGAAGTGTTTGGTAAAACTAGCGGTTGAACTAACTGAAAAATATAAAAAGACATACAAGGACATCTTCATTAATGATTTTACATAAAAGAGAGAGAAGAGAATAAAGGTAGAATTAAATGTAGATAATAAGGATAAAAGTGAAAAAAAAAATGAAACGCTATAAGCTATAAGCTCAAACGCTACTTCAAGTAGCGTCTGGAAAAAACACTATAAACTTATGAAAAAACGTTATAAGCTCGTGACAGAAACATTTATCAAACGGGACTACTTTCTCCTCCGCTATAAATTCGTAGAAGTGTCTTGGCAAACAGCTTTAAGTTTCTTTTTAAAACATGCATCCAAAAAATTAACAAACCTAAGAATTAATATCAGTTCAAACATCACAAAGAATTTAAATTATTAATAAACCATATGACGTAACACAAAAAACAAAAACAGGATATGATGTCATATATTTAATAAACATTTAAATTTCTTAGTAAATATCATAAAGAAGATAATGGTTCATTGACATCATGAATGAATCAAATTTAAAGTAAATCTCAAAAACTTGGTATGTTAAGTGATTATGACCATACTTTCTATGTGTATATAATATATCATTTGTCAATTAAGGTTAATCCAACTAGTAGGGATACAACTATTATCTTATAAGGATGTGAGTTCAAATCACACTGCCGATGTTTGATAATGGATAATCTGTAAGTATCTCTATAAAAACTACTTGATCTGTGCCCTGATCGTGGTGAGTCCCGAGGCCCAACTCACGTAAACTTTAATTCACCAAAAAAATATATCATTTTATAGCCTTTCTCGATTGATATCAGTTAAGGTTCTGTTTGGCAAAAATGACTGATACGCTAGCTTATGGTTGATATGCTAGCTTATAGCTGATAAGCTAATTTTTAGCTGATAGCTGAAAAACTAGCTCATTAAATTTAAAGTGTTTGGTAAAATTAGCCGTTGAACTACATTATAAATGTAAAATGACATAAAAGGACATATTTATGACAAGCATAATAGGTGGGAATTTCATTACATGAATGAAGGTAAAAATGAATAAAAAGTCAATAAGCTATAAGTTATAAGCTAAATAAAATAGCTTATGAAGAAAAGCTATAAGCTCATGAGATAAACTTGTTTACAAACACATCTATTTTAGGGTCTGTTTGAGTAATCGGCTTAATTAAGCGCTTATAGGATAAGAGCTTACCATATAAGCGCTTATGTATAAGCTATTTTTATAATCAAAGAGAAAATATAGTCAAACTGTTTTCATGAAAGTTATAAACTGTTTTCATAAGCTATCCTGGAGAGCTTATCAAAATAAACTGAAAACAGCTTATGGACATGTCATAAGCTGTTTCCATAAGTTTTCCCAAACACTTTGATAAGCACTTATACCAGTAGATAAACCCAAATAAGTTGTTTATAAGCCAATCCTAATCGGTCCTTAGTCAAACTAGCTTATAAGCTAGTCAAATAAGCTATAAGCTAGCTTACTGGACTTGTCAAATTAAGCCGAAGACCATTAAATAATTTTAAACATAATATAATAGTCCAAAACTTACCAAATTTTGGTGTAAACATGAATTTCACCATTTTTTTTTTGTTTCTTTTCCATAAATTGCATTATAGAGTATAGAATCGCCCTTATAGTAAGTGTGTGTTTGGGAAAGATAGAGTTTCCCATTTTCAGTTGTATTTGTTGCTAAAAAGTTGTTTCATAGATAATCTATCATGTTTGACAATTAGCTTGAATTTTGGTAAAAGCTTTTTTTGAAAAAAAAACTTGTTTTTATACCATCTATTAAAGGAACCTGTTTGAAACACAAAAAGGAGGTTGAATTGTGTTTTTTATGTTTTTAAAACTTTTCGTAAGCAGATATATATATTTTCGCAAGGGTTGGACGTTAAAACGACAATGGACGTAAAGAGCGTTTCCAAACACCAGTTGGACGTTTACTTAAAAGGATTAAGATAAAAGAACAAGTGCGTTAAGAAAACAATTCAATCCCAAAAAGTTAGTTAGAAAATAAACTAAAGCAATAGTAAAAGGAAAGAAAGGAACACAAATATGTTATCCTGGTTCACTCTTCACCAAAGAGCTACGTCCAGTCCTCTTTACTTGAGAGTTTTCTCCACTATAACAAAAACATTTTTGTTACAAGTATTCAACACCTCTTCAGGCAAGTATTCTACACCTCTTCAGGCACACAAAGCATTCTTTTTACGCAAGCCTATTCAAGCTCAACCAACTAAGGTTTGAAAAGATTTGTTGTTCAACTAACTCACTAAGAGTGAGAGTATGAAACTTCAGCTTAGAACTCTAAAGCAAAACTCTTCGCAGAGAGTGATATAAAAGTTAAAGATCAGAGTAAGCTTGTAAGCTTAGATTTTTTCTTTTGATAGCTTGTTTTCCTGTATGCTTGTATATTTCTCAAGTTCAGTCGTGCATCCCTGGTTTACATCTTCAAGATGAGAGATATTTATAGCCTCTTTGTTTTGATCATCTTCAGTCTTCAACGGTTAGAAAAGAATCTGTTCTGACTGAGCATTAAATGCATTAGTCCATTGAGTCTAATAGCTTGTTGAGGCTTCTGATCAGCAAAGTAGACTATCAGGTTTGATAACTTGAAATAGAACTGACATCTTTTCCTTGTACTCGAAAGTTGCATTTTGTCTTTCCTTTTGGAGAAGGTTAAACCCTTTTGTGTTAGAGACAGACTAGCTTCAGCCTTCGATGGTACGAAGATTACAAAAAATGTTTGTCCATAGAGTACAAACATTTACACGTTGAATAATAAATGCAAATAGTTTACATATACGTTTGCACTAAAACATATTAAAGCATACGTTTTTTTACTAAAGAGAGCGTCTAATAGAAAGTCTTTGGGTTCAGATATAAAGTTGAGAGATTATAAACCATTCACGACGAGAATTACTTATTGGACGGACGGTAAGTCTTTGGACTTTTTTCTTGCACACTTAAGATAAAATATTAGTCCACAATATAATCTTTGTTCTCTTAAATCAGACTTTTGTTAACATCAAAACTCAAAGGATTAATGGATCATAACCACTTTGGTTCCAACATCTATTTCATAGGACCGTTGGATTGTTTGATTTTGATTATTTTTACATCTCAAGACAGCTTGCCCATCTTATGGCATTTCAACATGTTTATTAAATAAAGCATCAAATATTATTAATACATACAAAAAACTTTGTATTTTTTTCGTAATTTACTATGTAAAGATGATTTTTTTTATATCATCCAAACAAAATAAATTATCTTAAAATCACTTTTCAGCAAACATATCTAAACTAAAAATAAATTCTGATTATAATTGATTATCACAATAAACATATATTTTTTTCATTTTCCTAAGCATACTAATAGTAATGGTAATGGTAATTGTTTGACAATTACAACCTCACCGTGGGAACCCACTCCAATGTTAAGTGTGTATTTGGTTTAACTTTTGAGATATTAGATGTGTTTCTGTTCTTGTCAAATGTGATTTTGGTAAAAATAGAGGTGTTTGATTACTGTCTTATAAAATTGATTTTATCTTCAAACGTGATTCTAGTAGTTATAATTTGTAGCTTCTGTATTGAATTAAAAAATTTACACTAAGTTTTACATCAAATTTGCTTTCAAAATAAAAACATTCAAACATAAATTACTTCACTTCAAATTTAATTATATTGAATTCTGCATAGTCAATTTTATCCAAAATAATATTTGGGAAACATTTATCCAAACATAGATCAAGTCCATCTTTTACTACGAAAAGCACCAGCCGTCCAAAGCTCTCCAAGTCACTATCAATCCGGCAATCCCAATTCATACCCGCCACGTGTCGCATTACCTTTTACATGTCGGCCACTTACTTGCGAGTTACGAAGGCATAACCACGGACTGGAACTCTGACTCACAGCACCAACTCTCTGACAGCTAGTAATTTTAGCATAGCATCAGCCATCAGTACCTACAAATTCTGCCAATTCAGTCATTTTGAAATTTGATAATTTTAATATCTTTACATATTATTTAAAAGAAGAAAAATGAAAAAAAAATGAGATAAAATAAAAAAATATGTCAAATGGAAGAAAAATATGTAATGATACCAAAGTTGTCAAATCTTACCGTCACTAAATCTAAATCCCAAATTTTACGTTACTAAAGTGAATCACAAACGCCGTCAATGCCAACGGCAGAAATAAACCTCGACCGTATCAAACCTCAAACGCCGTCTCCTCCGCTTCTCTCTCTTCCATACCAGATTCAAAATTTCTACCGAACCTAAGCTTTGAATCCCGAGCCTCGTGATTCGCAACCCTATAAATGGTAACCGAGATTCTCGCTAGTACCCCTTAGCTGAGAGTGAAGAAGAGCTTCTTTTGCATTTCTGTAACTGAAATCGAAGATTTAGGGTTTTTTCATAGAAAATGGCGGAAGAATCGGGGAGCACGGTGACGTCGACCAATGACGAATCGTTGATTGAGAAGATAAGCGAGAAGCTTCACGGTCACGATTCATCCTCCGATTCCGATTCCGAGAAACCGGTCACTTCGTCCGTGAAGGACAAGGTGTATCGCCTTTTCGGGAGAGAGAAGCCAGTTCATTCCGTTCTCGGTGGTGGAAAGGGTATCAATCTCTCTCTCTCTCTCTGTCTCGGTACTATGTGTACTTGTGGTTCTCGTAGATCTGTGATCTTAGCAGATTCATTGTTCAGATAAAAGTAAATTTTGAAATGCTACTTTTTCTTAAATTTTCAGATGGATCTAACATCTAAGATATCTTATTCATTATTTGAAAGTGCTTTTAATTAAAATACTTATGAGCGAGCTTTTGAAAAATTGTTAATGATATAAAGAGAGCTTTTGAAAAAAACAAAAGTATTTTCCCCTAAAATTTAAGCAAAATCCAAACCTGCAATTAAATTGCGCAACTACTGGGAAAGACACGATTCTTAATTTTCACTTCCGAAGCAATGCTAGATTTGCGTTGCATATGCTCTTTATTCCTACTTAGACAATAACCTTTTCTTATTGGTTCATGTTTTACGCCTTGATTAACAACACTTGATATTTTTATTGTTATATATATTTTGAGTTTTATTTAGATGGTTGGTATGAAGTTTTTTTTTACACCATTAATTAATCATATATTATTATAATGAGTTTAATTGGTATGCATCAATATAAAGTTTTTTAAACTACCATAATTTATGATTGGTTGAAGTTGTAGAAAATACAGTTGCAGAAAATACGGTGCATACTAATTAAATCCTATTATAATATATGCCACTTAAGTATTCCTGAGCCAAAATCTTTTATATTGAGAGCATTAAAATTAAGTCCATATATTTTTTATTGCTTGCAGCTGCTGATGTGCTTTTGTGGAGGAACAAGAAGATAACTGCTGGTGTACTTGGGGGAGCAACTGCTATTTGGGTCTTTTTTGAGTTGCTTGAATATCATTTTCTCACTCTGGTCTGTCACATTTTGATTTTCCTGCTTGCAGTTTTGTTTTTGTGGTCCAATGCTCATACCTTCATCCACAAGTAAGAAATGCATCTTGTTAATCTATTCAACCAAAGCATGGTCATGTACATTTTTTAAGCTATGTTTTTATCTAACCATTGTGTATAATATCAAATAATATTGTAGGACCCCTCCTCGCATCCCAGAAGTTCATCTTCCCGAAGAACCGATCCTGCAAGTTGCATCCGCATTAAGAATTGAAATCAACCGGGGATTTGCTGCCTTGCATAATATAGGTTCTGGAAGAGATTTGAAGACATTCCTCTTTGTATGTTACCTGCAAGCTTCTAATTCCGCGCATATTAAATACTAATTTGTCCCCCTTAAGAAATCATATATTTTGGTGGCTAATTACTTATAACCCTCAAGATGTTTTCTTTGTGTTTTAACATGTTAGGACTTTAGTAATTGCTGTACCTATGATACCTAATTTACTGTGATGTTTAGTTTGAATTAAGAACTGATCAACTGAACTATTGTCATAATGCCATGGTTGATGTTATGTTAGGTTATTGCTGGATTGTGGATTCTATCAATCGTGGGGAACTGGTGCAATTTCTTGACCTTGTTCTACATAAGTAAGAATAATTTATACCCATTTTTATTTTTGGTAGAAATTTTATACCCATTTTAAATATAATTTATATTTTATTTTGCTATGAAATTTACTGATTTGCATAATCTTCATTTTCCGAGCAGCTTTTGTTTTGTTGCACACGGTTCCTGTCGTGTATGCTAAGTATGAGGATAAGATAGATCCATTTGCAGAGAAGGCACTTATTGAGATTAAAAAGCAGTATGCTGTGTTTGATGCAAAGGTCTTGAGTAAGATCCCAAAAGGTCCGTTGAAGGGCAAGAAGTTAGCTTAGTGTTTAAGGATTTGTACACTTAAGAAAAAGAGGGGCTTCAGTTGAGTTTTTTTATATGCCAGGGCCTCGTTTCTCTTACCATGTACCAAGCCTTGTTCGGTATTCGGGTTTGATATGAACGCGGGTATGGTACCGATGGATTTAGCTTCGAGATGTAGTTTTAACTTTGCTACAAGCATATGGATTTTGCTGGCTACAAATGTTTGTTGGACTTGTTTTAGTCGTTGAATAAGTAACTTTACTGTAAGCTAAAAATATATCTATGTTTATTTCTTTGGTAAGAATTGGTAGTAGTGTTTTTTTTTTGTTGCTTGATTGGAGAAATGGTACTAAGCGCATTGACGAATCAACAGACTAGTCAATTATAGATGGTGTGATTTTCATTTGAAGGCAATACCATTTGTATTTTGTTCCTTTTTCTTCCTGTATCGATCAGGCATCCCCGTCAAGAAGGATTATTTATCCGGATTTTACACGTTATCTTCCATTTTTGGAATTTTTGGTCTTCCAACACGTGCATAAGCTTTGCAGTTGGGTTTGCAGACTTGAAATTATTATCTTGTAATTCAAATAAGTGGTTAGTTAGTTAGAAGAGTTAGTTAGTTAGTTACAAGTGATTTGTAACTATGAGTGTATAAATAGAGGTGGGTGCAAAGGAATAAAGTAAGTGAAGTATTATTCAGTAATCAACTTTCTCTGATACTCGTCTATGTACTGTTCACCCGCCTACACTTAGTAATCGTTATCCCTTTGCATATTGTTCAATCCGTCTGCATCCGTCTGTGCACTTATACACTCGTCTATGTGTTGAGCGTGTATTCTGTGTACTGTTAACCCGTCTGTACTGGGTGTGTGTGTGTTCTAACAATTGGTATCCAGAACTTATTCTTTTTTGGACCTAAACACGAGTGAAGTGAGGTAAAACACGAGTGAAGTGAGGATATGGGCTCCAATGGCAATTTTCCTGCGCAAATGCCAATGCTTGATGGCAAAAATTGGGATCGGTGGAATGTGCAGATGCGAGCATTATTCGGATTCCAGGATGTGCTGGAAATCATCAAGAAGGGCTACCCAGAAGTGAATGAAGGTGCCACCGATGCTCAGAGGGCTGTGTACAAGGAGAACAAGAAGAAAGATTGCTAGGCAATCTTTACTCTGCATCAGTGTGTCGATTTGGCTAATTTTGACAAGATTTCTGGGGCTGCAACGGCAAAGCAGGCCTGGGATATCTTGGAGAAATGTTACACGGGTGGTGAAAAGATCAAGAAAGCGAGACTGCAAGTCTTGGAGAGGCAATATGAGCTATTGCAGATGGAAGATCAAGAGAAGGTGGCTGATTTCATTGCAAGAATCAGAAACATCACCAATATGATGGCAGGGTACGGAGAAAGACTATCTGATCAGAAGATAATTGAGAAGATATTGCGCACATTACATCCTCGATTTGATTACATAGTGTGTGCAATTGAGGAGTCTAAAGACACTGCAACCCTGAGTCTTGAGGAGTTGCAAGGGACCCTGGAGGTTCGGGAGATGAGGATGAATGAGAGAGGGGCGATTGAGAAAACTTCTGATCAAGCACTGCAAGCTCAAACCGATAAGAGAGGGTTTGATCACCAGAAGAAATGGAGGAAAGGAGGAAAGGGGAAATTTGTGAAGAGTTCTTGGAAGGGTGATGACAGGTCTGAATCCTCGAGTAAAAGGGGAGGAGGATCTGCCAAAACCAAAGGAGGATTCAAGAAGAATTTTGATAAACGCAAGGTGCAGTGTTTCAATTGTGAAAAGTTTGGTCACTTTGCAGATGAATGTTGGCATGGCAAAGGCAAATCGAAGAAAGTAACTAATGAGGAAGCCTGTGCTGCTCAAGAAGAGGATTCTGATGTTGATCCAGTTCTACTGATGGTGACTACAAGTGAGGAATCCTTTCAATCTGAGCTTTGGTATCTTGATACTAGTTGCTCAAACCATATGACCAGTCACAAGGAATGGTTGGCTGATCTAGACACATCAAGAAAGAGCAAGGTTCGATTTGCAGATGACAGAACCTTGAATGCTGAAGGTATTGGCAACATTGTGATCAAAAGGAAAAATGGGAAATCAGTCTTGATTTCAGATGTTCTGTATATACCAGGTATGAGAAGCAATCTTTTGAGTATTGGCCAACTGATTAAGAAGGGCTTTACTGTGGTGATGAAGGATGATCAAACGGAGATGTTTGACTCCACTCAACGATTGATCTTAAAGGATCCTCTCTCGAAAAATAGGACCTTTCAGATCAATATGCAAGCTGCTGAGATTCAGTGTTTAAAAGCAGCTGCACATGTTGAGGATTGTTGGCTTTGGCACTCAAGGTTTGGACATCTGAATTTTCGAAGCTTAAATGATCTTTCTTCCAAACAAATGGTTGCTGGTCTTCCCATGATTGCTATACCAGAGAAGATATGTGAAGTGTGTATGGCAGGAAAGCAACCCCGAAATTCTTTTAAGTCACATCTGCCAATGAGAGCAACAAGTGTGTTAGCAGTTGTGCATTCTGACATTTGTGGACCATTTGAGGTACCTTCACTGGGAGGTAATTGGTATTTCATTTCATTTGTTGATGAATTTAGTATTTCATTTCATTTGTTGATGAATTTAGTAGAATGATGTGGTTATACCTGATTAATACAAAGAATGTAGCACTTGAAATCTTTAAAAACTTCAAGAAGCTAGTTGAGAAACAAAGTGAGAAGTCCATCAAGATTTTGAGAACTGATGGAGGAGGGGAGTATACCTCAAGTAATTTTGAGCATTTTTGTGTAGAGAATGGCATTCAACATGAGATTACAGCCCCTTATACCCCTCAACACAATGGTTTGGCAGAAAGAAGGAATAGAACAGTGCTTGATATGGCAAGAAGTATGCTGAAAGAGAAAGCTTTACCACATCCCTTTTGGGGTGAAGCTGTTTCTACAGCAGTGTATATACTGAATAAATGCCCCACAAAGAGATTAAAGGAAGCAGTGCCAGAGGAGATATGGACTGGGAGGAAACTGTCTGTGAGCCATTTGAAGACATTTGGAGCACTATGCTTCAAACATGTCCCTGATCAGAAAAGAAGGAAATTGGAGGACAAGAGTGAGTCCATGATTTTGGTGGGGTATCATCCGACTGGTGCATACAGGCTATATGATCCTATTAAAGAGAAAATTGTGATTAGCAGAGATGTGATAGTGGCTGAAACTGAATCTTGGGATTGGAATCAGAAGTGCAGTAGCAGCAACAGTCTGACACAGGTGTCCTCATCATTGTTAGATGAGGAGCAAGTTCAACAAGAAGGTGACAATGGCATACTGGGAACTCAGACAGGTGTTGGCATACTGGGAACTCAGACGGGTGTTCAGACAGTTCAAGTCAGGCCACACAGGCATAGACAGATGCCACCTAGATTAGCTGCTTATGAGCTGTTCTCTGATAATACAATAGCTCATGATGGTGATCTGGTGCATTTTGCTATGTTTGCTGACTCTGAACCACTGAATCTTGAGGAAGCTATGAAGGAGCAGGTCTGGAAAAATGCTATGATTGAAGAATTGAAAGCCATTGAGAGGAATCAGACATGCGAATTGTCAAGTCTACCTACAAACAAGCACCAAATTGCTGTGAAGTGGGTTTACAAGTTGAAGCTGCATCCTGATGGGTCAATTGCTAAGCACAAAGCAAGGTTGGTTGCAAAGGGTTTTCTGCAAAGGGAGGGAGTAGATTACTCAGAAGTGTTTGCACCTGTGGCAAGGATAGAGACAATTCGGTTGGTTGTTGCTCTAGCAAGTGCAAGAGTTTGGACACTATCTCAACTTGATGTCAAATCTGCATTTCTAAATGGACCTCTTGAAGAAGAGGTATATGTTTCTCAACCACCAGGATTTGAGATTAAAGGAAAGGAAGAAATGGTATACAGATTGAAGAAGGCACTTTATGGCCTAAAACAAGCCCCTTGGGCTTGGAACAAAAGAATTGAGTCATTCTTACTTCAACTTGGATTCAGCAAGTGCTCCGTTGAACATGGTGTCTATGTACGATTTAAGAAGAACAGGTCAGAACTATTGTTGTTGTGTCTCTATGTTGATGATCTACCAGTGACTGGTAGCAGTTCCAAAGAAATTGAAGAGTTCAAAGTGGTAATGAAGACTGAGTTTGAGATGACAGATTTAGGAAGGCTGACTTACTTCCTTGGTATGGAGTTTGCTGCAACAACAGCAGGGATAGTGCTGCACCAAAGAAAGTATGTGAGTGAAGTTTTGAAGAGATTCAACATGAATGGTTGCAATTCTGCAGCAACACCTGTGGAGGTTAATGTGAAGTTAGAAAAGAGCTGTGAAGAAGAGGCAATAGATGGCACTTTGTTTAAGCAGATAGTTGGTTCTCTGAGGTATATCTGCAACAGTAGACCTGATATATGCTATGGAGTGGGCATGATTGGCAAGTTTATGGATGATCCGAGGAAACCACACTTGATTGCTGCTAAGAGAATTATGAGATACTTGCAAGGTACACTGGAGTTTGGTGTTCTGTTCCCTAACAGAATTCAGCAGCAAAGGAGTGTTCTCATAGGCTTTTCTGACTCTGATTGGTGTGGAGACAGAGTTGATAGGAGTACATCTGACTACATTTTTCAGTTTTTGAATGCACCAATCTCTTGGTGTTCAAAGAAGCAGCCAGTTATTGCTTTGTCATCGTGTGAAGCTGAGTATATTGCAAGCTCTTATGCAGCTTGTCAGGCTCTTTGGCTTGATTCACTGCTGAGTGAGATTCAGGTTGAAGTAGCTAAGCCTATGAAGCTGATGGTTGATAATAAATCAGCTATTAATCTAGCCAAGAACCCGGTTTCTCATGGCAGAAGCAAACACATAGAAACCAGGTTTCATTTTCTTAGAGATCATGTAAGCAAAGGAAGACTCGAGCTAGTCTATTGTCCTACAGAGATACAAGCTGCTGATATACTGACTAAGCCACTGAAGTTAGATCGTTTTGAAAAGCTTAGAAATGATTTAGGTGTTATATCTTTTGAATATTTGAATTAAGGGGAAGTATTATCTTGTAATTCAAATAAGTGGTTAGTTAGTTAGAAGAGTTAGTTAGTTAGTTACAAGTGATTTGTAACTATGAGTGTATAAATAGAGGTGAGTGCAAAGGAATAAAGTAAGTGAAGTATTATTCAGTAATCAACTTTCTCTGATACCCGTCTATGCACTGTTCACCCGTCTACACTTAGTAATCGTTACCCGTCTGCATATTGTTCAACCCGTCTGCACCCGTCTGTGCACTTATACACTCATCTATGTGTTGAACGTGTATTCTGTATGCTATTAACCCGTCTGTGCTGGGTGTGTGTGTTCTAACAGAAATGAATTGTAACAATGTCACGTGCTTCTAATCAATCATTGACAGTAATTTGCTTTTCATCACATCAAGTAAATTCGTTGTCCTAAATGTTTCGTTAATTTGTCTGTAAAATCTTTCGTTGGCAAGCGTATATAGGGTACGTATTGTGTAAATCTTCTCAATCGGATACCGCATATAAATTTCTGCGGCACCTTCTTCTTTTCTAACCACAGTAAGTGATACAATTGAAGTGATAATCGTTTTCTTCAATGAAGGAATAAAGCAGAGAATATAAATATTAAGTCTAATGCTGATCATTTTCCCTACACATTTTCTTCCATGGCATGCTTACACGTTTAGTAACTTTCTACGAAAATACTGGACCAAGCTCATTACAAAAATTGCAAAGTACCAATAGGACCGTATCACATGATACATGAGGGGTAAAATAGATAAGCATTACAACATAGGGAATATATGATGCCAACTCTATAAAGCTTAAATTGATATATATACATCAAAAGAGATGAGAATGATATTATATGACATCTACATCTGGATAATTTTCCAAAATTCCAAATTATATACGTGGATCCACACGACATGAGGAAGCCAATGAAAAGAAGACTTTCGAAGTCACCCCCCGGGGGGTTGAAGAATAGACACTCATTTGTATGTGAAAGAATTAATTGAACAAGATCGGATGCCTACAATTTAACAATCTATACCTTTGATTAATTACATAATCCAATGTATATTTAGTATCTCGGAAACAAGTTTGAACCAGTAGTTTTGCCATCAGACGAAGTAAGAGGAACTGTTGAGAATTCAGAACCAAAATGTTCAGAATGCTGCAAATAGCCACGAGGGGGAGGACTGGCGTTCTGATTAGTCGAAGTAATTGGAAAACCAGATGCGGTTCCAATGCCAAACCGCTGATTGGAAAATGGTGGAGAAGCAGAAATAGTATCTGGACTTTTATCATGTGAATCTTCAGTGGAATTACCTGTATTTCCTGTTGATTCTCTCTTCTCTCTTTCTTCCGTTTCCTTGAGAAGAAAGTCAACCCATAGATCTGCAAATGACTGAAAGGGAGGGAAAGTACTTGAATCCAAATTCACTAAGAAAATTTCACATCAAAATTATAGAATTGAGTGCAGTTTTTACAAAAAAAAATCTTTTGGAAAAATCTTTTGTAATTCCATGGGTACTTTAGGTGATGTTTTCCAACGAGAACATGACATGTGTATCAGTTGTTACACATGTTATATTTTCATTAATAAATTATTACATATGTTATGTTCCCATTGGAAAAGTGCACTTAAAACACCTATGGAATCGCACCTAAGTTTTCTTCCTTTTAAAAAAAATTCTTTCGGTATATTTCACAGAATCAGGAAGTACTATGTTGCGTCTACTGGCATAAAAAGGAAGATTTCCTTGTTAAGACAACTATTGGGACTAACAAATAAAATTAATACAATTTTCTAAAGCACAAGTGGCTGAATATGGTTCAGTCAGAAAAAATCATTGCTTTAATTTTATAAAGTAAAAAGTATATAATAAATAATCCATAGATTCACGTAAATCTACACCCTAAATTTTCTCATCAATGGATATTGCAGTTTACTCCCTAACTGAGTTCTGCACAAACATCCACAAGCATCAAAGGAGTTATACCAGATGAGAAGAAATCACCTGGTTATCAGATCCCACATTTGCAGCAGCTTCAGTTGAACTGCCTCCCAAGATGCCTCCAACAAGGCGACCAGGCAGCCTAAGAACTCCACGAACAACACCTTTTCCCACACCTTGTTGAGCAACACCTATCCTTTGCTTATCCTCATCAGAGAATCCCAGCATGCGAACCATTAGATCCAAAACCTGTTAATATCACAAACATTATGCGCAGGATCAATTTGAACAAAACATCACCACCTAGATAAAAGAATGCAAGTGGAGAAAACAATTTTGTAACCTTTTCATTTAATAGGTTAAAACAGTAACTAACACTGCAATTCATGTGTCTAATCCCCAATTCTGTATTTTGAAGTCTAACCACCAACTCTACAAACTATACAAGCATTCTTATCTCTCACATAGATACAGACTACAGAGCTCTTATCGATCTAATTATATACTAATTAACATGGATAAAACAGCTAACCAAAATAAATTAACTCAGAAATTTGGATTACTAAATAATAGTCCATGTATTGTGCTATCTGACTCTGCCATCCCTGGTGCACACACACACATTATGACCATTTCTTGCATAATAAAGAACAAGGGGCTTCCATTCTAGTCATGCATGATGCATCTAAAGCAACTAAAATTAGAAGACTTTCATACCTCTCTGCTGTGATTTCTCTGGAAATAAGTTACAAGTAATTTTATCACAATGCGCCTGCCAACAATACAATTTAGATTAGTATAATAATTACTATCTCAAACAGAAGCAACATAATGACAGAAATTATCCCCAGACTAAGTTCGACCTAAATTCATATTTATAAGACTCCAACAAGTAACCTTCAATTAAAGCGAAAGAATGTAGACAAATACCCCTTCCAGGAATTCATCTGTTTAATCCAAAACATATTGTCAAGCTGCTATTGCAAGAAAAACATACTAAGAACATAAACAGGCTAACCTGTCTACAAGATAATCTGAATCCACTGACATTCTATTTAGGCGTGTCATACTCTGCTCAACAGCTCGCCTCAATTTGGCATTGTCTTCCTCAAGCTTACTTACTCTACTTCTCCATTCAGTTTGTGCCTTCTCAGATTGTGAAAGCTTGGCTATAATTTCTTCTTTTTCACTCTTTGATACATCTGCTCTGTGATCTGCATCCTGGTAATAGCAATAAGCATTATACCTACATGTTACTAAATCGAAGACCCCAACTAACCTTCTTATCCTTAAGTCAAGAAAATAAAAATGCTAGATCAATATACTCGAGCAAGATTTTGGGGAAAATTGGGGGATAATACAGGGTGCATAAAGCTTTAAGTAATAATTGACAAGTAAAATAAGATATAAAGAGTAATAAAACATGACAATAAAAAGATCAACAAATATATATTCCATGTAAACTAATAAGAGCGCATCAAGTGGTCCATATATTGTATAGAGAGAGAGAGAGAGAGAGAGAGAGAGAGAGAGAGAGAGAGAGAGAGAGAGAGAGAGAGAGAGAGAGAGAGAGAGAGTTACTTTCAACAGTTGAGAAAGCTTAGCTGTTTCTTCTCTTGCACGAGCCAACTCTCCTTCTAAATGTTCCTAAGGAAATAAAAATATAGTGGATGTAAGCTTACTTCATGTAACTACAGCCAAAAGCACATGGAATTGCAAAAATGCTGACATAAAAATGTGAGAGGGAAGTGCTAACAACCTGACTATTGTCAGTTAATTTGTTAATTTAAAAAAAAAAAAAAAAAAGCATCAGTGGCATGTTTTTATACCTTGGCTTCAATTTCAGCATAGTACTGTCCAAGAGCTGTCTGTAGATTTAAAAGTTCAATATTCTTAGCATCTATTGTAGTAATACAGTTTGTAAGCTTCTTGTCCAGGTCATCAATTATTTCTCTATACTTGAAAATTTCATTGGTGTTTGCCATCTTCAGTTCCTCCTGACTTGCAATTGCCTGCTTAAGAGTCCTCTCAAGATGTGATATTTGAGCCCTTAAATAATCATTGCTATCACGTAGCTCTTCAATGATTTTATTGTCCTCGTCCATTTTTTCTGACTCTTCAGATTCCTAGACAAGAAGCAAGGAAAACATCTTTGATGCTGCAGAAAGAATGGTATACTTAATCTACCTTGGACGTATGCATTTGGAACTCGCCCACATTCAGATAATAATGGATAAAAAATTATACTGATCCAGTAGATAGTTCAAAATATGAAGATGAAAATCTAAGAGTCAACCGAAATTATCACACAAAAATAGCAGGCAACAAAACCAAAGTACAGATGGACAGCACCTAGATCGAGACCATAGCACATAGTATTAGAAAACTAAATGTTAGTTCAACAAAGTATTGTTAGAAATTAGTTCTATTTAGTATTTAGCATTGCAAAACTAACTAAGTAATCGTTTTATATCCCACAGTTACTAAGCAACAAATTCAGAGGTATATTTCACATTCCTATAACAGGTCCATCTGGATCATAATGTCCTCCATTTCATTTTCATCCATCAACTATCTTTATTTCTATAACTTTACCCCCTTCAGATTCATTAAAACCACTTAAAATACGCTTCAAAATGCATACAAATGCTGAAAACAAAATGTTTGAAAGAGCAGGACGGCATGCACTAATTAACAAGAGTCTGACTTCATCAATATGGAGAAAAGTTAGTGAGTCTCATTCCAATTGTATAAACCTTTTTCAACCATGTTTGAGTCAGTTAACACGGGTACAGCCTGGTAAAGTTTAACATGGGGGAAAAAATGTCTCCAATATAGTATAATTAATGAGATATACATAAATGAAAAAATTAAGATAATTGGGAGATTATTTGTTTCTTGAATGTCAAACTTCATCATCATTGGCTCTGCATTAGAAAATAAAGATAAACGAACTAAAAAGAATGAAACCTTTTCCAACAAATGCTGTTTAAGGCGGGTCAACTCTTGTAATGCTTTGTCCCTTTCCCGCTGTGTTTCCATCAAATTTTTACTTAGCTTCTGTAAGGATCTTTCCATTTCTTCCTTTCCTGGAAAACTTTTGGGAGGATCTGGCATCTGTTACCAAAAGCAAATGCCCCATCCCAGAAATGAAAATAAGAAAATAAGTGTTAACATGACTCTGAATGCATAACCTGTAAAGCGCATATTGCAATAATGTTTTGGCTCACATCACTGATACTGCTTGAATCCTTGTTCTGAATCTGAGAAGCATCAGATAACATTTTATCGGTGAAAGACTTCTTGCTTGTTTCAAGAGCAGCCTCAATTTCATTCTTTTCCATCTAATAACAATGGGAATATAGGATTATATTAGAGTACATTTTGGAGCAAAATATCACAAAAGCATCATAAAACTACCAACCTTAAGAATGGCGTTTTCCTTTTCTAAGGTTTTGACAAGTCTTTTCAACCTATCCACAGCCTCAACTGCTTCTTCATTTTCCCGTCTAGTCAACTCAAATTGCAGACGCTTCATTTCTGATACTTTCTCATTCAATTCATTACGTACTTCGCTCACCTCCTTAGATGTCTTCAAAGCAATAATATAATATATATGTATGGGTTAGATAACCAAAATATATAACCTAGCCCGTGACATTGCAAAGGAGTACATCAAAACCAGCATGAAGATTCCTAGAAAAGACTCTGTTGCTCAAAGACAAAAAACAAGATTTCAATTTGGATTGATATCAACAGCAAGCCAGTTTTTTTTGTTTTTTTTTTATTTATATTTTTAACAGACAGATTTATATATGCCTTTAGTTCATCTACTGATATTTTGATACTAAATCTCTTTATTTTCACCATCAAATGCATTTAAATACTATACAATTTAAATACTACACAATTTTTTTTGACAAAATATAGTCCGGTAATTAGTGAGTTCCTTATGAGTTTTTTAGCAGCAAAATCAAATAAAAGCCACAATTTGAAAGGATATACTGAAAAAGCCTGAACCATTTCCTGAGGTATTTTTTATGATTGTTTTATGACATTATAGCATGTTGTGCAATGAAAGGACCTAATGAATAGCAATAAGACAACGATAGAAGTATCACATACTAAAAGACATCCCAGAATGCACAATACAGGGAAATGTAAAATTCATTTTATAATGTGCACCAATTGATTTATCTCAATAGCTCTCTTAAAGTTTGAAATTTTGTTCTCTCAACAATATAAACATATGCAGTTTGTTATCTCAAAAAACTTCTGATATAGATGATCCATGTGCAGACATAAACCTTAAACACGAGCATGGTGAGGAAAATGTGTTGCAACCATGATCATGAAAATTTATATCAATGCTAATATAAACTCACTTTGTCTCTTTCCAACTTCAATATTTTAAGCTCCTCCTGAAAAGACTTGTTCAATTTTTGTTCCTCTGACATTGAAGAAAGAACCAGCTTGTTAAGTCATTTCTATTTACACATTCAAAATTATGATACAATTTAGATATTCCAAATGCAGAGCAAATACCTTGGAATTTTAGTTGCATATTTGCCAATTGGTCACGTTCGTGCTCCAGTTCCAACTTCAACTTTTGTATCTCAGGTGTATGATGGACAGCTACTGTGGGCCTATTATTTCCAGCAACCAAATCTGCAAGCTCCTAGAAGGCATTCATACATCTGTTGTCAAGTTCACTCATCACCAAAAATAAAAATATAAACAACCATATAAATATATAAATCAAAATGACCAGACAAATAACAAAGGATTCTGCAATATAAAGAAATAAAAAAACCAGAGTCCATTGAAAGAAACTGGGGACTCCATGAAAATCACACAGACAATGAACAAAATCAAGAAATTATTACTTTATCAAAAACTAATATAGGCAAGGCATATAAATGAACACCACCTAATAGTCAATCTTATGTGTTGATGCATTATTTAAGAACAACCATAAATCTAAGGTATCATTACCTTGTCTTGCCCTTGTAAATTTGAATGTTTAAATTCCATCTTACTTTGAATATCATCAGATTCCAAAGCAGACATAGTTCCATTGTTTATATCGTGACGATTTTTCATTTGAGTTGTGAACTTATGCTGTCGATTGGGTGATTGGTCTCTATTTCCCTGCACAAATAATTAAAAGTAGCCCACAAGGATCCTTAATTATCTGTCAAGACCAAAAGGCGTATAGCCAAATACTTACAAATATATCTTTACCCTGCAAAAAATACTTTAACAATATTACAACAGAATATATAATATTCCCATACTTGGAAAGGAAAAAGGTTCATATCACAAGCATAATGGCATGCGCTCTGGAACACTACATAGATCGACAAGTCTACTCACACAGACCAGATAATCCAATATGAGAGAGAATGATAAGAATTAAGGAAACCAGTTTTCTTTCCACATGAATGATAAAAATGTGACTATGGTTTCCAACCCATAATAAAACAAGCAAGCTGAGAGAGAGAGATACTAGTAACAGGTATTATATAAAACAGCTTAAAGAATGTAATGGGGAGAAATCATTAGGTCAAAAGAGCTACCTAACACCCTGCTTCTCTACAAAAAAGAGAACCCTAAGGGTCTGTTTGGGAGTTGGAAGGGGAAGGGAGGGGAAGGGTTTGAGGAGGAAGGGAGGGGGAAGGGATGGGGAAGGGAAGATAGCCTCCAAAGCCCTCCCCCTACTTCATTTTTTTAGTTCCCCCAAATTGGAGGGTTTTGGTTCTTCTATTAAAAAATGAACTAGTGGAGGGTGTTGGAGGGCTTTGGAGGCTATTCTCTCTTCCCCATTCCTTTCCCCCTCCCTTTCTCCTCAAACCCTTTCCCTCCCTTCCCCTTCCAACTCTCAAACAGACCCTAAGAAACCATTGGCTCTGAATACATGGAAACCACGAAGATAATCCTGTCTCAGATTTATAGGTGTAAATCTCTAGATGGAGGTTCAAACTTTACACTCACGCATCACAAAACAGCATAAAGAGAACACTTCCAAAAGAATCTTATCCCCTTTTCCCTACCAATACATTGTATCCAAGCTGTAAAAAAAGTTCCAAGGCAGCAAAGCAAGCCTGCTGCACATTCAATATGACAAAAATGTTTATCTCAAAGAAGCCGGTCAATCTCAAAAAAAAAAAAAAAAAAAAAAAAAAAGGAACTCCGAAAACAAATAATGCCCAAATCTTCTATTGGCATAGAACCATTTTAATATGGTTATTATATGCACACTCATAATCTGGCAACACCTTATCCATATAGTGAATGACAAGTATGTCCACAATAGATTTGGCTATCTTCCTGCTTAGACTCATAACCCAAAAACAAACTTGAGTCAAAACTAAGACATGACAATGAATATAGCATTGCTTATCATATGAACATGATAAATATAAGAACCAAATGTAATGGAGGATTTACAGCACGGGTCAAAAACATACATAAAACTCTCGATAATAAAGTTCTAATTAGAAGATGACTACCTTGACTGAATAAGTGCCATTTATAGATGCTACAGAACCTTCAGCTCTGGAGACTCTCAAAGCAGCATTTGTAGTCTCCAAATTCTGCTTTAAGGAGCCATTTTCTTTATTCAATCTAACAATCTGATCCTGAAAAGTTAAAATTATTGGATAGCTATTCTTATCAAAGGCCATTAATAAAAAAAAAAATTGGAGTTAATAATTAAGATAAATTGTTAAGTGACTGATTATGAAACCTCTCTGAGATAGATCATGTAATGAAGATATAATTCTATTATGCATTCAAGAAAATTGAAAGTCTTCTTGTTATGGGGGAAGGGGAAAACGATCCGAGCTTTACTTTAGAAAGCACAAAATCAAGAATATGTATATATTTTTATTTTCAAATGATCCATTGTTGCTAAGTTCACTTTATTTTAAAGAGACCCAAGATAAGGTCCATAAAGATTTCAAAACGCAAAAAGTAACCACTAATAGTTCTTCAAGAAAGTAACAAAGATATCCCAGTTAAATGAAATATAAGACCATTCAGCGTACAGAAGAGACAAGTTCATGTATTAAAAGATTGGTTAATGCCACCAAGCAGCTGAATCTGAAACAGTTGAACAATTAAGTAGCTCCAACATAAGAAACAAGAGAAAATATAAATCTATAGATTAGTAGTACATTACATGCTGGAAGGTAATAGCCATACCTCTTTTTCTTTTAATAGAGCTGCATAATTAACAGAAAGTGCTTTAATTTCTGCCTCGGAAGCTTGAAGTCTCTTGATTTCTGCTTTGTATTGTTCTATCTACAAGAAGCACAGGAAAAACAGAAAATGACATTTTATCTAGCCAACCTACAGCTAAAGTTAGGAGATTCAAGGGGCAAAAACAGGTGATAACCATTGAATACAATTTAATTTCAAGCATTTGATAACAATTTCTTTTGTATTGCATGCTAATTTTTATGCAGAAGAATGGCAACATTATGGAGAAACAAAAAGCAAACTGTTACTTCCAGAAAGTGGGAAAAACCAACACTATTTTTCTGAGTATATAAATAAATGGAAAAGCCGAAACTACACCCTTCAACTTCCCCTCATGTGCAATTTGGTCCTTCAACTTTAAAAAAATGTGTCAAGGTCCCTAAACTCCCAAAAGTTTGCAAAGCGGTCCTAATCATGACAGACTATTTTTGGTTTTGGACGGAAAGTGTCACGTGCCTTGTCATGATTTTGAATCACTTTGTAGGCTTTCGAGAGTTTAGGGGCCTTCGCACAATTTTAAAAGTTGAAGGACAAAAGTGCACATGAGGCAAAGTTGAAGGGTGTAATTTGGATTTTGCCCTTAAATAAATTTGTTGTAAAATAAGGAAACATATACTCTTTGAAGGAAAGGCATGTAAGAGGCGGAATGCGAAAATGGATCCCCTGCAGTTAATAAATAAGACATTCACTAAGTATGTACCGTTGGATCAATCTAGGATTTCCTCAAATAATTTTAGTGATTGATCCAACGGTGCACACTTAATGAATGTGTGAATGTGTTATTTATGGACTACAAGGGATCTGGGCTCTAGATTGGACATTGTACCTTTCAGTTTCACTGGCCACTCCCGGTAGTACAATGAGTCATGACATTCAAAGCAAAACCGGAAAAAATAGATTCCGGAACAACATTTTAGCCAAAACTAGAGTGAGATACCACACTGCCTCTGACTACTCCGGTGATAACTAAATTTAACAATTTTGGATAACAAAAAAATGAAAAGGTTCAAAAAAATAAAATATAAAACTAAAATTAACAACAAAAATTTTAAAAAAAAAACACTAAGTTCAAGTTAATTATCAAAGACATGACAAGTTCATGCAAAATTGCAAATGAGAAGAAGCTCACAACGTCTTCTGTTTGTTGTTTTCTTTCAATATTTCACCTGATTCCACTTTAGCACAGAACCAAGTGAATTGCAGAAATAACTTGATTCAATAAAACTAAAACCCAAAACCTAGTTCATTGTAGAACCAGATATGTTATGTTAGGTTCCTAAGCTGATTAACGACTCACACAAATTCCTCCTAGCTATAGCTCAATAGTTAAACGCTTAACTTCATAAACAAACACGAGAGAGAGAGAGAGAGAGACCTCGGAATGATCGATCCCATTTGTGAGGGGCGATTTGGAATGGGCGAAGCCGTGAGAGTTCCGACGATCAGAGACGCCGGAGTTGTCGCCGTTGGCAGGGGAGCCGCCGTACATGCGGAGGAGCATTTCGTCATCATCGTCGTCGTCACCGTCGTGAACATCGAGGGCGATCTTGTTCAAGTTCTCCTTCAAATTGGCAATGGTGCCCCACATTATTCAATTCCCAAAACACCGACAATCGTTGTTGAAGCTTTTTTTTATTTAATTTCTTCTTATTTAAATTTTGTTTTGGGGGTATTGAATTTGATGGGACTGAATCTGTGAAAGTGGAGCCCTACCAATGCAATGTGAATTTTGGTAGATCTCAGATAAGAGGGAGGGTTCTAAACTTCTAATCTAATGCTTCTCATTATTTTCTTTTCATTCAATTCCAATTTTTTTATTTTTTTGATTAATAATAATTTATTTTCGAGCCACGTTGTGATACTGATACGTGCAGCTATATTAAAGCGCAAGAAAATAAAAAAGATATTTAAATCGCATCTCATTTTGATTTTGCGGTGGCATTGTCTCTGTCTTGTCCGCGCGCATAAACTTGTCACTTGGCAGACACGGTAACGCAACGCGTCCTTTTTTTTGTTCTTCTTTATTTTGCAATTAATATTAATATTCTATTTTTTTTTAAAAAAAAACAAGAGGGCCAACAAGGTCTAAACAAAAATAAATTAATATTCTTCTTTTTGATATATTCTTTGTTTTTTTATTTGGATTCTCTCATTTTCTTCTCATATTTTTTCTCTTATGTTATAAAGAGAAAGATACAAGCAAATTTATTTTTGTATATAGATTCATTAAAAATTATTTTTGGATCTTTCTCTCTTCTAATATGAAAAAAAATGAAAGGAAAAAAAATAAAGGATTTAAATCCGCTTTATTTTGTTAAAGTTTAATAATTTTATTTTAACGGTAATAAAAAACAGTTGTCAATGGATTCGGCCTGCCAATGTAAAAAAAACAAAAAATTTGTGACAATGGATTATTATTTTATCTTATTTTTTTAATACAGAGAGGCCAATCTCCTAAGCACCAGCCACACTTTTCAACATAGAACATCATGAATATCATCTAATAAAACTCTACCACACCTTGGAGATGGTTGATCGAGAACATAAGTCCAGTTTCAAGAAAGTGGGATAAATTAGCCCCAAAATTTGCTACTCTATTAGCTTCTCGGTAACCATGAACAACGCCAACTTGCCAATATTTTTTTGAGAAAATCTCAAATCCTACCAACGATACCAGCATCAGGATAGGAAGCTACCCGCCCATCAATCATGAAAGTAGTTGCACGTGTTGTCAGACCTGGAGTTTTCAAAACAATTTGACTTGAATCTCCTAAGCACCAGCCACACTTTTCAACATAGAACATCATGAATATCATCTAATAAAACTCTACCACACCTTGGAGATGGTTGATCGAGAACATAAGTCCAGTTTCAAGAAAGTGGGATAAATTAGCCCCAAAATTTGCTACTCTATTAGCTTCTCGGTAACCATGAACAACGCCAACTTGCCAATATTTTTTTGAGAAAATCTCAAATCCTACCAACGATACCAGCATCAGGATAGGAAGCTACCCGCCCATCAATCATGAAAGTAGTTGCACGTGTTGTCAGACTTGGAGTTTTCAAAACAATTTGACTCACCACATGTTTAAGTTGAATTGAATTGAAACTCTTTTGACATGTCAAAATTCGAGTTGGCTTTAACCCAACTCATTTAGTGCCTCCTTGGTAACGTGGTGAAAAATCACGATGAAATCAAAATCACGATCATATGACATTTTGATAGTTTTTTAAGTAACAAAAAATAGAAGCAACATACACCTAGTTTCCACGATGAGGTCGTCCAATGTGATTTTGGGCTGCCTCACTACAACATCAAACAAACACTTAGAGCATATTTGGATTTAAGTTGACTGAACCAAAAGTAACTTTGAAGTGATAGTTTTGTAATTAAAATCACATCCAACGTGAAAACAAATTTTCTATGTGTCGATGAAATTTCAGTTTATAACTGAAATCCAAACACACTCTTAATTTATTGGTTAAGCAAGTTCAAGTTGGATTGACTCACGAGTTAAAAAATTACAAAAAAAAAAAAGTAAGTGAAGCTTAAAGTCACAAGATCGGTTTCTCAAATCTTGTTCATCCTCTTCACTTCTTGTTACCGGTAACTACTTCTCCTAATCTATTGGAAGCCAACTGCTTAGCAGTTAGTGCACTGTTACAGATAACTAATTTAACCGTTATTCTAATTATGCAGTTAGTTAATTGATTGTAGTTACTTACTCAAGTCATGTAAAATTCATGTAAGAAAAAATAATTCAATTCATTGACTTTCATTCTTCATCTTTTTGTTTGAGCTTCTCCCTAAATATTCTTATCTCATGTTCTTTGTTTTTCACATGGTGTTATAGCTCTTTGCCATGGGGATTAGTTGTGTGTTCCTTCAATATCAGGGTTCACGATTTTTTTCTTCAATTGTTAAACAATTTGTGATGGCAAATCCAATGCCCAATTCCAATCTAACCATGGATCCTCCAAGTCTTGTACTGCATGCATCCTAATGAAATTCCAAGTGTTGTTCTCGTTTTTGCTCATCTGATTTTAGGAAATTATCATTCTTGGTGATGAGCTATGGCAATGGCTATGAAATCATAGTACAAGTTGCAGTTCATTGATGGAACCCTTCCTAGGCCACATGTTGCGAATCCTCTTTTCGGGGCTTAGGATATATACAACATTTTGGTACTTTCTTGGATTAACCAATCTTTGGATCCTTCTATAACACACAATGTTATTTGGATGGAGAATGCAATGGAAGAGTGATCTTAGTGAGAGGTACTATCAAGGTGATGTCTTTCGCATTTTTTGAGTTACAGGAAGAACTCTATATGTCCAAATAGAAAAATTTATCAGTTACTATATAATTTACACATTTGAATAGTGTGTGGAAAGAATTGGACAATTTCAAACAAGTTCCCTCATGCACTTGTAAAGTATCATGCATACGCAATCTTGTCCCTATTACAAGATCCTATGGAGAAAGTGACCATGTCGTTAGTTTTCTGAAAGGCCTCGGTGATTGGTATGCTAGAGCGAGGTCATAAATCATGCTTGTGGAGACATTACCTAGTATGAATAAAGTTATAACAATATAGGCAAATGAATTTACCAATGGAAGAAACAATTGTTCTTGGTAATGCTATTGACAATAATTTTGAAAGAGGCAGATCTAGAGGTAGAGGCTTTCAGGGGTAAAATCCCATTTTAGGATGAGGTATAGGCTATGGAGGAAGGGGGTAGAACACAAAAGTGATTATCTTTTTCAATAAAATGGGTCACACCATTGATACTTGCTATAAAAAGCATGATTATCCTCCTCATTGTAAGAAGAATAATGTAGTTAATAACTACACTACCCCCTGATGAAGACAATTTTGATGGTGATTGCGGAAAGATTTCTCAAAAGGAAAGTAATGAGGAGTCCAATCTGTTTTTTTTACTCCAAAGCAGCACAAGGCTTTATTGGCAATGATTCAACACATCTATACGAGGAGGTCTTTCTTTCTCCTCTTACCCACACAACCCTTGTTTTTCCTTTCTCCTCACACCCACACAACGCAACCTTCACACAAGCCGTCTACACAATCCACCTCACCGGTCACCGACCAGACGAGCTCTACATCCAATTGCGCCATCGCCAATCGTACACCACTATCAATTGTCAACCATGTCACACTCGCCTCCTCTCCACCATTAACGACAACTTCTAAATGCCTATACACATATAGAGAGGCGATGAGAAAATAGATGTTTGAGATTGAGAATGATAGTCATAGTTTTTGGGGAAGAAAGTGAGAGAGATATAGTTGCCTTTTGTCATTGTACCTTTCGGTTTATATATTGTTTTTATTTTTTAAATATTTAAGCCAGTCAGCCTATTTAATTCACCAACCCACCCAAGTTGAGCCAAATTGGCCAAAATATTGTTTGCCATCAAAATAAACCATCCCAACCTAGCACACTTTTCACTCGACTAGTGATGAGATAACTCGATTAAGCTGGATTAACTCACTTTGACAGTTGCAATCAGACTCAATGCAATAAGATGAAAAAGTATATATGTAGGTTGTTCATAGAAAATTTTCCCTAAATTATACTATGTCCTAACAACGATCTCACCTTTAACATAAACAAGAGCTTTACTAAAATTGTTGGCCAAAACTATCCTCAACTCATCATAACTAGGGATGCCAATTGTTCAACAGAACGTATTTATCTGGATCAAGACATAACTTTGGGTCAAGTGGAGTCGAATATGAGTAAATATCCAATCTGGTCCCTAAAATTGTAGGGTCGTATCAATTTAGTCCTTCACATTATCAATATTCCAAAATGATCATTGGAATTGCAAAATGTTAATCAGGTTCGTACCGTTAGCAAATGCATCTCTGACATTATTGACTTAGTTTCGAATGCATCCCTGACATTACCAACTTAATGTCATTATAGTTTATGCAAATACCAACGGAAGGACGAATCTGATCAACTTTCTGTAATTCCAGGGATCATTTGGAATATTGATAATATGGGGGACTAAGTTGATACGACAATTCAATTTTAGGGACCAGATTGAGTATTTACTCATTTCCTTAATATTGACATGAATTTTATTTTTGTCCCACATATTCATTCCCAAATCATTAATTAAAAAAATATCTTATTTAAGCAATCCCAATTTTCCATTTATGTCCAGCATAAAATGTATTGTCACCCAATTTTGTTAATTTTTTAAACAATATTAACAATTAAGATGAATTCCTCCTAGTATTTTAGCGTACTCTTTAGGTTTTTTTGGGTAACCATATTATTGGTACGAAGTATCCACTATCGTAAACAGTGACAAATCTCCGTCGCGGGACTTGGACGACATTTAAGGGTTGCCCCTCCCAACCAGGTTTTCTTCATACGCAAGAGCCAGGAATCGTATCCCTGACCACTTGCTTAAGGGGTTCGAACTCGTTACCACTCAGACCAACTTTTAGGTTTATTCCCTCCTTTGTAAAAAAAAAACAATTAAGATGAATTTGATGACTTTTAAAAATATTTAAGATAAAAAAATTAAATATAATTGTAGAATAATGCTTTGTTGGCATGTCCCATAAGCTAGCTTACAACTTATTTGACTAGCTTATAAGCTAATTTGACTAAAGTAGAGATGTTTGGTACACAAGTTTATCTCATGAGTTTATAGTTTTTCTTCATAAGCTAATTTAGAGCTTGTTTGGCAAGGTATTCCTACGAGCTTATAACGAATAATTTATAACGGATGAAAAAATAGCCCTGTTTGGTAAGCGTCTCTGTCACGAGCTTATAGCGTTTTTTCACGAGCTTATAGCGTTTTTTCCAGACGCTACTTGAAGTAGCGTTTGAGCTTATAGCTTATAGCGTTTCATTTTTATTTTCACTTTTATCCTTATTATCTTCATTTAATTCTACCTTTATTCTCTTATCTCTCTTTTATGTAAAATCATTAATGAATATGTCCTTTTATGTCATTTTATATCTTTCAGCTAGTTCAACCGCTAGTTTTACCAAACACTTCCACAGAAAATAAGCTAGCTTATCCGCTATCCGCTATCAGCTACCTCATCCACTATCCACTATAAGCTATCTGCTATCAGCTAGCTTATCCGCTAACAGCTAATTTTACCAAACAGGCTCTTATTTAACTTATGGCTTATAGCTTATTGATTTTTCTCATTTTACTCTCGTTCATTTAATAAAATGCTCATTTTACTACACTTGTCATAAATATATCTTTTTATGTCATTTTATATTTATAAGCTAGTTCAACACCTAATTTTACTAAATACTTCAAATTCAATCAGCTAATTTTTCAACTATTAGTTATAAACTTTCAATTAAAAATTAATTTATCAGCTATAAACTAACTAATAAGCCATTTTTGTCAAGTGGAGCCTAAAAAGAACATCAAATAAAGTGAATGGACAAAAAAACATATTTCTACCAAAATAAGGAAAAACAAAATATTGAATTCCATTTGGCTATTTGGCTATACCATTTGAAGCAAAACGCGCTATATAAAGGATCTTGCTATGCCTGGGACAGCATCCCTAATCCCCCAACCCCCTTCCCCCGCCGCAGCTGTTAGGGTTGTATCCGCCGCTCTTTATTAAGCATCATCATCTTCTTAATTTCGTTTCGTTTATTAAAAAGAGATAAGATGCAATGAAGAAAAACAACCATCGATTGCGGATCACTCTGCAACATGATCCTTTCCATTATTGTGGTTCGTATTCACTGAGCATCATCACATCACATCACATCCACAACGTTCTTTTTCTTCTATTTGTTTGATTGTTTGTTTAATCGAAGGTTCCTATGGAGGAAGCGCCATAAATCAGTGCGTTTTTCTTCAAGTTTGCCTTCGAATATCGATTCGAGATCTTATAACCAATCAAGTGTTTCTAATTATTCATTTGGTTTGGTTCAACTATGGATTTTGATTTTCGTACATTATTAATTACTATTATTATTAATTATTTGAATGCGAAGGTCCCAGCAGAGGGGCGAGTTACTCTTGATTTTGAGGCCTCTCTAACAATTCATTTCAATACCCTTCGCACAGTTATTTGCCGAATCGTAGGATGCCCAAAATGTGTTTGGTTTTTGGTGCATCTGTAACCCTCGGCTATACCCCAAATTTAAAATCATTAATAATTTTATATATCACTCAAATTTTCATGTATATAAGCCTTTTTTTCCTTTTCTATATTTGAATCATTTCACTCATTCAGATGATGTGTTCGAAGCTCTTCCACAAACATGTCAGTTGTCACCCAGTCTACTATCTTAATTGCAAAAGATTTGTTTTCTTTCTTTATAAATGAAGAGATATGCTTTTAATGATTTCTCTAATTAGACATCAAATATCTGCTCATTGCATCTAGTATTCCTTCGGCCACCAAAATACTCCAGAACAAATGGGGATTGTCCACCATTGATATTGATGAAAATAGACGGTGGTGATGAAAGTCATGTGAGAAACTTTTGATGTGCAAGTAACATTATTGAATGAACAATAGATCCTATGTAGTAACCAAGTACCATATCTCCAACAGATGAATAGTAATCCAAATCGCTGGGCCTACGAGCTGTCTAAACTAAACCTTCCATGGCATAACACTTGCAATAGATATGACGAGCTTATGCCCCAATTAGCTTAACCCAAAATCTTCTTACTTGTCAAATCATAGGACAACTTTTTATTTCATGAACATATTATACAAAAAGACAAAATTATCTATATTTATTTATTACATACTATATATATAAAACATAATATTATATATAATACTTATTTAATATAATATTATATATTATAAACGATATTTAAGTAAATTTTACATAATTTTACTTATCCTGTCCATTGTTCACCAATCTATATATACGATAAAGAGTTCTTTTGTGACTCAAGCATTTGTCCTGTGTTGTTCTATTTGTCTTATACCTCAATGCGAATCAAACGTACCATAATTTGTCTTATAATGATCAAGAGATTAGAATGAGAAACTAATCTCCAAAACATCAATTTCTTGCAGTTTGGACTCAAGGTGCAGGGAAAGCCAACTTAATCTCGCCAGAGCTCAGTAAAAGTGAGCACAATAGATAAGCTGTATCCAGGCCCAATAGATATAGGTAATCAAGTTGAACGACTTATCATGCAGTTTATATCATTTAGAGGAAGCATGGAATCGCAAAATATTTCTTGAAAAATTATAACCATGGTAAGCATGTACTTAATTCTTTGACAATCCCAAACGAACAGGACAAGTCAGCCAAAAGTGAAACTAAGTTCTGAAACTATTCATCTATCTTTATTTTGCCAACTTAAACAGAAACATTTGAAAAAACAGACACCAACAATATCCCATTGTTTTCCAACTTTTCACATGTAAGGTATAACAATGAAAGCTAAAGATTTCTCTTTTGAAGGAGCAAAGCCAGGAGAAAGACAGATGAGAGAAGTATATTGTTCATGATGCACTTCATACATTATATGGAGAAGTTACAAATAGCATAATAATTGGATTTTATTGAAACTCTTCTACCTAAATTCACTACAATATCGCAATGTACACTTTCACAACTAAAAGATGCACCAGAGGCACAGTAAATCACACATACCTCCTGCACAAGTTTTCATACAGACAGACAGACCAACTGCACAAATTTTTATACAATTATTTACAGGTGAAACAAGGGAGATCAATGTACTATTGAATTCTAGAGAGGGTGTTATTTGGTTTCTTTAACTTCAGCAGAGTCACAACAAGAGTCATGGAAATATGTAATTTACTCATGATAGTATGTCATAATCTAAATTCAATGCAAAGATGAAGCTCAAAATGGAAGTTCCCGTAGTCTGAATCTGGTTAATTGAAAGACTCGACTTGTCCTATGAGAGGGGGCCTGCTAGGGATCAGAGAAGCTAGAGCCACAAACACTGCTCTTTTGGGAAAATTGGTTTGGAAAATGCTACACGAGCAGAATAGGCTCTGGGTCCAGACCTTGTCACATCTCAGGGACAATGCCTCCATTTTCAATCCAAGCCATTGTTACAACCCCTCCATGATTTGGCAGGGGATTAGCAAGGCAACAAAGGAGCTTAAAGACGGGTTCAGTTTTCGGTTAGGAGCGGGTGATCTCCCAATGTGGTACTCGGACTGGGTAGGAGTGGGCCCGCTGGGTAACTGGATGGATTTCGTTAATGTGTCAGACTCCGCCCTCAAGGTCAAAGTCCTTTAGAAAGACGGGTCATGGAACTGAAGCAAGCTGGCCACAACCCTCCCACCTTGCATTACTTAATTGATTTCAAAAGTCACTGTGCCTTCCCAAAACAACCTAGAGGATTGCTGGGTTTGGAAGGGAGAAGCAACAGAAACATACTCAGCCGCAGGAGGGTACGCCTGCCTCCTCCAAAGAATGCGAACGTGGAGCAATGGTGAGACTTGGAAGTGGTTACGCCTGAAAAAACAAAGTTCCTTCTTTGGCTGGTGTTGCATGACGCCCTTCCAACAAACTTGCTTCAGAGAAAACAAGGGCTTGATAGTAATCCCTGTTGATCGAGATGCTCTAGTGGGGAGGAGGAAGTCCTCCATTGTTTGCAAGACTTCCCACATTCAACAAAGATTTGGCTAACGCTCGGTTTTGCTTCCCAGCTACACATTATGCACAGCTGCACAAAGGTTTGGGTGAAGACACATGCAACTGGGAGGCAAGCCTGTTTGTTCCTTGCTGCAGTGTGGTGGATTTGGCAGCAGAGGAATAACATGTTTTTTGACGATGACAAGTGGAGCATTGATGGAGTTCTAAGCCATATATGTCATGCACATCAGACCTTGGAAGAGCTGCAGCATACAAGTTGGAGCCCTCCACTAGCGGATAAGGTAAAACTCAATGTGGATGGGAGCTGCAGGGAGATGAACAAGCTTGATGGTGGTGGAGTCTTGAGGTGCCATTTAGGGTCTTGGAGAGGTGGTTTTTGGTCTTTCATTGGGCAAGGAGAGATCCTGCTGGCTGAACTTGTCGCCATCAAACAGGGGCTCTCTTTGAGGTGGGATATCGGGTTTAAAAACATCCTGAGTATAGTTCTGTGGATGCCATTCGTCTTCTGTTGTTGGATAGGAAGCTCGAGCTTCATATTCATGCAGGAATCCCTAGAGACATCAAGCAGCTGCTGAAGAAGGACTGGAACGTCTAGCACGCGCATGTGCCTCAGCAAGCCAATTCGTGTGTTGATCGCTGGGAGGTTTGGACTGAGCCACCTTTGGATCTGCGCCTGCTGCTCTTGACAGATAGTATAGCAGCTTTAGTTTCTGCTGTTTGTTCTGTTGTTTTCTTTCCAAAGCACAAAAAAGACATTAAATTTACAATTAAATCCTTACTCTCCCAAGGAACTTTCTTTTCCGTCTCTGTAGATGTAAATGAATGCCAGAAATCATTCTAGAACTTCTGCAATAAATGTGTAATACAGAAAACTGACTGGGAGAGTAAGGATTTAAATGTGTAATATTAACCTAGTATATGGCACTATATTGTTCATGATACACTTCATACATTATAGTCAAATCAAAGTGTCAAAGTTAAAAATACCATAATAATAGGATTTTACTGTTCTCACTATCACAAGATAATAGCAATACCAATCAGCCAGAGTGTACCATCTCATTCCAGATGTTTAAAAAAGAATCACCTGAGGTTAAACTATCAACATGCAGTCCATTTATGCAATGCATGGATATGAACAACTAAAAAATAAGAAGAGAATATCAAATTATAAGCATTAAATTGTGCATCTAACATGATGCGAAAATGTGATTTCTATTAAAAGAAAATAACCACGTCTAACTTTATCATATTTTCTTTCTGTCCTGTTTTTGTGTAACAAAGAAGCTGAATGCCCAAAAATCGAATTTTTATACTTTCAATACTTTTTCCAATTATAAGTTTGCAAATGATATTTGACAAAGGGGAAATCATATGTTGGGACAAGCTAGCATCTTATTTTACCAATATGAACAACTATGACAGCTTGGACCTCTATTCTATATGCTATAATAAGCCTCGACTCAGAAAATTAAATGACCAAAACAGTAAGGCATTCATTCAAATTGTGTTTAGAAGCCACACCATTATCCTTTAGGTTTTAAACTACAAAATTGCTAGAGTACAGGAATGAAAGCTTCAGATGCTGCAAGAAGTCTGGATTTATACTATTTGAATTTTATAATTTACATAAACCCTTAAAACACTGAAAAATTAATCAGCAAATAAATTATTCACCAATATAATGACATAACATAGTATACTATGTTGACACCAAAACAAGTATTCTAATTTCTAACAAATATAATTCAATAACAAAAACAGCACATCCTTAAACTTGACCTCTCTTCTTGCATATAACTAATTTTCATCCTTCACTGACTTCAGATGGTGTCTTTGCCACAATTGATAAGGCATGTAGTCCAGACTGCAACTCCTCTTGCAAAAGATTATAGATGACCCTATGCCTCTTAACCAAACTCTTCCCTTCAAACTCTTTAGACACAACTTTAAGGTTGAAATGTGTCTCCCCATCACTCCCTTTAGCACCTGCATGCCCAGCATGCTGATAAGACACATCTTCAATTTGCAATTCAACAGGATCAAGCTCCTTTTCCACCTTCTCCTTGATCCTCTTCCCTCTTCCCCCCAATTCTATATTCTCACCATGAACTTCAGAACTTAAACTAACATCTAAACTGGGCAATGGTGCTTCTCTCCTTCCATCATCAATTTCAAAACCCTGTCCACTACTTGAATTCTCAATAAAGCTATCACCTTTCAACTCAGAACTTGAATCCGAGCTCAAATCGGAACCCTTTTCAGCTTCCACATACAACAAAAGCGCCTTTTTCTGCATCAATTTCAACATATTCAAGAACCCATTATTCCTTGAAGGGGTTAAACTCTGCTGCAAACCGAGAAGCACGACGAAATCGGGCGAGACCCGAATAACCTCGTGAACGGGTCGACCCGAAAACCCGTGAACGAGCAAAGCGGCGAGCCCTTTGGTGAGGACGGAATCGGAATCAGCTTCGTAGACGACGTTCTTGTTTGGGTCGAGGTAGGCTCGGACCCAAACCTGGGAAACGCAACCTTGGACTTTGTTATCGTTGGTTTTGAATTGTGGGTCGAGGGGTTTGAGGTTCTTGCCGTAGAAAAGGAGTTGTTCGTATTTGGCTTTGGGTTCCTGCACGGATTGGAAGAGCTTCACGATTTCTTGGAGCTTGGGAGGAAGGTCTTCGATGGGTTGAAGACAAGTGGGGGTTGATGAAGAAGAAGAAGAAGAAGAAGAAGGGTTTGTTTGAAGTCTCTGGAAGGAGATGGGTTTGAAGGAGAAGAGGTTGTTGTTGTTGTTGGAGGGTGTTCTGATGAGTGGAGATTTGGGGTAGAGGGAGATTGGGATTCTGGGTGTTAGGATTCGAAACGAACATGAAGAGATTGAATTCGCATACATGATGGCAGGTTGAAGCTCAGAATGTGTATTGCAGTAGCAGAAAAGATGGCTTCCAGAAAAGTTAACTTGTGAATTTGGGCCTGGTTGTAAGTACACACCCATCATAAGTACTTAATTTTCTTTTGAAGTATTGCCTCACCAAACAACTAAAGATCCGTTTGATTTAGGTTATTTTCAACACAAACGTGAAAATAATATTTTTTGAGATAATTATTTTGAAAGTTATGTGAGAGGAGTTTTCTCTCAACGTGATTTTACCTTTGCAGAATTTAAAACAAACAGACTCTTAAGAGAATTGATTTTATAAAAATCGAGGTTAAAAAAATTAATTTATGTTTGATAATGATATTTTAAAAGTGAGCTCAAAAGAATTGTTTTTGTCTGGATAGAATAAAATAGAATTACTTTTGAGGTGTAAATTACTAAAAAGAGCATAGTATTAGTTTGGACTTCCCACCTTTTTTCTCCTTGACTTCAAAGTATATTATTTCACTTTGTTTCATTGATATGGATATTGTTATTTGAAGGAGAAAATCAAAATTGGTTCACATGTATAATGTTATGTGAAGGAGCATGATAAAACTAACAGCAAGCAATTTTAAAAGCAAAGCTACTAATAGTTTTTTGGTTAAAGTAATATTTTGATCCCTATACGTGATATCTATTCTTCATTTAGTCCATATACGTAAAAAGTTATTAAAAAGGTCCTCATACGTGCAAATATTATCTATTTGGTCCCTCCCATTATGTTGTCGTCTTTAATGATCCGTGAACTATTATGTATAAGGACTAAATCAAGAATTTGTGTCACGTATAGGGACTAAATGAAGAATTTGTGCCATGTATAGGGACCAGATTATTACTTTAACCTAAATTATTGGGTCCCTATACGTGGCACAAATTCTTCATTTAGTCCCTATACGTGACACAAATTCTTCATTTAGTCCCTATACGTAATAGTTCACGGATCATTAAAGACGACAACATAACGGGAGGGACCAAATGGATAATATTTGCACGTATGAGGACCTTTTTAATAACTTTTTACGTATAGGGACTAAATGAAGAATCGATGTCACGTATAAAGACCAAAATATTACTTTAACCTAGTTTTTTTTTTTTAAAAACAAATCTCATTAAGAGGATTATCAGAGAACCAAAAATGATTTCTGCAGGGAGATGAGAAGGAATAAAGGCTTGCTGCAGGTAGATGAGAAAGAAAGAAAAGGCACCGTTGGGAAGAATTAAGAGAGAATGTGGTGGCTGTTGGGGAGTAATGAGAGAGACGTAAATCAGAAGGGTAAGAGTAAAAACTCAAATCTCGTTTGAAATTGCAAACGGATAAGCTGCCCCTTCCTAACTTCCAATATAATCAATTTTGAACACCTCTAAACACACTTTTATTCACAATGTTTTTACCCAAACAAAATTTCAAAAAACAAACTTGATTATTATAGATGCAAACTGAATTTTGAAACCCCAAAATCTTATCCAAACAAGCACTACAAAATTAATATAAAAACAAGGCTCAACATAATTTATAAGTACCCGAGTTTGTTAAGCATATTGTCAGGAGTTCAATTTATGTCGCATGTATGAAAAATATTTTGTTGGGAAAAACAAAACTCACTTTGATAATCTCACTGCCTCAAAAGGAATTAGTTTCCAATGGGATACCCTTATGTACTCAAAAAAGAAAAAGATTAATATTTCAGACTGCAGTCAAATGGCTAACTACACGCGCACAACCTTCAGCTCGGACCATGCCACCGAATTTAGGATGGTTTTTTGTTTTGATAATTTATTGGTTTGATTCTTTAGGGCTTTCTAAAGATGGAATTTGGTGGTGATAATGGTATGAGGATGGAGTCTTTGGATACATGTAAATCAAAGGAAACCAGAAGAAGAAAAGGAAAGAAAGGGTCAAATAATACAATAGAGGATTGAGACCAAAAGCATATTTAAACATATCTATAACATATCTATAGAGACCAAAAGCAAAAACAAATTGTCATCCATATGTCAGTGTTGATATGATATTCCATTTGCCACATCATCGTTTAACAAAAGCAAATTCACATCATAGACTAAATGTATGTATTTTCATATTTTTAGGGATGAATTTTTTTCTAGGGACCAAAAGCAAAAAAAGTCCTACTTCATAGGAATTAAAAACATATTTTAGCCTACATAATATATACAAGGCTTTTCAAACACGACTAATTACAACGGCCAACAAAGACCCTATACGGCCAACAAAGACCCTATATAATGGTGCCAATAGTTTCGGGCACCATGTAAACCAAATGTAAACTGAGTCTATGGCAAAAGCCATTTTTTTTCTCAGCTTTATCTGTTAAGAAAGATGCCAAATACCTAGCTCAGTGTTACAATAATATGCACAATTCACACCAAAATTTTTGGAAGAACTTCAGAAACATTACGTTCTCTTAGTAGATGAAGATATTTCAAAATAAGTTGGTCTTGGGGTCGAGGGGCAGACAATAGACTGAATTAGTTCTTCCACACTCAGAACTTTGAACTTACGAGGTGAAGTCGGTGCTATGTTATCAACTCGGTGCTCAAAAATCTTGCCTTGCTTGTCAAGTTTATACTCTGAGGTTCCATCAAACCTACCACGACTCTCCCATGGAACTCGTGGGATCCCATGAACGGTCCAGCGAACCATAATGATGTTCTCAACAGGTTGCCACACACTAGTTAAGTCAACCCACAAAGCCTTGAAAAAAATCCTGCCATGAAATCGCAGTGCCCAGAAGATCGATTTGTAATTCTCAATACCAATGAATGTATTCAGAGGATCTTTAAATACGATATCTTCCCTGTAAAAAGGATATATTATAGTTGGTAAATTTAACATTGCAAAGAAGAGAGTTGTACACGAAGTTTATCATTTTAAGAAAAGCTCATACCAACCATTTATATTCACTACCAAGTACTGGAAAAGCACATTTTTATTTCATATGCTGAAGGGTGAAAACTTCCCATTAATCATATTAACTCGAGTGAAAAGAACAGTGTCCTCTTATTATTCAGATAAGTCCAATAATCATCTCAAATAATCTATGAACAAATATATTGATGCAATGCTTAAGACACAAACTGGGAGCTGTTTAAATAGGTGCAACTACCTTTGGCATAAAATAAAGTGACAAGTCATGATGCAGCATGACACCAATCACAACTTTAGTATACTTAACCAGACATCAATAATAAATGTAGGCAAAATTTGACACTTTCAAACCTTCCATTGCTAAGAACAAGGAATGGGATACAGAAGAGGAAGTACAGCTCAAAGTAAAGGGCATGTATCATTTCTTTTAATGGATCATGCTAACAAGTGCTCTAAGGTCATTGTTTAAGGAATCCATAGATAAACAAAATTTATTGGAAAATGTAATTTTGATTGTTCAATATATATAATACATCACTTTCAATGCAAAATTTCTATGTTTTCTTAACCAATGTCCTTAGGGCACTGGTTAGCATTTGCCTCTTTTGAAAGCTATCATTCCACTTTCAATTGCTAGGGAAGTTATAATTATCAAATAAGTTCAAAACTATCAACAGCAGAACAAGCTTCATTTGCAAATCTTCATGATTTTCACAACCCACTTCAGTGTCTATGCGGTTTAGCCATAAATAAGTGTTTCGATTAGCTGCGAAAATTTGATTATTTCAATAATCGATTATATGGATAACCGATTATTGTTATTGTTATAATCGATTATAATAAAATCAGTTTTATGTTTGGATGTGTTCGCTGAAAAACGATAATAAGATAATCTATTTCGTTTGGGTTGTATAAAAAAATCACTTATAATTAGTAAATTAATATAAAGGGTATGAAATTATTTATATAATTTAATCATATTAATTTGGTAGTTAGTTTTGTAGGGGTGAAATAGGAAGAATGTTATTATTTTCAAAATAATCTAACAACTTTTTAAATAAGCTTCAAACTTCAAGCTTCTCTAAAAACAACTTTTTTCTCATAAAAACAGTTGTTTTAAAATTTAATCAGTTTACTCAAACATACCATCTTTTATTGAAAAACAACTTTTACCATAAAAAACAGTTGTTTGGGTAAGAATTAATCTTACCCAAACACCCTTACCAAGTAAACCACATGTAGTCAGTACCCTAAGCCTCTATACTACTTAAACATAAACATTAAGATAAAGAATCAATTATCAAGTGAGAACACTATCTTATTACAATCAAACCTTGCGTGGATCAACAACGTTGTAAATTATTTAAAGGTCGTGTGACTTTACTATAATTTTTCACAAGACATGCATGATGTCAAGAAGTGCTCATCCCCCTATCATAATAAAACAATGCTCTCACTTGATACACTCTCAATCAAGCCATGTTGTAAATTAAATACAATAACAATATTTTAATCAGGGCAAATACTAACCAGTGCCCCAACAACATTGGTTAAGGAATCAAAGAAGCAAAGTGGTATATTTAATACATCGGAAATTCAAAAGCACTACTTTCCAATTAAAAAATCCATCTTTTCATTCTTTAACCAGAGTTCTAAGACCCAGGTTAGTGAGACCCTTTAACTATAATTACCAGCAAGGCAAGTAGGCAACTATGTAAGACCTGGAGGGTTTAAAAAGCACCAAAAGTAATTGTCTAACATCACAAGTTACCAAACCTGTATAAGGCAAATATTTATTGGAAACTACAAATTTTGACTTTTCAATATATTAAATACACTACTTTTCAATAAAAGTTTCTACCTATGATTCTAATAGGTACTGGATCAGAATAGCAAGAAAATGCTATGATATTATTGACTGAATAGAGCCCCGGAGCAGTATCAATGTGATACCATACCACACAAGGAGACAATGAACATTACACGAATTCCCCGAGCATTTGAGAGACTTGGGACTCTCCAGTTCTGTTTCCAACTCCGGAAAAATACATAATACGCCCCTTTCTCTCTTTTTCTCTTATTTATACTACTATACAATTGCTAGTAACTAACTCAACTGTCTTATTCTAATTGTCCCTTCCCTACACTTATTCAATTATTTTTTGTTTACTCCGGTATCTACAATACTCCCCGCCAAACATTGACCTCGTCCTCAAGGTGAACAACAAGTGGGCTTTGAAAACAAATTTCCCCATGTCCCACTGTTTGAAGCATGACAACAAGTTGCCAAAAAGTATACAAACATCCACTGGGGTCCCATTGCTGCCCTTCTTCAATCCCCACGGAAAAAAACCAACATATGCTGCTTTTGCTCCTTTTGAACCAATTCTGCCTTGATGTCACCAATAATTTCCTCAGCATATGCTGCTTCGGTTCCTTCCCTACCTGCTTAGCTACAACGCAAACTAGTGACCATTGCAGACTTTCCTCCATTTCCCCATTCTCTTCGCTACCTAGAACGTTGGGTTCACCATCCATATGTTTATTTCTGTGAAATCTTAGGACCACCATTAGAGGTTTTCCCTTGGCACCCTTTGTCATATTTACCCATTTCCAAATGGGTTTTGCACTCTTGATGGTGATCTTCTGTTTCGGGTTCACAGTCTCTTCAATCTTGAGATCATTGGGAAGATCAGCCACTCTCGAAGACTTTGCCCATGGTAGCACAAAAGCCTTAGTCTACTCACAATCTCACATGGCATCTTTGCATCTTGGTTTGCAGTGACTAGGAGTTCTTTTATTTCTTTGGAGACGACGTTGTTCACATCACCATAGGCCAGGTTCTGCAAATCATGAGTCTCCCACGATGGTGAATCTCCCAAATCCCCATGTAGCATCTCCGCATCTTGGTTGGTAGTGATTGGGAGTTGTTCTATTTCTTCAGAAACGATGTTGTTACATCACTATAGCCCAAGTTCTGAATCTTGAGTCTCCCCCGATGCTGAACCTCCCAAATCCTTATGTAGCCTCATCTCTTCATTATGTTTGAACTTTTGTTTTCTAACTCCACTAGTTTCGTTCTTGTTTCTTCAACTCCCGAACCCTCGAATTTACCTCTTCCCAGTTCAATTCAAAGACTCCGAAGAAGCTCTTGAAGATCCTTGAACGTCTTCAGCTGGGCTTGTTCCCTTTCCGCCTGTCACTTTTCTTTCTCCCTCCGATGCCTCTCTTCCTAGTCTTCCTTCCTCCTTCCTCTAGAGCGCGATTTCTCGCCACATATCTTTAACAATCTCAACTTTCTCCAATCTTGTCTCCATTCTTGATCAACGTTGGATTGCTCCTAGGATTTTTGGAAGCTCTGATACCAATTGATAGGATACTGGATCAGAATAGCAAGAAAATGCTATAATATTATTGATTGAATAGAGCCCTTGAGCAATATCAACGCGATACCCACACCAGGAGACAATGAACATTACACAAATTCCCCAAATATTTGAGAGGCTTGGGACTCTCCCTCTCACTTCTCTCTCCGGCTCCAGAAAAATATAGAACGCCCCCTTTCTCTCTCTCTTATTCGGTTATTTTCTGCTTACTCAGATTCCTTAATCAGTGCTGACACTGGTTAGCAAGACCAGAACTATAATTATGAATTGGTAGACTGTCATAAAGGATTAGCTCCAGGGGAAACAATTAAAGTTAATTGAAAGCAACCAGATACCTACATATAACATTAACTTTATACCATTAATGCTCACAACGTAAGTGATTAACAATATTATGATTTTCCAGGAAAACCCATTAAAAAAACATAATTGAATTTACACTCTTCTCTCATACTCAACCATCACTAAGCAAAATCATGAAATATATAGAAAATAAAATCCGAACCTGTAGATGTCAAAGCCAGGTTCCTTGTAGAAGATATCAGGGAACTCCTCCCTCAAAGTTCGAATGGCATACCCCAAATTCAAATAGTAATTCTGCTTTTCTTCTTCCTCCTCTTTGCTCGTCCTCGACCCTCGCTTCACCGGAGCTGAGAACTGACCGTACGGCCTCACATTCTGGTCCAAACCTAAATCCAAAACCGCATAATCCCTCACTTTACAGTAAATTTTCACCCTACGGTTTGCTCCAATTGCCTTACCCTTTGTGCAGGGTTTGAAACTGTGGAAATTGCTCGGCTTAGGGTTAGGGTTAAACGCAATTTGATGGGCAACAGAAATTTCCGGGGAGTGGATTAGAGGGGCCATGGTAATGGTTTGATTCTTGTTCCTTTTCTCCGACGGAAACAGTGAATTCAGAAGAAAATCGAACGAGAGAATTTCATTTTTCCGGGAAAATGTAGGTCAAGGAAGATTATGTTGTGGATAATTGGAATTATCGAGTTATTAAGCCGAAAATATGTGATTGGTTGTGATTTCTTTCTACCTTTTGGGCCCTCGCTTTCTTTTTTTCCACCTGTACAAAACACGAAGTACAAAACTTTGAAAAAGTCAAGAAAAAGGACAAAGAAAGCATAAAAATGGATAAAGATGAAAAGAAAAAAACGAAGAAAAAATGGGAGATGAAAAAGAAAGAACAATGGTGGGACAATATTTAGGCTAAGTTTTGTTCAAAAGAGGTATTTTAATGGAGGAAAGGGGATATGAGAGATTTTAATTAACTTAGCTATTGTGTTTGGTTGAAATGAGAGGAGGGAAGATTTTAATGGAGTGGTGAGAAAGTAATATTTTTCATGTTTGTTTCGTAAGGAGAGAGAAGTTATTTTAAAATTAATTTATTTTTACACCTTTATAATTATTTAATTCAAAATACACAAGTAAGGATATTTTAGGCAATGCATGTAAAATGTTTTAAAATCTCTCCCCCCTCTAAATCTCCTAATTTTGGAGAAGAGGCAAAGTTGAGTGAGGAGGGATTTTGCTCCTATCCTCTCCAAAAAGTTGAACCAAATATGAAAGATTTTAAAAAAAATTTCCCTCCAACCAAACACTATGTTATGATCATTGGGTTCCTTAGCCTTTACTTGAGGACATATTCCTTATCTTTTAGTTTTATTTCCCATTTATTAAAAATTATACTTTTTTTTGTTCATAACAAGTTGCAATTGTGTCGTTGTTACGTTTTTTACCAAACTTGGCTACATTTAGAAATTATTTACCAAACTAACTTAGATTTGAAACTATTTATCAAATTAACATAATTTTTGATAACGTGACAATTTTTTAAAATTGTTGACGTCATATGGCCATGTTTAAAGGAGCCAAGTCGTCCGTCGTCTTCATTTTTTTAACATGTGTCCACATACCATAAATCACTTTTAATTTTTGAGTTTATAAAAAAGAAACATTTTTTAAAAAAAAACATAGACTGTGATGAAAACACATGGTGTGTCCTAGTGAAACGCGCCACTGCGCTTGGCACCACATAAGGCGAATGGAGGGGGAATTTATGTTACACAATTTGGGGGAGAAGGGATTAAATGGGGTAGATAGGTGTTGAGGGAAATGTAGGGTTTTGGGGGATGAGGGCCTGCGGCCAAGACACGTGGCGTCAGACGCAGTGGCGCATTACCCTAGGACGCGTCACGTGTCCTGGTTGCAACCTCTGTTTTTTTAAAAAATCGTTTCATTTTTTTTTTTAAATTAAAAAAAACGTGAATGTATGAATATAGAAAGTGATTGTAAGGAAGAAAAATTTGTTTCATTTTTTTTTGTTATCTTGTAATCCAACAATTAACTTTCACCTTCTATCTAATAAAGTGAGTGAATGTATGGAAGAAAATTTTGAACAAAAAAGGGTGTATTTTCACCTTGGTGATTTGTAAGATGACGTTGTTTCAAGTTATATTTTATCAGTAATAAGAATGTCATTTTTGAGAATGTTATAACTAGGACTAGGTAAATTCTAAAACATATTTGTTATTATTCTTGGGAGAATGTGTGATAATAGAAGTTATTAGTTAGTTATTTTCTACTTTTTAATATATATTTTCATTTTCATGTCATGAAAAAATAATATACCAATTCCTCATGATGGGAATAAGAATGAGGGAGATCATGGGAATACAACTTTTTTAGGAATCAATCTCACTCAAAAATATTTTTTTAAAACTTATAACAAACTTGCAAGGATCATATTATTATGTCCACATTTTTTGGAATAACATTTCAAACCTTAAAACAAACGCATTCTAAAGGATTAAGATTCTCTCTTCACGTGAAAAACAAGATTATCTAAATCTTAAATTTGCATATATCTTTATTAAGATAATAAGATTTAACATAGGTATACGATTGATATTCCTTGAACAGAAGTATCCTGTTTTCTTACGACAAGAAAGGATCTGATTCATTTGTAAATGGGTTTGGACACTGAGAGACAACATTAGGTGTATTAATTAATGTAACTATTGAATGAATATTAAGTTACGTTAGGTATTATGAAGTGGCGAGTGCAAGTTGCAACCTTACAGCAGTGACGGTAGTACAATACAGGCTATGCATGCAGTGAGTATTGGAAGACGGTGAGGTCAACCCGTGAGACCAGCGTCCGTGCTTCACTACTACAGTCTACAGTCATAAATGTGAGGGTAGTATTGTCTTTCCAAAACAAAGAAACCACCGTTCAAGCGTGAAGTGGAAGTTGGCGTCCAACTAACCAGGCTTCCACGTGGCATAGCATTAAATATTCCATTCCCTTCCATTTAACTCCAAAAAAAAAAAACTCCCACTCACACAGTTCATAACTCTCTCTCCCTCTCTCTCTTCATCATCAAGTTTTCTTTTCTCTCATTCATTGGTTTATCATGTATTAATCATCATCATAGCTATAACAATAAGCAGTTCACCATTCTGCTGCATTTATAATTTACTACCTTGTTGTTCACTAATTTGGTTGAGGTTGGTTGGGTTTGTTACGTTACGTTATTACGTTTTAGTTACAACACCCAACACCAACACCAACACCAACACCAACACCAACGCATCTCATCTCCAATTCCGCCATGACCTTCGACGAGGTCTCCATGGAGCGTAGCAAGAGCTTCGTCAACTCCTTGCAGGTTCCCCTTTATCTCTCTCTTCTAATTCTCACTAGATCTGCATTTTGTTTTGTTTTCTTTCGATTTCTTGTTATGCCTTGACTTCTCACCCTCTCTATTACCGTTTAGTAGCCGAGGCGGATTAGTTCTGTATTTGTAGGAAATCCATTTGGGAGGAGAAACAAACAAAACGGTTTTCTCTTTCCATAATGCAGAATCTCATGGAAAATGCAAGAAAACCAGAGAAAACTTTTAGAGAGAAGTTTCTGGAGAATACTTGATTCAGAATTGTGTAATATGAGTAGCTGAAACCAACTAGTCTCAAGTTTCACTATATATAACATAGTAACTGCCATTAACCAACTCTGCCACCTGCCACTTAGTCAACTTAATGAAATACATCATAATTGACAATTATTAAGCAGCTAAGTAAGGTTAACTATCAGCAATTTTCAATGCAGTGAAAATTAGTCACAAATGTTGAACAAGGTAGTTTACTGTGTGTGGAATATTACTTAATTATCATTATTATAAGTTTTTAGCAACTCAATTAGCATGTCTGTTTGGTTAAAAGTATCCAGTCAGCATGCTTCAGAACTTGAATATATAGGAATAGGATACACTGGTGCACTTGTGTTAAAACTTGGGGATGGATGGAACTATTATTATAATTGAGATTAGATGCTATTCCATAGAAGTAATTGTGTTGCCTTGAAATTTCTTTTAGGGGGTGGGGGGGGGGATCGTATTTAGTTTCTTCCTGTTAATGGAAAGCTATGATATCTCTGACATGTTTAACTTGAAATCTTGAATAAATGAGATGACTAAAACTAAGGTCAATTTGGTTTAGGCGTGGCTAATAGTAGATCCAAATGATACTAATCTGTTCAATTAAATAAGGTGAACCTCCAGAATCCAGAAAATATTTATCACTTTTTTAAGGGATCAACGTAGCTAGTACCTTCTTATATTTTCTCTTTGATTGTTGTGGTTATTATTTAAGCAGTCATTTGATCCTCATATTGTGGTCATTTCAGGAACTTAAGAATCTGAGGCCTCAACTTTATTCTGCCGCAGAATACTGTGAAAAATCATTTCTCCATAGTGAACAGAAACAAATGTAAGGATATTTGACCTGTTTAGTTTGTTTCTCGTTTCTTGTTTTCATTTCCTGTTTTTATAAATAACTACAACACAAATTATTACAAAATTGTCACATTGTTTTTGTTCCGTTTCTTATTTTCAAAAATCTGTACAGGAAACGCTGAAAACAATTTTTTGATTGTTTTCACTGTTTCCTATACAAATCTTTGGAAACAAGAAATAAAATGAAAACAATGTGACAATTTTATAATTATTTGTATTGTAATTATGTTTGGAATCAGGAAATGAAAACAGGAAACTAGAAACAAACCAAACAAGCCCTTATTTTGTTAATGAGATTTCTTCTTTTAAAAAAAGAAAGTTGTTATTGAAGGCAATCTTATCACCTTTTTAGCTGCTTTTCTATGTAAATGACTGAAGCTTTTGCAACAGGACAAACAATTAGTGGTGGAGTTTTCTTCTAGTCGGTTCTTACTAGCGAATGTGAATAAAGTTTTCTTTTATATTCTGCTTGGGCATTTCAATAAATGCTAGTTGTGGATAGCACTTATGAAATGCCATCAACTAGCTTTGAGATAAAAAAAGTATGCATAAATTTGGACTATTTTTTTATTTAATACGTTATTTCTGATAACAAACTTTGGATGGTCTGGAAAGGGGAAACATATAGAACATTCACTAAAGTATTTTTCTAACTTGTGTTGGGTCCTGAATCCTGATCTTCACAACAAATTTATATATATGAAGTATTCATTATACTAATTCTTAGAATGTATTGTTTGTATAGGTGTCAGGGCATATAGTTGTCCTAAAATGGATACTACTAGAATTTGTTTCCCTAGAAATTTTTGTGACTAGTTAATTTGGCTGATGTGGGAGTGACAGTGGGTAGGATCCCTTCACAGGCTCATGTCTAATCTTCTGGCTGATATAAATGAGTGTCAACAGCATTTTCCATGCACATATTCTTTTGTGTTAGAACTGCATGGATTTTTTCATATCTGTATGTTATTTATGCATTAGGGTACTTGACAACCTGAAAGATTATGCCATACGAGCCCTTGTGAATGCTGTTGATCATCTTGGAACTGTCGCATACAAGTTAACTGACCTTCTTGAGCAGCAAATATTGGATGTCTCAACTATGGATTTGAGGGTCTCTACTGTAAATCAGGTAATAACAAACTTTTTTGCAACATTATGTTTTAATAGACAAATATCAATTGGAGTTGAAGTAACATATTTGCTTACTAGCAGAAACTTCTTACATGCCAAATTTACACGGATAAAGAAGGTTTTCAGCAGCAGCAATTGTTGGCTTTCATTCCCAGACACCATAAGCATTATATTTTGCCAAGTAGGCTTAACTGCTTTTATGTTTATCTGGATGTAATTATTGGCACTAAAGATCTATATCTGTAGTCTTTACTTATGGATCTCTATGTTTATTTAACAATGCATGCTAGATTCTGTCAATAAAAAGGTACATTTCAGTCCACACATACAGATTGATGCAAGACAGAATCCATTTCAAACCAGAACTCGTTTTCAATCTTCAGGTGCGTGGTGGGCAGAGGGAAAATTTTGCCCCTTCTAGAGTTTTTGGCATTGGTTTTGATTTTTTTTTTCCTGGAAGTGAATATTATATTAATTCATCTGAAAATATATATTTTTATATCTAGGTACACCTGCATCAAAAACTCTTTCATGGCATTTAGCATCAGAGACTAAGTCTACCTTAAAAGGGACTCCACATGCTTCACCGAAGTAAGTTTAGGAAAATTTAATAGTAAATAAACCCCCAAGTTCGTCTCCAAGAATATAGGAACCAGACGCACATTAGTCCTTGAAAATGGTGAAACTCAACTGTGGTCCCTAAGGAATCACAAAATACACAAGCACCAACACATTAGTCCTTTGACACCAGACTAATTTTTCCCTAATAAGGATCATGGTTGAGTTTCACCATTCTCAGGGACTAATTTATCAGTGCCTATATTATCAAGGACGAATTTGAGTGTTTATTTTTTTGTAGTTTGAGGCTGTGCAAGACTGCTGCCTTTTCAGTTTTTCACTCTCAGCATGGATGGCATTATCATATGGCTTCTACTTTTTCAGCATTGAGAACCCAAAGTTTTCTGCCAAGGCCTCTGGAGTTTTTCACCTTCTAGGTTTGTGGAATAGCTGTATCCCTTTTATTATATAATATAATTCAGTTCAGTTGGCCTGATGTAGAAATCATAGCTCCTTACAATCCATGTTTATGTGCCCTTAGATAATGAAGAGACTACCTGGATGAAATCCTCACCAGCACAAACTCACTTACCAAATGGAGCTCCTACTTCTATTATAGCCATGCAAGCTTTAGGTGGCACACGCAGGGTAATGTCATATTCATCAAGGAATGCAAGTGCCTGGTGGTGCCATGCTTGATTGTCAACTTGTGATTATTATTTACCTATTCTTCTTTGCCAGTTGTTTGCGAGTGTTCTAAAACCTGTCTATCAATCTTTAAGTGAAGTTGTTTGGCTAGCTCTTGGGTAAAAAGGAGAGATGTGTTAAATTTTTTATGTGATATAGCAGTCAATATTTTGGTTATGGTTGTGGCTGACTGTCTATGTATTTCCCTTAAATTGTTTGTTCATTCGGAGCAGTAGTTTTTTTGGAATTCACTACGTCAACAACTCAATCACTTTTTCTATTTCACACTGACAAATTCTGGTTTGAGGATGACTGGTCATGTTTCCAATTGCTTATGCATCATGTGAAAGATCTTTCAATTTAAATTTGTTACTTGAATTACATTGTAACTAAATGAGATAGGAATGCGCATGTTGTGCTGTGGTAGCCGTAGCGCAACTGATGCTGGATGATGGTGGTACTATGATTTAAAAGGCTAGGGTTAGGGTCAGGAAGTTAAGAGGTTTGAAGGTTCACTATAGGCATGCTAGGTTAAGAATGATTTGCAAGTAGTGGAATGGTGATTAAGGATTTATTCAGTGGCTTCTGGGTGCTATAAGCTGTACATGCAATTGCAGATTTGGTGTCTGATGGTTCATTGGGCAGATTGAAGAGTGGGTACACTAAGGGTTGGAAGAAACAAAATTAGTCAAATGTTTGGTCAACACAGAATTGTAGACAGAGTGCCAAATTAAGAGAATATGTAGTCAAACACAAAATGTACTGTTTGTGTCAAATTGAAAGAGTGTATTAATTTAGGAAGAAATTTGTTTTGATAACTTTAGTTTCTATGTGGAATGCAATGTTCATTGGTGACAAAAAAGACTCAATAGTTAGAGGTGATGGGAGACCAAGAAAAACCATAGAGGAAATCATTAAAATGGACTCAGAATTAAGTGGACTTCTCAATAACATGATTTATGACAGAACACAATTGTGTCATTTGATCCATTTAGCCAACCCCACCTAGTGGGAAAAGGCAACATAAATTACAAGGATTCAATACCAGAGACTGCAAAATTTAATTAAAGGCCCCTACTTTTTAAAAAAGAAAAAGAATAGCAGCCCTCTATAGTTAAAAAAGAATATAGAGGGCTGCTATTCTTTTTCTTTTTAAAAAGACTAGCAGCCCTCTATACTTAAAGCTTATGTGGAATATTAATGTAGTCAAGCCTTTTAAATATCAAAAAGCCATAATGAGTTTAATATCAAAACTAGTCCAAAATATTGAGATGCTCTGATCTCAAAGCTTCTGCTTTTGTGTTGTCCATTAAGTGTTTTGATATTATATTTTGCTTATCTACTTGATCTTATACGGTGACTTCTGATGAATATGTGCTTCTCATATGATATACTTAAACTGTGTGAATGGATATGATCCAAAAGCACACGTTGGTAAGGTTATCCAAACATTCAGTTGGTTTCATTAGAACATGCATAGTGTATTCTAATGGCTGGAGTAAACTTCTGTAGTAGATCCATTTGACAGGATTTCTTTTTACCAAGTCCATATGCTAAGGATTTGGATCAGTTTTTGGGTGTTCTCAAATAGTTTTACTATGGAAACTAAGATATGGAAGATGCAATCAAGGCTCAGTCTTTTAAAGGGAAAATAACATTATTGAGGACGGGGAAACATTTTTGCTAATAGAACATTTTTCATAACTGGACTCGTATATTTTTAAAAATCTAATGCTGGAAAACATCTAATAGGAAGTTTTTTTTTCCTAATTACAAAAAAAAAGTTTTTGTCCTCTTGAGCTTTGAAGTGTCTTTCCAATTGACTGGGGGAAAATAATTTTTTTTTTTCAATCTGAATTGCACTGAACTCAAGAAGGTTAAGATTATCTATCAATTAGTGCACCTAATATTTGAAACTGTGGACATTATTTTCCAGCTAGCCATTTTGCTTGAACATAAGTGTCTCAGAGATGAAATGCAGGGTGCATTTATTTATGTTCCTTGTGTTTTTCTGAAGTAGATTTTCTGTGAAAAAGTTACTAATGAGTCTCTGTCTGCAGGATGCTTTGGAGGGTTCCAAACCATTGACAGCATTCAGATCATTTGACAACCAAAATCGGCGTGAGACTGTCCAAGCTCCTGCTCGCAGCAAAAGTTTGTTATCAGCTTTCTTTGTCAAGCAGAAAACACCAAAATTGAAGGACGGTTCTTTCTCATGAAAACCTCCCAAGGCAACCCCCTCCCCCATGCAAGCATCTCCATGAATGTGGTTTTTTGGACAAAAGAGGAGTGGGGATGTTACTTTAATCTAGCCAGATGCTTAATTCTCTTTCCTTTAATATGCCTCCACTAAATGCTCAGAATTAATCAGTTTCTGGTTCAAGCCTTGAAATAATGACGGTGTATAGTAGCCGGTAACCCGGCAATGATAATGTCGAGATCTTGATCTTCAACTTGCTGAATGTTATCCTTGTGAATTGTGATCAGTGTTCGTTTGCTACGTAGAAAAGGTTTCATTAACTTTCTTGTCCTTAAAAGAGTTTTGATGTATTAGGAAAATTTTCCAATATGGGCTCTTGTTCTGATGTGTCTACTCCTTTTGGATAAAAGTGCGTTTGGGTAAACAGCTTAATTAAGTGTTTATTTAATAAGTTTTTTTTTAAATAAGTTAAAAACAACTTATTTTTATAAGTTTTTCTGACAAGCTTATGAAAATAAGTTAAAAAGAGCTTATGGGAAGATCATTAACTATTTTCATAAATTATTTACATAAATTTATTTTTATAAATTATTCGTATAAGTTTTCTATAAGCTTTTTCAAACTGACCGTAAAAAGAAGATTTGCTATCAGTGTCCAAATGTGTTCTGAGTTCTGAAAAAATATAAAATACCAACTTTACGCTGCAATGTAGGGTGCCGGTGGATGTCCAAAAACAAAGAATGTTCATATCATATTTTGCCATATTGGTTGACAAGGGTTGCGCGGCTTGCGCCATGTGATATGTGAGGAACTGAGGATCAACAGATTTTTGGATGAGCGCGTGATTTTTGGATCATACCATATTGTTCGACAGAGGTTAATAAAAAATCACTTCATATTTCGTTTGCATGTGGAAAAGTGGAAAAACAAATTTGCGTTTGCCGGGAGTCGAACCCGGGTCTATTGCTTGGAAGGCAATTATCCTAACCGTTGGACTACAAACGCTAATGATACTGATGACACTTACTATTATTTAATATATTTTACACGGAAATAGGTAGAAGCTCCGACTTCAATAATAACAGACCAGTGAGTATATGTTTGGATCAAAGCTTACAAAATTGAGTCTTGATAAACTCGGCTTTGTGAAATTGCTTTTAATTAAAAGTTGGGTTGCAGTAGAGTAATTTATATTTACAAATTCTTTTTTTCTTGAAAGTGGATTTGGTTTAATAAAATTGTTTGGCTACATACAAAATTTGTAAAATTATTATGATTAGAGTAGTAGTTGAATATCATATCTCATTTCACTTTAATGGATAAGTGAACATTTGTTAAGTCTTTTTTGATCAAGAATTGAGTATTAAACTCATTTACGAATAAATGAAAATTATTTTCACCAAACATATTTTAAAATTTTGAATTTTAGTTTGGCTACACCAAAAATGGTAAAGCCAAACACATCATAAGTGTGAATCCCACATAGGAAGTTAGAAACCCTCGGTCCTTAATGCTATGTTTGGAATGATAGAGGGGTGAAGTAACAAAGAGTGAAATGGTAAAAATTTATTAAAAGTTTATGTTTAATAGTTTTGCAGATGACATAGTACTTGTTTGAAGTTACGTCCAACGGGACCTGATGTGAAAGCTATAAGAGTTAGCTTTCATTCATGTTTGAGATCGTGATTTTACATCAAATGTGATTTTGAAATCCCAATTCCAAGCACATACATAGTAGAATTGTTCATTATGAAGGGGGGCACATTTTAGAATGAACCTTCCTTGATAAGGTGTAGTGGATACGCTTTGCATCTCAACCATTAAGCAGACAAAAAAATTGATAAATAGTTGATAATGAATACCTATGGCTATAAGTTAGTAAGTAGGTTATAGAATAAAAATAAATATTTGTAGAAAGGTTCATGAACCAAATTTAATTTTAGCCACATCCTCTCTTCTCCTCCTTCCCCAATCCAACTACCTTCGCCACCTTCTCCTCTACCGCATCTTCTACCAGTCTCCTCCCACTCCCTCCCCCACGATCTCCCTCGTTGCTTCGAGACCATCCTTTCGCAAGTGGTCGACATAAAGGGTGGTAAGCCACAACACGTTGCGTTAGGCTACGTTTGGTTCAAAGGAGGGGAGGGGAGGGATTTTAATAGAGGGGAGAGGAAGTAACACTATTAATGTTTGGTTCACAATGGGATGTGATGGATTTTAAAACTATTTTACTGTTATACCCTTATAATTTTAGATTTCAAAATATATAAGTTAGGATATTTTAGTCAATGCATTAAAAATGTTTTAAAAGCCCTCCCCTCCCCTCCAAATCCCCCAATATTAGAAGGAACCAAAATTGAATGAGGAGGGATTTTGCTCCTCCCCTTCAAAAAATTGAACCAAACATGCAAAGTTTAAAAAAATCCCTCCCTCCCTTCCATTTCCCTTCAACCAAACACTATGTTAGTCATCGACGACTCGACGACACCCCAGCCCATGTGTTGCGAATCCCAACAAAATTGGACCCAACACCCAACCTCAATGTATGCCTTCAACCCACATGCAATGAAACAACAGATGGACAATATCGGTGACATTGATGCACAACGAAAGGATGTTAGGGTGGAGTACATCGCTGGTGCATGCATATAAAAGGGACGCCATTTAGGCCATATGATTTCAGGCTCTATAATGTTTTGTACATCCCATAGCCATTGCACCACATCCTCCCCAGCCATCAAATTCGATTTTGTTGTTTCATTTTTAAATATTCAAAAATGATATATCTTTAATGGGTTTTATTCTAGAATGACCTAACCCAATTTTGCTGGATTTTTAAGCTAAATCTGTCTACATGGGTTTTGTTTGGCAAAAATAGCCGGTAGGCCAATTTATAGCTGATAAACTAATTTTTGGCTGAAAGCTTATAGCTGAAAATCTCGTTGATTGAATTTGTAGTATTTAGAAAAAATAGTTGTTGAACTGGCTTATGAATATAAAATAACATAAAATGACATGTTTATATGATTTTTATATAATTTTTTTAAAATTCTAATTAAAAATCTTTATAATTAGAATATTACATTTTTTATTATTTTATTTTAAAAAATTTTGTATTAAATAATATAAATGAAATTAAATGTTTGTATGATTTTTTAAATAAATTTTATATATGAGGTAGGTAAAGTAGGAATCATATTATAATAATAAGGATAAAAAATAGAGAAAATTTTATAAATTATAAGCTATAAGCTAAATAAAATAACTTGTGAAAAAAACTATAAGATAATGAGATAAGCTTATTTATCAAACATCTTTACTTTGATCAAACAAGTTTATAAGCTAGTCAAATAAGCTATAAGCTAGAGCCGACCCAAGAGTGAGTGAGACCTAAAGTAAACTTTGAGTGAGGCCTTTTTATTTAAGTGTGTACTTGGGTTATGTTGTGCTTTATGTTGGGTCTTTCTGTTAACATGTGTGTCCTCTTTGCTTTATAAAAACTAAAAATGTGTGTCCTTTTTGCTTTATAAAAACTAAAAATAAATAATTTTTTTGCTCCTGGGCCTAAAGTTAGGGATATAGTTACCTCACCCTTCAGTTGACCCTGTTATAAGCTAGATATTGAACTTGCCAAACAGAATCATGGTCCTTGTTGTTTAAAACAAAATCAATATTTAGTAGTTTATATTTGCGATTTTGTTTTCAAAACCTTTGTGGGTTTTTTGAGATTGTGTTGGAATTCGCTGCTTGCTGGCAATGAGCTTGGTGTTCACGATAAGAAGGATCGAGCTCTGGGTTATTGAATAGTCGTCGTGGTCTTTGATCTAGGACTTGCTGGGTATGCAGTGATGGTGAGAGAGAAGTGGTGGAGGTGGGTTGAGTGAGGTTAAATAGTTGGAACATAATTATGTTTTATTGAGGATACATTTCATAAATTATGAAAATCGGCTATCTATTTTATGTATTGAAATCCAATGCATGTGATACATGGTGAAAGGAGGAAAACATACATGGGTGTTCCGTCCTAAACCCCTTAAAATGGCGGGAAGGGGGCATGAAAATATATTTTTCTTATGTGGTATGGAGTGATTTGGATTCTCGTCTTAAATTGTTTCAATTCATTATTCTTTTGAACGATAAGTTGAGTTACTTTCATCATTTTTCTTCATTACTAACCATCCCACTTCATCCATCTAAATAAAAAAGGAGCGAAATGGCAACAAAAGATGAATTTAATCAAATGTAACAGGCAAATAGTTACAAGATGCATATTACAATGATGTCCTAGGTCATAATGGCAAGAGGTGCAAAGCAAAACTAGGTTGTGAGAAACAAGTCATTTGGGCTAAGCAAGATTTTTACAAGTTAGGTCAGGGTTGAGCAAAATGCTATAATAAGTTTGGATCATGACTAATTTAGAGGTGAGCAAGTTGCTTGAAAGATGTAATTCAATCCTTCATCCAAAGTCTAATCAAAATATACATTTCTCCTAGTTTGGTCCCCAAAAGTTCATATTAGGCAGGTTCAAATGTTATAGTATCTCTTAAGACGACAATTGATGACATTGTTTATTCAAAACTAACGTTGGACATGATAAAAATCATGCTTAAGAATGGTAAGTTACATGACATGTTTTTGAAATAAATAATTTTAACTGCCCACTTTCTTATATGATCACTTCATATTTGCACAATTTTAATTATAAGATTATATTAGTCTTAATTTGTTTTCTATACACTTCCATTATAGAGTGCATTTGTTAAAGCTTTTTTTTATGAAAAAAATAATTTTTTAAGTTAAAAATTATTTTTAATGGTTTTCATTATATTTGTTTAAGTTTTTTTACAAAATAATTTTTAAAAAAAATCATTTTTATCATTAAAATGATAAGCTAATCTAATTAACTTCCTAAGAAAGAGGCCTCTGATAGAGGAGAGAGAAAATGAGTGTAGAAGTGAGTATATCTTTTTTAACAAAATTAACCTTACAATTTTATAAAAATGTCAAGCTTTGCCCTCGTTAGGTTTAACATAAGATGACATGCATCTAAGAAAAATATGTAACAAACATTATTCTACTAAAAAATAGTTAAACATGTCGTCAAAAAAGGTATAAACAAAAAAACGTGGTTTAAGCTTCCCGAGACAATTATTTTAAAAGCTATGTGAGAAGAGCTTTCTCCCAACATGATTTTCAAACATGATTTTATCTTTGCAGAATCTAAAATAAATAGGTCTTAATCTTCTTAAATAAGTAGCATAATCTTCTTATAATTATTTAAATTTAAAATAATACATTTAATATTTATGTTCTTAAATAAATTAAGATAACTTTTTTGATTTGAAATAAATCAAGAAAATTATTCAGTTGATTTATCAGGGGGGTGTATCATTCCTCAAATTTTTAATTCATTTCTAGTTCATGCAAATTTTGCTAACTACTATATTTAGGCGTCTTTTCTTTCTTCCCAATGAGTCAATCACATTGAATATCAAAAAAAAAAAAAAAATGAGTCAATCACGTTCATTTTTACAATTTCTTCCACGTAAAGTAATCAACCTCACGTGCATTACATCGCCTCCACCTGCACGCGTGATTCAACTCATCTCAATTAATGCGCGTGGAGATTAACATTAGCATTAGCAATTTGGATTAAGCAACATTGCAACAATAGCACTCTTACCCTTTCAGACAACAAAATAAAATAAAATAAAAATGGCCCATTTTTAACATTTTATTTTTATTTTTAGCTTAGATTCGTTTCGTTTCCGAGTCTTTTGCTCACAAAACCATTGTCTTTAGCGTTTACATCTACCACTCATTCTTTCTTTCCATTCTTCAACGCCAAATCCTCTTTCTTTCTTTCTTCTCCTTCACTGAATTTCACTCATCAGCTTCTCTCAACTGTGACACTCTTTCACAATCACAATCAACCAAATCCACATCAAACACCCAATTTCTCATAGATCAATCTTCCTTCACACTATAACCTTTCTTTTTTTAAAAAAAAAAAAAATTCAAGTCTAAAATAGTTTTGGTCTTTTTCAACTTCCTTCACTCTATGTAGCTCTTTGCTGAACCCCATTAAAGGGTTTTCGACTGGGTATTCTTGTTTGCATATGGTTTGGTCAAAGTTTGAAGCTTTTTCTTAATCTGAAGTGCCCCAATTGATGGGACTCTAAATGGGTTCTTTGGAATCTGTGATCCCATTGAAGAAAGGGAGCTTGTTTGGTTCTCAGTCCAGTAGAAAAGAGAAACACCCATTTTCACAGAGGTTCAGATCGAGCTTCTCACGTTTGCTCTTCAAGAAATTAGATTACATACAATGGATTTGCACTGTGGTAGTGTTCTTGTGCTTGGTCGTTGTGTTCCAAATGTTCCTGCCTGGTTCTGTCATGGAAAAGTCAGAGGATTCGTATATAGCTGTGAAGATGCCTCCTGGGAATGTGTTACAATATAAGGAAATAGAGAATTATGTGTTGGACATTGTGGATGATGCTGTTTTTCTTCCTAAGATTTCGGAGAAATTCAGGAGTGGTGATGGTAGGGAAGTGAATTTGTTCAACCAGACTGTGCAGCATTTCGGGTACAGAAAGCCTGAGCTGGCACTGGTTAGTTCACCTAATTTTCTTTGGTGAACATGATACACTTCTATTGGTGTTTTTTTGCAAAGTTTCTTCTTGTTCATTGTGGCTAGAATTAAACCAGAAGCAAGTTTTTGAGGTTAAGCATGTGTTCAGCATTAACAAATTTAGGAGTGTTTAAGTTGAAATGAAATTTGTTATTAATTAAGCTTTGAAGTTCTCTGAATTTTTCCCTGTTATCAATGTATACGATTTTATTTTATTTCTCTCTTGATATTGGATAGTTATATAATTTTGATTTCTTTTGAAGGTATTTGGACGATTGTTGATTGATTCACAACAATTGCTGATGGTAACAATTGCAGTTGCTTTGCTAGAGCTTGGCTATGGAATTCAGGTACTCAGTTTACATTTTGTTCTCAATCTTATGCTGGAAAAATACTTTTGAATTTAGGGAAATTGAAAAGAAAAAGGGAACTAGCTAGCTGATCAATGTCTCACTATGGTATGCACTAGTGTGAGAGTGAATTTTTTTTTATTATGGTACTGATTTCTGTAGGAGACTATTATGGATGTGCACTCCCTGGGATTGATAAACCTTTTGGATTTTATTAACCAAAGAAATACGACTTTGTACTATAGTTAGCTCAGCACCAATCAAGAATCCCCAGGGAAGCACTGACAAAGAGAAATGTTGAATTTTATTTCCAATGTTCCTCTCTTGTATGCCCGCTTAATTTGCTATTAGTTGCAGAGGCCTCACTGGATAAGCGAGGATACTTCTACCAGATGTTTAACTTCCATAGAGAGCCATGCTAGAGCTAGACAAGTGTTTTTATAATTGAAGCACGCTGGTGCATTTAAGAATGTATATTTGAAGACTTTAAGAATATGTTGACTTATCATACTGTCTCTAAAAAAATACTTAAGAATTTGGTCACCTCTCACCATTTACAATATTGATTATTTTAGGTCAACTATTTTCTATGTTTTGCAGGTCTTTTCACTTGAAGGTGGACCGGGGCATAATGTGTGGATAAATTTAAGAGTTCCTGTAACTGTCATTCGAACTTGTGACAAGAGAGACAATGCTGTAGACTGGCTAAAGTATGATTGTTATTCTAATGTTGATGTCTAGACTAAGCATTTTGCATAGTTTTAGGAATCAAAATTTCTCAAAATCAGAACCGACTAACTTCAGCTGCTAAAACAACTTTTAATTTCTTCAAGGTTTATATATCTGGCATGATCTTTAATTTGTGGTTGATGCTCCTTGTATCTGTTCTGGTTCAACGATCCACTGAAGTTAACTACTTATTGGAAAATAACAGCCAAATAATGTCTAGTTTTTATATGGCCAGATTATAATACTGATTCCTTGATTAATTCTTTATAATTTGTTCAATTATATTATCTGTTTTCAATTTGTGAAGAAGATTGTTATTTGATTGTCTTAAGCATTACTTCCAGTTTTTACCCTTAAATAATGATTTGTGATTCACTTGGGCTTGTGTCTTAATACGTTACTGACAGAGAAAACCATACTTTTTTGGTTGGATTAACTAAATTCTGATTGCATCTGATAAGTATGTCTGTCTTTTGCAGCTATGAGGGTATAATTGTAAGCTCTCTTGAAGCCAAGGGTGCCTTTTCTTGGTAAGATACCTATATTATTTTCTAAAGGAGAAGATTCTGTGTTGTGATTGTTACCTGAATTCTTTACTGGCTTCACACTTCTTAATATTTCTACAAAGAAATGACCTCCAGAAGTTGTCTGATTTGTTTTCTTTCCACTTTATTCTCATTACATATTATTCGTTGTTGATCACACATAAAAAATTTGCTGCTGGTGTTTTTACTTCTCCTACCAGTCATGTGTAAACCTTCCCTATTCTAACGTTTGTTTCCTTCACTGCCTGGAATTTTTCCTTTCAAACACTATAATTGATTTGGTTTTTTATATTCAGAGTACCTCGTATAGGCACCTAACTTTATCACTGCAAGAAATATTAAGCTTGCAATATAAACCTGTATGCTACGACTTTTCATTCTTGTGATGGTTTGTATATTCTGACCTGCTTTAACTTATTTGGCAAACATTGTCTCAAAGTTGATGCTCATAACATAGAAATGACACTGTACAGTATGAGGTATGGGGTATTTCACTTTCACTCATTGTGACTTTATCATGCAATGTCTTGAAGCTTGGCCAAGATTTGTTTGCTGATTGTGTTTGAGGTTTTTGCCATCAATATCCTTAATCAAGTACCACGAATGATTTTAGTTGTTACAGTTTTTTGCAGGAACCTTTCAAGTCTATACCTCTTATATGGATCATTCATGAAAATGCTCTTGCTTATCGTTCAATGCAATATACTAATAGTGGGCAGATTGAACTTTTGAATGATTGGAGAAGAGCCTTCAACCGTTCAACAGTTGTTGTCTTTCCAAACTATGTCTTGCCGGTAATATGTATGGGATAAGTTATTTTTTTATTTATTATTTGATTCTTGGGAATCATAACTAGGGCCTCTACCCAAACCTCACCCACCCAACCACCTGATAGGCTATGCTTTAGCCCAGACTCGAGGACAAGTTAATTTTTGTAGTTACTGGGAAATGGCATTCTCATGTAATCATGCATTTCATTGTTAATTAATAATCTGCTTTTTGATATTCAAACTGTTATTTCATTGTTAACCACTTCTCTATCATAAGATGTAAATAAGTTTCGTATTGGGTACTACTATGATTATCCTTTGAATTTTATTTCTATTACAACTATTAACTAGCATCGGATAACTTGTCTACTGTCTCTTAAATCTTGCTGTGTTGGGACTAATTAGTAATTGATGACTACTGTTTCTTATGTAATTTCACAGATGATTTACTCCACTTTTGATGCCGGAAATTTTTATGCCATTCCTGGTTCCCCTGCTGAATCATTAGAAGCAGATGCATATTTGGCCTTACAAAAAGATAATTTGCGCATCAATATGGGCTATGGCCCTGAAGATGTGATTATTGCAATTGTGGGAAGTCAATTTTTGTACAAGGGCATGTGGTTGGGGCATGCCGTTGTTTTGCAGGCTTTATCACCACTTCTGGTAGACTTCTCATTAAGCAAAGAGAACTCCAGTGCACAACTACGAATCATTGTTCATAGTGGGGAATTAACGAATAACTATAGTGTGGCTCTTGAGGTATATATCCTATTTTATTTATTTTTGTGGATAAATAATTTGAAGTTTCTTATCTTTGTATTCTATTTCGTTAGACCATGGCTCGTAGCTTGAAATATCCAAGAGGTATTATAGAGCACATAGCTGGAGATTTGAATGCAGATTCTGTTCTTGGCACAGCGGATGTTGTGATATATGGATCCCTCCTTGAAGAGCAGTCTTTTCCAGAGATTTTGATGAAAGCCATGTGCTTTGAGAAACCAATTATTGCTCCGGATATTCCTATGATCAGAAAATATGTATGTCCTTGCTCTATTTCTTTACTATAACCATACCATGTGTCTATTTTGCTTGTCACTTTCATTAATCTTAGATTTGAAGTTTCCTGGAATAATCCAGAAGTTGGCTTTTATGGCATTTATAATAACTTCCAAGCATCTAAACTATTTTGTCAACATCAACTAGGTTGATGACAGGGTGAATGGCTATCTTTTCCCTAAGGATAATAGTAGAGTTCTGAGACAAATTGTATTCGAAGTGATCTCAAAAGGGAAAATATCACAATTGGCTCGTAACATTGCCTCAATAGGGAGAAGCACTGCAAAGAACCTCATGGTTTCAGAAGCGACTGAGGGATATGCATCATTACTTCAGAATATTCTCCGGCTTCCATCGGAGGTTGCTCCACCTAAGGCTGTTTCAGAAATATCCCCCAATGTTAAAGAACAATGGCAGTGGCATTTGTTTGAAGCAGTTCCAAATATAACATATCAAAATAGGACATTAAGTAGTAACACTTTTTTAGATAAATATGAGGACCAGTGGAATCATTCGCAAAAAAATAGATCCAGTATTACAGTTCCATTTAATGATTCATTTGTATACAGCATATGGGAAGAAGAAAAGTATATTCAGATGGCTATTACAAAAAAAAGGACAGAGGATGAAGAGGTAAGATTAGGGATTGCTCTAATTTACAAAATTAGGGTATTGAATTTTTCCTGACTTCCATTTGCAAGGCTGGTGACTCATGCTTAAGTCATTTTGAATTTTAATGCAGTTGAAGGATAGAACTGATCAGTCACGTGGAACATGGGAGGAAGTATATCGAAATGCTAAAAGGGCTGATAGGTTAAAGAATGATTTGCATGAAAGGGATGATAGAGAGCTTGAGCGGACGGGACAACCACTATGCATTTATGAACCTTACTTTGGTGAAGGATCCTGGCCTTTTCTACATCAAAGATCTCTTTATCGTGGAGTTGGCCTGGTAAGCTCTCTGTCTCTCCCTCTCTCTCTCTCTCCCTTTCTGTGTGCGCGCGTGCAAAAGTGGGTGAAAGATGATTTTAATATATCTGGCCCCATGTGATAGTTCTCATGTAATGCAGTGCATTCCCATTTTGTGCTATGACTATCTTTTTTTTAGTACTTGGTATTGTTTACTTCTTGTTTTGGTTCTTTGTTTGGCTTCTCATCCTCTGGTTCTCTCTCTCTCTAGTTTGGTACTTTGGTATGCTACATACAATGCCTCAAATCTTCTGTAATAGTTGATTTCAATCTGACAAAATGGATGTACTGGATGTTTGCAGTCCACTAAAGGTCGAAGACCAGGGAGAGATGATGTTGATGCAGTGTCTCGTCTCCCACTGCTCACTAACACTTACTATCGAGATGCACTTGGTGAATATGGAGCCTTCTTTGCAATTGCAAACAGAATTGACCGTTTACACAAAAATGCTTGGGTTGGATTTCAGTCTTGGAGAGCAACAGCGAGGAAGGTATATTATTCTTTTTTCACACCTTATTTCTTTGAAGATCTACCTCTTAATACACTTTTTCTTCTCCGAAAATGGATATTGGTTTTAATAAATACATGTTATTTTTATCCTTGTCAATCATATTATGTTAGAAAGTTGTGATGCTGTCATTCTGATTTATATTACCTTTTCCCCTGCAACTTGTTTATATAGAAACCGATCCTATTGTTGATATTTTAAAGCTGGGATTCTGTCCAATTAGAGGTTGATTTGAATTTGTGAATATAAAGTAAGGATAAAGAAAGGAAAATGATCTTGTGTGCGCTGAACCTTCAATATGCAGCTTCTTTTCTCCCCCTTTTTTAATTAGTGGTGTCAGTTGTGCCTAAAGGCTGAAACGGAGGAAATAACTCAAGTGGAAACTATAAATTAAATTTCTTGTGTGCCTCTTGTGCTGTGTTATTTGACATCTAGCCTGGGGTTTTAACAGGCATCTCTGTCCAGAACTGCTGAAAATGCATTATTAGGTGCTATCCAATCCAAAAAGTTTGGGGATGCACTATATTTTTGGGTGCGCATGGATATGGATCCCCGGAACCCTTTGCAGAAGGACTTTTGGTCATTTTGTGATGCCATAAATGCAGGAAATTGCAAGTAAGATCTATTAAACCCATTTGTGTCTTTTCTTGAGTATATATATCTGTATATGGAAGTTTTAGTGTTGACCCTTGTTTTGCCTCATCATCTTTTACATTTTTAAAGATATATCTTGATTTTCTCTACATTTGTGTTTGAGTGAAGGTTTGCTTTCTCAGAAGCCATGAGGAGAATGTATGGGTTAAAAGATGACATGGATTCTTTGCCACCCATGCCTATAAATGGTGACACCTGGTCTGTTATGCAGAGTTGGGCTCTGCCCACAAGATCCTTCTTAGAGTTTGTAATGTTCTCCAGGTATGCTAGGTTTCATTAATGGAAGTTGTGATTGAATAATTACCTCATTTTATCGACTAAGAAAATTTTCCTCTAGTAACTTGTTAAATAACTGATGTAAACTATCATTTGCACAGAATGTTTGTGGATGCTTTGGATATGCAGATGTATGATGCGCACCATTCAACTGGACACTGTTCTTTGAGTTTGTCAAAAGTAACTTTCTTTCTCAAAAAATTAGTTTTCTTTGCTGGCTGGGTTTTAGACATTTTCTGCTTGTGATTTAATTTCTCTGTAGAAGTTCTTTTTTGACGAACATTATATATATATATATATATTGTTTGTCTACGCCTTATTATAGCTTGAAATATTTTGTTTAAAGAATTGGGTTTTGAAAAACGGTTTTGCTAACCACAGACCTAAGGGTAATGGTTAAGAAATTAAAGACGTAAATTTTTTTTTTCGAAAAACTAAATATATTTCTTCTTAATGTTATTAAATACACCACTTTCACTTTACAATAAACGTTGACCTTTTTCTATTTCTTAACCATTGCCTGGAAATGATTACCAAACCTTTTAAAAAATAATTGTAGTCGGCGTTTCATATGGACTGTTGGTTTGGGCGAAATGCTATTTAATTTTCTTTCAACATTGATTCATTTAACCTTGCTGCTTATTTTCGCGTCACTTGTATGAATGCATGAACAAATATGCAAATTGCAGGATAAGTATTGCTATTCAAGGCTTCTTGAGCTACTTGTAAATGTGTGGGCATACCACAGTGCAAGGAGGATGGTGTATGTGAACCCCGAGACAGGTGTAATGCAGGAACAACACAAGTTCAAGAGCCGTAGAGGTCAAATGTGGATCAAATGGTTCTCATACAACACACTTAAGAGCATGGATGAGGACTTAGCAGAGTTATCAGATTCTGAGGATCCTAGCAAGCATTGGCTGTGGCCATCAACAGGTGAAGTATTCTGGCAAGGTTTATATGAGAGGGAGAGAAATTTAAGGCACAAGGAGAAGGAAAAGAGGAAGCAAAAAAGTTTAGAAAAACTAAATCGGATGAGGAAGCGTCATCGGCAACAAGTAATAGGGAAATACGTTAAGCCCCCACCAGAAATGGACGAAAGCTCTAATTCAACTTTGCTTGCAGCAAAAGCATCATGATCTACTATATTCTATATTATGATGATGAATTCTAGGCATCATTTTAAGTAGATCCTGATATTAAATTCTTTTCTTCTTTTGTAATTTTTATTTCATTTTTGAGATTTTCATTCAGAAAGGATGCACGTTTTAGTTGAGGGTCTTGTATGTAAAATCTGCATCCTTCTAGTCATTGATGGTGATAAATAGCTAATATGTAAAGTAGCCTAATTTTTTTTTTTTTAATTCTCTTTTTGTTCTGTAATTCCATTCGTTTAGAGAAAGGAGGTATCGGAAGTTGTAATCTTGATAGCACTTGTCAATTTTTTGAGTGAAATTAATTTGTAGCAATGTATTCCATGTTTAACAATTCACAAAACCAGTTTTGGTTGATATGAAGTTTTATTATATTAATTCAACAATTCATTGTATTCAATGAGTTAGACTCGTCCGTAAAATCCCTATGTTTGATTTTTTTTATATTTCAATAATAATTTAATAAAGGTGAATGTTCATCTACTTCTTTTAGAGATGAGTGGTGTTATTTTCTTGTTTGTGTTTTTTCTTAGTTAAATTATAAATCATAAATAAAATATAAAATAATATAAATATAAAAATCTATACAAATGTTGGTTTTATTGTGCCAGTTGTCTTGTACAAACACAAACAATAAAATACGGTGTTGGATATTTGATTGTCCAAATTAACATCACTCTTATTCTTAAGTAGGATAGTTACATATTATACATGGTCACGCATGAAGCTTCCGCTTTAGTAATATCACCATCGTGTTCCAGAAGATAAGAGATTAACATAATAAGGGATGAAATATGGGAATAAATATGAAAAAGGATGATTATACTGAAAAGCCAAGGAATTGTTTGCTTTGTTTCTAATTTTTTGATTTTATTTTCTGTTTTTACTAATAATTGTAAAAAATGTCACATTATTTATTTCATTTCCTGTCTTTAAAGAGATTTGTATATAAAATAATGAAAACACCATTTTGTTATTTCGTGGACTTGTTTTGGAGTTCCGTAAGAAAAAAAACTTACTAGAACTTGAGCTTTATTACTTATAGATAGAAGATTACACATGGTAAATACTCGCATGCCCTTTTGCCCTTCAACTTGTCAAAGCAGACATTTATTCACTAGCCAAGGCAAATTCAAAGCTTTTGGTGCGGGTAGGCTTCAAACGTTGCCCTTGATTTTGGCACCATATCCAGTTAGATTGTCATAGTACCTATTCCAAAGCATAAAACCTCCATACTTGGGTGATTGTTTAACAAAAGGCAACACTTGACCTATGACTGTTTCTGGTTGCACATAACCACTGCCAGCAGCTTCTTTTGCTGATGAGGCTGGAAGTCCAACATAGAACCTGCCTCCACTTACAGACGAGGTCCACTGGTTCCATGAGTTGTGAAAGCTGTTGGGGTTTCCTGAATCAAACTGACACTGTTGGTTATTGTAAAACTGAACCCAAACATAGTCAAAAAGCCCTGTAGATAATGCTCCGGTTATGTATTTCTGACCAGGTAATTCAGGGAAAGGACACTGTGGTGCAGCTGTTAGGTATAGTTTCTTGGTACCACTACGTTGGGTGAGTCTCTTAGCAAGTTCAGCATAGTTTGCTGGATCACCACGACCTTCCCCTTCTATGTCAAAATCAACTCCATCTAATGCAGCATCCCCTAATGGCCTTAACTTTGATTCTCCCCCTAAGAAGCTGTCCCATATGCTGTCAGCTACTTGTCTTGCATCTTCTGCTGATGACAACTTATAGCTCCCAACATACCCTCCAATTGAGAGCATGACTTTAACGTTTTTTGTGTGACAATTTGTGATGCCTGTGCTCACACTTTGGCAATTAGGATGGGTACAGTGACCTGCAAGATTGATTTCTAGACTTTGGCCACTGCCAAATTTGTTGAGGAATGCTATGTTGATGATCTCATAAAGTCCGGAATTACATGCTTCTGTCAATGTGCCCTCACTTTTATCTTGGCCCCAGTATGTGACAATTCCGGATTCTGCACTTGAAACCAAGACAAGCCAAATCATGATGAGGGAAAGGGGTGAAGGTTTCTTCCCCATACTATTTGTAACTTGCAAGTTCTAATTCAGAGGAGATAGAAAACAGAAAAGAGTTTAATGAACTGGAACAAGTTAAGAAACTCAGTCGCACTTTCTTCAATTTGTAGGCGATGGCTTTTGAAAAGTCAAGTAATAGTTAATTGGGATAACAATCATGTATGGCTCACAAGCGGAAAACTTTATCTTATAAATCAATTATATATATTATATATGTAGTTTTTAAAATAATTAATATAAATATCAAAGGATTTAATTGATATATAACCTCACTGTAAATTTATTTTACACTGTCAATCAATCTTAAATTATCACATCAGTAAAAATGTTAGAAATATTTGACTCTTATCTTAAAAACCTTAAAAGTCACTCATAGTATGATTTTTAATTGATTGACAGTGTAAAAAATTTTACACTCGCAATACATAACAACTAAACTCAAAATCAAACACATTTTACGGCTTAACAATTTATAATCAAATTAAATCCTAATAAAATCATTATGTATATTACTATTTAATTAAGGATTTAAACGGTATACATTATCACTATAAAACATTTTTACACTGTTAATTATTTATAAATTATTGCATTATTAAAAATATTTAACTCCTATTCTAACTACCTTAAAAATCAATTATACCAGGATTTTTAATTTGTCGAGAGAGTGAAAAACTTTATACCGGCATTGGCTACCAATTAAGCTCTTTAATTAATTATATATTTTTAAGTTTGATTTCTTTATATATGAAAGTAAAAATTATCCCAAATGAAGATCAAAATGATCACATCATAAAAATTGCAACCATAATTATAAATCTAAGTGAATTCTTTGGTATTTGGTAAATAAAAAGGTAAAAGTTATTATGTTTAATCAGAATGCGTCATCTCGATTAAATAAGTCATGTTAGTGGATCATGTCAAATGATTTTTACCATCTGATTGAGATACCTAAGCAAAATAAAAGTTAACATAAGGTACTAGAGAACTCACCATCTAATTTTTTATTTTTTTTAAACACTTATATTTTAGTTCTTTTATATAGACATATATGGAAAAAAAATTAAATGAAAATAATGTGGTTTAAGCATATTTTAAAAAAAGATTAGAATCCTCTAAACTGAATAAAAATATGGATGAGTTGAGATTTGATTCTTACTTTCATACTTTTAGATGAGTTATTTTTTCTCTTTAAAAGAGTTACGATCATATTTTTATTACACTGATGATAAAAATAAAATAAAAATCCATGAATATAGAGTCCAAAATATCGTCTTGTCAATGGTCAAATGACCCTTACGTGTCTCGTGATGATTATAAAAGCGTAGTACGTGCTAATCAAAGTTGTCTCATTAAAGACGCAAACTCCACACTTATCACGAGAACTACGGATGTTCTCCCCTTAAATATGAGTACAAGAAATGGAGGGGGGTATTACTGTAATTTTAGATATATAAATACATAAAAATCTAATAAATATGATTCATTTCAAAAATAAATATTTTTATACATTCAAAATTATAATAATGAAATCCTTTATTTTTTTTGAGAAATAAAAAAGATCTTTACTCCTTAAGTATCAAGTTATAACATTACATAAAAATATGAGGAAGATTATTTGTACATTCAAAATGGGATAACTATAATAGATATTTCATTTTGAGTATAATTTTTTTTAACTTTAATTACAAATTTAAAATATGTTCAAATTATACTCATTCAAAATTAGATATTTATTATAAATGTCTTATTTTGAATATATAAATAACATTTTTGTGAAAATATATAGAGGTAATTCACCAAAAAAAAATTATATATAGAGAGGTACGTATAAACGAAGTCCACTGGTTCCACGAGTTGTGAAAGCTGTTGGGGTTTCATGACTTAAACTGACACTGTTTGTTATTGTAAAACTGAACCCAAACATAGTCAAAAAGCTCTGTAGATAATGCCCCGGTTATGTTTTTTTTTTACCAGATAATTCAAGGAAAGGACACTGGTGCAGCTGTTAGGTATAGTTTCTTGTAGGGATGGACAAAATAAGCACACCTACCCGGATCCGAGACACCCGGAAGATGGAGTGAGCAACGGACGGCTCATTCCGGGTTAACGGTTCACACGGGTTAAGAGCTTCATTTTTACATGGTTAGCATCTGACTAGTTTGGGTTGAGTTTTTTTTGTTAAAGTTTGATGCTTTCTAGGATTGTTGGGTTTATTCTTAACAAGGTCTCTTTTTTCCTCTCCTGATGATCTTTGTTTATGGGTTGAATCCCCTTCTTCCTCTATATTTTTTTGGTATCATCTACTACCTCTGATTCTCATCATTGATAGAAGATGGAAGCACACACTTCAAAAATCCAAACTTTCCTTCAATCAAAGATTTCAAAATGCTTGAAGATTTCAGGACTAGATGATCAACGATGCTTTAAGGATAATTTATTATAAATTATAAAAAAATAATTTTTATATAAAATATTTTAAATATTATATCAAAATCATTTTTTCATAATCTGTAACAAACATATCTTCTCTATTTACTATAGAATCATATTTTAGTGAGAAGCTAAATGGAATAGCTTCTCCTTTAGTATTAAAAAAAATTTTTTTTAAAATGATTTTCTAAAAAATCTTAAATAAACACAATTAAAATTACTGAAAATGATTTTTAATTTTAAAAAATGATTTTTATTATCAAATAATCTTAAATAGACACATTATTAATCTTTTAACTCATATACAAAGAGAAACAATGACAAATTAATGAAGAACACGCTATCCTGAAATGAAACCCACAAATTTGTAATCTCTAATCTTACCTAGAATTGACTCTTTGCAATCTGCAATAATGAAACACAAAAACCCACTTTGGAGAAATCGTCTTTGGTGGCGGCGAAAGCGACAGAGCACAAGCAATTGGGTGGCGAACGCGGCTGAACAAAAGCTTTAGGCCGCCTTGTACAAAGACCAACTCTTTCATGTTCGTGAACCATTTAGTATTTCAATTTTTTAAAATATAATGAAAACCCTAAAATTTGATATAATTTAATTCCTTTACATTTAATTTTGTAGTTATTCAAACAATTTACAAGAGCATTTAAAGGAAAAGAAGAAGGTTGAACATAGAGGGCAGACATTTGAGGGAAAAATATTTGAGGGAAGAAGAAGGTTGAAATATGTTATCAACCAAATCAAACGTTAAACCACGTAAAAGAATGACTAATGACATCAGTAATGATTGTGACAGAAAGGGTCATTTTGGGTAAGGTTTGATGCAAAAGGAATTAAATTTTTTTTTTGAAGATGGGAGACCAAAATGAATTTTCCTGTTTTCTAATTTCTGTGTAATTCTCTGTTATTTGTAAATTTCTCGCAATTTAACAAAATGGCTTCAAGTTTCAACATAACACGGAAGACGTTAATCACGTGGAGCAATTCTTTGACATTCTTATAGCATACTGGTATTTATCACTGGCTTTAGATTCGAAAGGCGTGGAAATGACTTAAGTTAGTTTCAAATTTGTCTAAATAGATTTATGTTTGTTTTACTCCCTCCCAACATTATTATAAGTAAAAAAAATTTAAAATTTTTAATCAAATATATAAATAAATTTCAACTACTTTCATTTTGTTTAATGATATTATTCTTAAAATATCTTTCATTTAATATCAATTTTATTTTTCAATAACTCAATGTGAGATATATTTAATAAAATTTAAAATTTTCTATGAAGATTATTTTAGGAATATACTTAATTTTTTAATTATATTAAATAAAACTAACCAATTTTTTTAATATATATATGTTTCATTTAAGTTTTAGTTATCATAAAGATGGAAGAAATAATAATAAAGCATTGATTTGATCTTAGTTTGATACTTGTCATAGGAGCATAAAGTCAATTTAAATACGTATATTACGAGAAAGTCTTTATATATTATTTATTAAAATAAGAAAATCTTTATATAGATCAACAAATTTATTTTTTTAATTTTTAACTAAATATGACATTTAATAAAGTTATTAATTTTATATAAAATAAATATAGTGCCGCTATATAGTACGACTCATTTTCTTGTACGAATCAACGAATGACCTGGAATTTATAATTTTTGGTTTTAATCATATTATTTTAAAATATAACATTAAAATTTAAATAAAACAACAAAGAAAGCATTGCGCCGTTCCTTCCATGTTTGACGTCTCCCTCCTCTGTTCCGTCGTTCGTCCCCCTGATTGGTAGAATTGAATCTAACTATCAAATTATGTCCAAATGGACTATTCACAATACAGAACATAGTATAAGTCCCCGTGGTTTATGGAACGAAATTTGACGAATTTGAAATTAGAAAATCACGAGCCGTGTAACTATACATAGGTGAAATTAGATTGAAAGTGCTTGGAATACAGCTATATTCATAATTTTTCCTTTCCTACCATTAAGTAATTTTATTTTATATATATATATATATATATATATATATATATATATATGAGTTAAATATGTTTTTAGTCCCTAAAAAATATGCGGATTTTGATTTTGATCCCTGTAAAAATTTTTTTCATTTTTATCCCTCTAAAATATGAAATTACTAATTTTGCTCCCTATAAAATGAACAAATTTTGGTTTTGATCTCCATAAATTATTTTTCTTTGGCCTTCATCCCTCTAAAACTTAATATCACCGTTTTTAGTCCCTAACATTCATTTTAGGATAGATAAATATAATTCATTTCAGGGTTCAAGGAAAATTTTAGGGGAATCATTTGCTAACGTGACACCATAAAGGTCATTGGGTGTCACTTAGGATAACTATACGACCTTTTGTTAGACACATAAATAGTTAATGAATGTCACATGACAATATGGACAAAAAATAGTGCTTTTAGATTTTAGAGGGACAAAAACCAAAGAAACTTTTTTACAGGGACTATAACCAAAATCCGCTTATGTTACAAGGACAAATATATATATATATATATATATATATATATATATATATATGGGCTACTCAAGTGAGAGGAATGTGTTATTGTGAGAATGAGAAAAATAAATCTTGGCCATTAAATCATACATAGGTGGTCAGGATTAGAAGTTAGTTGGTGGTCATGTGATCACTTAAAAAAGTCACATGACGTTATGTTCTAATCTTGATCATTCATGTATGATCCAAAAGTTCAGATTTGCTCCTCTCATCTCTCACAATAACATACTCCTCTCACTTGAGTTGCTCCTATCAACAAGTTACCTATGTATTACAAATTCATAATTAAATAAATAAATAGGTCAGCGTAATACTAAATATGTTTTTTTTTTCTTTTCAAAAGCTCCAAGTTTTTAGTCTCCTTAATTAAAGTAATCTTTTAAGAAGTTTAAACAACTTAACTTATTTATTAAATAGGATAGATCCATACAGATTTAAAAGAGGTAAAGATTCTTTCCATTTCTTATGATAAATGGAAAACTTCATTATTATGATTTTTGGATATATAGAAGATATTTGGACGTCATCCAATATCATATTATCATATTTATATCCCTAAAATAATAGTAATGAAAAGGAAAAATATAGAGGATCTCAACTTATAGGCTAGGACCGTGGATAATCTGATCTATTTCTAACCCTAACCACCACCAAAACAAATAGGAAGACCAAAACCCAGACTTTTGTTGACTTTGTCTTTGTTTCAGATCAAATGTAAACCTCATGACTTTTAGAATAAAGTTTACATGGAAAATTAAGACAATATTTTCTACAAATGAAATGACAGCCAAGCACATCGGTGGGTATTAACTATTAATTATATGTATATTGATTTTGCTTCTCTCAGTTGCTGCCTGCTCTATGTGCGTGTATGAGTGAAAAGCTTAAGGACAGGTATTAAATTAGTCTATATATTCATATTATTTTATTATTCTAGTTATTGTTTGTTTATTCATAGATGGAGTCTGATTGTTACTGCTCCAGATTACATCCCCAAGGAAAATACAAGCGACAAAATGGAACAAAGCCTTGTAACTTAATTAAACATGGGGCTTAATAGCTGAGCTATACCCTCGATCATAGAAGTAAGACCAAAGCATAACACCTCCATACTTAGGAGAGTCCTTAATGGATGGTAGTATTTGAGAATTAAGCACCTCAGGTGGAATATACCCACCTCCTGCTGCCTCTTGTGCCGCTGGCAACCCCAAGAAAATTTCACCACCCTTAATTCCTGCCCACGAATTCTTCCAATAACTCTTGAGGTTGTCTGCACTGGTTCCATTGTATTGACATGGAGGGTTGTTATAGAATTGGACCCAAACGTAGTCGAATGGAACAGCTTCTATAGCACTGTTTAGCCAATAGTCTGGGAAGGGACACTGTGGTGCTGCACTTAGATATATCTTCTTCTGGTTGCCATATCCTGATATTGCCTTGGCAAGCACATCCCAGTACTGATTTGAGCCTGTCACTATAGCAAAGTCAATCCCATCCAAAACTGCATCGCCTAAAGGGCGTGTTTTTGATGAGCCCCCAAGAAAGTTGTCCCATAAGTACTTTGCAAATGTCCTGCAATATTAAGCAACATGATGTTCTTAACAATAATTGAAGACACAGAAACATCGTTATATACCTTGAAAAGAACTAAAGAATCAAGTATAGATTTTTTTTTTTTTTGAAAAGTAATGTATTCAATATATAAAAAAATAAAATTTTTAGTTTATAATAAAAAAAATTCATCTTTTAGTTCCTTTTACTAGTTAGCATTTGCTAAGAACCTAAGTATTTTCATTTTTTATCAATTTTAGCTAGGCTTACACAAACAATAATGATTTTTACACATCACCTGAGAATACATCTTTTTACCTCGAAGGTAGGTGTCAAAACTGAACTGTAGATCATATGTGGGAGCAATTGTAATTAAATAATATATATTGTCGAGATATAAGATAATTTATGTCAGTCAAAAAAAAAAAAAGATGATGTATATGTGTGGAGTGCTTATAATTCTTAGACAAATTCAACAACTTAGTTGATAGGAAAATAGACAATTGTTAATATGGCATGGTTTAATTGAGGAAAAGGATAAGAAACAACAAAAAGAATCTGTAAAGCTGGGGCAGGGGCATCCTTCTGTTCTGGACTTAATAAAATAGTAAAAATACTTGCCTGGCTTCATCAGCAGAAGAAAGATCATGGTTCTCTTGAGCTCCTCCGATGGAAAGCATTACTTTGATACCAAGTTTCTGGCAAGTTTCAATGTGTCCGCTCAAAAAACTGCAGCCATTATTGGATGCAACACAATGGCCAGCAAGATTGAGCTCTGGATTGTTTCCGTTGCCAAAATTAGATAGGAAGGCTATGTTCACAATGGCATAATTGCCAGTTCTACATGCATCAGTCAAATTACCCTCTTTTCCATTCTGACCCCAGTAAATAGAAATGACACCTGCATGAGAGGCATCGAACAGGGCTGTGAACAAAAGGAAGATAAGGGCTAATGGGACTAGTACTTGAGGTGCCATAGTACAAATAAACTAGTTAATAGCTTGCCTTCAATCTGGTATGGGTTCATCTATTTATTTTCTTATTGTATTGTGCTCGGGTAAAATTAAATCTTACCCAAAGAGTTATTTTTAATAGAAGCTTGTATGTTTAGATAAATTGGTTAGATTGTAAAAGAGTTATTTTTATGAGAAAAAAATTGTTTTAAGAGAAATTAGAAGTTTGAAGCTTATTTAAAAAGTTAATAGATTATTTTGAAACCAATAATATTTTTTCTATTTCACCTTGATAAAAATAACTGTCAAACAAATATTATTAAATTATACAAATAACTTGATATTTTTTTTTGTAATTTATTATATCAACGTGATTTTTTTTTTTTACAATCCAAAAAAAATAAATTATTTTGAAATCATTTTTTAATAAACACATTCAAACATAAAACTGATTCTCTTATAATCCATAAGGTTGGAATTTAGAACATAAAACTTGAAATGTCTTTTACAACATCGTTTCCCAGACTTTAACTTTGGAAGATTTTAGAAAAGGTTCCAGCTATAGTGTGAACATAATCTACTGCTCTTTGATGGTGCCAAATTCAATGAAACCAACCATAATTTTATTACTGAAATGGGAATGGCAAGACCATGAATTTGGATTTTTTTTGTGTAGTGTGGATTCAGGTATTTATGTTCTTATTTCTGACCAAGCGGAGAAATTTTTTTCCCAGTCTTCACGTCTCGTGGAAGCAAATTGTTACAACACGGGTTAGTCTATTAATGGTTTAAAGGGCGAGATAATTGATCTAAACCTACTTATTCTGTGGAACTGGACGGATTTAGCACGCCCTTAACGGGAAATTTTTTGTCATATGGACGTCTAATTTTACTTTTATATCAAATTATAATTGTTCAGTTTGATCCAACGGTTAACTTAATCATTTTTATTTAAAAGAAAAAATAATTAAGACTAACTTTAATATGAAGATAAAAATAATATGTTTAACAAAGAAGGATATTGAGTATCTTTTATTAAAATTACAACATTTTTTTATTAAATATTTTTTATTTTTAGATATTTATTATTTATTAAACTATTAAATACTTTATATTTAAAATTCGCTGACCTGTCTTAGACTATTAGGCAAATTTTAAATTTTATTATTTTTTTATGAATATAATGTGTTAAAAATATCTTACTTAAAGTCATAAATTATTAAAATCAATTAATTTAATTTTTTTACGTTTTTTATTAATTTAACGTCTTTTAATTTTTTAAATACTTTAAATTATAAGTCGTTAATCTTATGATTTTTGGAAGTTATAAAATTGATTTATATTGAAATGAATTTTTTAATTAAAACAACTATAACATTAAATTAATTTTCAAATCATCTCTTTTTTTTTAAATTCCAACAAATAGAAATTCGTTAAACATAAGTAAATTTAATTTCTAGCAAATCAAAGAAGCAGATTCATAGTAAGTTATTATACCACACTAAATTCATAAAAAATAAATAAAAAATTATAAGACGTTAAATTATATGACACTGAATTCATAAAAAAAACTTTAAAAAAATTAAATTTAAAGATAATAATAAATAGATATTTTCAATATATGAAATTTAATAAAAAAAATGAAGATTCTATGGTTCTCCTTGGGTAACTTACCTTTGTCTATGTGGTCCAATTAAATTGTAAGAATTTAGTCTCATGTGACATTCACATGACTCATTTAATTGAGGTGGCGCATTCTAATTGAACATAAGGTATTCAAACCATTTACTTTACAAGGGTACCATAGTAACCACCTAAAAAAAACTAACATAAACATTAGATCTAGAGAATTGTATCTATAAAGATAAGAACTCTACTCTCGGACATTATTATATTATTACTAAAACAGTTGAGTTAATTTTATTTGTATTATATTTACTGATAAATTTATAGTTAATTTTATTATTTGTTAATATTTTAGATAAATTTTAAGATTTTAAAATATAACAAAAAATATTATGAATTTTAAATTTGTAAATATTAATACATATAAATTTTTAATATATTAAATTAAGCACAAAATAATAAAACTTTAAATTTTGACTAATACACATTAGCGAATTTTAAATGTGAAGTATTTAATAAATAATAAATATCTAAAAATAAAAATATTTAATAAATAAAATGTTATAATTTTAATAAAAAGTCAAAATATTCGATATCTCTTTTTATTAAATATATTCTATTTGTTCTTTTTCATATTAAATTTAGCCTTAAATATTCTCTCTCTTAAATAAAAATAATAATCTTAACAATTATATCAAACTAAAATCAACGATTATAATTTGGTATAAAAGTAAAATTTGATATTGGATATCAAGGGATCCTGTCATATATATGAGAGGGGATTCACTTACTCTAAGAGTAACTTTAAGAGAGTTACTCTCAATCTCATTTATCCATTTATTCTAATCCAATTAAGGTCATGTGGCTTCTTTAATGAATTAATATAGATCCATTGAATTAGAATAAATGGATGGATGAGATTGAGAGTAACTCTTATATATATATAAACGATGCAAATGATGCTAAGTTGCTTGCTCAAGATTGCGTGTTAAATGGCTTTGAAGGAATTGACAGCAAAGTAATGAGTCAAAAAGGCTCGATATTTCCACGAAAAAAAGTGTGGAAAATAGTAGATAGTAATAATAATCCAAGTTATTTCTAATGCAATCGATTTTTGATATAAAATTATTTTTTCAAACATGTAATCAAAAATCTCTATTTTTATAGAATTACGTTTGACAGATGTAAAAACATTTTTGTTGTCTCGAGAAATGGAACTAAACATACGCCATATTATTTTTGAATAAATAGAAACCTTAACATAAAATTTTGGTTAAGACAAATAGTTTAATTTAAAAAAACAATATATTGTGTACCAAATATAATAACAATATAGTAGTTTTTATTACTTTATGTGGATTTAATAGGTCTTTTTCACGTACTCCTCTACCACGTTTTTCAGTACACGGGTTCTTTATAAGTAAAATCTCAGACTTGAGTTTTGGAAATAGAAAAAAACAAGTGTTAAGAGAATCTTCTTAACTACCCCTCAATCTTATTTTATTTGTTCCAATGGATTATGCATATCTCTTAAAAAATGATTAAGTTTATTAATTTTTATAATAAAATGATATTCTTTGATTAAAATATTCTTATTTAAATTATATAGTTGGATAGTTGTAATTACTCACTAACCACTATACTCCTTGATAAAAAAACTCATTAGTATAAATTGATTGAACTATAAAGGATATTTTTGGAGAAAAAATAATTAATATTTTTTTATTTTTTAAAAGAATAAGTAATTTGAGATAATATAATATTTCAAATGAATCAAGTAAAATGACAAAGAAAGAGTAAGTTTTTCGTCTTGATTAATTCAAAGTAAATTTCAGGAACCGAAACAAAATGGCTTCAAGTCCAACATAGCCCAGACCAAGACCTTAATTACGTGGACCGATTCTTTGACAGCCTTCTAGCATATTTATTTTTGGTAACCATGTAGGAGGTGGGGGTGGAGGTGTGGAGTCAGAGTCAGAGTCAGAGTGAAAGAGGAGGATGAACAAAGAAAGAAAACGAAAATGAAAAAAAAAAGGTGTGGATGATGTATGGTAAGATCCGATGGGATTATCGGATCCAACGGGATTTAAACATGATGCATCTTGAGAAACATTTGTGAGTCTCTTGTCCTAGAATTTCCCTTTGTTTCAGGGCTGGTTCTAGCGTGAGAGGGCAATAGATGTTGCTCACGGTGCATCATGTTTTATTACCGTTAGATCAATTAATTCTACTGGATCTTATCATACACTATCCACATTGGATCTTATTATAAATTATCCACACCTGTTTTTTTCATGTTGCTCTGCATTTTCCGCCGGAGAGCAATTCCGTCGTGCTGCCATGCATGGTGCTCATTCTCGTTGCCGCGCGGCGCGCGTTCTCCCCTCCGCCTCTGTTAGCTAGGAGACCTGGTGGTTCTCCTCCCCACCATCGCGAGAAGAACTCGAGAATCTGCTGGAACGTCTCGCCGCCACACCCCGCAACGCCGTTGCCTCCATGCGCGGTGCTCTTATCCTCTGTCGTGGCTTTGCGCAGCCTCTCCACCGCTAACCGCCACGGGACGTGGTTGTCCCGTCTTTCTCCACTTCTCCCTCCATGTGAGAAAACTCACAGATCTGTCCTCCTTCCCCTTTCCTCCATCGTGACGCGTGCGGCTTCCCCACCGTCGTCAGCTGCCATGCGCTGACATGGACCCCCTCCCCGCATTGGACTACTTGGCCACTTCCTGGACGTAGATTCTCGGCGGAGTTGCTTCGAGAACAGGACGCTAGTTAGGGAAGAGGGTTCTGTTGGTGTACAAGAAGGCGCAGATGATGGACGGGTGGGTCCTCCAGGCGGAGAAAGTGGAGGTGGACGGTACTCATGGCGGTGGTGATGCACTCTAGTGGTGTAGGATTAGGAGTAAGCTGACGATGGTGGTGGGAAGGGAGTTAGGGAAGAAATAATCTAGTATGAAGGATATACAGAATAATCATGAGGATTAAGATGAATCAATGGCAAGTAATGGTCTCTCATTATAAGAGACTTGTATAGCATGCCCACCCTAGCAAAAGCCTTGTTTCAGATCAAATATAAACCTTATGACAAGTTTGTATGGCAAAGTAAGACAAGATTTTCTTCAAGTGAAATGACAGCCAAGCACATCGTTGGATACTAACTATTAATTATATGTTGCTTTTGCTTCTCTCGGCTGCTGCCTGCTCTATGTCACTATGTGCGTGTATGAGGAAAAAGATTAAGGACAGATATTAAATTAATTTATATATTCATAATTATTTTATTCTAGTTATTATTTATTCTCTGATAGAGTCTGATTGTTACTGGTCCAGCCAGATTACATCCTGACGGAAAATACAAGGTACAAAATCGAACAAAGCCTTGTAACTTAAACTTCCGAGTAAATATCTAATCCAATCCCTAAAATTATAGGATCGTATCAATTTAATCCCTCATATTATTAATATTCCAAAATAATTCTTAGAATTGCAAAATATTAATCAGGTTCGTCCCCTCATTTGGATTTGTTAGCAAATGCATCCCTAACATTATTCACTTAGTTTCAAATGCATCCCTGACATTATCAACTTAATGTCATTAAAGTCCATGTAATACCAACGGTGGGACGAATCTGATTAACTTTCTGCAATTTCAAGAATCATTTTGAAATATTGATAATATGGGGGACTAAATTGATACAATCCTATAATTTTAGGGATCAAATTAGATATTTAATCTTAAACTTGTCCTTGATAGCTGAGCTATACCCATGAAGTAAGACCAAAGCATAACACCTCCATACTTAGGATAGTTCTTAATGAATGGTAGTATTTGAGAATTGAGCACCTTAGGTGGAATATACCCACCTATAGCTGCCTCTTTTGCCGCTGGCAACCCTAAGAAAACTTTACCAGCCTTAATTCCTGCCCACGAATTCTTCTTCCATTGTATTGACATGGAGGGTTATTATAGAATTGGACCCAAACGTAGTGGAATAGACCAGTTTCTATAGCACTTTTTAGCCATTTCTCTGGGAAGGGACACTGGGGTGTTGCACTTAGATATAGATATATCTTCTTCTTTTTGCCATATCTTGATATTGCCTTGGAAAGCACATCCCAGTACTGAGGCGAGCCTGTCACTATAGCAAAATCAATCCCATCCAAAACTGCATTGCCTAAAGGGCGTGTTTTTGATGAGCCCCCAAGAAAGTTATTCCATTAGTACTTTGCAAATGTCCTGCAATATCAAGCAACATGATGTTCTTAACAGTATTTGAAGACAAAAACATCATTATATACCTTGAAAAGAACTACGTTGTCTTGCTAACTAGTACTTATAAGGCACTAGTTAAAGAATTAAATATAAAAAGTAACAACTTTTTATTAAAAAGTAGTGTATTTAAAATATAAAAAATAAAAATTATAGTTTATAATAAAAATAATTCCACCTTTTAATTCCTTTTACGAGTTAGCATTTGCTAAGAACTTTAGTATTTTCATTTTTATCAATTTTAGCTAGGCTTACACAAACAATAATGATTTTTGCATCTTTTTACCTCAAAGGTAGTTATGTGGAAGCAATTGTAATTAAATAATATATATTGTCGAGATATAAGATGATGTATGTGTGTGTGAAGTACAATTCTTAGACAAATTCAACAACTTAGTTGATAGGAAAATAGACAACTGTTAATATGGGTTTAATTGAGGAAAAAGATAAGAAGCAACAAAAAAGAATCTGTAATCCTGAGGGGGCGTCCTTCTGGACTTAATAAAATAGTAAAAATACTTGCCTGGCTTCATCAGCAGAAGAAAGATCGTGATTCCCTTCAGCTCCTCCGATGGAAAGCATCACTTTGATGCCAAGTTTCTGGCAAGTTTCAATGTGTTCGCTCAAAAAACTGCAACCATTATTGGATGCAACACAAATGGCCAGCAAGATTGAGCTCTGGATTATTTCCGTTGCCAAAATTAGATAGGAAGGCTATGTTCACAATGGCATAATTGCCAGTTTTACATGCATCAGTCAAATTACCCTCTTTTCCATTCTGACCCCAGTAAATAGAAATGACACCTGCATGAGAGGCATCGAACAGGGCTGTGAACAGAAAGAAGATAAGGGCTAATGGGACTAGTATTTGAGGTGCCATAGTACAAATAAACTGGTTAATAGCTTCCCTTCAATCTAGTATGAGTTCATCTATTTATATTGTCTTTTACAATATTGCTTCCCAGCTTTTAACTTTAGAAGATTACCAGCTATAGTGTGAACTCTGATCTGCCGCTCTTTGATGGTGCCAATGGGTCAAAAAAGAAGTAAAACAATTATTCTTTATTTGTCAAAATTCAGTTTAGATTTTCAATTATTATTATTACATTCTATTCTTAAAAAAAATTAATAAATAGATAAATAATTAAATTAAATTAAATTAAATGATAATTTAATAACTATATAACTATATATCTAAAAATCAATTTGGTATAAGGGGATAACGAAGCAGCATACCTTCTTGGTGTGTCTAAAGAATGAAAAAGAACACAGAGAACATGGGACCTTCCGGTAAACAAGAAAATAAAGATAAGCTTAACATCCCATGAAAGGAGGAAAGAAAAAGAAAGCACATATATTTGAAAGTTTGGAACCAGTGACAATATTAAATCCTCAACCATCAAAGAAAGATGAATAAAGACCAAAATAATGAAAATATATACGGTAAAGTGAGAAGCAACTTCAGCTCACATCTTTACATTACAAAAGCACAAGTACACATTATCATACAACGGGACTCATTCCAGATACCACCTCAAATAACTACAAATACACTGACCGATAGAAAAGAGATCACATTGCAATACCAATGGCTCTATGTTGTAATGGATTATTTGAACGAGTCTTGGAAGTTGCTGGTCGATACCGTTTTGTCCTCACTCTCTTATTCCTTGCTAATTTCTTCTCCAAGTCCTTCACTCTACCTGTCAAGTCTGATATCACATTTAACTGATCATTCCCAACTTCAAGCAACTTCTTCATCATCTTCCTTAACTTCTCATTCTCTTCCAGTAATTTCGTATTGGAACCTCCATCATGCTCGGCAACAGGTAGCTCTTTTGATGCAGGTGATGTTGCAGATAGCTCACCTTCCTCCTTAGCCAAGGTTTCTATTTGTTTAGTAACCAAGTCATGACCCTCAACTTGTGTCTCCCACTGTGTAACCTTTTCTTCCCTCTGTAAGTCATTAATAGGCACATCTTCCTGGGTAGTTATCACAGTCTCCACTGGTTCTGGCTGGATGTTTTTGTTTATTTCCATGCATTCATCTCCATTCTCTAGTTCATGACCTTTAAAATGTGTTATCAAAAATGGAATCGTAGTATCATTTCCGATTTCCTCTCCTGACTGGCACTCAACCTCTATATCCAGAGGTGCATCCCCTTTGAGTTCACCTTCTTTCTGGAACTCAATCTTCACCCGGCCATCCGATTCCCCAGAAGATTGCACCTCTTCCTGCTCTTCCAGTTGCTGCTGCTCTTGTTGAGTTTCTTTTGCTGTGTCATCCGTGGAAGAACTTCCTGCATTACATTCCTCTCCTTCAGGTGGTAGAACCTCTTCAGAAGTTTTAGTTTCTTCATGCTTCTCGAATTCAGATTGCCTTATATCCTCATCAAGCGATCCCACTGGCAGCTCCACAATACATTCCTTGTCTTCAGCTCCGATATCCTTCTCAGATTCAGACATCAATGTACCATCATCAAGCAATCCATCTGGCAGCTCAATCATTTCATTATCAACCATGAATGGAAGGCTTCTATCCATGGCCTCCATCCTCCCATTTTCATTTTGTTCATCCTTCCCAGTACTAATATCTGTAGTGTCTTCATCAACAACTCCCACATGCAGTTCTTCCCTAGTAGTCATGTCCAATTTATCAACCTCATTAGGAATGTCGCCCACTGCTGATTTGGCTTCATGCTCCACAGCCATTTTGTCAGCCTTAGAAAGATCACTTGTAGAATCACATGTATCAACTGTGACCGCTTGGTTGACATCCTCATTAACTATGCCAATTGGTAGTACATTAGGATCTATTCCCTCATTTGATGTCGGACCCATTGATGACTGAGATTCACTTCCACCATCATCAGCAGGAAGATTGTTAATGCCGTCTTTCATGCAAGATTGATCCTGACATTCTTCCGATGTATCATGATGACTAATGCCTTCAAAAGCATGCTCTGTTGGTACTACAACATCTTGTTGATCATGCATATTTTCTCCATTCTGCGCATCCAGAGGAGTGTCTTCAACACGTTTTCTAGCAAAGAACTCCTGCATCTGTTGCTGAGGTTTCTTTGCCTTTATCGAATCAAGTCTTTCTTGCAAGGATATGAGCTCTCTTGCCAGGGATTTTCTGGTCTCTCTGAAACTTGAATACAAACCCTGATACATATTTTGAATAATATATAAGCATAACTTTGGAAGAAAAAAACCAACACTATAAACATCATAAATAAGATGAAGAATCAATAGCTCAGACAAACAATCATCTGCATTCTAATGCATAGTGCCAACGTGCTTGTAACAAGTAATTATGGCAAGAGTAACAAGTAATTATGGCATGTAATGTTTATTGTCCATAGACTCATCAAGAATCAAGGTGTATCAGTCTTAATTAACTAAGGCTAGCTAATAAATACAAAGTGAAAATGTTCATCTATGTACTAGTGCAGAGTGTAAATTGCAACTTTGTACAAATTTCATAGGCATATCAAATTTCATCCTGCCTTAAGTGAATAGAGTCAACTGACACATACCTGTATCGTGTCCAACTTCAGCAAGAGTCTCATTATGGTCTCTCCAATTGAAATTCTTTGCTTCTCATCACTTTGAAAATCAAAAGAATCCTCAAAAGCTTGTATACGGCCTTTAACATTAGTCACCTCCTTACTGACTTCAGCTAGCTGCTTCAATTTCTTCAATGGTTCCCATTTCCTCACTCGGTAACCGCGATAAGTAGCTTGTATCAAAACAGCAGCATCTACATCTGACAAAACTTTTCCCTCCTTTCGATCTTCATCAGTTGGCTTGCTTGAATCCTTTACTTCCTTTGGCTCAGTAGCTTCTTCCATCATATTTCCTGCCCCTTTCTCTGCTTTACTTTCTTCTTTGTTTGTACAGCTTTCCTTTGTCACTATTGGAACTCCACTGGGCCTGGTCTGACATCCATCCCTACAGTCAGCACCCTTGTTTTCACTAGCCTTATTTTCAGTCACCAGAATGGTTCTCTCCTTTGGCTTAACTTTGTCACTGAAGTTTGGAGCATTTTGAAGCTTCGGCTGAGCCTTGTCATTCATGCCACCAGAAGGAGTTTTGGATGTTTCACCAGTTTTTGCTTGAGAATGTTCTTTCCAGGCAGCAGGACTTCGTGATTCTGAACTCACACCAGTCTTATTTTTAGACACGTGGACAGTTCTCTCCTTTGGCTTAACTTTCTCATTTATGTTTGGAGCATTCTGACAACTTAAATTTGGTTGAGCCTTGTCATTCATGCCAACAGAAGGGGTCTTGAACACTTCACAAGCTGTTGATTGGGAATGTTCTTTTGAGGCAGGAGGACTAGGGGACCTTGAACTCCCATTGCCAGATTTCTTCCTTGGTAATGGATCAACTCTCAGACAAACAGGAGGTAACTTAGATGTTTTCCGTGGAGATGTGGATTGTCTTTCAACACTGGGGTGAGAATCATTTTTTGCCACAACTTCCCTTTGATTTACAGGTATATTCCTTTCTTTCTTGCCACTTCCCTCTGAGTCATTTTTTCCTTGATGCGATTCCATCTGCTGCACAGGGATAATTCTTTCATTAGTGACTTTCTCTACGACATCTGAACCAGTTGTATTTTTGGATTCATCTTGATTTCGTCCTGTTCCCTTTGTAACACCTTCATTAGCATAAGAATTAATTGGAACAGATTTGAATGTATTAGGTACCACTTCAATACACTTCGGAGTAGAATTTCTCTCCTGGTTGTCTGCCCTTCCACCTTCCTCCTGCTTATTGTAGCAAGGCATCCAAATGATAGGAAATGGAAATTCTGATCTCTTGTGTTCACCCTGTCGTTGCGGGCTTATTCTTCCATCTTCAGATTCTCTTCTATTAGTCTGAGTCTCCCAGTTCTGGTTTCTTCTTCCATCTCCTTCATGAACAATATTTGGGGCACCATTCATATCAAAGGGTAACCATCCATTCCAGACTCTTGGCTCCTGTGCATCAACTCTAAAATAACCAGGTCCAGAAGGCTTTCTATCATGAGATATCTTCTCTTGTTCACCTGCTTCAACTCTAACATGATTTTTCAGCTCTCTGTTACTTGTATACTCTGGTGGGGTCAAAACAAAAGAATGTGGATAATTTTTCATATGAACTGGGACCAAAGCATCATTGACTTCCTTTCCAGCATCAGGTTCTTGCTCTTCAATCTTCACATTTTTACCTTCCTTTAGGTGGCATAGATGATTAGGACACCCACAACAATGATAGTTTCTTGGCATATATTTATCGTATTCATATCTAGGCTGCTCCATAGTGTAATGTGGTTGTGGGGAGTAAGGAACAAAGAATGGTTCGCCATATGCAGGATAACATCCTGAATGGTATATTGGTGATGGGGGAGCGTGAGGATAGGAAGGCCTACAGCAATTATAACCGGGAAAATTGTTGTGGCCACAACATGGATGCATGGGGAAAGATTGTCCATAACTCCCAGCATAGGGCAAAATTTGTTCATAAGGAAAGGGTGATTGCGATGGATCCACCTTTATTTGAGGGGGAATAGCCTCAATGCCAGGATGATAACAATGAGGGAAAGACATTTGGTTTCTCTGATATGGATATGAATCTATGCTTCTGTATGCAGGCAACATTTCTGGTAAGGTTTACCAGGCAGAAAACGGATTATTGTGTGATAAGTGGCTACCCTTGATAACTTGGAAAGTTAGTAAAGTGCAAACTCTGCATTGCACAAAAGCACCATTAAGGGTAGGATTAATATCAATTTATTAACATTAGTGAAAGAAAAGAAAAATTAGTAAAACGATTTTCAACAAAAATCACATGTCAATGTTCATCATAAAGATGAAGTAAATTATAAAAAAAAAAAAAAAAGGAGCAAGAAGCAATGATTTTGCTTATGCATTACAGATAACAAAATAAGAAGTATTCATCTTCAGCATGAAATCTATAATATAGCTTTTCTGTGCTACAACTAAAAGGCATAAACACCACAAACACAAATCGTTTCCTCCAATCTGAACAAAGCAGAAGCATTTGAAGATCACGCCACATAAACAGGGCAGCTCAACAGACTTCCAACCCCTATTAATCCCAAATTTCCTTCCTAAAGTTTGTCAGTATCATTTATAGTCAAAACAACATTGCAAAATTCAGTTGCTTCACAATCACATAAAATAGCAGAGAAATTCAAGATTCTTCGCATTCCAAGTTCTCAATAATATATAGTATATAAATATAGATACCTCTCATCGACAAAGGAAAGTGCCATATTTTTGCAATGTTTTCATATATTCTGTAATAGGATCACTATAATGCTAAACTGTAATCGCACGGGTGATAAAAATTGTGCTGTAATTACAGTAATTGGTAAATTTTACTAGAAAAACCAATCAATGTTGACCAAAATTATAATGAAAAACGGTTGCAGTTGCATTGATCACACTGATATTGGGATCTCAACCATCACTTAAAATACTCTTATAGAAATTCAAATGCAACACCAATCTCCCTATTTCCCAGAGTATCACGAATTAATATCATGTCCATTAATTAATGACTTCCCCTCATATCATTCTAGTATAGCAATAGACTAATGTAAATATTTTCTTTCAGCAACCCGAATATTTGCCGTGATGAATAAAGAACTTCACTGACTTTCCCAATTTAATTATTACTGATTATATCATTTTAGTTTTTTGTTAATATAATAATGTAGACGGATATAGAGAAGAATAAATGAAGCAAAGCAAATATCGGAGATGAGAGAGAAGTGTAACTTACATTAGATATTCCAACGAAACAAAACAAGAAAAAGAAAACGGTTCCACAAATCCAACTGACAGAGTTATCGATGCAAAATCGAACCACCAACCCCGGAAGCAGAGAACCAAACCGCTGTGTGTTGTAGTTGAAGGAGATTAAAGCTGTTGAGTTGTTCTATTTTATGTCTGAGAATGAAAATGTTAAAAGGAGAGAGGCATTTTATAGTGTCTACTTTGTGTTCGAGATCTTTCGCGCTTCCCCCTTACAGTTACTGCTTAATCCAATTCTCTAGATTTTTCGTGTCAGTTATGGCCCCACATTTCTAGCCACGTGTGACAGCAATCCTACCCTCTATTCTATTCTTTTGATTTTAAAAAGGACTGAATCTACGCGAACCTACTTCTACTTCTAGGTCAATCCTGTTATTTTCTACAAATATTTTTTTAAATAAAGTTCAAATTTGAACTTCATAAAAAAAAAAAATACGATGATATTTTTATTTCTAAAAAATAAAAATATCAATTTGAATTTTAAGAATATAAAATATGCATCAAATGGCTCCTTTTTAGAAATAATTTAATCCTATTAGAAATTATTTTAACTTATATTTTACGTTTTTGACGATCAAATTTTTTTTTTTTTGAAGCTGAGAATATCATCAATTACCAATTATAGTCGGTAAATATATAAGTATCTGGTTTAATTATTATATACTGATAATGTAAAGTTTTTCTATACAGACATTCCATCATAAATTATCATGTTAATAGATTTTTTTACTTTTATTCTAACTATCTTAAAAGTCATTTATAACATGATTGATGAATGGTTTACGATGTTAAAAATTTTGCATTATCAATGCATGACAATTAAACTTATATGTATATATTTTTTTGGTTTCCTAGGGTATCTTTCGGAGGTAATTACGAAAACTAATCCTTCGAGGTACTGAATAACATTTAAGGGCTGACCTCTTCCAACCAGGTTTTTTCCATACGCAAGAGCTAATGATCAAACCCTTGATCACTTGTTTAAGAGGCCTGAGCTCATTACCATTCGGACCAACGTACTAAACTTATAAGTATATAGTATAATATAATATAATATGAAAAGAAAATTTATGGTTTAAAATTTTACAATAATATCGATCTTTGATGGCTATGCTTCAATAAAATATGGACTAAAGTAATAATTTGATCCCTATACATGACACAGATTCTTTATTTAGTCTTTATATGTAAAAAATTTGAAAATGAGTCCCTGCATGTGTAAACGTTAGCAAATTTGGTCCCTATAGGTGCAAACGTTAGCAAATTCGTTCCTGTCGTCAGCAAATTGGTTCTTATACGCGATACAAATTTTTGATTTGGTCCCTAAATCTGAAAAAAAAAAAATTAAATCGGTCCTTATATGTGCAATCGATAATAATTTTGTTCTTGTCGTTTATCCAGGAGCTCGGATCCAACTAAAGATTCATTTCATATCGAATATTTTCTATATATTATATCAATTTATTTTTTCTATTGAGAGTAAAAGTTGTATAATTTGGTGCATAAATAGTTTTATATTCTGAAATTATCCAAGTTGATTCTCAATAGAAAAAATAGATTTATATAATATATAAAAATTAATCAATAAGAAAAATAATTTTAGTTGGTTTGAGCCCTTTGCCAGACGATAGGGATAAAATTATGATCGATTGCACATACAAGAACCATTTTAATTTTTTTTCCTGATTTAGGGATCAAATAAAAAATTTGTGTCACGTATAAGGACTAATTTACTGACAGTATGGACGAATTTGCTAACGTTTGCACATATAGAGACCAAATTTGCTAACGTTTACACATGTAAGAACTCATTTTCAATTTTTTTTACATATAAGAACTAAATGAAAATAAATATCATATATAGGACCAAATTATTACTTTAACCTAAAATATATTATCTTCTTGATTTCCATAATTTGGTTATGTAATAAAATATATATTATCTTTTTTTGGTGTGAAAATGTATATATTATCTAATTGTTTGTCATGTCGTATCTAAATGCCATTCTCATAATCTTCTACCAGTGCGGTTGGCTACATATTTATTGAGGAACAATTTTTTAACATCTTAATAGGACATGATACTGCGTCTCTTTATTTTTGTGATATATTTTTGAAATGTATGTATATAAAAAGATAAAAAATAAGTGAGAGATTGAGATAAACACTTATGATATTAGATATGATATTCAAATTTTATTATTCAAATAACATATCTCTATTTTTTTCAATTTATTATTTTAACGAATTTTGTATAACTTTCTTTTCTCTCATGTCATATGTTTCAGCTGAAACGAGCAAGCAAACACAAAAATGTTTTACCCTGGAATCATGCCTTCCTATTTGTTGACATTAATTTTTGGATTCTGTTAAAAAAATTTTTTGATGGAAATTTGGATTCTGTTAATGATCAGTGATATTTGTATGTAATCTTTAACTTTTTGTAGTTGTAGAATGTGATATAATTACGATGGAAGTAAAGATTTAAATTGATCGTTGGCAAAAAATTACGATAATATTTTGATTCAAAAAAATAAAAAAATATCAATTTAGTTCTCAAAAATATAAAATGCGGATCAAAATAGTCCCTAACAAGGACTAAAATGTCCCTAAAAATTATTCTAAAAAGAATCAATTTGATTCGCATTTTACATTCTTGAGGATCAAATTGATATTTTTTATTTCTCAGAAACCAAAATATTATCATAATTTTTTGTTAATGATCAATTTGAACATTTATTCGTACGATCATCATAGACTTATATGGATAGCTATGGTCATTTTAAACTTCTATGATATGCAACTAGAATGCCATAAATTTATGCGGTGTATTTATTCTTTTTATTCTTTTAATGACACAAGTGCTTCAGGAAATTTTTGTTAACTAAGAATGTGGGTATGGAGGAAAAGTTCGAGTTCCTGATCCTGAACTTTCGCATATTAAGCATTGCGAAATACTCAAGTTTGACAAAGCATCTCAACGAGTTTATAGCGAAAAGTTTATAGTGGATGAGAAAGTAGTTTCATTTGATAAATCCATCTGTCACGAGCTTATAGTATTTTTTTCAGACGCCACATGAAATAGCGTTTGAGCTTATAACTTATAGCGTTTCATTTTTCTTTTCACTTTTATTCTTATTATCTTCATTTAATTCTATCTTTATTCTCTTCTCTTCTTTTATGTAAAATCATTAATGAATATGTTTTTTTATGTCATTTTATATTTTTCAGCTAGTTTAATCGTTAGTTTTACCAAACACTTTCACAAAAAATAAGTTAGTTTATCCGTTATCAGCTACCTCATCTGTTATTCGCTATAAGCTATCCGCTAGCTTATCCACTAACAGCTAATTTTATCGAACAGGCTCTATGTCAACTACAAATACTTTGGTTCTTGCAATGGCTCTCCCTTTACTCAAAATGGATTTGCTGGAATCATTTTAGATTAATGTATCGTTAGATCAATCACTAAAAATATTTGACAAAATCTAAAATTAATTCAACATTATATTAATATATGAATGCTTCAAAAAATGACGATAGGGAATCCTGATCCCCTTTACTCTTCCCCTTCAGAATACTCGGGAAGACCTTTTCAATTAATAATCCTTTCAACATTTTGCAACGGATTCATTGTGTGTATATATAACATAATTTTGGGGAAAAATTATTGCACTGCTAGAATATCTTACGGAATAGGGAAAAAATGAATTCACTTAGTTATGTGGAGAAATAATGATTTGTTGTATGGATTAATTAGTATGCATTGTTAGCATAAAGATTTTTATATCATTATTAAAAATATTTGACCCTAATCTTAAATATCTTCAAATTTCAAAATCATACATAAATTGATTTGTAATTGATTGAAAGTATAAAAAATTTTATACTAACCATATATTAAAATTAAACTCTTGTTATATAATGAACAGGCACCAATCTAGTTGATCTACATCATATATATATATATATATATATATATATATATATATATATATATTTTGAAAGCATTTATTAATTACCTCATAATGTGAAATAATTAAAATATTTTTAAAATTAACTTTATTTTATTTTATAATATTTGTTTTGATTTTCAATATTAATATTCTCATACGAATTGGACATACACATTCTCTTGTTTTTTAATAGAAACTATTGTTATTATTTAATTATTAAATCTTAAAGATTAATATAAAATAAATAAAATTGTTTAAGTTTTTTTTTATCAGGATGAAATTAAAAAAACACAAGAAAAAACACAACTGAAAGACGAGAAACTAAGGGCGGGGATGGAGCACCCCCATTTCATCTGCTGCTAACAAGGTTGAATCGAGTTGATGGGGGATAGGAGCTCCATATCTTCAAACTTTGATCTGAGGATGCACTTTGCTTAGCCAACCAATCAGCACACGCATTACCCTCTCTCAGGGTGTGAGAAAAAATCAACTTCCAATTGAAGCTCAAGAAGCTTCTAATGCTGTTTCACTAAGGGAGCAAAAGGATGAACTTGAAGAACTCCCTCTTGAATCAAAGACAAAGCAGATTTGGAGTCAGATTCACAGATCACATCCTTATAACCATCATTCCAAGCAAGTCTTAAGCCATGAAGAATAGCTAGCAACTTTGCGTATACCAGCGCACAACAATAACCTGTCTAGAGATATTTGAAGTACCAAAGGTCGTGATAGTGGAATGATCTAAGGCCCTAATTTTGCTCATGGTGAACCAATCCTCCCAAATGCAATCTTCAAAAACCACTGCATTACGTCTTCTCCAAAGAAACCAGCATGTGACAATAAACAAAGTGCCTTTATCCTCCGTTGTAAAAAATTTAATCCATTCTTGAGGAGGATGCTGGAAAAACAGAGGACATTTATCGAAGCCCAACAAATTCCAAATCCTTTTGTTTTTCGTACAGCCTCGAAGTGTATGAAGAAAGGTCTCAATGGCTGGCCAAACCGCATTGAGGGCAAGAAGCATCCATGGCCAGGTGATGAGCAAAACGAAACTAGTTTGTTGGGAGGCTATCATGCACCAAGAGCCAAAGGAAAAGCTTGAGATTTTCTAGGAGTGGAGCCTTCCAAATCCAAGACCAATCCCCTAAATTATTACTCCCTAAACTGCCATTCCCGATCAACCATTTATGAGCACTGTGAGAATAGTAGGTTTCAGAGTTCGATGGTTTCCAAATAATAAGATCTATAGAATTCTCTTCAATTTTGTAGTTGCGAATAACATGCTGAATCTAAAGGGGAAGATGAGTATATAAATCTTCAAAATGCCAAGTATCATCGTGGAACACATCACGAACTCTCATGTGCAAATCATGGATGTCAACAAAAGGGACCAGGTCACAAAGCCTAGCACCATCCAGCCAATGTGAGTACCAAAAGTATGCATCCCCATTGCCAATTCTTAAGGAAAAACCAGGTTTGAGAATCTATGCTGCCTTAATAATAGATCTCCAGGAATATGAGCTACCCTTAGTAACATTGTAATTAAGAACATCAGTATCCTTCAAGTATTTGCTTGATAGAAGTTGAACCCACAATTTGTCCTTATTATGCAACATGCTCCAGACATGTTTGCCTAGTAGGGCAATATTAGATTCACGTGCTCTATGAATTCCAAGACCACCATGTTTAATTGGTTGAGTAAGCTTTTTCCAATTAACCCAGTGAACGGAATTACCACCCCCCCCCCCCACCCCCCAAATAAACCTCCTAATAGAGGAATTGATGTTGTTACAAACTCCCTCAGCCAACCACAGGTTTTGCATAGTATAGATAGGCACAGAGCCTAAGACAGATTTAGCAAGAGTAACTCTACCAGCTCTACTCAATAACTTCTCCTTCCATCCAGATAGTCTATTATTTATCCTATCTAAAATGTAGGAGAAATCCTTTTTTTGAACTCTGCCTGTAAGTAAGGGAAAACTAAGGTACTTACCAATGTTAAAAGTATGGCGAAAATCAATGATGTTCTCATATTTAGAGACCTTACATATGCGGATATTCTTAGAAGGCAAGAATCTGGATTTCTGAACATTAATTTTCATACCAGAGGCAAGGCAAAAGGAATGCAGCACCTCTTGCACCAATCTAACTTGAGAAGTCTTGGCTCTAGTAAAAAGAAGGCAGTCATCTGCAAAGAAGAGGTGAGAGATAGGAGGACCATGTTTTGTCAATTTAATAGGGAGCCACTGCTTATCATTAACTTATTCCTGAATCATAAGAGCTAACTTCTTCATGCATAGCACAAACAAGTAGGGGGACATAGGATCCCCCTGTCTAAGGCCACGAGTAGGAGCAAAACTCTCAAGTTTTTCACCATTCCACTTAAGAGTGAGAGTAGAGGAAGTAGTACAATTCATAATCAAATTAATGACATGTTCAGGAAAGCCGAAATCAGCCAAGGTCAGTTTGAGAAACTTCCAATCAATGCGATCATAGGCTTTCTAAAAATCAATCTTGAACATAAGATAGCTTGCCTTACCCTTCTTCTTATGCATATGGTGAACAATTTCCTAAGCAATGAGTGCATTGTCTGCTGTACCTCTTTTGGGAATGAAACTACTTTGAAGAGGGCCAATAATTTCATCAAGATAAGGTCTAATTCTACCAACTAGAATCTTAGAAATAAGCTTTAGCAGGACATTACATAGACTCATTGGTCTGAATTCCTTAAAACTAGCAGGGTCATTAATCTTAGGAGTAAGCGCAATAAAAGTTTCTGCAAGTTTAGGCTCAATATATCCATAAGCAAAAGCCTTGGAAATCAAATCACAAACCTCCTTTTTCACAATATGCCAGTAGGTTTAGAAAAAAGTAGGTTGAAATCTATCTGGTCCTGGAGCTTTATAAGAGTTCATAGAGAAGAGAGCTTCCTTGATCTCTTGGATGGAGGGTGGTTCCAGAAGTTTATTATGAAGACCCCGCCCAATTTTAGGAATATACTGCAGCTGAAGATTATGAGGAATACAAAGATCATTAGTATGAGGAATACAAAGATCATTAGCTTCGAAAAGCTGCTTGAAGAACTTCAAAGCTTCCCTTTTTAACATTTCATCCTGATTACACCAAATGCCCTCTATATTTAGACTTGTGATTTTATTTCTTCTTCCGCGGATAACTGTTTGAGTCTGGAAAAATTTGGTATTTTTATTACCGAATTTAACCCAATTCTCCCTTGACTTTTGATACCAAAGAACCTCTTCCTGAGCCAGAACCTCATTCTATTGATGTTGAAGATTCTTTTCTAACCGAATCAGGTCAGAATAGGGGGAAATGTCCTGCTGCTGATGAACACCTTTAATCTTGCCCTCAATAATTCTTTTCCTTCTGAAAATATTCCCAAACACATCCCTATTAAAAATAATGGATTAGCCTTGAATTCTGACAAGCTTGGAACAAACATCATCCTCAGTTGCATTCCAAGTGTTATGAATTAGACTCTCATAATCCGAATGAGAAATCCAGGCAGCTTGGAAATGGAAATTGCGAACCCGTTTACTCTGTGCTTTTTTACAATTCATAAGTAAAGGATTATGATCAAAATTGTGAAGAGGAAAGACCTCAACCAGGGGCATGAGGAAAAGAAAGGCTCCAATCTACATCAGCCACACACCTATCAAGTTTTTTCCTTACATGACCACCCATCTGAACGTTCTTTCTCCAAGTAAAGAAACCCCCAATAGTGAGTAAGTCCATAAGGCCACAATCATTCATCATGCTAGCAAAGAGAGCAGCTCTAGAAGGACTGAAATTACCACCTGAAACCTCTGTGGGACGAAGAATTTCATTGAAATCTCCCAAAAGAATCCAAGGTCTTTAAATCATGTTTCTCAAGCTCTTCAACTCCTCCCATAAATCACACCTGCTAGTAAAAGTTGGGGAGGCATAAATAGCCGAAAAAAACCAAATCTCATCTCAGAACGTAATAGCTTGATACATAGAGTGAATCAAAGTAAAAGTAGAATAAGTGTCACAAGAAAGGACCCAAATGCCTCCCGAATGACCTCTAGCTTCTTGAATCTTATTACATATTTAGAAATTTTCAAATGAAAACAAAAGGATAAAAACTTTAAGTATGTCAAGCACAAAAAAAACACTATAAATACTTCTTTCATGTATGTTTCTCTCAAAAGTGGTTGTATTTTTCTTGGGTTCTGTTTATAAGTTCTTATACGCTTCAGTTATACCATCAATTATTTTTTAACTAGCAAGTATACTGTGTATTATATGGATCTTTTTAAATTTATAAACAAATATAAGAAATATTTAAAAAATATTAAAATTATAAATGAAATATACATAGTTAATTCAATTAGAATATAAAAGTATAAATTCAAAGAGAAAAATTTAAATCTAAAAAGAAAATATGCATAACTTATTCTAGAATTTAGGCTTAAATTAAAAAAAAACAATACAAAACTGAGAATGACATCTGTCATTTTATAAATAAATTATTCTAACCTAAGAAATTTAACCACTTTTAATGTATGATTTAATTGGGATACACTGTCAGTTTAATTTTTTTTTACACCGTCAACTTATCATAAATTATCACATCATTGAAAATGTTTCACTCTTATCATAACTGTCGTAAATGCCACACATATGCTGATTTGTAATTGATTGACAGTATAAAAAATTTTACACTGACAGTGTATCAAAATTAAACTCTTTAATATATAGGTGTGGATATTTTTATTTTAGAAAAATTTGTCGTGAAAAGAAAAAGAATTAAATGAAAATAATTTAATGATTAGCAGATTTGGTAATAATAATTATTTATTAGTAGACATGAAAATACATCCTAAAAAGCAAGAAACTTAAATGGATACAAGTAAATGATATGCATGTTTCATTGGATAACTATTAATTAGTATATTTAAGAATATATTAAAAGAGTTTAATTGCTATGCATTGTCAGTGTAAAGTTTTTTACATTGACAACCAATTAGAAATCATGGTTTGTGTGACTTATAAGGTAGTTAGGATAAGAGTCAAATATTTTAGCTTATGTGATAATTTCTGATTGATTGTCTGTGTAAAAAATCTTTATAATAATAGAATATATCAATTAAATCCATATTAAAAAAAAAAATACTTAATGTAGACGTTACATGGCTCAATGAGAATGACTCAAATTTAAGAATTAATACTCTAATTTCATCTATAAGGATTGATATAGTGAAAAAAAAAAAAAAAAAAAAAAAAACAATTACAAATAAATAAAATTTTAGAGAGTGTTCTAACTGCAAAGGTAATCAGTCAAAAAAAAACTGCGAAGATAATAAAGATGAACTTCATTAGACTCACTCGGCTTAATAAGGTAGTCGACATATTAATTGCTCTCATAAAGAGTGTGCATCAAATAAATTTTTCAAGTTCTCTCAAATAATTATTGGATATCATTGATGAGTAAGAAATGAAGATTACAATGCATTAGAAATTTTTCGACTAACTTTGCAACTAGGGTAACTAGCAGCTATTTTTGGCCATGCAAAATGCATTAGAAAGTATTTTTTTTGTAAGTTGACAATGCATTAGAAAGTTGATTCTACTTCTGTTGTTCATTAATATCGAAGCTACATACAATGTGATTATAGCCCATGCTTCTTTCATTGATTGATTAATCCCACGCAATATATTTCAACTTAAGATTCCGGGTTTCATTTATTTGGTATCTTAGCCATGGAAAAAAGAACAAGAAGCTTGATTTAGTAAAACTGTAAAAGTTATTGTGCCTAACATCAGAATTGGTTCAACTTTTTTTTCGATCCTTCGTATCCGAAAATTATATTAATTCTCAATTAATCCGAATTGAGTAGATGGAACCATATAAGAGAACAAAACTTATTCAACAACTTTTTTCATTTACAAAACTCGAAATCAAAATCGTGTTTAAGAAAAATCAAATTCTAGTCAGTTGGACCAGTAGAAGTAGATAGAATCGGTCCAACTTTGAAGCAAATTGTTTTGTGCCTAAATTTCACGGGCCTTAAATTTTCAAAAGGCCTTCATTTTAGGGTCAATGTTGAAGCAACTTTTTACTGTGTTCAGTACTTTGAAGCAAACTATTCAATGCATAATAACTAATAAATTGTAGCTACATAAGCCCAACTAAAGGCCCTCAGAAATCTTTCTCAGCGCGGGCTCCTCTAATCTCAAAACCGGTGTCCAAACAATTTTCCCAACCTCGAACCAAATACTAATAGCAATTCCCTTTGAATTTCGTAACATGGCAAGTGGCAACAATGCTGCTTTCAACATGACACAATGCGGACTTCATGATTCTGGCTCGAATTCCACAGGATATGCATGCTGCGGTTCATGGAAAGCAAAACATACCCATCTGGGTTTGGAATTCAATTGCTAAGACCAAAGCTAAAAACTTTATTGGCCACAACGGAAGGTGCATATTTATGGGGAGGAGTAACTGTTGGTAAAGGTAAAAAGGTGAGGATGACAAAATCAATACCCAATACCGTGGGCAACGACAAAAACTTACGGAAATCAGCAAACCAGGAAATGACACCAAATATGATGAGATAGAAAAGAAGGGAATACCCAATTACATATTTGTAGGAATTAAAAAAATATTTTTTATTAATAAATAATATATTTAATTTTTCAATAAAAAATTATCTTTAACAACACTTATGAGTGTTGTTAATTAGTGCCGAAGGAACAAATCTTTATTAGAAAAATATATATTTAATATCTGGTGCTTTAATATATTAAAAATTAAAAATTTATAGTTTTTAGTAAAACAAAATTAATATTATGATTCCTTGACCAATATTTTTATGATTTAATTGATATATATTTTGTATAAAATTGTTATATCATTAAAAATGTTTGACTCCCTTAAAAGTCACATCAAATAAACTGAGATATGTTGACAAGATATATAAAAAATTTTACAGGTATCAAAATTAAACTCATATATCCTTATTCCTTAAAACAATAATTACCATTTTTCTTTTAGGGGATTATCTCACTGAATAATCAAAATATACATGCAAATAATAAGTAACAATGGCTGTAAGAAAATAAAAAAAATATAAATATGAAATAATATAAATAAATATGTATAAATAATTAAATTACGTGCAATTAGCACGAGAATTGCATGCTGTAATGCTTGTTATGCATTTGAAGAAATTACATCTCGTATCTATGAGAGGTAGTAAAATTATAATATAAATATAAAAGAAAAATGGTAGTTGCATTGTGGGTGATGTTGAGTAGGAGAACGGATTCTTTCGTATATTTTTTTGTAATGTAATTATATGAACAAAATAAATATAAAAAGATTTTATTAATGAACTTAATTAACATTTATAACTTGACTAAAAGCTATTCAAGTCCCTCATAATTTTGTGAGGTATCACTTTTCATCCAAAAAAAAAAACTTATTGAATAGTCCTCAAGAATAACAAAAGAATGACGTTTTAGTCTTGTTTTCATCTTGAACAAGTCATTAGTATGTTGGTATATGTTATTAGTGAACAAAATTCTAATGTTTCAAAAGATGATGTCTCAATGCGTCCCTCATCAATCAAAGGCTGAAAATGTACATAAGTATTAATGAGTTATTATTTTATTTTATTAAATGGCAAATTGTTATTAGTAGGGGACAAAGAATGTGACAAAAAAATGGGACAGAAGATCTTGATTCATCGTTAGTATGTCAGGTACCCATGCAATAGTCCCTGCATGCATAATAGATCATGAGAATAATTATTCATTGACCCAATAAAGTCCGCAATTATTATTTAAGTAACACAATTTAGTATCTGACAATTTCTATCATGAGACACATTAGTCCTTACATCTTACAAGCAATACACCAGATGCACTAACATAAGTCATATTGACGAGTTTAATAGACACCTGGACAGACTGACAGTATATATCAGAATCCTAACGTTATGTTTAGGATGGAGACAAACGGAGGAACTTACATGTCCATCTTTTATCATTGTTAAGGACTATTTGATGAATTTTTTTATCAAGGACGAAAAGCGATACTTCAATCATTGATAGTGACTAGTTAAAATAGACCTTTAACCTTATAAATTTTATGCTTATTTCTTTTTTTCTTTTTCCACATACCGGATAAAAAATAGAGTGAAGGTTCAAAATATTCGCTGAAAATTTTTGATGACCCCCGTTTAATTCCTGAAAAAAATAAACTAACAATTTAGTCCCTCAAATTTATAAACGTGGGACACATCAATCCCTAGATTTAGTTCTAACATCCATTTACTTGTCTACATGTCTTATTAACCATCTTACTTGGCCTGTTAGTGATCCTGTGTGTCCTATGACGAATTTTTATTATGAAAAATTAATGAAAAGTGAAAAAAGTATAATTTTCATGTATTTTGAATTTTAAAATTATGTATGATTTTTTTATTTTTTATTCGTTTCCGTTAGGAAAATTCGTGATAAATCACGTATCACCAATAACGAATCAAGTATGGCAGTTAATGAAATATCTAGATAAATAAATAAATATCGAAACTAAATTTAAGAATTAATATATTTCATGTTTATAAATTTAAAAATATAAATGATTAATTTATTTTTTTTTTTCACGGAATTTGGATATCAACCTAAAAAAAATGCATACGAGACAGGAGGACGGGTGAGGGTTGAGCCTGCCAAGGTTAATATCAGCACAGAGCACGATGTGATTGATTGATTGAAATAAAAGTGAACATTTTATTGAAGCTTTTGGCCAATGAAAAGAAGACACGCAGACAAAGGTTACGTACCCTTTCCTGAGACCGATGCAATTGTGATATCAAATCTGACGCAACGGCGCTGGGACTCTGCATTGCCATATATGCCACGGTGCAAACAACTCTACCCTTCGCCTTACGTTAATAGCTTCTGTCCCTCTGCCTCTGCCTCTGCCACTCGTTAATCGATAGGTTTCAACTTTCAACTCGTGAAAACTGAGGATGCATTTTATCGTTCGAGTAAGAAAGATAGGATAAGAAAGATTATTATTTTTTATTTTAATTTTTAGTTTGGTGAATGTGTAGGATTAAATAAGTTTATCCTGTTAATTTATCATATCTTATTATTTAGTTATAATTCTATTTTGAGGATACAACTGGGTTAAAATCAATCGGGAAAAATAAGAAAATATTTTTTTTATCTCTTATGTTTAATATTATTATTATTTAATTATGATTTCAAACCTAATTATTCAATCTTATTACTAATTAAAATATATTCTTTAATTAGCAATTTTTATAAAAAGTGAAAAAAGAGTTAATTTTTTATAATTTAAAAAATGAATTAATGTATAATTAAAAAGCCGAAAATATATATTATCAAATATTTTTTTAATTTAAATGTTTAAAAAAATCACATGATATTAAAATTTATTTTTGAAAAAAAATGTAATTTTGATATAAGGGTAATTTTATCATTTATGGATATTTTATATCATATCCTATCATTATTTGATGCACATCAAACATCGGACATGATAAGAACTTATCGTGCTCATATCCTATCTTATCCTTATCCAACTTTCATATTTTATCCGTCTTTATCCTATCCTGACCACCAAACAAGCCATAAAGCTCTTCCATTTTTTTTGATGAGTTTCATAAATAAAATGTTAAAGAGCCGTAAAACTTTATGAATAATGTTAAGGGCACTCATTAAGGAAGAAAGAAAAGAAACTTTTCATTGGGAAGTGATATATTTAATATTTAAAGAATTTTTTAGTTTCCTTAAACAGTTCGATCAAAATAATCCATTAAATGAGTGAATGACTTTAATTTGTTGGATCACAACGTTGGAAATGGATTCCTGCAGACGAAAATCTTGCAGTAAGATGATCTCCGTGGTTCGATTTTGATCGGACAATTTATAAAACATACAGATTTTAATTTTGTTTAAATCTGAAACATCAATCTTGAAATTTGAACTGTTGGATTGATTTTAATGGAACGGCTACCAATACGTTGACTGTATGAATGCAGCATCTCCCAACTATAGGAAGCGCAATCCGTAATTGATCGACTTCTTTTGGAGCATTAGAAAATCGCAACCCAGTGCACTACGTATTTTTTTTGTTGTAATAGCTTAGTGCACGCTGATATTATACATATGCTAGAGCTATATTATATTTATGTGCTTTTGTATATATCTCATTTGAATATTAGTGTGTCGCTTTCATGATCGTCTTTCCAACCAAAACTGAATATTTGCTGATATGCTTTGATATGCATCTAAATTAAACCATATTTGTTGCCGAGCAATCACATCTCTGCTCCCACTATGCTCTGTTGGATCTTGCTAACCATGCAACGCAACTCGTGAAAAAAAAAAATTGGCACTTTTTTGTTTTCTGTCAGCACATGGGGTAATTGGTACCAATCAGCAGGCTATAACTATTAATAGAAAGGCCACAGGCTCAGATCAATCTGCAGGCAGAAACTGGGGAAGCAAAACCATGTAGCCAAACTATTTTCCTGCAAAAGTCACAATCATTTGATATATTTAGCCATGGATGATGGCCCACAAGGATCAATAATGTCGATCCCATGCAAACCATGCCCACTGTATATATATTAAGCTAAGTTTGGATGACTTCATTTGGATATACCTTTCCAAAGGTATAGAACAGGTTAATTTAGATGACAGTATTTTCTTTTGCCAAATGACTAAGAAAATGTTTATATTTAACAATTAAATCTCTCATTTATATGTGCTCTTTACACTTGAAAATTTGAAATTAATTAAGGTTACCAAACATTACATAATTGTATCACAAAAAGTGAAGGGAGGAGGAGTGGCACAATTAATTAAGGTTACCAAACATGTACATAATTGAACAAGACTTCAATTTAAACACTTTTTGGATTTTGCTTGTTATGCAGCCTCATCACTGTCACCAAAATCAAATGAGCTGACTCAAACAAGCACCCACAAGGAAACAAAAATTCGAAAAGAACCACTTCACTTCATATTTAGGAGTACATAATAATATATTAGAATATATTTATATTTATTTGGACAAAATCAACTAAAAGTTGAGATGGCATATCAATCATTTTAACTGAAGTTGGTTATTTTAAATGATAATTTGTAATTTAACTAGTTTTTGTTAGTTGAATACTTTTTTAGGTTCATTTATGTATTTTTCAAGATACATTCATGCATTACAATTTTTAGAGAAGTCTTTTAGCATTACTAGATGTCGATGCATGTGAAATTTATTAGAAACATTCACTACTTCTCTGTGCAATAGAGATCTTGTAAGTTCTTATTCAAAAGAGCAAATACAAAAAAAAGCAATATTTAGAATCACTTTCGATCTAGCAGCTCCGCCCAGTTGATTTTGTTTCAACGAAATCTCCTAGGCTAAACCGAATTCATTAAACATTGAATTAGCACATACTTTATCTTCGAGTCATTCCATACTCTATTAAGTCCATTCCAGCGCATGAAACAATTTGGCCTGTTACCATTTTTCAAGTCCATATTAGCTAATTATTTCATCGGCTATCCATTTTCTCAACTGATTAATTCAGCTAGCCATTAATCAATTAACATGTATTTTTGGTATTAACATCTATATTTAACATGTTTTCTATGTGCAAAAAAGCTTAATTTGTGGCCCAATTTTCTTAATAAGTGGCGCCGTCTGTGGGAATTGGGCCACAAAACTTCATTGCACATAGAAAACAAAACACAACACCAAAAAGAATGCAAAACAAACCAGAACAAAGAACAATCGAAAATAAGAAGCAAAACAGTAAAGAAGATGAACACCGGATTTTACGTGGTTCGATTAATGCGACCTACATCCACTGGAAAGAGCCTTTTCACTATGATCTACAAAAGGAGTACATCATGGATTTCCAATAGAAACCTTCCCACAACCTTCCATTCTTGTACACTCCATGTGCTTCCGACATGCCTCCAAGAATTATCCAAGATTGTAGTTTCTATTCCTAAGCACATCCTACCCCTTCTCCATTAAAGAGTACAATCATCAAGGTTATAATAGAAAACTCCAAGGATTCTTGCCCCAAGCAAAACCCTTACTTATCTCTCTATTATCAACCCTCTGATCCTCACTTCTCAAATCTCTTTTCTCTCTCCAAGTCCCTCTTATTACCTATTACATGATATGTATGTACTATATATATACCTATACAACAATCACTAATAACTCCTTAATGAGTCATCAATCCATGTGAAGCCTTTGATCTTTGTGAAGCTTTAGAGTCTGTTTGGCAAGGCACTTCAACGAGCTTATAGCGGATAACTTATAGCGAATGAGAAAGTAGTCCCGTTTGGTAAGCGCATCTGTCACGAGCTTATAGCGTTTTTTTCAGAAGCTACTTGAATTAGCGTTTGAGCTTATAGCTTATAGCGTTTCATTTTTCTTTTCACTTTTATCCTTATTATCTTCATTTAATTCTACCTTTATTCTCTTCTATCTCTTTTATGTAAAATCATTAATGAAGATGTCCTTTTATGTCATTTTATATTTTTCAGCTAGTTCAACCTCTAGTTTTACCAAACACTTTCACAGAAAATAAGCTAGCTTATCCGTTATCCGCTATCAGCTACCTCATCCGCTAACTTATCCGCTATAAGTTATCTGCTAGCTTATCCGCTAACAGCTAATTTTATCAAACATGCTCATAATCCTCGTGAAAGCTTTAAGTTAGTTGTAACTGACCAACTAATTAACCAACTCACAACTAGGTAATTGTGAGTCATTTTTCACAAGTTTGAAGTGGGTTATCCTAATGGATTATGGACTTTTTTTCTATATAAAAAAATAGTTGATGACTATACTAAACACTGAAAATAAATATTTCTGTTAGAATTAGTGAACTCCAGAAGTTCATTTTCCATTTCATTAAAAAATATTAACCTCACCTGTTTACTCCCCTTAATTTTTCTCGAAGGTCTCGGCTAATGCTTGTGTGCTTGGTTTCCAATGGAGTATCATATTCCTCGGTATTATCTCCTCAGCTTGACCTTTGAACATGTAAGGGTGGTATCAATGATTCTAGATTCCTATCAAATTTTCTTATTAATCTTCTTATTTATAATAAAAAATGTTAAATAGTTTTATATTTTTAAAACATTGAATACATTATTTTTTTATTTAAAATCTTCTTAGTTATTTATTTTTTTGGTTTACTAGTAAAAAATTAGGAAGATTCTATGGTATCCCTTGGGTACCATACCCTTGTTTATGTGGACCAATCAGATGGTGAGAATTTAGCTCTATGTGATATTGACATGACTCAATTAATTGAGGTGGCGCATTCAGATTGGACATAAGATACCCAAACCCTCTACTTTCCAAAGGTACCATAGCAACACCCAAAAAATTAGTAGAAATATTTGCAGACTTTTTGTCCAAACTGACTCACTTTTAGAAACTATTTATCAATATAACTTTGTTTTAAAACTATTTACCAAAATAACCCACTTTTAGCCACGTGACAAATTTTATTAATTTTTATCTGACATTGAAAAACGTTATTTTGACTATCGTTTTTTAAAAACGCTACTTCTAGATTGTGCTATTCACTGTAAAAAAATTTAAAAATGTCACGTTTGGCCGATGCTAAAGGCCAAAAAGGCCGACGCTATACATCTGTTATAAAGATTTCAATTTTAACAGCTAGGGCCGGCGCTAAAGGCCAAAAGGCCGACGCTAGATACTCATTATCAATATTTTCAATTTTAACAGCCAGCGTCGGCCATGAATTCAATAAATCGAAATTTAATAATTACTTATAACTAATAACTAAATATAACGAATTTTAGAAATCATAACACATATTCTAACGTAGTTAATGATAAAAAATCACAGGGAGAATAGTTAATGACAACTTTAAGAAGAAGAAAGAAAATAAAATTTATTATACTATAAAAATTATTATATTCAAAATTTAGAATTTTTTGTTCAAAGTAAAAAAATAAACAACTAATCAACACAATAGTTAATAATAACTTTAGATTATTTTTTGTAAATTTCGAGAATTTAGCGTCGGTCGGGCCAACGCTATCCGTTAAATATGTGTTATAATTTATAAAATTTTTTGTATTTAGTTTAAATATGAGTTAAATTTTGCGTCGGCTCTGGACCATGCTATATTTCTAAAATTTTTTATATTTAATTTAAAGTATGAATTAAATTTTGATGTATTGTTGTCATTACTAAATATTATTGTAAGAATTTTAATTAATAAGTTAATCCCTACTTATAAATATTTATATTGACTTAAGTTAACTTATTAATTAAATTAAAATATATACGTCAGTAATCAATCGCCAAAAAGCACAAAAAAAAAAATAGTTAATGATAACTTTAATAAGAAGATAGAAAATAAAATTTATTATACTATAAAAATTATTTTTATATTCAAAATTCAGAATTTTTTTGTTAAAAGTAAAAAAATAAATAACTAATCTACACCATACTTAATAATAAATTTAGATTATTGATTGTAAATTCAGTGAATTTAGCGTCGGCTGAGCCACGCTACGTTTTAATATGTGTTATGATTTCTAAAATTCGTTATATTTAGTTATTAATTATAAGTATGTATTAAATTTTGATTTATTGAATTTAGCGTCGGTCATAGCAGACGCTAGCTGTTAAAATTGAAAATATTGATAATGAGTATTTAGCGTCGACCTTTTGACCTTGACCGATGTTAAACGTGACATTTTTAAATTTTTTTATAACTAATCAGATTATGTCACGTGATATAATTTGATAAAAATGTTACTGGCAATAACGTTTTTAAAAAATGCTAATCAAAATAATATTTTTTATTGTCAAATAAAAGTTAATAAAATATATTACCTGATTAAAAATAATTTAAAATAAAATTATATTAATAAATAATTTCTAACGATAATTCATTTGGATGAAAAAGTTAATATTTGGAAACGTTTTTACAAAACTCGGCGAGCAAATAGCGGTTACAGTATTGAATTGTCCCTTATTACTCTTTTCTATGACCTTTTGACCTTAACTTTCACTTCCACTAACACCGTTCTTCAAGGCATGTACCAACTGCTGTCATGCACTAGCGCTTGTCGAAGTTGACAGGCAGGCTCAACTCAAAAGTTATAAACAAAGTCAACTCCGTAAATCTTAATCAAGTACTCATAACAATAAAAAGGTTTAATTATATTTTTGGTCCCTTAGATATTATGATTGTGTAATTTTGGCCTTTCAGATTTTAATTGCGTCAATTGGGTCCTTTAAGTATCACGATTATACAATTTTGGTTCCTTAGGTTTTAATTATGCCAATTGGATCCTCCAAGTATCACGATTGTGCAATTTTGATCCCCAAGTTTCAATTGCGTCAATTGGGTCCCCCACGTATCATGATTGTGTAATTTTGGTTCCCTAAGTATCACGATTGTGCAATTTTGGTCATCCAAGTATCACGGTTGTGCAACTTTTAACATCAATAGCCTACAAAGCACATGCGCGACTGATATTGCACTTAATGAGACTAGTTTGGCAGCTTACGTGTCATTCTTATGTGACATTTAATGATATGGATTTGACTATTAAATTGTGTGAAATGTCAATGATGTCTTATAAGAATGTCCCGTAAACTGTCAAGTTGACTTTATTAAGTGTCAAATCAGTTCCACGTGTCCTATGTAGGCTACTGACGTTAAAAATCGTGATACTTGAGGGACCAAAATTGCACAATCATGATATGTGGGGGAGCCAATTGGCGCAAATGAAACTTGGGGGACCAAAATTATACAATCGTGATACTTGGAGGACCCAATTGGCGCAATTAAAACCCGAGGGACCAAAATTTCACAATCGTGATACCTGAGGGAGCAAAAGTGCAATTAAGCCTAATAAAAAGGCTAATCACTTTTACTTCCCCTAATTTTTCATTTTTAGCAAAAATTGTTCCTCCATTTTATTTTGCGCGAATTTGATCTTCCAAGTTTTTCTACACAGCAATGTTAGTCCTTCATTAGTGTGTTCTCCAAAAACTAAGGGAATGTATCTACGGTTTTGTCACGTGACATGTCTAGTTGGGTGAGTAAAAATATTAGGCAAAAACGTATTTTTAGTCCCCCTAATTTTTCACTTTTACGAAAATTGTCCCTCCATTTTTTTGCATGAATTTGGTCCTCAAAGTTTCCAACATAACAACGTTAGTCCCTCCGTCAGTATGCCGTTCAAAAGCTAAGAGAATGTGCTATATGAGAAAAGGAGGGCATCAAATGAGAAAAAAAACAAACATATTTTTGCCTAAAAAAAAAACATCTATTTCCCTCACTCTTATAACAACTAAGAAGCTAAAAATCTTCTTCACCATTGTATACCAAATAAAATACTTATTCTCCATCAACCAATCTCCCTTCACCCATGGAAACCCATAAAAATTCCACTCCATCAACCATTGAGACATAACCACAAACACTTTGAACCCACTTCTTCATCCCTTTCCACTTTATCCCACCATATACACGACGAAGCCCCACATTCCACAAAACTAATATCAAAACTTTGGAGAACCATTTTCACACCATCCTCCTCTACTCAAGCAACCCAATAAGGGAAAAAAAATAGAAAGCTTTTTTTTCTCATTAAAAAATTCACATTAAGCACCATTGTTCGTTATCAACCAGCAACTTATTTCTTTCATTTTTCTCTCCATTCTCGAACACATGATTCTTCATTTTGTTCACCATTTTCTTTGTTTCTTTCAATTTCTTAATTTTCTTTTCATACCTTCTTCCCAAAACTACATTAATAACATCCAAAACCCACATCAACAACTTTTTTGGAGTATTCCAATAGCATTCTCGATCAAATCTGAAGATCCAAAATCGTAGCTGATTCTGACCCCACAATCTGTGATATAGATTGAGGTTATGAAAGAAGAAGGAGATGCTATGTAGTTGTGAGCATCATTCATGGTGCTGGGCCTAGGTATTGTAACATCCCGATTTTTCTAATTAATCAGTAATTAAGTAATTGTATTTTATTTGAGGGTCTAGAAATGTTAAATAAACTATTCCAAGGCCATAGTCCCGCTCTAAGCCATCGTAAGAGGCTATGGTTAAGTTTTGGGCCGAAAACTCAAACGGAGCCCGATCTATGTTTTTTCGGATGATAGTGTTTTTCTACTATCAAGGCCTCATTTTGACTAACGGTTAGAACCGTTAGTCTTAGAATTCAATCTTTTAACTTTTTGCTAAAATGTGTCCTGACGTCCAAAAATATAAATAATATTTTATATTCGGACCGAAAATCGATCGGGTAGACGATTGAGGTTGTCTTAGGGTTTTTCGAGAACCTTGAGCCAATAATTTTTATATCAGGGCTATATTAAATTATTTGGGGACTCCTATCAATGCCGTGAGGTGAATTGATCAAATTGCCCTTGGTTAGTTTTTACTAGTGACCTTTTATTATCTTTTACCTATTTTCTTCACTCCTAAGTTAACTCTTTAAATATACTATTTTTCATCTCACTCTCTCTCTCTTTTTTTTCGGCAGAAACAGCCCCCCTCCTGACCCATTCTTCTTCCTTTCTCTTCTTTTCTTCTTTCTCACCATTTTTCTTCATTTTTGGAGCTTTAAACCTTGAGATTTCTTAAAGCAATCTTCACCAAACTTGAAGTAGATCATCATAGGAGGTAGCTTGTCATCTCTATCTCTCTCAATCTCTCTTTATTCTCCTTTAATTTCCATGATCATAGAAGTTAGGGTTTTGTCCCTAAAATATTCAAAAATCCATGATAAATTGTAGGAAAGTCATTTTGATACCAAACCAGTTTCTATGACCTACATTCATGACATACTTGCATGATCCAACAGATTAGAGCCAAGAAATCTCTCTAGCTATTTTTTTTTTGAGAGAGATGCCTAAAACCCCTTATAGTGTAGAGTAGGGTTTTTGGTTGGTTTTTGATGTTTTGACTTGATATCTAGTGTTATCACATTTAGTTACGGTGCTATCCAAGAAATGAGGATTTTTGGAGCTCCCTAGCCATTTTTCATTCAATATGGCCGAACCCTAGGGGTAGTGCAGTAGGATAAATCTTTGCTTTTTGAACTAATGCCTTCATTGATTATGTTTAGGGATACCCGAGGATCATTGATCCAAGAGTTATGAATTTTTAGACATCCCTAGCCTAATTAATTAAATACGGGCAATAGCTAATCTTAAGGAATTAGAGAGTTTTTAGTTTAACTGTATTGATTTCTGGTTGTGTTTTGTTGTATAGAATCGGACAGCATTCGAACATCCGACAGCGCACCCGACTGACAGCTGCGGAGTCGTAGCCGGAGCTGCTCGAGGAAATCACTAAGGTGGGGAGAAAGAACTAATATCGTCGGGAAGGCAAGCTTAGTATTATATATATATATATATATATATATATATATATATATATATATATATATATATATCTGTCTGTGTGTGTGTGTGTGTGTAGGGGAACCCTAGAACCCTACTAGAGGTTGAGCCCTGGATAAAGTGCCTAGACCTTAGGTGTAGGTACTTTTGGGCCATCACCGCTAAGTTGATATTATGAATGATGAAACTGATTGAGGTTGATTGTGTTGAATTACTTAATTGATTACCTGTTGATTTTGTTTTGGTAAACTGTCTGTTTGATGAATTATTGCCTGAATTTATGATGATAGCTGTACTGGAAAGATCTTCTGTTGCGATGTTTATTGTGATTGGTTGGTTGAGTGTTGATGAGAATATGGTGAGCGTTGATGTTGTTCGGGTTGTTATCGTTGTGATCCCGACCGTGGAGCTGTGGCTCATAGACGCAAGAAGTCGCGATGCTGATACTGATGTGATGTTGATGATGATGTGATGTTGATGTTGATGATTGATGTTGATGTGATACGGTGTGTCGTGGTCGTGGACGAGTGTTTAGGCGTGAGGTTTTAATATCAACCTACGATGGATGTTTGTTGCATTGTCATAACATTTCATACCACAGCATTTGGTCCCAAAGGGAGATGTCCAATTGGGGACGTTACGTAAAATCCCGAGGCGAGATATGATGTGATGTGATGTGATGTAATCCTGACGGGGATGTCCAATTGGGGACGTGATGTATCGACCGACATGCATATAGGGAAGACAGCATATACATAGGGACTGGTATCCTTCTTATAGGCTTATTTGAGAGAATGATGTTTGAGATGATTGTGATGGGTGACTTAAGAGATGGGTGATGTTGTGTTGTATATGTTATCTGTGTTGTGTGATGTATATATATACGCTGTACTGATGCCCCTCTCCTATATTGATGAATTATGTCTCTTATCTCCCTTTATTTTCTATATGTGTTACTTCATTTAATCGGAAGATCCCGAAGAGGAACCAGCTGCTGAGGAACTGGACGACATTCCGTACAAGCCTGAGGCCGGAGGACGGGCTTTGGACCCTAGCCTCGAGAGGTTGGGCAGTGATCGTGATTAGCCGGAGAGCTGTCTCTCGGCCAATCTTTCGTACTATTATTTTGGTTTGTAACAATATACTCTGTATGTACTACTTTACTACTATAGCCCTACTGATAGGGCAATGATGTATGTGATATATTTCTTTATATTTAAAGCTGTGTACTCTGAAGTGTGGCGTGCCGTTTATTGTTTTACTTCCGCGCTAAATTTTCTGCTTCGCTTCGTATTAATAAAGCGCGCTAACGTTTATTATGCGATTAAGATTAGTTAATATCTTAGGTTCTACTGATGGGACGGCGGGTCGTCTCAGGTATGGTTTGTGGTGAGAGGCCATAATGGTCCATGATACCGATGGTGTTGCTACCGCACAATCCCAGCTGTGACCATAACGTTGGACAAGCATTAACGAAACTGGATGGATTGTGACGAAAATACCTAGGGGTGGAATCAAAAATTTCTTACAGAAATGTTATTTTGACACTGCTTTTGGACACCTACGGTTGACACCGTATGGTGTACAGTGTCAAATACAAAACAAGAGACAAAGAATGTCAAATACAAAACAAAAGGGTTCAGTGGAGGGAAGGAAAAGGGAAAAGGAAAATTAACGAGGGAACACTGTAACTCACATCCTCTTCTCCCTCGCTCCCTCGCCTCTTCTCCCTCGTCTCTCTCAGCCTCGTTTCCCACAGCCTCGTCTCTCAACGTCGTCTCCCTCCTCTCTCAGCCCATTTTCGCTCTCAGCCTCGTCTCCCTCGGTCTCAACCCTTCTCCCTCGTTCTCCCTCCTACTCAACCTCGCGGTGGCCCGTTCTCCCTCCATGGTCCCAATCTTCTCCCCCTCGTCTCCCTCGTTCTCCCACGTCGTCTCTGAACGACCTCGTGGTGCCATTGTTGAAGACGGTGGTCTGTCTCTTTCCCCTTCCTCACACGGTGAAATACGGTGGTGTGCCCAAGCTTCTTCAGCTCCTGCGCTACCTCTGAACGGTGGTGCCATTGTTGGAGACGGTGGTGACGAGAACGGTGGCAGCCAGCTTCCTGGAAGGCTTGAAGCAAGGTATTTTTTTGTGGACTGAAGATTGTGCTTTATTTTCATTGGTTGAATGGTTGGGATTTGGGAAGCGGGGTTGTTGCAGTTACTTCTATATTTGATAATAACATGATCACTTATCTGGGAAATGGGGTTGTTGGTTTTTGATAGATAATGTGGATTTGACTGTGAAAATGTTGTTTGAAATGAAAAAAATAGCTCATTTTGTAGTTATAATTTTCTATCTCACTGTCACTGCTGTCAAGCATGTTTATTGAGATTATGTTTAATATTGTACTGAGAATATGATTACTGAGATAAACCTCTTGAAAGCATTACCTTGAGTTTTTATGACTTGTGAAAAATTTATCTGGACAATTCATTAACCAAAGAGTTAACTATATTCACCAAACTTTTACAAAGCATTAACCGGAGTTTATAAGAGTTGTGAAATTTTTCCGGACATACCATTATATGTTGTATTTTTGTTGTGATTTTTAAATTTACAACCCTTTTTGATGCAATAAGCTTCTAAATCCCTATTATTGTAACATAACCTATAATAGATCTAATTGGGTTATTTTATGCAGTGTTGGTGTGGCACCGACAATTGGAAATTCATAGATAGTCCAAATAATTTCGTGGATTGTGATAGTGTTGATGGTGAATCTATTGGAGTTGACAATAATAATGATGATCACGCAAGTTGGGAGCCTGCAACAGGGATGTGTTTTTCTTGCATAGATGAGGCTAAAACATTTTATGGAGAGTACGCTTCAAGAAAGGGTTTTGGGTGGAAGATTAGAACATAAAAAAAAAAGGAGATGATGGGAACCTCTGCTCCTTAATTCTAGCATGCTAAAGAGGAGGGTCTCATGTGTCGAAAATTCCATGTACGTTGAAGACACTTCCGACTAAGGCGCAAAATTGTCCTGCAAAGATTATTATTAAGTTGGATGAAGATGGACTGTGGAACGTTACAAAATTTGAACCCAACCATTCTCACGAGGTCAGCTCTACAAAGGCAAGGTTATTCAAGGCTAACAAGAAAATCAACCTCCATGTAAAGAGAACAATTCAAATCAATGATGAAGCAGGAGTGAGGATCAATAAGACTTTCCAATCTCTTGTTACAGATGCAGGAGGGCATGAAAATATACCATTTTGTGAAAGAGACGTGAGGAATTATGTCCACAAAGAAAGGCGCGCAATTGGGAAAGATGGCGATGCCCAGGCCTTGATAAGTTATTTTTGCCAAATGAGGGAATAAAATACAAATTTCTTCTATGACATAGATTTGGATGATGAATTTCTTGTAAGAAATGTGTTTTGGGCTGATTCAAGAAATAGAGCTGCTTATGAATATTTTGAAAATGTTGTAACTTTTGACACGACATATTTGACCAATAAATATGACATGCCTTTTGCTGCGTTTGTCGGTGTGAATCATCATGGTCAATCAACATTACTTGGATGTGGTCTGGTTTCTGCTGAAGACACAGAGTCATTTGTCTGGCTTTTCCAATCATGGCTTCGTCGTATACTGGGAAAAGCCCCCGAGGGTATTATCACTGACCAATGCAAGGCTATGAAAAATGTCATTGAGTTAGTCTTCCCTACAACTCGTCATAGGTGATGCTTGTGGCATATAATGAAAAAAAAATTCCTGAAAAGCTAAGCGGACATGGTGAATACAAGAGGATTAAGTCTGCAATGAAAGCAGTGGTTTATGATACAATCACAGTAGCCGATTTTGAAGACAAATGGTCTTGCTTCATTGACCAATTTGAGCTTGGACAGAATGACTGGTTGAGTGGGTTGTACAAGGAACGTCATAGATAGGCACCAACCATGCTGAAGAAATATTTTTAGGCAGGTATGTATACTTAATCCTGTTGATTATCTAGTTAATGGGTCATTGTGATACTTCTAAGTTTTTGACAGCATTTTTCATATATGATTAATGACTTGTAAATATGTGGTTAATGGTGTTAATTATTTGGTTAATGGAAGAAAATCCTGAAGTTTTCTACTCCCATTATAATATATGGTTAATCACTTGCAATTATTTGGTTGCTTCTGTTCATATACTGGTTAATGTTAATCACTCGTATGTACTTGGACAAGTATGTCAACAACGCAGCGAAGCGAGAGCATACAGGCTTTCTTTGATGGATATATCAATTCAACAATAAGTCTGAACCAGTTTGTAAAGCAGTATGATAATGCTCTCAAGAGTAGAGCGGAAAAGGAATTTCAAGCTGATTTTCAATGCATGGAGACAACAATTCCCTGCGGGTCAAACTCGTCGATTGAAAAGCAATTTCAAGGCAAGTACACTCATGCCAAGTTTAAGGAGGTTCAAGCTGAATTTAGAGGTAAAATTAATAGTGCTTACTCCTTGAAGACTGTGGAGGGTTGCCTTGCTATTTATGATGTATTGGAGGAGGTGTTATTTGGAGAAAGGTCAAAAGAATGTGTCTTTAAAGTTGTCTTTAATCGTGACAACCATGATCTATGCTGTGAATGCTCGTTGTTTGAGTTTAGAGGTATTTTGTGTCGCCATGCCCTATGTGTGTGTACCCAAGAGAGGCTTAAAAACGTGGCAGAGAAGTACGTTTTAACAAGATGGAAGAAAAATATTAAAAGGAGGCATGCATATATTAAGAGCAGTTATGGTGTGACAGAATTGAACCCACAGATGGACAGATTTGACAAATTGTGCAAGCATTTCCATGAGGTTGCTGAAGTAGCTGCAGATTCTGAAGATGCAACTAACGCACTCCACGAAATATTTCATGAATTTAAATCTAATTTGCCCACCATGGATGCTACAACGAACAATGTTAAAAGGAGTTCCAATGCTGACTCAAATCCAAACAAAGCTTCGAAAATCCACAGTCCATTGCGGGTCAAACGTAAAGGTCATCCTTCATCAAAGAGAAAAATATCTGTAGTTGAAAAGGTTGTTAAAAGGGCCAGGAAGCGAACCAAGCAAAGTGATGACAATGAGACTACTAAGGTATGCGTTTTCTATCAGAAACTGTCAATTCTTTTACAGTTCCAAGTATACCTTTCTGACATAATTATTGCATCTTACCTATTTTTTGGTCCAAATGTGTAGGAGGATAATATGGGGAGATTGGGCAATCAGATGGAAGCCAACATCTGTGTAGAATTATCTATTGAGGTTGTGGCTGGTGGAGATTTGCCGGATGCGAGTACCGTGGTTCGTCTCCATTATAAGATTGTACTAAATGTATAAAATGTTTGGTTTGGTGTGTAGTGGGCTAAATTTATACGTATTTATGGATTTATGTGTTATGTTGTAGAGTTTTTAGATAACTTATGCACTAGTTGTTGAACACAAGCTGAGACTTTATTTGATTAGTGAACCTTTTTCTATACAGTCGAGAGGTGTTTATATGAATTCAGATGCTTCAGTTTCCGTTTTTGAGATAATCGTTGGGTTCCTCAAATATTAGCTCATTCTACGCAGGCATGGATCTTTCATGCCCTGTCATTTATTAGCTCATTTTCTTTTATTTTAGATTCTTATATGATGCTGTCCAGGTTGGAAGTAATCTATCATTCATGGATCTTTTGACAACGTCCGAAATAGATTTCACGGGATCCTCGCAGTTTAGTACAAAGTTGTGACAATTTCTTCGTCGAGGATACCTTCGAAGATTAGGCACTTTTTGCCCTTTTTTTGTACCGACTAGTGATAGATGTATTTTGTGAAAGGTTGTCGCATATTTATACTAGTTGGAAGATCACGAGTTGGAAGATTATGAAGACAATTTTTCAATGATGGTATGGTGTACTCATTAACATCACGGTCCATTGTTTTGTGTGCAACTCCTTACTAATGAGTATTTGTTGGTGATGCAAGATGGTTGTCTTGAAATCACGTTTGTCGCTTTTTGAATGACATGTTTGCAGCACAAAACAAGCATTATGCTTTTTAAAGGCCTTGCTGATATTTTTTGATGTATATGATATAGATATAGAACTTTGCGCTTGACCAATCAGGATATTATTTGGGTGTATGAGTCTATGTTAAACGTTGTAAATGATTCCATTATTTTGGTGTATATAAATATAGATATGATTCCATTATTCACAGGAAGTTTGGTTAATGCCTTGTAAAAGTTTGGTTAATATAGTTCATTCTTTGGTTAATGGCATGTCCAGATACTATTTTCACAACTCATACAAAGTTTGGTTAATGCCTTGTAAAAGTTTGGTTAATATAGTTCATTGTTTGGTTAATGACATGTCCAGATGCTTAATTCGCGTCTATTAAAAACTTCGGTTAATGTCTTGTAAAAGTTTGGTTAATATAGTTCATTCTTTGGTTAATGATATGTCCAGATACTATTTTCACAACTCATACAAAGTTTGGTTAATGCCTTGTAAAAGTTTGGTTAATATAGTTCATTCTTCGGTTAATAAAGTTTGGTTAATATAATTTATGACTGAGGGTGAAGATCTTCACCCGTCTGAGGGTGAAGATCTTCAGCTTCAGACGGGTGAATCACCGGTCTGATAGTCATCAGACAGGTTGGCAAAAAGTGAGTTGGTTTGGTAAATAGATTCAAAACAAGTTTATATTGGTAAATAGTTTTTAAAAGTGGGTTAGTTTGGTCAATTACTCGGAATTGGCAGACCCTGACCCCACAAGAAACACTATTTTTTGGGAGGCAACATGTTTGTCATAGCAGATGGGTAAAGAAATGTATCAGACGGGTGGACATTTCTTTACCCGTCTGATAGTCATCAGACAGGTGAATCACCCGTCTGATAGTCGAGTGAATCGCCCGTCTGATATTATTTCGAATATATCTAATATATAATAATATTCGAAATAATCTTTTATATTTTATTATAGATGTTAATTAATAGTAATAAATTAGCAATACTAAAAAAAAAAGAATCAAATAAGGCCAGACCCCCCAATCCTTCTCTGATTTGAACTGGATAAGTTCAAAATCAGATCTTCAGCATTTCTTCACCCGTCTGATAGTCATCAGACGGGTGAAGAAATGTATCAGACGGGTGAAGATCTTCAACATTTCTTCACCCGTCTGATAGTCATCAGACAGGTCAATCACCCGTCTGACACCCGTCTGACAGTCATTAGACAGGTGAATCACCCGTCTGACAGTCATCAAACGGGTGAAGATCTTCACCCTCAGATGGGTGAACATTTCTTCACCCGTCTGATAGACATCAGACAGGTGAAGATCTTCAGCTTCAGACAGGTTAATGTTGTGTAAAAGTTTGGTTATTATAATTCATTCTTTGGTTAATGGCGTGTCCAGATGCTTTAGTAAATTTTTCCCAACCCATAAAAACTTTGGTTAATGCCTTGTAAAAGTTTGGTTAATATAGTTCATTATTTGATAAATGGCATGTCCAGATACTTGAGTAAAATTCACAACTCTTAAAAACTCTGGTTAATGCTTTGTAAAAGTTTGGTTAATTTAGTTCTTTTGTTGGTTAATGGCTTATCATGACACTTGGAAAAATTTTCCCAACACTATCACCACAAATGGGATACTTCCATATTACAAGTATGACCATTAACCATCTGCAACACATTTTTACCACAAATGTCAACCTATTAACCAAAGTTGGATGAAATGAACTTACATAAATATGATGATAATATCTTCATTCATTCATACCATTAACTGTTCAAAACATCTGGAAAAGATATAAATAAGAGTTATATGACCTTTGTGGTTCATATTTACCATATACAATCAGCCCAAAAAGATTTAAACGAGTTACATCAACTTTGTGATTCATATCTACCATATACAATATTACACAATTGTTCTAAACAACCCCCCAAAAAATGACAATTAACCAACCTTCACATATTCCCTAAACCCATCCACAAACTTCTCCTCATTACCCTTTTCTTTTTCTCACATACGTAGCCTTAAATGGAGTACGCATTGAGACACTTGGGACTCGCTTTCTTGGATTTTCCTTCATTCTTGTTATGATGTTTGAGGTAGCCCTAGCACCACCATCCACATTATGTTCACCTGTTAACAGTGATCCAAATATTAGATATTAAATAAACAGGATTTTAAGTTGCAATATGCATAAAGCTTAATAACATTGACAATTCCAATTTCTACAGTGTTCCTAGTAAATATTAAGCAACTAGCCTTACGCAAATGAGAGGTTCAAACAGAATCCAATGTAAGACACCAACCATAATGTTATGTTCCTCTAAGATACAGTACTTACCAACACCATTTTCATTGTTTACTTCCTCTTTCAACATCCGAACATCCTTCCACACTAGCAAAAATATTAGTGTGAGGAGATTGACACCCGGAAGATGCATGAAAAGAACCTCCCTTATCTGTATTGGGTGGCTCAGCCGTTGATTGGCGTTAAAGCTCTGCATCTTTAAGCACCCTAACTTCTTCCTCGAGACTCGCAATCCTCTCTCGGCACTGGCTCAACTCCACCACGAATTGCTGATACTCGGTAAAACCCACAAACTGGCCTTCAGCTTGATGCAAGGCATCCCTGACCATTTGAAACTTAGGCTCCTCATTTGTTGCGGTTACCCCTAGAGTTACCTGCTAACACAAAAATCACATCAAATACACATTGTATTTGAATTTCAACATGTTTTACAAACAATTGACGTCGATACTTACCATTTTTTTTTTTCAAATGCTTCCTTTATTCTTTTTTCGGTCAACCGTAGAATTTGCCAGTTCAAAAACCATGGTAAAAGAAGCCCAACAGGATTACTAGGTGTTTCCCCCACCGACAGGTGGTTCATGGCCCAGATCTGCAACAAAGAATAACATACATAATACCTGTAAATTTATGTAAAGAGAATGAACGATGCTGCTATAACACATGACCAAATAAATACCTGCAGGATAGCTGCACATCCACATATATGTATCTGGCTAAGATTTTTCCCCTCTTTGACAGCACGAGCAGTTTTGGTCAAACTGTCAACCAAGAAATCATAAATCGCTAGACCTCAATTGAAGCTATTTAAGAACTCTAGGTCATCTAGCAATTTAATACAGCCAGTAAATAACAGTCTCCCTGATCTTGGAAAGTAAAACTCTCCAAATGCAAGGAGAATGTACATCCTACAAAAATCACCCACTTCTTCCTCAAACAAATCAAGCCTCGGTAAAATTTCATCAATGGTTACTTTAGACTCTCCGAACAAAGATGATGTATAACAGTTAACATCGTTATCAACGCGCACCCGCTCACCACCAACCACCGGGAGTCCTATTGCAAGGCAAACATCAATTGGCATAAAAGGAACCACCCTGCCTCTAACTCTAAAACCCCCGCTCCGCTCATCCCATCTAGTCACTAGTTCATGCAATAGGTTACCAGAAATTTCCAATTTAGTGGGAATGTTTAGAACCCACTTGAATGGGATGACCTCAATTTGATTTTTTTTGTTCATGTGTCAGCTTCTCATTAACTTGAAGCAACCATTTTGGTGCACATGCATGCCTCAAACGTATCTGCGAAGTATCAATAAAGTTCATGTCATTAATAAATCGATAGCATTCATGCAAATGCAAATAGTTAATATATTCCTTACATTTCTTCCTTTCATTCTTGAACCAGAGCACCTGCAAATTTACGAAATACATGTTGTCAACAACCATACCAACAAATTACACAATTCCAGCAAAAAATCCAATATGGACATATCAAATTGAAAAGTGAATGGCACCAAATCAGTCCAACATGTATATATCCATGCTATTTGAACTAAAAAAAACTAAGAGATAAAGCAATTCAAATGCCAAATTCCATTTTCAGCAAAAGAAAAGAATTGTTTATGGTTGTATTATGATTAAATGGGGTTTTGATTTTGGAAAAGAAGGATGAAAGAAAAGAAAAGTTTGAGTTCAGAAAAAGTGCATACACAGAAATAATATACTCTTTCAAAAATTGATTTGAGTCTTCCTTTGAAACTTTTTATGCTGCAGCTTTATAGCAATTAGCAATTAGTAGAAGAGGCATCTCTAAGTACTAAACATTGTGTTGAGTTCACTGTCGTGTGCTCTTTCAGCATATAAACCTACCTTCTATCTTGTAGGGCTTAGTAAATTCTGATTTCAAGTCCCGATTTAGCTGTTAATTTGGGTTCATTGACTAGTTCCACAAGCATTCTTGACAGCAGTGGCAGTGAGATAGAAAATTATAGCTACAAAATGAGCTATTTTTTTCATTTCAAACAACATTTTCACAGTCAAATCCATATTATCTATCAAAAACCAACAACCCCACTTCCCAGATAAGTGACCATGTTATTATCAAATATAGAAGTAACTGCAACAACCCCCCTTCCCAAATCCCAACCATTCAACCAATGAAAATAAAGCACAATCTTCAATCCACAAAAAAAATACCTTGCTTCAAGCCTTCCAGGAAGCTGGTTGCCACCGTTCTCATCACCACCGTCTCCAACAATGGCACCACCGTCAGAGGCAGTGCAAGAGATGAAGAAGCTTGGGCACACCACCGTATTTCACCGTGTGAGAAAGGAGAAAGAGACAGACCACCATCTTCAACAATGGCACCACGAGGTCGTTCAGAGATGACGTGGGACAAGGGGGGAGAAGATTAGGACAGTGGAGGGAGAACAGGCCACCGAGAGGTTGAGTAGGAGGGAGAACGAGGGAGAAGGGTTGAGACCGAGGGAGACGTGGCTGAGAGCGGAAATGGGCAGAGAGAGGAGGGAGATGAGGTTGAGAGACGAGGCTGTGGGAGACGAGGCTGAGAGAGACGAGGGAGAAGAGGCGAGGGAGAAGAGGAGGTGAGTTACAGTGTTCCCTTGTTAATTTTCCTTTCCCCTTTTCCTTCCCGCCACTTAACCCTTTTGTTTTGTATTTGACATTCTTTGTCTCTTGTTTTGTATTTGACACGGTACACCATACGGTGTCAACCGTAGGTGTCCAAAAGCAGTGTCAAAATAACATTTCTAAATTTCTTGTGAGGGGGGCCAAGACTAAACATACATAACAGAAATAACAATAAAATTTTTTTAATTAGTATATAAAAGCAAACTATATGAAATTGAATAAAATATTAAGTTGGTGTAATAATTAAAATTCACTAAACCATTAATGCATCCTCACATTTCAATGAGTTCTACTATATTTTCCTACAAAATGTTTATACTAATACTCCTACTACTAAATCATCATATGTGTGATTGATTGACAATTTTAAAAACTTTATACTGACAGTGTATCAAAAGTAAACCTTTTTATGTAAAAGAAAAATATTTTTAATAATATAACAATATATGATTGGTTGAATGTAAAAAATATTCACACTACATTATAATTGAATTCATTTAATAATTATTCTATTGAAGAAAAAAAACATAGGTATATTAAAAAAATAATTAAAACATGGGGGAGGCCATGGCAACCAAAGGCCTCCCCCTCCCTCCGCCTCTGGAAATACCAACATTGTTAACCGAAACTAATTAATGGGGACCTAATTGACAAAAAATGAACTTATAGGATCAAATTGAAAAAAGAAATAAACTTAAGAAGCCAATCCACTAATTTTACCTATTTTATTATAGATAATTCTAGTTGGAGGTACTACATGGACATGTTCCGTTAGTTTTTGGATGACATACTAATGGAGGGACTAATGTTTGGCTAATTTGGATCACAAAATTTAGGTTGAAAACTCATCGAACAAAATGATTAAAGTGCGTAAATATATAGGATGGTTTGTTTTACTAGGATTGAGCTAATAAGAAACATGGTTTTCACTTTTTCGTCACTATCTCTGTTACAGTTATGTTATTTAAATATCAAATTTTAGACATCGTATGTGATATCGTATATATTTATCTTTATCTCTCACTTACTTTTTAACTTCATTATATACACGTATTTTAAAAATTCGTCAAAAAATCAAAAGGACATCATATTATTGTCTCTGATTGATGTTCAAAAATCATTTCTCATCTCTCTTATTCCTTCTGATGTTCCAAATGTATTTTGGCGGGTTTCCCTCAACAAATTCGAAAAATATAATTAACAAGACAAATCACAGAGTTGAAACTGATATTGGGAAGGAGATTTTCAATAAACTACTAGAATTTAGATTAGAAGTGACTAGTGAAGCCTAAGTTATTGTGCGCAAGGTGGCTGGAAAGACTCTTCTGCTATAGTGGCGCCGCCACTACCACCTCCTTTTTCAGCAATTCAAAAGTATATACCTATACACACTACACACACCTTCCTTGTGCCGAAGGCCAGTACACTGTACATAACAGGAGGGATGAGTCTATAGTTTGTCTTACTTAAAAATTGATTATTTTAATAATTAATTTATAATAAAATTAATTTTATGTTTGAATATATTTTTGAAAAAATTATTTTAAAATAATTTATTTTGGTTAGATTAAGTAAAAAAATCATTTTTATACAGTAAATTATCAAAAATCAATATAAAATTATTTATATAATTTAATAATATTTATTTATTAATTAGTTTTACATGACAAAATGATAAAATGAAATGAATGTTATTGATTTTTAAAAAATATAACAGTTTTTCAAATCAGATCAAACATTTAACTTTTTTAAAAACAACTTTTCTCATTTTTTTAAATAATTTAATTAGATTTGTCAAACATATTATATTAAATCCAAATTAATTTTTATTTAAAATAAAATCTGATTCCTTAAATTATAATCTTATTTGAACATATCCATGTGTCTAACATTTGATTCTTGGCATCGCTTTTGAGCTATCTTACTTTTGATCTTTTCCCATCAACATTTTAATAAGTTATTTAAACGCTTGTATACACGTTATTTTATATTTTTACAGCTTTCAATTTGATTATAATTGAACTTAGTATATTTCTTACAATTATACTATAATTTTGTGTGTGTATAACTGATGCCTACTTATCACTTTTCTTAACATTTTTTTCATAAAGACTTTTCATAACATTTTAGCCTAGGAAAAAAAGGTACGCAAGGCGCTGATGAGGCTCCACATAATACTCATTAGTGACGAATAAGTGTTTTCTTTGTTGTTGACCCAATTTGATTGTTTATTTTTTTTTATTAAAAAAGATATTCATTCATTTAAATTGCTAAAATTTATCGAAAATAGTACAAATTCAACATCACTAAAAATCTAAAAGGGTTAATCTGCGAATAAACCCACAGCACCTAGGTTAATAGTATAAAACGGTAAAATGTCTTCAAATGTGAAAAAATCAAAGTAATCAGAATACTCATATCTCCGGATCTGTAACGTTGATGCCCGAATCTTGATTGAATTTGTAATGGATCGAAGCTGATCTGTCAATCTGAACCAAACGAACACTACAACAAGAGGGAAAACCAAATAACGTCGCATCAAAACATCGAACAAAACGACCACCCAATTTGATTGCTGTCTTAAGCCGAAAAAAAAAAAGAATAAATTTTTCATTAGAGGGGTGTTGACCGAGCTCACGGCCGCACTTGACTATAAATAACATAAGCAAACCACAATAAGATTTGTAGTATAAGCTGCGAACACTCTAAGATCGTTCTCACAAGAACTTTGGTGGAATTAACCGAATTAGAAATAAATGGAAAATGGGTTTTGAGTTTTTTTTTAGATATTAATTTGATTAAAGATTGCAGTAAGTAAAATGGAATAAACATAGTGATTAAAACAATAAAGATTGTCCAACTCATTCATCAGTTGAATGCTTGAGTCCAACGTAACTGAACACGCATCTAGGTCCTTGAGCAAATTCTCTTCTGGTTATCGCAACCAGAGTTTAGCTCAACTAAGTTAGAACAAGCGTCACATTTATCCTTAACTTACTTTGAAAATCAGAATTTCCCAAGCCAAACACTATGTAGTGATTGATCTCTCATGACCTTCAAGACTAAAGTAATTGAGTACCACAAGGTCAGAATGTTGCATATGAAATGAAGAACAATTACACAATTAAAATTCAATGAGCGCTATTAAATTGAAATCATGAACTCCAATCAAGATTCAAGAATCATAAGAGAAATCCAATTGAATTAGAGAAAAGAAAATTTATAACAAGACCTCAAGACCCAAAGAACATAATATGAACAGATTGATTAAGAAGTTCACCAACCCATAGTATTGGGTGAGCACTTAGAGAAAAGAAAGAAACTGAAACTCTAAAGGGAAAACGTAAATTGACTCCTTGCTTTAACTATCCTACTTATACTAACTACTAAATTGGAATTTTCTAATAACTTTATGGTTTATATTTTTTTCACCCCACTTATTATCATTCTTACCCCTCATCCCTCATTTCTTTAATTTCTTTTCCAAAAATACCCTTTCCCTTCTTCTCACCCGCTCCCTCCCTCCTTCACTTTATTCTTCTCCTACCTTCCGTCACCCCCTTCTTCTTTATTTTTTTAAACTCACTGAGACTCAGAGGAAGGACTCAATAGGAACATTTGCTTACTGATGAAACCCCCAAAAAAGAAGAGGGGGAATCTAAAGATAAAGAGAGGGCGGAACCCCCACATTGAAACAAAAAAGTGTGGCATGACAGTGAGAGCATGAAACGGGCTTCTAATGTGTTGTCATACTAACGGCATCTTCTTGTGTTCCTCAAACAACATGTGCATCATTGTCAGGATGTCTAATAAAAGGACAAATGCGTCACTTTAAAGAATTAGCTTAGCTTTTTTTATCTCAGAAATTCATCTTCAAGCTTCTCGTAGGCGTCATGCCAAAAATATTTTTTTGGGTGAATTTACCATCCCAACTGTACAAAAACACACATTTTTTCTCACTCTTTTCTATTGTGTAATAGGAGGACGCTGTCATTGTGCTCGCCGGAGGTGACAATGGGGTGGCCTGTAGTTGGGGGTGGGGTGTGAAGAAGAAAAAGGGGAAGGGTTGTGTGATGGGAGGTAAGAGAAAAAGAAAGTGATGGATGGAGGGAGGGGTGAGGAGAACTGGAAGGGGTTTTTTTAGAAAAGAAATTAAACAAATTGGGGGATGGGGTAAGAATAATAATGAGTGAGTTATGAAAATAAAAACCTTAACTTTATTCCCAATTACAATTGGCCCAAGCTCAAATTATAATTCTAGGTGCATATAACCATTGCATACTTTTTTTGTTGCTTTATTATAATATTTTACTCATTTTTTTATTATTAAGACTATTGATATTTTTAGATTATTTATTTAAATTTCTCATTCATCATTAATAATTTTATAAAATAAAAAATTATAATCATAATTAAAATAATAAATGTCGATAGACATTTGAGACAGTCAATAACATATTATTTTTAATTGTACGTTGTCTTGTATTTATTCTGTTTGATATTTATAGTAATTTTTTTTTATGCTGTCGTTTCTTGGGACGGGAGAATGGTTGAAATAAGGCTAGTATTTATTTTCTTATACTTTTGGATTGATTTTTCCTTTATTAGAATTTCCTTTTTATTAGAATTTTGTTTTCTTATTGGACTACATGTTTCTTTTAGGATTTGTCTAGGGATAGAATTGGAATTATAATTAAAAATTTAATTTTAATTTCAATTCTATTAAAATAAGAATTGGTATAGAATCATAAATTTATGTTTGAACTCCTGAAAGAATTAGGGTGTAAAATTATATTTCTAAATTTAATTTTGTAAAATTAGGGGAGGTGGTAGCGGAGGCAACGACAATGGCGCGCTAGTCATAAGATGATACTCCCAACAACTTAGCCGACATCTACAAAATGGTTGTCAATATGCTACAAAGATAATGAATAATAATTATAATATATTATTTTTAACTTTTATACTTAAAAAAATTAGTAATTCTTAAGATATGGGTTAAGAATTAAAATAATGTAAAATAATTATTTTCCAATTCCATTATTTTGGAGTTAGAATTTTGGAACTTCCAAATCTAAGTACAATCAAAATAAAATAATTAAGATTAGGAGGTTCAATTTCAATTCAAAACTTGATTGCATGCCCTAAATGACACCTTAGCTATTTATATATTGTCTTATTTATCCTTTTTGCATTTATATTTGCATTGTAGGCCTTTTAATTTATTCCATATACAATTATAGGTTGGATTCTAACGATGAAATAATTAAAAATTTAATTATATAAACCACAATTAATAATGAGTGATTGAAGATGTCATGCTATTCTTTTTAAATTGTACAACTACATCATTCTAATTGTTAATTTGAATAATGTAATTTCCGGTGGGCTTTCAAGTGAATTTTATAGGAGACAAACTAATTTAGTGGCTCGTAGTCTTGCTAGGGCTTCTATTTCTTTTGCTAGCTCTTGTATTCATGTTATTACTCTTACTTGTGTTGCAAACATTATTAGGAATGAAATGCAATAAGTTTGCTTCTTAAAAAGAAAAGTTACTATTTATTACAATATGAAAAATAATTATAATTATTATTTGAATTATATTAAAAAAATGTCAATTTGAATAATATGTGACTTTCATCTACACTTACTAGTAAATTTTGTATAATTGATATTTGAATTAATTTAAAAATATTGTATAGTGTTGGTAAATAAGCATAATAAATATCTAAATAATTTAAAACAAAGGTAAGGATAAGATATAATATTCATTTATTATGTTAAATAAATAAAACTGATATTTTGATTTAAAAAAGTATAATCTAACACGAAAATAATTATATTTAGTGTATTGGGGTAGATAAAACATCTAATTATATCAATCTAACTAATGTGTCTTGGTCCATGTGGAAGGAGTTTGGGTCTCTTAAGCAGGTGGTCCTAGGTTTCATTCTTGGATTACGTGTATGAAAAATCACTATTGGGAGGAATCCCATCTTAAGTGTCCGATCGTATTCCGGGAGATTAGTCTCTCATCTATCAGGTGGAAGGATATTCGGGAAAACAAAAAAAAAATTGTATCATTTAAATTTTTTATTTTAAAAAAACAATTAGTGGTTACTATCATATTTTTAAAAATTTTGTTTGTCGTCTATTGGTGCTGCTCCAAGATAGTTGTATTACTTGAGCCTTTACTCATTTAATCAAAATATGTTAAAAAAAAAAAGGCAAACTTGCTAACTGTATGTTTGGGTTAGCTAGATTATTTGGATTTAAATTGTTTTGGAGGAAAAAAAGTTGATTATAAAATAATTTGTCTTGTTTGGCAAATTGATTAAAAGCAAAAATGAAGTTGTTTCAGGTGAAAAGCGGCTTGCTATAGAAAAATCAGCATACTTTTGTTTTCAATACTCTTATTCCCATATTTACTCTTCGCATATTTTTACTCTTCTTTCGGTGGCCACTTTTTTATCCTCTTCCCACAGTTGTGTTGATCTTCTTCTTCTTCCTAGATCTCAGACTTAGTCATGTTTCCATTATGTTCCATTGAAAGCGTGTTAAAAGCTGCAAATTGAAGATAGTTAGTTTGAAAAATTATGCCTTTTTGCAATTTTTCGTGTCGATTTTCTTGATTTAGTTTGCTTTAACGTCCAAAATGACCTTTGCTTCTTCCTATAGAAATCATAGTTTTTGCAAATTTTATTACCATTTTATTGGTGCCTTCATAGTCTGTGTTTGGAAACACGTTAGAACCCTAATTGACATGTGTTTTGGAAAAGCTACACAGAGTAGCTTTCACGTTTCAAACGTGACTATGACCCATTTACACGTGGTTCTAAATACACTAATAGTTAGTTTGAAAAGTTGTGCCTTTTTGTAACTTTTCATGTCGATTTTTTGGACATAGTTTGACTTTAACATCCAAAATGGCATTTGCTCCTTCTTATAAAAATCATAGTTAATTTCCGTAAATTGTGTTCCCATCTTGTGGATGCCTTCATTTTCAAATTTTATTAAATTTCTTATAAATAGAAAATAATGGATGATAAACATAAAAAACTACATTTCAAAAAAGTTAATGCTAAAAATATATAAAACAACATTTTTTTTGTAATAAGCGTAATTTTTTTTCGTATAAACAAATAATTTTATACATTTTGTTCATAATTTACTATCTAAAAGTGATTCTTTTACATAATTCCAATAAAATACTTTATTTTAAAATCATTTTTCAGCAATGATACTCAAACAAGAATATATTTTACTATAATAGTCTATTGAAATAATTTATTTCTATTTCAAATACACACTAATAGTCACAATAACATAACTCCAAGTGGAATGATAAGTCATAAAAGATAACATAGATTTTTTACGGGTGCAGTATAATTTCCTCCCAATATTATGGAAGTAATGTAGTTTTAAAAAAAATTACAAAAATAGAGTAAGTCATACTTAGAATGTGCGAAACACTGGACAAGTCGTATATCTCAAACACGACTTTGCTTTTCTTTTCTTTTCTTTTTTATACAAAAAAACGTGAGTCGTATCCTGAAGGTACGACTTGTATTTTTGTTTTAAAAAACTATGCAAGTCGTATCCTTGACATACGACTTGCTTATTGACACACTAATGCACTTCACTTCACTTATTAGATGGGTTGTTAAGTTGGATGCTTACTTAATCTCTTTAAACTCCATGCATGCAACCATGAAACTTCACTTCCTTTATCAAAACGGATCGGATAGTCCATAACTAACTTCTTATTTTGTGTGTATGACACGTATGAGTTTGTGTGCTTTTTTGCAAGTGGGCTGACATTCCATTTTGTTTAAATGTAACTTTTTCGAGAATAAATTTTATCGTAAAAAAACACAAATAAACCAGAGTCATATTTTTAGTATACAGCTTGCATAATTTTTTTAAAAAAACATACAAGTTATATGTCTAGATTACGACTCACCATTTTATCATAAAAGAAAAAAGAAAAAATCAAAATTGTGTTTGAGATACACAACTTGCCTACGTGTATCGTAAGTATAACTTTCCCTACTTCAGTAAAACAAATTGAAACTACACTACTTCCAAATTTTGAAAGGTAATTACACTACACATGTAAAAAAGTCAAATAGCACTCACGAAGTATTTTCAATTTTCTTCTACTCTAGTGCTATGTTGAGCGGAAAATTTTTGGGAATAACCCAAAAAAAAAATTATTCTCCTAAATACCCCCTTTCCCCTATTATATACATAAATATCCCTTTTTTTTTCCTTTCACTTTCCCCTCCCTCTATTCACGACTTCCCACTTTCTTCTTTTTAAATTTTTTTTTTTTTTTTATGTTGAGAAGTCGGGTTTGGTGAAACCGACTTCTCAACGGGCTTTTAAAAAAAATTTCCATTTGATAGTTAGGAAGTTGGGTTCTCCCATAAGGAATTTTTTTTTTCTCGACTTTTTTAAAAAAATACGAATTTTTTGGTTTTTTTTTGGATTTTTATTTAAATTTAATTGGTTTTAGAGTTTAAAAATGTGTGATTAATTTTTTAATTAACTAATAGTGTTGGATATTAATTATATGATATCAATAATCGTTTTATGATTTCAATATTTAATTTTATGAAATTTTAATAAAATTTAAAGATTTTTAGGGTTTAAAAATGTGTGATTAAATTTTTTTTAATTAAGTAATTGTATTGGTTGTTAATTATATGATAACAGTAATCAATAATGCGATAGTAAACATTAGTTCAAATACATGAATTAAAATTAAGCATTAAACATTTTTAGGGTTAAGGTTCAATAGATAATATTATGCAACTCTATATGATTAATATAATCAATAGTATTATTAAAATACATGAATTAAAATTAAGTATAGAAAAAGCTAAAAAAAATATGATATCATTACTTATTAAAAAAAGGGGATAATGATAAGTACACAAAATTAATCTCCTAAATGGTGTCCAGTCCCACATCGTGGAGGTCGTCGGTTACGGCGTGGACGAGATCGATCTAACTGTTCTTCATCAGCTGCAGCGGGTTACTCGGGTTGCTGCAGAGCCTCGTTCAGATTCAGATTCGCGGGAGGCGTTGAATAACTAACGGTCGCCTAGTTTGGGAATGATGGAACACCAAACGGGTACATACTTTGCATGTATGCAGCAGCCGACTATGGCGTTCCGAAGTCTGCGCCAAACAGATTGCTCAAAAAATCTCCTTCGCTGGATGCGAAAGAGTGTCGACCTTGGTCAAAGTGTGGGGAAGCCTCTTGTTGTGTAGGGGTATAACAAATGAATGTCTAGGCGGTAGGGGCGCCTCTTGTTGTGTAGGGGTGTAAGTAAATGAATGCCGAGGCGGTTGGGGGTCATCATTTTCCATGGCAACTGGGGGGCTGGGTTGGCGATGTACATTACGCCGGGCACGCTCTTGGGTGATCATACTGGGTCCAACATCCGGATGGTGTTGAACATCACCTCGTGGGTCTTGCAATTGTTGTGGAACAGACAAGTATGGTCTTGAGTTTTGTCTAAACCACGTAATATATTGCTCCGTGTGAGACACATAACCAGGTATCGGGTTCCCCTGAATTACGCGATCTCGACGTTCCTTCCAAAACTGGATCCAGTATGCATGTTTTTCTTTCCAGTTTTCAACTTGATTGCCTCGCATGTCTGAGTAGTGGAGTTCATCCATATTTTCAGGTGCACCCGGTATTTCCTACCAAAGGCCAAACTGAAGCTTCACCTTGTCCGTTTGATGCCAATCTACAGTCTGGAAACATATCAAAGCGGTATAGGATGTCCACAATCTGGATTCCCGGTATGCTTCCTGTGGAAGGCAGTGTTGAAGTTCTCTATATGGCAACCACTTAAGTTGGTTACTTTCCATGTGATCGATCCTCGATCTATATCCCTTTATGTCGTCCCGCGAAGTTTCGGTGTACTGCAATCTCCCGCCACTCCATCTAGTAAAATACATTGTAAGGTCAGTACAATAAGCATATATGTAAGGGTTTTTTAGCTACTATGAAGATTCTGTACATACCATCGTGCTAGTGAAAACGATGGTTCGCGGTTGCACTGTGGTGCAAGGAATGGCATGCGGTACCATACCCAAGATTGTAGCAATAATACGCATCCACCCATACAAGAATAAGCCGGTGCAGATGCACGACACATTTCCCTATACAGATTTGCCAAACAAGATGAACCCCAGCTATAGCGCCCAGCACGCTGGAGATCTTCCAACAGTGGAAGATACATCAGGTGAACTCTATTACCAGATTTGTTAAGCATCAAGACCCCCGGATCAAGCGTAAAATGTACGCTCTACAATATCCTTGTAACTGTTCTTCCGTTGCATCAGCAGGGGGAGTGGCAAACGTCTCTTGCAACCACTTGAGTTTTATGGCTTGTCCTTTCATCTGATTAGATAGAGGAACCTCACCCAAAAGTCGGTGGCATTCCTCTTGCCAGCCAAGGTAGCTAGGTCCAGTAACAGGAAGTCCGTTGACACGCAACCCTAGCTGAAGAGCAACATCTTCCAATGTTATGGTGCATTCTCCGATGGGAAGATGGAACGTGCGTGTTTCTGGCCTCCACCTTTCTACAATTGCAAGCACCAATGATTTATCAATCTTAACATGTCCCACTGTTGCAACGGTAGAAAACCCAGCTTGCTCCAAGTATGGTACAATTAACGGACTTGGAGCCTCCGTGGTATGTAGGTGACAATCAATCATATCCTGCAACCAAAATCAAAGTTGTAAGTATAGAATGATTAAGGTTGAGTTAATGACCCTATCATCTACAATCACTTACCATTTCACCTACTTATGATGACTTGTGAACGTGTTGGAGTCGCAGCAGAGCCATTGAAGCGTGTATGTTGTTGAGGATGAGAGGGATTACTTGTGGTATGAAGTCCTTCAGAGGTGAAGTGCTGAAGTTATGGTGAGTAGTGGTGAGTGGTGAAGTTCTATTTATAGACATAAATAGATGAGTGGTTGAGATTGCATTGACGGAATCAACGACCGAGATCGAAACACTGTGCTTGGGTCAGAGAGGCATTATTATTTTTGTCCGTTGTGCCAGGTAAAAGGAGCGGCTGAGGTTGCACCGAAAGAATCAACGGCCGAGATTGAAACACTGTGCGTGGGTCAGATGTCAGAGAGGCATTATTATTTTTGTTCGTTCTGCTTTAGGGTTAAGTTATGGTTAAGAAAATCAATCACAATTTAGGAGTAATTGAAACAGAACATTATTATTACTACGTTCACTGACAATAACACAAGGTACAATGTGAAAAAACACATGGTACAAAAAAGAAACACACATGGAACACAGTGACGCTCTGACGCGCGCACAGTGACGTTTACTCCCCCGATGAAATCTTGTCCGCTCCTTTACGTTGGTGCAATCTCATCTGCTCCTTTACCTGGCGCAAAGAGCAAAGCTAATTATGATGCCCTGACGCGTGCACAGTGACGTTTACTCCTCCGATGCAACTCGTCCGCTCATTTACGTCGGTGCAATCTCATCCGCTCCTTTACCTCGCGCAAAGGACAAAGCTAATTATGATGCCCTGACGTGCGCACAGTGACGTTTACTCCCTCGATGCAATCTCGTCCACTCCTTTACCTGGCGCAAAGGACAAAGCTAATTATGATGCCCTGACGCGCGCACAGTGACGTTTACTCCCCCGATGCAATCTCGTCCGTCGATTTTGTCAGTGGAATCTCGGTCGCTCCTTTATTGATGTCTATAAATAGAACTTCACTCAGCCTCACTCAACACTACTGACACTTCACTCAGCCTCACTCAACACTACTGACACTTCACTCAGCCTCACTCAACACTACTCACTTCCTAAGTCATGAGTTCCTCATTTGCCTTTCTTTCTATCTATTACAATGGACAAATTGTAATGGATTGCCCAGAAGGTGTGATGTTTCAATGCGACCATGCAAAGTTGATGAAGGTGAAGACCAACATCAAACTTGGTCAATTGAAACAGTTTATACAGAGGAAGATACAACTCGACAACAACAAGAAGGTAGTCGAAAATGTTTATCGATACCCTACATCCATTGCTCAAGGATATGTCTGATACCAACCGCTAAATCTTGAAGGAGATGATGATGTACAGTTGATATTCGACATGTTCGACAACTGCAGAAGCCTCAGCGTTACTACTATTGAGCTATACGCAAAGGTGGAGGATGTGCCCAATCTTGTCCCCCAAGCCATTGATCTTAATGCCCCAACAAACCCCTTCCACACATCATTTCCTCAAACAGAAGACTACCACGTATCTTTTTCTTCATCCTCTGACTACCACCTATCTTTTCCTACTTCCTCAGCCTGCCACTCTTCATTTCCTCAGACCCAAGACTACACCTCATCATGTCCTCAGACCCAAGACTACAACTCATCATTTCATCAGACCCAAGACTGCACCCCATCATGTCCTCAGACCCAAGACTACAACTCATCATTTCATCAGACCCCAGACTACAACTCATCATTTCATCAGACCCAAGACTACAACCTATCATTTCCTCAGACCCAAGACTACAACCCGTCCTCGTCTCATGATATCCTCGTCACTGTCTTGCCGATTTCCACCACGAAGAAGTCAGTGACTTCAGTGAAAATGAAGACAACGATCTGCCCTGTCTGGCGATGACGACAATGATGTGGACGACGACGAACCTGCCGTTGTGCCCTTATCAATCGTACTTGCTTATGACCCACCGTCACACATGCATACCATGAACTTTGACCAAATGAATAAGCCTTCGGTCACACATTGACCCGCCAGAACTTACAGTCATTCGATACGACGGGAAACCTGGTAGTAGGGATGAAGTTCCCTACCAAACAAGCTTGCATGTCCGCGATTAAGCACCTCCATATCAACTGCTCTCTGGATTTCTCGATAGTGCAATCTGATCAGGCGAGATTCGTCGCCAATTGCCGGATTGATGGATGCATATGGAGATGTAGAGCAGCATTGGGAAAAAAGAGCCAAATTTGGGAGATCCGAAAACTGGGGGCGGATCACACATGTGCATCAGCAACTCTTTCACAAGATCATCGCAAGCTTGACAATAACCTAATTTGTGAAAGTATCAAGGGTATGGTTCAAAAAGATCCATCAGTAACCGTGCCAGTGTTGATTGCACACATACGAGCAACATACTCGTACACCACCACGTACAGGAAGGCATGGTTAGCTAAGCAAAAGGCTATTGAACTGATCTACGGGAACTGGGAAGAGTCATTACAATCAACTACCAAGATGGCTCCTCATAATGCAACAGTTTGTTCCAGGAACGATCGTAGAGCTAGAGACACTGCCGGCTTACAACAGAGTGCAACTAATTCGTGATAAGCGAATATTCCATCGAGTGTTTTAGACTTTCAAACTGTGCATTACTGACTTTGTGTTTTGCAAGCCCATTGTGTCCATCGATGGCACCTGGTTGTATGGAAAATACAAGGGGACCCTTTTGATGGCAATTGCTCAAGATGGGAACAACCACATATTTCCTATAGCCTTCGCCATAGTCGAGGGTGAGACAGCGGACGCCTGGTATTTCTTTCTCCAAAACTTGAGAGGGCATGTCACACCCCAACCTGACATTTGCTTGATTTCGGATAGGCACGAATCAATTAAAAGTGCCTTTCGGCGAGTAAATAGTGGATGGTCGCATGTTTATTGCATTCGACACATAGCCCAAAATTTCATGAGGCAACTCAAGAATGCGGATATGCGAAAGCAAGTTGTTAATATGGGTTGGTAGTGCATTCATTTATATTGTTATTAATTTTTGTTTCTTTTCTCTTCATATCAATTTGGAACTTAGTTTATTCTGACTCTTTATTTTGACTCTTCAGGATACGCCACGTCATATTCGACGTTCAATTATTACTATAATGTTGTCAAAGAAGAAAACGCAGAGGCCGCGAGGTGGTTAGACAGTATCCCGAAGGAAAAATAGACTCAAGCATGGGATCAGGGGAAGCGTTGGGGACACATGACAACCAATCTTGCCGAGTCCATCAACGGCGTACTCAAGGGGACGCGAAATCTACCAATCACTGCGATAGTCCAAACAACCTATTATAGGTTGGTTAGTCACTTCTTCAAGAAGGGAGAGAAACTGCAGGCAATGATCAGATCCGGCCGTGTTTATACCGAGATTCTCACTAAGGCCATTGACGAAGAACGAGCTGCATCCAACTCTCACGAAGTCATTACTTTTCATAGGGACAAGCAAGTTTTCTCGGTCCAGGAAACAGCACAACCACGCGAAGGCCGACCTACAGGGAGATTTAGGGTGAAACTACTTGAAAAGTGGTGTGACTGTGGAAAATTCCAAGCATTACACCTCCCATGCTCACATGTCATCGTTGCTTGTTCGTCTATTTTTCATGACTACATGTCGTATGTGGCTGATAAATACAAATTGCAGTCCACATTCAACGTTTGCAACGAAGAATTTGGTGTGGTACCCAACGAAGCTTATTGGCCACATTATGATGGAGTTGAGGTGTGTCACAATCCTGCCATGCGAAGAGATTATTGAAATCTTTGAATTTTATTAAAATTTCATAAAATTAAATATTGAAATCATAAAACGATTATTGATATCATATAATTAACATCCAACACTATTAGTTAATTAAAAAATTAATCACACATTTTTAAACTCTAAAACCAATTAAATTTAAATAAAAATAAAAAACCAAAAAATTCATATTTTTTAAAAAATTCAAAAAAAAAATAAAAATTCCCTATGAGAAGTCGAGGATCTATCAAATGCAAATTTTTTTTTAAAAGTCCATTGAGAAGTCGGTTTCACCAAATCCGACTTCTCAACATAAAAAAAAATTAAAAAGAAGAAAATGAAAAGTCGTAAATAAAGAGAGGAAAAAGTGAGGGAAAAAAAAGAGAATATTTATATATATAACGTAAGAAAGAGGATATTTAGGAGAATAATTTTCTTTTAGATTATTCCTAAAAATTTCCCATATGTAGCAGCTAACTTGTATTGAAATAAAAGAAAAGGAAAAAGATTGAAACTAAGTACACGCGCTGATTCGCTCCACACGCGCTTCTGTCTTCTACAAGAGAAAGCCCCATCCATCCCACAATCCACATGCTATAACCGCACTTCCATTTCTTGTCGTTTTCTGTCGTATCAAAATAATAAATAAATAAGCTAACAAATATCTTAAAAATATTAATTAAGAAATTAAAAAAATAAATTTATTTAAGATTGATATATTTAATATTTAAATATATAATATATTTAATTTTTTTATGAAAATTTGCTTTTCTGAATTTTGATATAGGATGCTGAGGACACTAGATACCGGCCCAGTTGAATAAATAATGAACGCTTCCCTATTCGGTAGTATGCGTTGCTTGGCCCTGTTTATCAACCAAATCTAGAGCTACCCTTTTCCTTGTTCTTCCATTTGAAGGAAAATTTTATATACGTCGTCCATTCTGTTTTCTCCATTAACTTCATTTTCCCTCTTTAATTCCTATTCAATAATTCCATTCCTCTCACCAACTCCTTTCTTTTTCTTTCTTCTTTTTCGCTACAAACCCGGAAAACTCGTTCAATCAGCTCACCCCCCCTCCCCCCCTTTACGCAGTCACACTGTTTGAGCCTTTCAAACTAGGTAGTGGGTTTCACCTTTCTTCTCTCTCTCTCTTTTTCTTTTTTAGTAAGTGTGGTTGTGGTTGTGGGGGTGCGCCTCCTCTGTGTTCATTCATCTGTATATGTTTTTGGATTTTGATATTTGTTGGGGATTGATTCTTTTACTGGTTAGTCTTCTCAGAATCGAGAAAGTTTGATGTTTGCTTTATGGGTTTTTATTATTTAACCATTTGATTTCTCTTTTCCTTCTAATATTTGTTTTTGTGTAGTTTGAATAGGTTTTGATGCTATAAGTTATGGAGAGTTTTCTGTATCAAATGCTGTTTCTTTGTGCACAATAAAAGGCACTTTGTTTTTGGATGAACAGGCTTTCTGAGAAAAGTTTGAAAAAATGATGGCTTTAGCACCATTTACTCTTTCTGATTAATGCTTATAAGGAATCAGCAAGTTGCAATGCTTGTTCTCTTTGTGAGGCAATTGGATTTTTTCTTCCATATAAAATTTGTTGCTTTCTTCTTTTTGATAAAAATCTTCCCTTCGGGTTGTGTGGTTTTCATTTATGCCTTCTTCGTGGTTTTACTTTGACATCAAATTTCTGAGCTAATTTCTTTCATATTATTAATTAATTATTAATGTTGGATATGTGGTTTTTGTTTTTCCATTTAATACTTCATATTGCTTTAACTGGCAATCTGCAACAAGCATCTGTTGGTTGATACTAATGTGCTTTGCAACGCTAGTTTCAAAATACCAAATCATTTTTAGGACTTTTCCTTCTGTTGGTTTTATGATTGTTAATACCAGATCATTTTTCGATCTTCTATAGTAGCATTGGGACTAGACCAGATATTCTACTGTAGTAAGTGTTTTACATCTTTGGGTTACCATATGGACTTCTAAAATAACCAAAAGGAGGATAGTTGATGGCAATGAGTTCCCTTATATTCGTCCTCTTGGTTCAGAATTTATAATTTTAATTTTTTTTCTTGAAAGCAGAAGAATTTTTCTGTATGTGTTTTCTTCTCGTGGTAAGATCTGGATGTTGTGCCCTTGCTGTATTTTATCCGTCCTCTGATTATTTACCATGTGCAGGAAAGCTCTCTGTTGTGGTTTTTTTTTTGTGTGCATTTGATCTTATTTATGTTCTTACTGTAGTATTATTGGTTGTGTGATTTAAAATGAAATTTTCACTTTTTCAGGAGGTGCTTCACTTTGTATTAGTCCGAGTCTACATGTTCTAGTATATTCTCAGGTGATAAAATCTCTGGTTTTCTTTCTTATTTGGTGTTAGAATGTTTAAATAATCAGCTGAGTCCTTTTAAATATACTCATTAGGCCTATACTCTCAACCTTATTATGGCGGGAGAAACATCATGGATCAGCCACTACGATGATGACCCACGAAAGGAGAGTAGGGAGTTTGATTCATTTTTAGAACTTGGTGAGGAAGTTGATAAAGATGCATCTGCTGTTACTGTGGACATGTTTTTGCCTGATGAACTGGTGGAACGTATAATAGCCTATCTCCCCATTGCCAGCATTTTCAGGGCAGGTTCTGTGTCGAAAAGATGGAACGAGATTGTTACTTCAAAAAGGTTTTTATGGAACCTTTCCCATGTGCTACCACAGAAACCTTGGTACTTTATGTTTACTAGCTCTGATGAACCAACGGGTTATGCTTACGATCCCATCCTTCGGAAATGGCATGGCATTGAACTTCCTTGCTTTGGCACTTCTAATTGGTTCATTGCTTCATCATATGGCTTGGTTTGCTTCATGGACAATGACAGCAGAAGTAAATTGTGCATGTGCAACCCTATTACCAAAAGCCGCCGGAAGCTTGAGGAGCCTCCAGGTTTGAAATATTCTGATTACAGTGCATTAGCAATCTCAGTGAACAGGAAATCCCACAGTTACACTGTGGCAATTGTAAAATCGAAGCAAGTCCCTGATCACTTTTTCCAGTGGGATATCTCAATTCATATATACAATTCAGAGAAAGTGACCTGGGTGACGACTTTAACAGAGGTTTTGGTGGGGTGGAGAGGTGGTGACGAGAGTGTGATATGCAATGGTGTGCTATATTTTTTAGCTTACTCAGCTGGGGGTGGTCTCCCAGAAAGTCGTCATGCCCTAATTGCATATAATATTACCAACCGATCTTCGCAAGGTAGCTTGAGAAGGAGCTTTATCAATGTACCTTGTTCTCTAACTTGCGGCCGTCTGATGAATCTGAAGGAGAAGCTTGTAATGGTTGGAGGAATTGGTAAGCCAGATCGACCTGACATAATAAAAGGAATTGGCATCTGGATTCTGAATGATCGGAAGTGGGAAGAGATTGCACGAATGCCGCACAAATACTTCCAAGGTTTTGGAGAGTTAGATGATGTTTTTGCTAGCAGTGGTACAGATGATCTAGTATATATTCAAAGTTATGGAGCTCCGGCACTTCTTATATTTGACATGAGCATTAAACAATGGAAATGGTCACATAAATGCCCAGTAACAAAGAGGTTCCCCCTGCAGCTTTTCACTGGTTTCTGCTTTGAGCCCAGGCTTGAAATTGCTCCCTAGTTTGTTCTCCATACAATCAACTGCTGCTATAGACACTTGTGTCTAAGGTTTCCGCCATTTTACTCCATTGTTATTGACGTTAAAATTTAATATGATTTCTGTGTTGCTGATGAAGTTTGTTATTATTCATGGATACTGGAATATCATATTATAGCATTTGAAAATACAACAGAGCTATATATCTTTTACAGTTTCTTATTCCATCTATTTGTGCACTTGCCCTAATAAGCATCACTACTGTCCATTTTCTAATGTGTTACAATGAAATGTATGTATGATATATAATATAATTACTTATCTGCTAAATGTTTCATTGGCTCTAAATTATCAAAGCAGAACATATGACAGAGTTATCTATTTCTGCCTGTTTGGATTGTCGTTTGCAATGACAAAAGTAAGTTTGTAATGACATAACCTTTTAACATAAAAGGTTTTTCCTCCGTTGATGAAACGTCCCTTAATCGGTGGATTTGATCAAACAAAACCTTGCTAAAATTTAGCCCCTTCTCAATTTGGACAGCATCTAATTCAGGGTTAAGAGTAGACTAATTTCCTTCTGCTTGCCAGTGGTAGTGTCCCATAGAACTATGTAACATGCAGGCGGCTGTCCGGCACTGCTTTAGGAACATGTATTAGATTCAGATTATTTAATGCACGTGCTATCATCTAATTGCTGGGAATCTGTTGCAGTTAGTGAAAGTAGTTCAGGCAGGGTTCAACGGTTTTATCAGTTTCCTTATCTTTGTGGAGACTAGAGAAAGGAAAAAAAAAAAAAAAAACTCTTATGTTGACATATATCTTTGTTAGGTGTACGGTTACTTAATGATATTGAATGAACTTTATGCAACCTTTTCTAGTTCGCCAACATATGTAATATGTTTGATTTTCTTACTGACGAGCCAATGAACATGTTATGCTTAAGATTACACTCTGTTGTGCATGTGTGATTTGAGTGTGGTGGGTGTGTGTCGTCCGTACATCATATTATTTTAATTTTGCCAACTTGAAAGGTGTTATCTGCTCTGTGATGGTTGGTGGAGAAGTGAGGTCCACGCCTTCTCTAGCAAAGGTGGGTTTTCCTTAGTGGAGATGTGACAAATAAAGCAAAAAATTATTTTCAAAATGGCTATCATCAGTCATCAATGCCTTTTTTTGGGGGGGTTGGCTACCACTACCCTACAATGGTAGTAGAATATTCAAACGGCTCCTCAAAGAGCCTGGCGATGGGGATGGGAGTTGTTATCGACTGGACGTGAAATTAACTTGTCTGTGTGTGACTGATGAGTCACATCCTATTAGTAATGCCTTAATTAAGTGTATTTTACTGTTGAAAAATATTTATTAATACTTTTGAATTAATTATACATTTCTGTTCAAAATAGTTGTATATGATGGGTAACTACGAATAACTTTTGTATTTGGGTTCTTTAAAATGAGTGAAGCTCTAAAGTGAGAAAGTATAGAGTTATTAACTACATAGAGATCTTAATTCACTGAATGATCTATAGTGGTTAACCTCTTGCTTTCTCATTTTAGAGCTCCACTCACTTTAGAGGAGCTAAATTCATAACTTATATATGTTTGGGAGGATGAAGTGAGATGGTTAGTAATGGAGTGAGATGATTAAAATAACTTAACTCATTGTTTTGAAAGTTGAATAAGTAATGGAGTGAGATGGTTTAGGATGGTAACCCAAACCACTCTATCTCATCCAAACTCTTAATTTTTATATCTCCAAATTGGGGGATTTGATATTCCTTCATTAAATTTTCAAACAATCGAGTGGTATATTTTTATCCGTCCATTTCACTCTCACTTCGTTACTAATCATTTCATTTCATCTCCTCCCAAACTCCCAAACATCGCATTAATTAAACTTGTCCGTTTTAATGGAGACTCTATTTAACATTGATTCTGGAGACGTGGCCGACACAAATCAGGGGATCTCAACTCCACAAATCATGGTATAAAAATCAAATCTACCGCTTCTAATACTAGAAACAAGAGGTATAATTTGAAAATTATCATACTGTTCTTACTAAGTTATTAACTGTTGCAGTTATTTGATTTTTCTATTTATAACGTTACAATAAAAGAAAATTGGACCGAATATCAAATATGTGAGGTGGTGTCTCATTATAAAATGTAGAAGTATAAATTGCATGAATATGTAGAATTGCCTTATTTAATATAACATTTACATTTGCAACTCTAACCGATTTTTTAGAGGGATGCGAATCCCTGCTAAAGGGCTAGGGAGGCGCAAGATTAATTTTCTCATCCCATTTGGTAGGTCCTAAAGATTTTTTTGCTTTTTGACTTTTCTTTTTATTTTTTGCAATGTTGCTTCTGTTTGGTTTTGCAGGGTCTAACCATTTCTCTGACTTTGCTTTTATCATAATATATGCTTTTCAGCATCTGATGGTGAATCGGTAATATGACTTGTGGGGTCATATAGTAGTTCTCCTCTAAAAAATGGAAGATTCATTCAAATCCCCTATTAAAGGTAAGAAACCCAACCTCAATTAGCAATATAGTCCCCTTATTATTAAAAAAGAAGACAAAAAGAGAGAGCATGGAGGGCCGTATTTCAATATTGTTATGTTTGATTTATCATTACAAACGTATTTTTGGATTTCAAGCGTACGTTTGCTTCAAAACAAACATTTGAAATTTTTCAACCGTAAATCAAACATACACTAATATATTATTGTACGTGTATATTATGGACGAAAATCTTCTGTCACATTTCATGTCCCCCATCAATAATAATTTACTACTTAATAAAATAAAATTATAAATCATTAAAACCTATACATATCTTTAGCCTTTGATTGGTGGGGGACACTGATACACCTATTTTTGGGACAATGGAATTTTGTTTGTATATTATAGCTCGTGAAGTGGCTGTTTTTACTGATCACACGCAGCTTCAATAATTTCTGTTTGAATTTCGCTAATTTTATCCACATGCAATTTTAGTGCCGCTTAAGCCTTCCCAGGATGTAAATGCCGAACAGATGGCACCAGAAGCATTTCATATGACAACATCGATTATAATTATTAATTAGTGCGTGGATGTCTTTTCTTAAATATATTTTTTATCTTAATGAAATCCAACCTAGCTTCATTAGGACAATGTTCATCATTTTTGTTTAATGGAAAACATGTAAACATAGTTGTTAGAATTGCACAATTCAAATTCGAATCCCACGATTTGATGGATAGAGATCCTCTTCATTTCTCATGAGAAATGAAAATGTCCATTTTTAAAGTTTTGGTGATAATAAATGCATCAAGGGCTACAAATATATATAATACACATTTATTTTCTCAAAACTTTGAAAATAAACAGAAATGGAGAGATAAAAAATGGAGTGGATCTTTTACCCGATTTGATATGATTCCACAAACCAATTTTGGACTATGTAGTGAATTGCATATGACTTTAAATTATGTGATACATGCACGATTTGTTGCATTTGCATTTTCGATACGATTTGCACCATTTTATTATTTAATGATTTTTTTTAGACATTTTTTCATCAATATTGTCATCAAAGAAATTGAAAGAGCTTACAGAGTCTTAATAAAAATTGAACGAGTGACTAAGCATTTATGCATGTTAATTTACACACAGAAAGGATTGCTCTGATTTAGTTCTTGGAAAACTTTTCTATAAGATCAAAATAGGGATATTGTAAGGTGTTTCTTTGGATTTTTTAAATGCATATATATAAAAAAGTTAAAAAATAAGTGAGAAATATGAATAAGTACATAAATGTCAAATACGTGTTCAAAACTTGAAATTCAAATAACAGAACTTTTAATTTTTCTCATATAGAGTATTCATGTAATCATTTTGTTTTTGTTTTTTTGTGAGGAGAGGGGCTAAACGTTTAAGAAAAAATAAAACAAGCCTAATCAATAGAAACTACACGGGGTTTGTAAACTCCAGTTACATCACTAAATAAAAAATCAATTAGATCCCTATGAGGAGACACAATTGAATGGAAACCCGCTGATTGAGAGACTCCATTAGCAAATCAGTCTACACAAGAATTACTTTCTCAAAAAATGTGAGAAAAGAACACGTCCGAGTATCTATGTTGCCAATCCCATATTTTAGTATAGAGTGTTCATGGCTTCATACAATCACTCAATATGACTCTTATGGGAAGAAGGTGATGAAAGATGTGAAGTCATATTTTAGGTCTGGAACCATGCATATTTATGACTTTATTAATTTATTTTTAAATATCCTCTTCATAAAGCTAACATAACATTAGTTTTATGTAGCAGGTTTCAGCTTATGCTATGCAATGTCAATATCAAGTTAAAATCTTATTTGAAAATTTACTGATTAGAAGTTTTTTTGTGGAATTCTGTTTTTGCTTGGCTGGGTGTGGATGGAGTGAGGCATTGGGGTGCTGTACTTAATTTTTTGCAGTATGGTGATATGATTAATGATCATTCTAACGAAAAAGTTCGATATTTAATTTGGAGTGATGTTGTGTGGTCACTATGGCTATTACGTAATAGGATCATTTTTCAGGGGGCTATAACAGATCATACAGCCATGATGGCGCAGGTAGAGGCAATTTCATGGGGATGGTTTATTTGGAGGGAGGGTAGACACTTGGATAGAGTTTATTCTGATTGGTGTAGGAACCTATTGGGGGTGTTATGACGCTCTCAAATAATTCTGATGAGTGCTTATTGTATCTGGTTGGATTACTCCTTGTATTTGGCTATTAATATTAATAATTTTTTGCTTTAAAAGAAAAGAAGTTTTTTTTTCATAAAACAAAGAAAATAATACTAATTCATTGGATTTTCTAGTTGCCGTATGAGTTTAATTTTGATATACTGTCAACTAATTACAAAACATGTTAATTATGCCTTTTACACTGTATTTGATACAAAAGAAAAAGAGAGAGAAAGAAAAAAGAAATGAAGACTTTCTCCCATTTGTCAGAGAGCAGAGCCGGAGATGAGAGAAAGAAAAGTGGTGGGGCCCACCACTTTTTGTTTCTCTCCAAGTATGAGAAGAAAGAGGGGAGAAAGAGGGAAGAAAGATATACATTTTCATTTGTACCCACTAAAAACACTTCTTTCTCTTATCTTTATTTTAGGGACATTTTTGTCATTTTAAAAATAATATCATTTATTTCTTCCCCCTTTCTACCCAATCAAACAAAAAGGCGAGAAAAGAAAGCAACTCTTTATTTTCTCTTTCTTTCCTTTTTTTCTCGTACCAAACAATATAAAAATCTACTTTCTTTCTCACCTTTTTTTGTCCCCACTTTATTTCTCTCCTCTTTCTTTATTCCCACTTTCTTCTATGCAATCAAGCAAAGAGTTAAGGTAGTTACGATAATAGTAAAATATTATAATAATTACATGATAATTTATGATTGGTTAACAGTGTAATTTTTTTTTACATTAATGATCAATGTTTTAAAAATCAGTCCAACCGGAGGACTGGAAATGAGAGCGGTTCAATGTTCAAACCGGTATATATACACACACATTAATAAAGAAATTGATCAACAAGTCAAATAAAAAATACAGCGTTTATGATGCATGGTAGTTCAGAATATTTAAGTTAGGAGTATGTTAATTTTGCTGAGATAATATGTCCTAATTGACCAAGATAGTTATCCAAAGATGCATATTGAGTGGATTCTAATCACTCAAGTTTTGAAGCCCCCAAAAAGTACGTTCCATTTTTAAAAAAAATTAAAACAATGAGCCGACCTGTCTCTAAAATCGTTTTTACATTGGTTTAACCGATTTTAGGCTGGTTAAACCGGATTTTGGTTGACTTTACATGGTCAGACCGCTTTTCCGGTTTTCTAATCCGACCGAAACCATCAGTCGACGGTCCAACCAGTCGAACCGGTCCGGTTGGACCGGTTTTTAAAACACTGCTAACGATGCATATCAATTAAATTCTTATCGTATTTGCTAAAATTTTTGTTTTCTGCCTTCTTGTTTTGCTTTCAGTTTGGAGTTGAAAAATCTAATATAGATTTGTACCATGAATAAGGAACTTATCTTTTGGAATGGATGGATAGAATCGTCAATTTGACGTATATCGGACCTGGGCCGCATGAGCAGAACACGGTATGATCTTCTTTTTAGCCTAACGAAATCTGGCGCGAAAAAGTGCATGTGGTCGCTATCTGGTCTCAATTCTCAACGGCCTATTAATTAGTTAAAGTAATAATTTGGTTCCTATACGTGATACAGATTCTTCATTTAGTCCTTATATGTAAAAAAATTGGAAATGAGTCCCTACATGTGTAAACGTTAGCAAATTTGGTCCCTACATATGCAAACGTTAGCAAATTCGTCCCTGTCGTCAGCAAATTAGTCATTATACGGAAAATTTTTGATTTGGTCCCTAAATTTGAAAAAAAAAATTTAAATTGGTCCCTGTATGTGCAATCGATAATAATTTTGTCCCTATCGTCTTTGAAGGAGCTCGGATCTAACTAAAAATTCTTTTTTTATTGATTATTTTTCATATATTATATCAATCTATTTTTTCTATTGAGAGTCAACTTGGATAATTTCAGAATATAAAATCATTTACGGACCAAATTATACAACTTTTACTCTCAATAGAAAAAATAGATTAATATAATATATAGAAAATATTCAATACGAAAAGAATCTTTAATTGGGTCCAAGCTCCTAGATATACAGTAGGGACAAAATTATTATCGATTGCACATATAAGGACTGATTTAATTTTTTTTCCAGGTTTAGGGACTAAATCAAAATTTTGTATCACGTATAAGGACTAATTTGCTGACGACAGGGACGAATTTACTAACGTTTGCACATATAGGGACCAAATTTGCTAACGTTTGCATATGTAGGGACTCAATTCCAAATTTTTTACATATAGAGACTAAATGAAGAATTTGTGTCACGTATAGGGACCAAATTATTACTTTAAACAAATAATTATTTACAAAACCTCAAACACTAGACATGTGAATTGCAAACACTGACAAGGACCCTTATATTTAGTTTCTCCATGCAAGGATTTATTGCAACTTCTGGAACAGCTACTTGCTGGATTTTCTATCCATCTTCTTTCCTGTACTTGGATCATTTCCATTTTTAATTGAGTGAATCTTATTGATGAATTCATCATTAGGAGAAGCCCAACATACCAAAAAGATTCATTTTATTTTATGTTTTTATGTTTAGCCATACTACATCTTCACTTAAAATCTAAAGTTATTGACACTACTATGGTATGGATCATTTTATGAATGCGTTTTTTTTTAATGAATTCCTAATAGTCTCTACTTCAACTGAGTCTTTGTATGAGATTCATCACTCATACCAGTTTTATATAACTTATTTTGATGTATTATTAATATAAAGTTTTTATATTATCATTTAATAATATATTGACACATTATAAAAGAGTTAGATTTCTTAGGTAGTAGTTGACTAATTATTAATAATATATAAGTTTTTTTAATTATTTGTTACTATATAGTGAGATCAAAATATAAAGAAATTTTGCACTAATAATACATCAAATGAAATAAAAAATTTAACAGACTGTCCAAGAGCGGGAAGGGAATTAGGGAAACTCTGTCGTTTAGTTTAGTTGATTTTTTTATTGGGGCCCAAAGTTTCTTTGATAGAGTTGGAGTCAAGCTGAAGAAGAAAGCATAAGGAGGACAATCCCAGTCCAAATATCCATTGGACACTTGAAATGCCCAGGTAAATTAATGGCCTTTCTTCTCTGCTCGTGTCTTTAGTTTTTTCATGTTGATGGAGAATATGGGTTCTAAGAAAATGGTGCTTGAGTGTGTAGAATGAAATGTAATGGCACTTGATTTCCTTCTTTTTATCTATTGCTCTATTGATTTTTACCATTAGTTGGTTATGCTAACCTGCCATTCATTTATCAGTGGCAACATTTTTATGTGTTTTATTTTGCCTTTTGCTTGTTACGAACATTTTTGTGTATGAGGTCTTTTGCTTCTGTGCTTTGTTTTTCCCTTTTGAGATTGAATACATTGCTAACCTCGTGACATTCTTTCCATGTTGTGATTTTTTTTTTGGGTTCAATATATAGGTCTGTTGTCAATTATGACATATATGCTGTTTGAATATCAATTATGCCTTGGGTGGGTCTCTCCTTTTGTATATGGATTTTTGCTTATTGTTTATCATTACTGCGATGCAATTATATGGTATGGTAAGCCAAAAAGGTTAAATAATATTTTCTTTTCTCTTGTTTTTTAGTTTCATGAAGACACCATAATCTCTTTCCAAAGTGGAAGAGAATGATAGCCCTAGGTTTTGAGGGTTGTGCCAATCCCTTTTTTTTTTTTTGGTTACTGCCAATAAAAAAAAATGTTACAAACTATATATAAAATTAAAATGTTTCCTTAACCATTATTTTATACTTTGAGCTATCAAAATGTAAATTATACTTGAGTTATTGTCCTTCCTGACACATCCAGAAGTTTGTCTTGATATGTATAATTGAATTGATTAATGTTGTGATAGTTTGATCCGTCGCAACTAGCCTTATATGGGTTTTTTATCCTCCAGCTTGCGAAGAAAAGAGACAAATTTATAGACCTTCCTTAATTTTTTTTGAAAGGGATGGATGTATCTTTTAGTAGAATCTTGAGCTACATTGAAGCGACTTCTATTGAAAAGCTAAAGAATAATGAGTGCACATCTGCATAGACTTGTGCTACTCTTTTCAGGTATATAAGTTTTGTGCTGGTCTGGTCCCTCCTGCTATATATATTTGTTATATATGGCTCATATTCTGTTATAAGTGGACAGTTGCTGGAGCGGAGCGCAACGAGCGGAGTGGAGAGATGATGATAACTATGTGCTCTGAATGGGGTGGAAGGTTGTTTGCCACTGATGATATTGAGGTATTGCATTGATAATGGTGCAATGGTATCTTATACTGTTCCCCTTGAATTTGCTCATGGTATATTGACTCCACTGGAGGAATGAGGAAACTGCGTTCACACCGGACAGAAAGATGCAGTGAAAGCAATCTAGAGAGAAGCAAATTAGCCAAAATTGAATGACCTTGCAGAAAAAAGCATTTGACTTGTCAAACTCAAGGTACAAAAGAACTTTTGTCTAAATGATATTGCAAATCAGCATCCTACAAACTGAAGGACATATCCTCAAGGACCTTCAAATTAATTTATTAACATGGTAAAATTATGTGTGAAAAACTGACAGGGCCGTGTAGAGGGCAAGCCCATTAAGGCCACTGCCTTAGGCCCCACTTCTGTTTTTTACTTTTTAGTATATACACCCATGGCAAGTGGAAAGCCCCGAGTACTACTAGGCTCCAGGCTTAGTGTTCATGTGTCCTGTACCATAACACAACTACACCACTCACAAAGTCGTCTACATATCTTTTCTATCAACTTATCATCAGATCCATGCCTTCTTTCTAGTTTCTACAATATTCGTGCAGAATTTTTGTATCTCAGAATTGTCGAGCAATGCTTAAACTTCGACAGCATAAGCATTATCTAGATTGGAAGATTGGCCCAAAATGAATAAGTATAATTAACTTAATGCGATATGTTGAAAGCATATATGATTGCGAGTCCCACATCGGGTTGTTAACGAGTCTGGTCATTGCTTATATAGCTGGGTAGACCACCCCCTCATAAGCTGGTTTTTGAGGGGACCATTCGGATGCCTGAATTTTTAACATGTTATCAGAGTCACGTTCTGCTCGGTGGTGTGGATAGTGCCACTAGCCCTCGCTTGTGATGACGAGCCCAGGCTCGAGGGGGCGTGTTGCGAGTCTTACATCGGGTTGTTAACGAGCCTGACCATTGCTTATATAGCTGGGTAGACCACCCCCTCATAAACCGATTTTCGAGGGGACCATTCGGATGCCTGAATTCTTAACAAGATCTTCTCCAATATTTGAAACTAGAGACTTTTAATAGTCACGTGTATCAAGTATGGTGGTAAGAAAACTCCTAATGTCAAAAATACTTAAAAAAAGGTTGTAATTTCTTTTAGTCAAAAGTAGTCCAAATTTTAATACTTTGATGCATTTAAAAGATTCTTGAATATTTCTATTACAACATAACGTTTTAATTATTCTTATAATGTTGTACCTTTTTAATTCTTATAATGTGCCTTTTTATTTAGTGATCACAACTCTAGTATTATATAATAAAAGAAACTGCAGCAGATAATGAAGAAATTGTCAAAGTCCTTTTAGAAATTTCGCCTTAGGTCTCAAAATTGCTCCACAAGGTCGTGAAAACTGAAAACACTCTTCAATTTATTTGACATTTTGTTGAGTTATTCCATGGTTCAATAACGTCATCCATGCCAAGATGTACCAGGGTCCTTAGTTCTTTTCATGGGGATTGGCTTTTGTACCAAGGTCCTAAAACAATACTTGAATCCCACACTTATACAAACATATATCGATCATTTCACTTACACACATTTTCCATCATCTGATTACAATGCTAGAATCCCTCACCTTGTTTTCTATATGCATGCATTCTAATTTTGCCACCTATCCCTAATGTAGGGATGTAAGCCATAAGTGTTGTGAAACAAGCATTTTCCATTGTCTTATGGGAAGGTTCCCCTTAGCACAACCAGTAAAATAAAATTAAAAAAAAGTGTTTTACTGTTCACCTCTTTTGATCTGCTTCTGACTGTTCAAGGCATCCATCTTTTTTAAAAAAAAGGCATCCATCTATTTTATGAAGATGCGTAAAACGTATATGCTGCAATTCTGCGAATTAAGCTGCCACTGTCACCATGCAAATAATGATATATACTCTGGAGATTTTACCTGTTAGATTTGCTCTCTCAGGTTAACTAAGTCTTTTCTAATTATTTAATAGCTAATATCTGATACTTTCATTCTAATGAAATATACTCCTATTGTTGGAAGAAAGAAAGAGAATACCAAGCCATGCACGTTATGAGAATATTCATGGCTTCCTCAAAGTTTGTCAGTTTGCAGGTATTGTTATCATTATAGTGGATGCCCAATTGAGAGAGTATGAGCTGGTTAGTGTTAAGCTTGAGATTTGTCATATTATCCAAAAAGTTTAAATCATTTGGATTTCAGCATTTCAGCTTAGATACACAGTGGATCTCTTTGTTCCAAACAATATGGGATTCATTCTTCAACACGTATCAAAAATTTAAAAACCCCTTAAGGGAAAATCTATGGTACCCTTTAGGTATTATATCCATGTCTATGTGATCTAATCAGATTGTAAAAATTTAATACAATGTGATATCGACAATATCATTTAATTAAGGTGATGCATTCTGATTGTACATAGGATATTCAAACCCTCTATTTTTCAAAGGTATCATAGCAATGTCCAAAACTTAAAGGATAAGAAAGGGGGATTAAGATCATCTCATGTTAGTAACTAATATGACTTTTGTTATGTGAGAGGGAAAGACATAAAAATATAATGTACCTTACTTACTCAAATAATGAAAAGTCTTACTATAATTACTGCTTATATTTTTTTTCTCTCATAACTTGTCATATTATTTACTAACATAAAAGATCCAAATCTGACATGGCAAATGGTAGATGTGTTTACACCATTACACAATCATCACGTATATATGTTGGATATATAAAAAGGCATGTTGTTAATGTCAGTTAAAAGCAAGGTTTCTGGACCACAATCAATTTAAGGGAGAGGATACCTACAATAGTGGTCCAATCCAATAACGATAATTGTGGTCCTCTCGTGAAATTCAATAGGGAGAGCAAAATAGATCGGGAGCCCATTAGATACATTGGATGTACGGTTGGTGGCATTGGTGCTGTTCAATTAACCATCTGTCATGGTAATTAAGCATATATTGACATTGATGTTGATTGGAAGACAGGATAGGAGGTAAGTTTGTATAAGGTCTACCCGCAAAGAGTAGGGATCCTCTCCATTTCTAATGAAAAATGAAGATGTTCATTTTTAAAGTTTTGAGGATAACAAATATATGGGGGGATTAAAAGCATGTGTATAATACACATTTATTTTTCTAAAACTTTGGAAATAGATAGTAAAATACAAGTTCACGTTCAAAATAATACAACCCCTCTATAAATATAACTCTTGTGCATGGACATTCACGTTCAAAATAATAAACTTCAGAAATTAAAGAAATTGTCGAGGAATATATTCCATCATTTCCATGGGTGACATGAGAGAGAATTGGGTGGTCCACAAGTTCCCTTCGGTTCATGAGGATCATAATGGACCATCTGCAAAGTTGTGGACCATGTGAGCCTAGCTTGGGCCCGAAAACGATGCACTGATGAGGACAACCCAACATGAATCCGAAGACTCACACCATCCCGTAACTATATATAGATATAGAAGCCGCATGCTTAAAGGTTCAATGTTCCCTATGAATTAAGAATTATGATCTTATAGGTTCCATAGTGTAGCTTAGGTTAGTTCTAATATTATAAGAAGAGATGAAAGTATGAACACCGAGACAATTTTATAATTTTATAATTCTCATAATTAGCTTAAACTGTAGCGTCATTCTTTTAAAAAATAAAAGAGAAAACAAAAGAAAGTAGTAAATAATTACATTAGAGGAGACGAAGACAAAATTAAGATGTTGTTAGGGATATAAGGTCTGTTTGGATTGGCTTATAAACAGCTTATTTGGGTTTATCTACTGGCATAAGTGCTTATCAAAGTGTTTTGGAGAGCTTCTGAAAACAACTTATGACGTGTCCATAAGCTATTTTCAGCTTATTTTAATAAGCTCTCCAGGATAGCTTATGAAAACAGCTTATAACTTATATGAAAACAGTTTGACTATATTTTCTCTTTGATTATAGAAATAGCTTATACATAAGTGCTTGTAATGATAAGCGCTTATCCTATAAGTGCTTATCCTATAAGTGCTTAATTAAGTCGTTTACCCAAACAGGCTCATAACTGGAAGAGGAATTAGGGTTTGTTTATTATTATAGAGTGAGAAGATTAAAAGGGTAGTATAAAAAAGAAAATGAAGGATTAGTCCGAACGAGGATTTAGTCCCATAGCTGGTTCAAAGGATTGATGTTTGTAGAGATACCCGGTGATGTTACTGAAGAGGAAAAAGCCCTAATTACAATAGTTCATAAAAAAATAAAGGAAACGAGTAAACGAAATGAAGTAATTAAGGAGTTATTTTAGTGTTATTTAATGGAAATGCAACTTTCTTCTTTTATTTGGTTTTATGAATGAAAAGATTAGAAGTAAATAAATAAATAAATAAAGGATTAAATATGTTTTTTATTCTCGTAAAATGAGCGAATTTTGGTTTTAGTCCTTGTAAAAAATTTTCTTTGGTTTTTGTCCCTCTAAAATCTAAAATTACTATTTTTTGTCCATACTGTCATGTGACATCCATTAACTACTTATGTGTCTAACAGAAGGTCATATGGTCCTCCCAAGTGACACCCAATGATCTCTGTGGTGTCATATTAGCATATCAATCCCCTAAAATTGTTGTTAAACCCTAAAATGAATTATATTTATCTACCCTAAAATGAATGCTAAGAATCGAAAAAGGTGATATTAAATTTTAGAAGGATAAAAACCAACAAAAAATAATTTACAGGGATCAAAATCAAAATTCACTCATTTTATAGCGATCAAATTTAGTAATTTCATATTTTAGAGGGATGAAAATCAAAGAATTTTTTTTATAGAGATCAAAACCAACATTTGCTAATTTCCTCTGGACTAAAACCATATTTAGCCCATAAATAAAAATCATATATTTTAATAAACCTCAGAAAAATTTCTCTGTCCTGTTTTTTCATTTGCTTTGAAAATGTATAAAACTAACCAAAAGTAAAATAATGGACGAACCAATGCAGGTGAATAAGGTCATTCGTTCAGCAATTAGAACATCTTTCGTCCGAGTTTCTTAACGTTAATTATCGATTTTTTAAGAATAAAATATTATTATAATATATTATATGTGATTTTGATTTTTTAAATTTAAAATGAGTTTTTTTATTTAAGGAACTCAAAAAAAAAGTTTCATAACATTTAAATATATATTTTTTTTTGCATATGATAGTGTAAATATGTGAGCAGGGCCGGCCAACAGGGCGTGCAAGCTGTGCTGTTGCACAGGGCCTCAAAATTTGGCCCAAAATTTATTTGTGGAATAAAAATTACTAAGAGAAATCTTTTCTAGACAAAAAATAGGACCTATTCATATATTAAGATTTTTGAAAGGCTTCTATTGTCTTCCTAATATAGTTATTGGTAGGATTTTCATAATCTTCTTTGAATTTATTGTACTGAAGTGAATATTTAAGATTAGAACAATTGTACTTTTTGAAATAATATTTAAGATTATCCTTTTTTTTAAAATAATATTTAATTATTAAAATTATCTTTTTTTATTAGGGGTCCAATTTTTAAAATTAGATCAGGATCCCAAAATGTTTAAGACGGCCCTGTATGTGAGAGTATATAGGATGTTAAAGAGAAAGAAAAGTTAAGGAACTTAATAATAAAAACCCTTATTGAAATGAAAATTGAGTGATGTCATAAATTTATGTTGGCATGCATAAACTCTCTTAAAAATTTAAAATGAATTCCTTAAATTTTCATCATTGAAAATACTCTTAAAAAACAAATTTTTATGAGAAAATAATATATTTATTATATTAAAAAACATTACACTTATTTTTTTCTAAATAAAAACTTTCCTTATTATTGATTTGGTATCAAGTGCATATCGATTCTTAGAAGAACCGAGTAAGAACCGAGAGATCAATCTTTCCCATGTTACTTTTCTTTCTACCCCTAACCCTAAACATTATACTAAGCAATAACATACCATTAATAAGTAATAACAGTGGGTCCACCTATGAAGGAACTACTGCGGTGTCTAAAGTTGGGGAACACTCAACAAGTGAGGTAACTTGTTCATGGAACTTGCTGAGAAGACATAGAAACATTGTCAAGTCTGAAAGTAAAAACAAATGAAGCAAGCAAGCGAGCACTTTAATCAGATTGTTAAAAGGGAAAAAGGGAGAGAGATAAAAACGAAAAACTGAACTTTGAAATTTGAACATTGGGTTTTAAGTTAGAGAGAGAAAGAGAGAGTGATGGAAAGAACAGAAAAAGGTGTGAAAGGGCCAGGAGGACTAATGGTGGAAAAGTTGAAACAAGGAGTTTTTGTGGGGAAAAGGGGTGCCCCCTGTACTCCACCACCCACATGGAGACTTGAGCTTCCATCTCAGCACAATGGTAGTAACAATAACTACAAAAACCCGGTTCAAGAGTTCCTCAACTTTCCCACCTCATCATCAACCATTTCTGCAAGAAAGCTCTGTGCCAACCTCTGGGAAATTCAACCCCAACAACAACACACCCCACTTCCTAAAATGAACAACCCTGCTACCAGCCGCCGCCGCCGCCGCCGCCGCCATCTTAGAAACACTGTTCTTGAGGTTCACAAACAAGTTGCTGAGCCTCCAGATAGCCCCTCTGACCAGGTTTCATCTCAGCTTATGTTATGTTATGTTATGCTATGTTCTGTGTTCTTTTTTTCTCTTAGAAAAAATTGTCCTTTGTTCCCAATTTCTTTTTTGTTTTGCACTGGTAAGCGCTATTGACTTGTTTTTTCGAAACCCATGTTTGTTTTTTCATAAATGATTTGCTTCTCTGCTAGTTCAGAAGAAGTCCCTGTGGAAATTTCTCCCCTTGTCTTCTTTTTCTTGTTGTTTATCTTTCACCGCCTCTTGTTGTCTCTTAAATTTTTGGGGGGTTTGTTTTGCTTAACGTGGTCACAGTCACCGAAATGTTATCCCCACGCACAAGATTTTGCTCCCATATTAGGATCTGATTTGGTGGGTAGGGTGGGTGTCCCATCTGTTCCACTTGGTTCCATCACATACACATGCATTTAAACGTTTTTCTTTAAATTATTCCCTTCCTAATTTCCCCCCATTTTTTTTGTTATATTCCTTTCTTATGCTTACAAATGGAAATTTCAGTTTCAGTTTAGAAGTTGGGATTGGGTTTGGTTTGTATGTGTTAATTAAAAAAGTGGTTTAGATGTGTGAAAAAATTATAATTTCACTCGGCCTATTGTTAGCATTATGCAGTTGACATGCTCTTTGTTCTTTGTTTATAGGATTTTTAATTATACTTTAACATGCTTTACATCCCTTAAGTAGTCCTCTTTTTTCATCCTTGTTGTTTTCTTTACGTCACTTTACACTTTGCTGTCTTAAACTATTGCAAATGTACTGTTGCTTAGATGTTTGAGTTCCTTTCAATTTTCTCATTTATGATTGATTGTGCATACTCCCACATGCTTTAACAGCTTGCTTCTCATAAGGGGCACAAAGCACAAAATTTTCTGCACATTCTTTTTCTAAACCTCTTCCCCATGAATTATTATCCCATATTGTCTTATATGTGCAATCTCTAAGTGTGGTTAGGATAGGTTACAAACTAGCTAGGAACTTCTTATGAAGAGAGGTGATTTATGGTCCATATAATTGCATTCCTCTGTCTCCTTTATTTGGGTAGAATATAATTCATTGAATTGCTTCCATCAAGATCCTTTCTACACCTGTATTTGATGTTGTTCCCATGGGTCGTTAATACAACTCTACAATTATTGCAATTCATTTTGGAAGTACCATTTCCTCTTTAATTAAAATTGGTTTTAGTTGCACGGTAATTCTTACCTATATGCCATTTAATTTGGGATCACTTGGACAGCTAGCATCAATGCAACCGAATAAGTGAGTGAATAGAGATTGTTAAATAATGGATTCCTGAAGTTAAAATTTTGTTGTCAGCATTTTGGATACTATTGTTGAATGGAGAAGTTTAAGTGTCTGTATAGTCTGTGTCATTTACTTTTTCATGATATTTTAATATGTTTTCTATTGAAATGCTGACCATTACCATGTGCCTGACTGCACTGCAGTCAGCATCTGCTAGTAGCTTGAGAAGGCATGTTGCAGCATTACTTGTTCAGCACCATAGATCCGTTGAAAGAAATGGCTGTGCTCTACAGCCTGTATCTCCTGCTAGTTACAGTAGCTCAGTGGATGTAAGCATATTTTTGTCCATTTGAATCTTGAGCAGTTCTATGTCACATTTTGTAATATTTTATTACTTGGCAAGATATGATATAAGTTCGGAAGTTTTTAGCTTTCAAAAAATTACTGTAAGTATGAATGTTGAAATGATAAGGATACTGACTTTACACTTTAGGATTCTTCATTTTTTCTTTTTATTTACTATGGTCATCTCATCAGTTTTTCCTTTGTGGGGAACATTATTTCTTAGTGGACCGAGCTCAGTTGTAGGGAACATTGTTTCTTGTGATTATCAAGTGGAACTTTTTTTGAAGGTATTAGAGAATATATGTTGTAAAATCTAGTAGTGTCAAAGCAGGAAACAGAAAAGTGATACTTTATATAACGGGAGACATATTTGTGTTGCACTTATACAGTCGCTACTGTAATGTGGATTAATTGAGGCAAATTCTGCATGATTGAAATGCTTTTTATAATCCATCATTATAGGAAAAAGTCAAGAATTAAGGTAGCCTTTTAGAGCAGCCAGTTTAGAAATATTTTCCATTGTCTGTTTTAGGCTTTTACCCTTTAAGTCATTATGCCATTGAAAATGTATTCCTCAGATTTATGTCCTTGATTTTTTAGCATTCGTCCATCAACCAGCATTTGTTTACTTTACTTAAATTGAAATTTTATGGGTTTAGATGATGGGCTTCTACTAAAATCATCTTCGACAACAATCTCTGTTTAGTTTGAGAAGAGACATAGAGATAAATCACTTTGGTGATTTTAGTTTTCGATTGAGGCATTGAAGTTGATTCGCACGAACTCCATACCCAAATTTACAAATCATGATGCATTACTCTTCAATGATCCTTCTATGACAATTTTTATACATCTCTTGAAAACATTCTGTAGACCAAAGAATTTTTAAAATTTTATTTCATCCTTCATAGCTGGTATTGACTGATGCATATGCTATTTGCTTAAAACAGGTTGCACCATATAATCGTGAAGTAACTCCCACAAGTTCCTTAGACTTCAAAGGTATGATTGGAGAGTCTAGTCACAGCATTAAAACATCCACGGAGTTACTTAAGATACTCAACCGGATCTGGAGTCTTGAAGAACAACATGCATCAAATATATCAGCAGTGAAAGCCTTGAAAATGGAACTTGATCACTCTCAAGCACAGATGAAGGAGTTACTACGAGAGAAACAAATGAACAGGCAGGAAATGGAGAACTTAATGAAGCAAATGACAGTGGACAAACTTTTTAGGAAGACTAAAGAACATGATAGAATTAAAGCCGCTGTTCAATCAATCAAGGAAGAGCTAGAAGATGAGAGGAGATTAAGAAAGCATTCAGAAAGCTTGCATCGCAAGCTGGCTAGGGAGCTTTCTGAAGTTAGGTCTTCATTCTCTGGTTGTTTGAGAAATCTTGAGAGAGAGAGAAAAGCACGAATTCTTTTGGAGAATTTGTGTGATGAGTTTGCCAAAGGAATCAGCGATTATGAACAAGAGGTGCATTATCTTAGGCGGAATTCTGACAAGGGTCAGGCTAAAGAGAATAGCCTTGATAGGCTAATACTTCATATTTCAGAAGCTTGGCTTGATGAGCGCATGCAAATGAAGCTAGCCCAATCTAGCAGTGACCTCATAGGGAGAAATTCAATAGTTGACAAGTTAGGTTTTGATATTGAAACATTTCTTCATGCAAAACGATCTGTTGATTTGAAAAAATGTGGTTACTCCTCCCCAAAGGAGCTCAAGGAAATTTACCCTTGTCAGCATTCATTGGATTCTTTTCCACTAAGGGAGGCTACAAGTGCATCTCAGAATATGGCTCAGGAAGATTCCATTGATACTGACTTTTTTGAACCAAAAAGGGCTGCTGGTGAAGGACTACACAAACTCAGCTCCAGACTACTGCAATGCAACAACTCTACTGAGGTCCATATAGAAAAGAAAGGCAGCCAAAATTCAATGAGGAAACAGGTTCAGACAAAGGAAATCAATGAGGACTGCCAGTTGCAAGCAAACTTGGGCAGGACCATGTCATGTGATGATACTGAGAGTTGCTTTGTGGAGAGGAAATCAAGTGAAATGGGAGGAGACCACACAGCTCTATTAAATGAAGAGGCCAAACAAAGTTCACAAGAAAGTGATAGACCCTGGTCCCAGAGAATGAATTCAAGTGACAGGCCTGATAACCTTGTTGGAAACAGTTCATTGTCATCAGAAGGTGATAAGGTTTATCCTGAGAGTCTTTGCAGGGTAGATTCTTGTGTCCAGTCTGCAGTTACAGCTGATGGTAGTCCTGTAAAAGTGTGGAAATCAAAGTTGACTGTTTCAGATTTTGACAAGTCTGAGTCTTCTACCAAATTGCCTAAGGGAGTGAAGGAAAACACATTAATGGCAAAACTGCTTGAAGCAAGGTTAGAGGGACAGAATTCTCGCTCCAGAGCTAGCAAGAGCACTTCTTGGTCAATTAGAGAAGTTTCTGATGAAGAAATTGGAATGTGAAATAATTGAAATAGTTGCAATGGGTATGACACTGGGATTCTTCTAATCAAGGAGCTCGTACATATCACTCTAATTCTAGTAAACATTTTGTATACAAGAATCTTATTTGTTATTTGCATGGCTAGTTGGATGAACATCAGTGTCCTGTTATCACTTGTTATAGATAGTGACTCTCAAAAAGCTTTTAGTCTAATCCAGGATCCTGTCTCCTCTCTGCATAGTTATGCTTCTTTGATCCAAGCTATTAAAGACATGTTGTGTTTGGAGTGGACAGTTCAGCTTAATCATACTCCCCGTTAGAAAATCAAGTTCTCCCACAGCAATAAAATTTTGCTTTCGCGTTGGATGACAAAAAAAAACGATTATGCCACTGCAAACTTAATTTTGGAATTGCAAATGATAATCCAAACATGCACGAATCATAGCCAAAATGGATGCTGCTCAATCTGACAGATTTAAAGCTCTTACTTCTCCTCAGGGTCTTAGCAGTCTTCTGTTTGCAGATTTTGCTGGTGTCAATTTTATAAGGATGTAATTTTTTTCGTTCTTTTTGCTTTGTTAAAAGAAAAGTTATGTTTGAGTCATCATTCTAAATCTATCAAAATAATTTGGATATATGCCGGTGAATTATACAACCTTTTTTTTTGGTATAATCGAAAATAAAACAAAAACTAAGGCGGTCTGTTTGAGAATTTGAAGGGAAAGGAGAAGAGGAGTTTAAGGTGCAAGGTAGGAGAAAGGGATGGAGAAAGGTGGATAGTCCTCTACCTTGCATGAGAGTTTATTTTCCAACAAAAGAATTTTGGAGGGAAATAAAAAATGAATTAGGGGAGGATTTTGGAGGGATTTGAAAGACTTTTAAATTTTTTTTACATCCTTTTTTTTTTTAGAAAACTCTCAAAATGTTTTCATCTCCCATTCTTTCCCCTCCAAACTCCGAAACAGACTTTAAGTGAATCTCCTCCATAAAAATAGTAATACAACTTATCAATAATAACGAAGCCCGACTCACTCAACAATTGACAAGATTGAATTACATCAAGAGTCATGAGGAATAAATTCTCTAGTGTGATATGAGAGCTCAATTAAATCTGAGTTATCAATTGTAAAAAAGAGAAAGAAACTTCAAAATATAAAAAAGGGAACATGAATGTTTTCAGGGTGAAGATTTAAACATGAGAAAGTACGAGTAGAAATCAAACATGAGAGAATCCATTCCCAGAGTTATGCGGTGTGAAAATATTATTAAACGATGATTAAACATTGTCCAGGACAATAGATGATAAAATAAATTTATATAATAAATATTTTTGTCTAACTCTTTTTGAGTTTTTTTTTTTTTTTTGATAATCATGACATAGGTACGAAATATCCATCACCGTTAGGAGTAATTATGTAATATAAGTAATTTGATTGAGAGTGAACCTTGGTGGTTGCTTGAGAGAGAAAGTGTAGAACCCCTCAACCATTGTGGCTTTATTTATGGAGAAACTCAAGTACTTGAGCACCTTTTCCTATAATCCCCTTCAAATGTGCATATCACCGACAAGTAGTTCATTCACATCATCTCCTACTTTCACCATTGACGCATATCCTATTACAAATTACTCACCGAAGACCCCTCAGTCTAGTCATTAATGTAGAAACCTCATCCTGAGGTTTGGTTAAAACTCAAAGATGGATGGAGATCTTCTGTCCCAATTTCCTGTCATCTTCTTTATCTCCCACCAATCATAATTCATTAATATTCATGCTTATTTTCAACATTTGATTAGTGAGAGACATCGAGATATCATTTTTTGGGAGAACAGATTTCTATCCCTCAAAGATGTCTTTCATGATTTTACCACGTACTTCAAGACGACAGGTCATGATCTTCCCTTCGTTGGTAATACACTTTTAAAGCAAAACAAAAAAGTCTCCTCTTTTCTATTCTATGCTACATTCTAAATTAGTTCCATGATTCTTTTTTTTTTTTTTTGTGCTTTAGTTAGTTCCATGATTCTAAGGCTTACTTAGGTAGTTTTATAATTTTGTATTTCAATATGTTTTTATCTTATCTTAATTATCAATCATCATTATATATCTTTGGTGTAACTTCATTGCTTATATAGTTAACACCCTTCATCCTTACCCCTGCTGAGTTCAACTGGTCTTTAATCAAAATTGTCGTTCACCTTATTTTTAATATAAAAAAGTTAAATAAGATATCCACTACCCTGGCTGAACTAGGATCGGATTGTTCACACTTCACCAATGCTTTCCTAAGTCCCAACCCCCACTAGTAGTGAAGGATTAGGTTGAAGAAAAGTACTTTTTCGAGCCAATAGAGTTTGGTATTCGTGACTATTATTTAACAAAAAGATCAGATGTTTTAAATTTTGAAGGGATAAAGGGAACAGACATGATATTAAATTAAATAGATTTGTTAATGAATACTCACTCATTTTTTTGAAGTTGTACGTAAGCAAGTTATACCTTCAAGTGTATTTGACAAATTTTTAATTATAATTACTAACCTACTCCTTCTAAAAAAAAAATGAGTGGGTGTATGTTAGCAAATGCCTATGAATTTTTTAACGTGCACCCGTTCATTTTTTAGAAGGAGTACGTTAGCAAGTTATACTTTCGAATGTATTTGACAATTTTTTAGTTATAACTTACTAGCGTATACTTTCTAAAAAATGAATGAATATACGTTAGCAAATCCCTAAATTAAAATATATCAGTTCGTTAAACTATTGAAATTATTTTTGACGTGTACAAACTTTATCTTGCTTTCACCATAAAAAGGAAGACATTAATTAAGAAACAACATGAATTACCTTCGTTGAATTAGCCACTTCCAATTAAGAAAAACCTTCAAACCATATGATAAAGAATAAAAACGTAATTATAGAAGGCTGAGTTGTTTAATCACACTTCGGTAGAAAGGAATATCAATATATACAGGATTTGAGTTGGAACTTGTAAGAGTTTCTATATCAGCAAAGTAATAAGGTCGCCCATGAATAAATAATCAGTTAAGCTATTACATGTGGTAAGTAATGCTAAATATTAATATGCTTACATAAAAAAAATTAATATGTTTACATAAACAAGAAAAAAGTTGTTACTTGATTAGGTTTTTCTGTGTAGATTTTTAGAAGAAAAAAAAGTTTTTCGCAAATGAAATAATTCTGACAAGCTTAAAATTAATTTAAAAGTTAACATTTAATTAATCTACAAAAATATAATTTATCTATAGTGTATAAAAACTTCTTTCTTGCTATTTCTTTCTTTAACTGTATCTCACCAAAAAAATATAAAAATTTCTTTATGATAAAAAACAAATCGTTTTCTACCAAAAAAGACACATCGTTCGGATCTCGATCTGTGACTCTGAGGTAAACCAGCTTCTCTGATGTGCATCTTTGGCGGGAGAGATTATTTTATAGACTAAGTTTATATAGATATATATATATAATATAATATGAGTTTAATTGTTATATACTGTTAGTGTAAAGTTTTTTTACACTGACAACCAATCACAAATCATGGTGTGTGTGACTTTTAAGGTAGTTAGGATAAGAGTCCAACACTTTAGCTTATGTGACAATTTCTGATTGATTGTCTGTGTAAAAAATCTTTACATTGACAGTATATACCAATTAAATCCATATAATATAAAGATTAAAATATTCAAGAATTTAATTTTGGGTATGGAGATGTCCCTGGAATTAGGGGTAGCAAAACGAGTAAATTCGCCCCATTTAAGGTTGAAATGTTGAATGTTGGAAGTGGATTGAAAGTCATAATCTGTTCCATTTATTGGTGGGTTGGCCACCCAAAAATAAAAATAAAAAAATCAAACATTACTTGAATTATTAATCAATTTCTTTATATACTTATGTTTGGAGCTCCCATAGTTCATCCTAATAATAAAGGAAATTATTACCTTTTTTTCTTGGTCATAGATGAGGAAAACATGAGCAAGGCATGTATTTGGTCTAAAATCCATTTAGATGAGTTTGGTTAAATTAATTAATTAATTAATTAGGCGTTTATTCAATAAATAATTTTAAAATAAGTTTAAAAGAATTTCTTTTCTTAACCTTATCTGACAAGCTTATTAAAATAAGCTGAAAATAGTTTATAGGAAGATCATAAGTTATTTTCATAAATTTATTTTCATAATTTGTTCTCATAAGTCGAAATAAGCTTTCTATAAATTTTTCGGAACTTATGCCCCCTTTTCTTTGCTATTAAATCAGAATTAATATCCATTAATCAAAATATTAATTTTATGATATATTTGGCTAAACTAAGGTTTTGGTCCCTCTATGTGACACCGATTTTGACTTTAGTCCCTATATGTAAAAAATTTGAAAATGAGTCCCTGCATGTGTAAGTGTTTGCAAATTCGGTCCCTACATGTTCAAACGTTAGCAAATTTGTCCATGCCGTCAGCAAATTGGTCCTTATACGTGACATAAATTTTTGATTTGGCTCCTAAATTACCTGAAAAAACAATTTTTTTATGAACCATCGTAATTAGGGCATTTGGCTCCCCGTGACATCCCGGGATATCCCCACAAGTTTTGATCCTTTGAATCGGCTATGGGACTAATCCTCGCTCGGTTGTTTAGAGCAGAGAATTACCCCTTGTTTTCGTAATCTCTTAACTAAAGTGTCTGCCACCAGGATTCGAACTTGTGTTCTCCTCCTTACGAGGTCCAGATGTTTACTACTCGACCAACCCTTGGTTGGTAACCTAGAAAAAAAAAATTAAATCAACTAATAATAATTATTAAATATATATTATTTCTAATACAAGCATACATTTTTTTATTCCTTAACTAGTGTCCTATAGGAAGTGATTGTGATCAAAATTCTAGCAACATCAAGCATACGTTGATCCGCACAATATTCTATAAATGCATGAATATTTGGAAAAGAATATATCCTTTTGATATAGTTTAATACTTTTTTTTAATCTGGTATTGATTTCTTTTGTTAGAATTTCTTTCAATACCTTCAGTTATGAAAATAAATCAAGACGGTTAATATCAGAATACTTACCAAAACTTATAAACTTTTCAAGATTAATAATACAATATTTTTACAATTCATCCTCGTCCAAATTAAAGTTTAAATTTTTGGAATTCAAATAAAAAATCAAAAATGATTTTATATTATGAAAGTTATCCAAGTTGACTCTTAATAGAAGAACTAGATTGATATAATATATAAAAAATAATTAATACGAAAGGAATCTTTCGTCGGGTCCGAGTCCCTTGGCAGATGGTAGGGACGAAATTATTATCGATTACACATATAAAGATCAATTTAAGTTTTTTTCTTCAGGTTTTGGGACCAAATTAAAAATTTATATCACGTATAAGGATCAATATTTACTGACGGTAAGGAAAAATTTGCTAATGTTTACACACGTAGGATTCATTTCCAATTTTTTTTACGTATAGAGGCTAAAGTCAAAATCAATATCACATATAAGGACCATAACCTAAGTTTAACCTATATATATTTTTTGCGGTATATCTTTTTCTTAATTTTAATTTTTTTTTTTTTTTTTTTTTTTTTTAACTTCATATCATCACGTGTTATTTATATACCTTATTCACACTATCTTTCGTTATATAAATGATAGTGTATAAGCAGTAAACAGATATAGATAGATGTAGATTCTCAAATTAATACAGCATTGTTGGGAAATTATAAATTATTGCAGGAAATAGAATCATTACGTATTAGTTATTTCTCCCCCAAATTAATTAACATTCTATATATATATATATATATATATATATATATATATATATATATATATATATATATATATATAGAAATATTTATACTCTTCACTTTTATTAACGGAAGAAGAAAAACAAGACTTTTATTGTACTTAAAAAAAATTGAATTTTGGTGAAATTTCTTATGGGAGGGACACTATCAGTAACTTGAATAAAAATTAGCATCACACCTAAAAACTATTTGAAAAAAAACGCATGAAAAAGGTGAAGTCTACGGTGGACCACCTCCACGGGTGCATCACGAAAATGACCTGCTACAACAAGTAAATTCGGTGCCTTTTTAATAAATTTAACTTCTTGGTGGCAAAAATTATAAAACCTGAAATTGCTTAAATGCCCAAATTGTTTCTTTTGTAGGCCTTAATGTCTTCGTTCGTAAAGGAAACAGGTGGCAACACAGCTAGTTCGTAAAGGAAGCACCATCTTGCAATGCCCATCGACGGCAGACATCTTGCAATTATCTTGTCGTAGCTGCATCCTTCCGTGTATGTACACATTCCCCATTTTTTCGCTTCTTCACGTTTACTTTGCCCACTATTAGTGATTTTTATAAACCAGTTAGGTCATAGATTAGCATTCGTTCCATTATACCTTTGTTAACAAATAGCGTTTGAATGTAACTAATTTTGTCCAATTGGTATGAGATATCTTTCTATTGTGTGTTTGGGCAACTTATTAGAATCATTTTGTTTGTGGTAATTATAGATTCAATCCCGATTTGCCAGGGAGAACTAAATCCAGCTCATCAGTGTCGGTGAAAAGTTGTAGTTGATCATGGAACTAAATACAAATTTGCCAAATGAACCCAGCTAGTTGAAGGAATCAGTTGATTCGATGAAGGTAAAGTATAGACCGCAGCATATATACTATTACATTATGACCTTGACGTTTCCTACCATCTACTTTGCATTTTTTTGGTTCTCTCCCTTTTCGATGAAGTTGATTTCCATCTTTCAATCTGGTAACATGGTTCTTTGTGTGTTCTTCTGTAAGTTAATTGTGTTAGTGCTTAATTGTGTTCTTTTGTGCCCTTTTCAAAAAAAAAAAAAAAGTGTTTGCGCTTGATTTTTATTCTAAAATTCTTACTGAAACTTTCAAAACTCAGCCCCAAATAAAATGGCATTATCTATATAGTCTCTCGAGAATCAATGGCATTATCTAAAGACGTATTTTTTCTTTCCAACATTGCAGGTTGGAGGTAGCCGGTCTTTTATTATTTTGCCTATTCTCATTATTTTTAGTATATCTTTGAAATATGAAACACGAAATGTTCTGTGAGACATGTTTATCTTCCTATAGGAAGAATGTAACACATCCATTGGTTTTTATTCAGAATTAGGGCTTAATAGTTGATCCTGAGAATTTGGGAAGTTATTTTTTGATTAGTTTTAAGATATATACTCCCTCCAGACCTATATATAAGCAAAAAAAAAACTAACTTCACACGTATTAAGAAAGTTAGTTATATTAGTTTAATTGTCTTGATTTGTGTAAAAGATAAGTTATAGTTACTAAACTACCCTTTCTTGGGAGTGTATAATGTTCTTGGAAGTTGTGTCTTGTGAGTGTATAATGCTCTTGGAAAAATAAAATAAAAAAAATTAACCAAAAGGTATTTTTGAAACACTGGCATTAAATAGAGTTGATTTACTTGACTTTTGCTTATATTTGAGTCCAAAAAATTTATTCACCTTTTTGCTTATATATAGGTCCAGAGGGATTACATACACACACATTGATAATATTGTCTTTGTTGTCAGATAATCAATCATGCTGAAAGTTTTAGCAACATTGTCATGTTATGTTGCTTTAAAATATATTTTTTTCCTGGAGATTTGGTTTGTAGTTTTCAAAGTAGTTTTTGAAATTCATTTTATTGTTTTTTGGGGTTAAGACCTGAGAATAAATAGCACATGCATTGAGTATATTAAGACCATTAGATTCTTGACTGATATGTTTTTATCTATTAATAGAGAGTCCATTCCTCCATCCTTAAGGTTGTATCTTGTGGCACCTTGTGAGCAGTCAAATATTTCATCAACATTTTCAAAGTTTAATGGAATCTCATCCACAATGAGGTCTTCACAGAGATTTCCACCATTAATTCCTAGATCCTTTAAATTAGGACATCCCTGCAGGTAATAACTAATAAGTAAAAGAAAAGTTAAAAAAAAAATTTGGATCAACTTTGGATAAGAAGGACAACAGAGAACAATCAATGGTGCATTGAAAGTCCTACTCTGGATATTCCGCTAGGTTCTTCCAAACTTCGACGGTGGAACCAACCATTGAAAGTCACCGGAAACTTCGACAATGGCACCAACCATTGAAAGTCCTTTCATATTCTGCCAACCCGATTCCAAACTCCAGCTTCGTTTGTCCTGTCCTCCACCACCGACTCGGCTTTGTATGTTCTGTCCTCCACCAACGCCTAGCTTCGTTCTGTCCAGAAAGATCGGCAGTGCAACATCTCTCATCTGGGCAATGTTCTTCCCCGGCACATATTGCAAAACGAAGATTACATCGACTTCACATACACGGTCTTCGATTGGGTGAAACCATGCCAGAAGTTCGAAGGCCACGTTTCAAATCAAACCTACAAATAGAGGGTAGAGGGTTCAGGGACAAAAGGACCAAAGTGAAATTCACACAAAGGGTTGAGGGACAAAAGGATCAAAGTGAAATTTACAAAGGTTAATAACATGAATTCAAAGGACTAATTTACACATTTATAATTTACCTGTAATATCATATAACTATAATCAATCTGAACCGTTCGAATTTTAAAACATTAAATCTAACAATATAAAATATATTACTTCATGTGGACCAGACGCAGCCCATAAAAAAATAGTTGACACGCAAAGATTATAATAATCCTTGGCCAATGTGTTACATGCACCACAATGCAAACAACTTTTAATTGATGGTATATGTGATCAAATCATTGAATTTAACTTCTAGAATTTGGTTCTTCTAAAAAGAGTAAATAATTTTTTACTTTTTCACTTTAAAGCTTCACTCACTTTAGAGGAGTCAAATCTTAACTTTTGTTTTTTATCAAATAAAAGTTGATCCAATGAGGTGACGATAATTCCACTAAATATATACTGGCAAAAAAAGTTCATTAATAAATCTATAAAATTATATATATTTTATATACTAAAGAGATCAACCAATCAAAAGGTGAAAGGCCACGCAATCATGGTCACGAGAAGGATCCTTGAATAATGTTGATTCTCCACTAAGCTATACATGATTGTACACAACATTAACCCATATATTTTTAAAGTTAATCAACATTAAAGAAATTCTTAATCAGCATCGATTTTGCCATTAATTAATTAATTAATTAATATAAATTAATGTTTCACCAATCCTTGCGCATCGAGATCCTAATTTGAGATTTTCTAACATATTCGGTTCTTCAAATTTAATGGCCCGGATCACCTTGAAGCCTATATAAATGGAGGTTTCTCGTGTCATGGATTGCAACCGTTCTATCTTCCTGATATACAATACTAGCATAGTTAGGGAATATATAGGGTATCCGATTCCAACCCAAGTTGGAGTTCCCTTTGCTCCAAGTCTAAAAGGAGATGATGGTAAACCTCTGCTGCTAGTTCATGGATACCTATGGCTTCGTAACTACATGTTTTCGAAGGTCAAGGGTTTGCATGAACTGGGAGATGAGATTACCTTGATCTTTTGGTATTGGAGTGAAGGGAGCTCCACATAGGGTCTTCAAATTTTGACTGTTTCAGTTTATATACTTTGTCTTTTTATATGTGTATTATTTATATATTTATATATAACCGATATTTTGTTCTGACATTGGTGTCATGAAAAGTCCTTGTTGCCACTGTTGGCTGTTGATTTTTCTTTTGGGTCAATTGGAAAACTGGAGGAATAACCCATCCCCTGTTTATGCAAATCCCTGTAGAATAAAGTGCGTCAACCACGTTACCGCACTTTTACGTGAGGTGTTATGATTGTGCGTAGAAACTATAAGTATATAAAAAACTAATTAAAGTTAGATTTTTTTTACGGGGAAATTAAAGTAAGGTAAATTGTAATTAAACAATAAACATTATGTAAATATAAAGTGATAAAGGTATCGATCTGTAGCTAGTATTGTTCATTTCTATATAACCCAGAGAAGCACTTTTTTCCTACTCTTTTTGTTTTTTCTTCGTGAACTCTTTCTCTTTGTTTTCGTTGAGAGAAATTATCTGGGCACTTCTCTGAAATTTGTTTATTACAAATTAATTAATTCCCTTGTATAGGGGTATATATAACTAAAAAATTCAATAATATTTGGTGACAGTACCCTTCTTTTTAGGAGAATACTAATCAATATTTTTAGGACATTGATTAAGGACAATAATCTTAACCCACTTTATCAAATCAAGGATGAAAACATCCTTACTTGTTCACTTTAAAGACATTCTCACTTTAAAGGAGATTTTTCCTATTTTTAAAGTTAATCAACATTAAAGAAATTCTTAATCAGCATCGATTTTGCAATTAATTAATTAATTAATTAATTAATTAGTACAGTATAAAATATAAATTAATGTTTCACCAATCCTTGCGCATCGAGATCCTAATTTGAGATTTTCTAACATATTCGGTTCTTCAAATTTAATGGCCCGGATCACCTTGAAGCCTATATAAATGGAGGTTTCTCGTGCCATGGATTGCAACCGTTCTATCTTCCTGATATACAATACTAGCATAGTTAGGGAATATATAGGGTATCCGATTCCAACCCAAGTTGGAGTTCCCTTTGCTCCAAGTCTAAAAGGAGATGATGGTAAACCTCTGCTGCTAGTTCATGGATACCTATGGGCTATGGCTTCGTAACTACATGTTTCAAAGGTCAAGGGTTTGCATGAACTGGGAGATGAGATTACCTTGATCTTTTGGTATTGGAGTGAAGGGAGCTCCACATAGGGTCTTCAAATCTTGACTGTTTCTGTTTACATACTTTGTCTTTTTATATGTGTATTATTTATATATAACCATCCCCTGTGCAAATCCCTGTAGAATTAAGTGCATCAACCACCTTACCGCACTTTTACGTGAGGTGTTAGGATTGTGTGTAGAAAATATAACAAAATAAAGTTAGATTTTTGGCAAAATAGTGCTTTGGGCTCTTAAATTAATTTAATTTTTCAAATAGGTTTTTTAATTTTTTTTTTGATGATAAATAGGTCCCTTAAGTTGTTATGACAGTATATGATCTTTCCATTAAATCAATAAATTATGATGTCACAAAAAAACTTAAGGGACCTGTTTGATACAAAAAAAATTTAAGTAATTAATTTAAAAAATTAAATTAAATTAAGGGACCAAAACACTGATTTTACCTAAATTTTTCGTTGACGGGGAAATTAATGTAAGATAAATTGTAATTAGACAATAAACATTATGTAAATATAAAGTGATATAGGTATCGATCTGTAGCTAGTATTCTTCATTTCTATATAACCCAGGGAAGCACTTTTTTCCTTCTCTTTTTGTTTTTACTTCGTGAACACTTTCTCTTTGTTTTATTTGGAGAAATTATCTGGGCACTTCTCTGAATTTTTTTTATTACAAATTAATTAATTCCCTTGTATAGGGGTATATATAACTAAAAAATTCAATAATATTTGGTGACAGTACCCTTCTTTTTAGGAGAATTCTAACCAATATTGATAGAGCATTGATTAAGGAGTTTAAAGAGGTAAGCTTTTAGTGAAAATTTGTGTATTTAATATCTAAAAAATGATATATTTAAATTCTTAATGAAAACTTTCTATTTCTTGATTTCTTAATCAATATCATTACGTTACTGATTAGCAAGATACTTCTGTTTTAAGCCGTTGTCTGATTTTATTTTTTTATTTTTTATGGGTTTGTTGTCAGATTTTGCAGTTACACTTAAATCACGGTTAAATGCTTAATTATTTTTTTGTTACTGTAGTTAGGTTATTCTCAGCCTCTATTCTCCAACTGGTCAAGTTTTGGTTCTGCTTACTGTTTCCAGCGAGAAAAAGCATACTCAGGTGCTTTTCCTATCCGTGAATCAACGACAGGATGAACTTCACAACTCCAGTGAGTACTGAAGCTGCTGCCGAAGTTGAAGTTTTGACGAAATTAAACAATGCTATTTGAATATTATTCATCTAGATTTGAAAGACTAATTGATCTGAAGTTCTGCATGCTCTACGTTTTCCTTGCAAATTAGAGGTAGTCTGATTAGTCTTAGATAATAATAATAATAATAGATTTACTAAAGTTGTACGACGATCCTAAGACCAGTGGGTTTCTTACAAATATAAATAAGTAAATATTCAATTTGATCCTTAAAATTATAGGATTGTATCAATTAATTTCTTATATTATTAATATTTCAAAATGATTTTTGGAATTGCAAAATATAATTCAATCTTGTCTCTCCATTTGGATCAGTTAGCAAATGCATCCCTGATATTATTCACTTAGTTTTAAATGCATCCCTGCACTACAAGAAAACCCGATAATACCGACAGCTTGTTACCGACGGCCGTCACGACGATGGTAATTCATGAAGTTCCAACGGCTTAGGCCGTCGGAAAAAGCTAAATTTGTTTAGGGACGGCTATAGCCGTCGGTAACTTTACCGAAAACGAGGCCGTCAGTAAATCCGTCGGTATTTTTTGGCGCAAATATTCCCGCTCAGTTACCAACGGCTTACCGACGGATTAAACTGTCGGTACATTGAAATGTGACCGTTAGTTTACCGACGGTCTACGCCGTCGGTAAGGTCATTTTGAAGTTACCGACGGCTAACCTTACCGATAGCCTAAGCCGTCGATAAATTGAAATGTGGCTGTTAGGTTATCGACGGCCTAAGGTTATTTTTACCTCCTTCTTGGTAAGGGTAACCGTCCACTTACACCAGGCCCGCGCCTTCTCCCTCTCATTTCTCTCCTTCTCCCGCGACACCCTCCCCCTCCCCCTCCCATTCTGCGTCTGCTCTCCTCCGCCATCACAGCCACCAGCCACTGTCACCATCTCTTCTCCTCTCCTCTCCTCTGTATTTTCTCTCCTCGCCGCACCACCACCTCTTCGCGGCCCACCACCACCAACCCCCAGTACCACGCCGCCAGCACCAGCTCGCCGGACCACCTCTTCACCAGCACCACCTCGCCACTGTTTGCTACCTCCCTGTTAGACTTCTCCCCTCCACGTCTGATTAGTCATTTCAAAATCCCTCATTGGATTGTATTGTTTTTCTTTGCATTACTGTATTATTGTTAAACATGTATTATTTTGCTGAAATTGTAGTTGCTGAACATGTATTATGTTGTTGAAATTGTAGTGTCAAACTATGTATTGCTCGTGAAATTATATGTTTTGCTGTGTAGGACTTAGGTTGAATTGGGGTTTAGGTTGTTTTTTTATTTGTTCTAATTCCCTAATTTTATTTCAAATTATATTCATGATGTTTTAATTTGCATGTTTGTAGTGATAGTGTAGGGCTTAATTTCACTCGTGAATTTTTTAGGATAAATTACATGTTTAATTACATAAGATTTAAAAAATAAAAGTTGTCACCGTATAAATAAATATAATAAATAATACAATAATATAAATAAAATTAATTAAGATAAATTGATTGTTCTTAATTATGAATGGAACTTAGATAATTATTGTTCTATCTTAGATGATTATTTGTAATTATTTTATTATGTTATTATTTTACTATTTCATCTTTACATTAAATTGCTTTATAGACACATGGCATCTGGAGGACGTAATCCCCCGCCTACCACCCACAGGTGGTAAGGGTAAGGGTGTCGACACTGCTTCTGGCTCGACTCGTTGTCGGACCAAGGCACTTCGCATTGTTACTCGTGATGTTGCAAACGGTTTCGTGTCTATCCCTTCGACATCTGTCCCTGCTGTGTCTGCACTCCCATCACGCCCACTTGCACCTACACAACGACCACATACACCGCGGGCAGCACCGCCTCCATCGGATGCACCTACTCCATCGGTTTTACCTACCCGATTCATAGCATCCAGGATCGATATGATTCCCACCCTGGGGTTTGCGACATACACACATCGGGGCGCTTCTAGTTCTGCTGGTGTGGGTGCATCGTCACCTGGTCATCAGGCTATAGAGCAGGAGCAGGAGCAGGAGTATAGTCCAGGGTATACACCTTCACCTTCAGAGGCGGATGTTGAGGAGGAGGAGGAGGTTGAGGTCATGACCGATGGTCGACCTATCATCAGGCCATCTGGTAAAGGGTAAGAATTAATAAAATAAATTTATTCAATTTTAATTATATGTTTTTACTTGATATTGATTCACATGCTTTTATTGTTAAGGTTACTTCCTTCGAAGGTAGCTTCGAAGAACATCACAGCTGTTATTGAGTCGATGTTCCATTATCCTTGATTCACCTGGGGACAGCTCGATGACAATGAGAGGTGGAGTTTCTTTGACGCTTATAGAGTAAGTTGTAATTTTCAATTTACTTAATATGTTTTGACTTATTATTTCATATAAATTATTAATTATTAATATAATAAATTACTATTTATGTATTTCTCATGCAGACAAAAGTTACTTGGAGAGCCGAGCATGAAGCATTGGTCGAGAGGAACTTTCATATGAAGGCCTCTCATCCTCTATCCGATATGCTCAGGGAAGCTCACTTGAGGGACGAGCGACCCTCATGGATGAGAGATGCAGTCTGGGATGTCCTATGCCGCCACTGGGTTACTGCTGATTTCTAGAAAAAATCAGCCCAAGCAAACAAAAATAGAGCATCAGAGAAGGGTTGGAGCCTGCACACAGGAGGTTCTGTTAGCCAGGCGGAATACTTTGAGCGTCTGATACATTTATTCATATTTAATACATATATTATTCATATTGTTTTTTAATTATTTTTTACTTATAATTTATGTTTGTGTACGTACAGATTAGGGACAAAAGGGGACCAATGCCGATTAACAAGCTCCACCGCCACACCCATACTAGGAAGGGTATTGACGAGTATGTAGATGAGCGCTCTAAGGGCACTCAGGTAATGCCTCATTTATTAATAGTTTTGAAATGTATGATTTTATTATATATAGTCTTCATTAATTTATTTGATTATACATAACAGGAGGAGTTCGAGGAGAGGATGTCTCAGGCAACAGCATCCTCCTCCACCCCACTTGAGCCCGAGGAGCGGCGGCGGCTTGCACTGCGTGTTTGGGCTGAGGTTGTTGGCGGCAAGAAGAAAGGTCGTCTTTACGATGCAGGAGACCTTTCAGGTTACTATCGGAAAGGATCTTCGAGCTTGGATAGCACCACAGCATCCACCGGAGCCATTCGCCACGCTGATCGGGAGATTGCTGAGATGAGGCGAAGACTGGCTGAGTCCGAGCCTCGTACCGAGGAGCGTGATCGGCGTGCCAAGGAGCGTGAGCGGCTTGCCGAGGAACGTGGGCGTCGGATGGAGCAGATGCTACTGAGCATACAACAAATGCACCAACAGCCCCCTTGGCAACAGCCCCCCATCCAGATCAGCCGACCAGTCGCACCAGGGTCGACGATGATGAAGACTCTTTCGATGATCTTATCTGGTTTCCTCGCCATCATTATGATAGGGATTATTAGATTTTCATATTAGTTTTTTTATTTATATTTCTATGTATTGTAAAAACATTTATTATTTGGATATTGTCGCAACCGGCGTGACGGGAAGGAGGTTTTGCCTCATATTTTTGTCGTCTTGCCTTTAGGAGTCGCCACCAAAATTTTTATTTTAGGGAAAACGTTGGAAAACCCTTTTTATATTGAAAGGCAAATGGTCTCATTTTGAAATAGAGGGTTTAGGGTTCGGGAGTCGATTATGTCTTGGGAAGGCATGAGGGTTTACCCCACGGCACCCTAGAACATCCATTGTTAATAATGGTTACCCTTTTGATTGTACAAATTATTATTTTAACCCTTTTTCGTTAAAAAAAAGGTTCTTTTGAAATATTTTTATTGAAAATGAGTCATTGAACTGTTTCGGTTAAAATGATTCAAGCCGTAAAATCAACAAGCTGTTGCAACTAAATTGATTGTCACCACTATTTTTTTTAAAAAAAAGATTTTTTTACAGTTTTATATTTTTTGTAAAGAGCAAATTTTTATCCTTAAAATAAATTTTGAGAAATCAAGCTGTAGAAACTTAAATTCCTCTTGAATGATTAGGAAATCAATAAGTCGTATAACTAAATTGATTTCCGTTTGTTAAGTATTATTTTAGGAAGTAAAGTATTTTAAAAAAAAGAAGTTTTAATAATTTGTATTTTAATGTAATATATATATATATATATATATATATATATATATATATATATATATATATATATATATGAAAAGGAATTTTTGAGAGACAAAGTTGCAAAAAAAAAAAAAAAACTTAGACTTTTCTCAAACGGTTGAGGAATCAACAAGTTGTACAACAGAATTGATCCCTTTTATTTAAAGATTTTATTTACTTATTGAAGAGTAATATCACAAATAAAGATTATAACTTTTTGAATTCTATTATAAAAAGAAATTGATTGTTTACATAAGAAAAGAACCATCAAATTATTAGGATCAAATTAGTCATTTTTACTACACGAGTGAAGCTTAACGCATAGCCAAAGACATCACCAAAAAGAAGAACTTCATAACAGGCATATGAAAAAGGGGCGTGAAGCAATATTTATAAAAGGACCATTTTTTACTAACTAAAAAAAACAATTCAAACAAGACAAAACATGATTAACCTTTCAACTCATTTTTACCGTCAAAGATTTCATTCAACTTGGGTATTAAATTAAATGTGCCCAGCTTCGCAAAAGGATTTAGATTTATCACAATAAAATCAATACACTAGACCATAAAACACAAGCAAATTTCTATCCAGTTTTACATCACCCATTAAACTTGCCAAGAGTAAATTTTCATGGCTTGATTGTTGCCATAACCGTGCAGCCCAGGGAACAACAAACAACTTTCGCAAATTAATATAAGTTCACAATAAACATGAGCCCTGTTAAAAGATTTGTCAACCTACCCTTTTGCTACCAAAATTAATATGATGAGTGAAAATATGGTGCCAAGTATGAACATAGCATTGAAGTGTGTGAGAGGAAAGAAAAATGAATGGACCTCTAGCTTCATACGTATTCATCTTATTTCACACAACATCATCATATTTTTTTTTGATCAATTCAAAGGAAATGCTTCAAATCATTCTCACATCTAAGCTTATTCCAGAATTAAATTAGCTATTCAACTCTAAACAAGATGTACATATAAACTATTAAAATTCAACAACAGAAAAACTGTCATAATTCTCACAATATCAAAACAAATGCCTGCAACCTAGTAACAAAAATTACCGAACAAAGACAAGTACCTACGTGTTTCAGAGTTCTATAATCAAGATAAATTTACTTCTAAAAAATGAATAAGCTTTGAGCTTTGATATTTGAGCAAACCAAACTGAGGCAATCAAATGGCTTCAATAAAGACATACAACCCAGTTTTATTTGATTAAAATACACAGCATGTGAACATAAAATTTATTACATACATTTCATCAACCAGATTCAAAGCATGATAGAATTAATTTTAGATCATCAGGCTCATCACAGTGAACTTCCAGAACAATAAAATCAGTACAACAACCCAAGCACAAACAAGATAATCAAATTTTCTATCAAGTAGATTAAATGCAGCAGGCACTGCAATACTAAAAATTTAACATTTGATTCGAAATAAAAAAAAAAAAATTTGCCTCCCAATCAGGATAGCCAGGAGATGAACATCAAACAAGGACTTTACCTATTGGCTGTGAACAACAACAGTGTTCTTCACGGTTCCTCCCTATGCTTACTGATCAAATGCTATCAGAAATTACAAAAGCAAATTCCCAGGTCACAAAATGCCACAGCAGGATACCCAGAAATAATTTAAACCCTCTCTAAAATTTTTCCCAAATCTCAGACATCAGAGAACTAAAGTTTAGAGAAAAAAAAACAAAGTTACAGAGCACAGAGATGAGAAAAAAATGAGATTCGGCCGACCCTTTCCATCCAAATTTTTTCGGACCTCCTTCTGATCTTCATCCTTATGCCTTTTATACATAAATTTCACAGCTCTCCCTCATCCAATTGCCTTCTTCAAGATGGCAAATTTAATGCCATTAAATATTCTTGACATCTCTGAACAGGGATTGAAAGACTCCCAAATGATTTTCGGCCAAATCAGGAAAGCTTTTCTGACACCTTCTTCGATTTTGTTCAGAGAAGAAGGATGTTCTTCGTCTTCTACGGTTGACACGTGTCTCAAGCCGCAATCTTGGACCTCTTCTTCAAGCTGCTATCAGAACTGAGATGATGAAGCCACATGCAAAAGGGTTTCGCGGGTTGAGATGTTGGATGGGTTCAGCCTGGGTTGGAGACAAAATCTGAGGTGATGGGATGGCTATGGTGGGCAAGGTAGGCGCGCAGAGTTGTGGTGAGGCGGTGGGTGGATGAGGATAAGGCAGAAAAGCAATGATGAAAAGCAATGATGAAGATGAAGGAGGGGCTTGGTTCGATCATGGAGGACGAGAGATAAGGGTGAAGAGGCGGTGAGATAGGGAAGAAAAGAGTGGGGCGGCTAGGGTTGGGATAAAGGAGAGGAAGAGGAGAAAAAAAATGTGGGCTGGGTCGGTGAACCGGGTCGCGCGCGACCCGGTTTCTGGTGGGTAAGGCGTGGGTCGGGATTTTTACCAAAGCAGCGTAATTTGGTTGGAGAAATACGAAAGTAGTGTAAATTTTATAAAAATAACGTGATTGGGGTAAGTCGTGATGGAGATGCACGACTTACACACCAAAGTCGTACATCTAACACACGACTTTATTTTATATTGTTTAAATTAAAAAAAAAAATCTTAATTACACTGAAGTCGTAGAGGTAGAATACGACTTTTGTTTTTCCAAATTTTTTTTTGAGGAAGTCGTATATGGGGAGTACGACTTCCATGAAATTAAAAATGTTGGAGTCGTAGGTCTCACCTACAACTTGTGCAACTTTTGCAAAAAAAAGTGAATTAGTCGTGGGTTGTATCCACGACTTTAGTGCAATTAGGATTTTTTTTTAATTTAAACAATATAAAGCAAAGTCGTGTGTTAGATGTACGAATTTGATGTGTAAGTCATACTTCTCCATAACGACTTACCCCAATCATGTTATTTTTATAAAATTTATACTACTTCCGTATTTTTCCAATCAAAATACACTAAGTTGGTAAAAAAGCCGGCGCCGGTCTGGTTAGTGGAGAGGGAAATGGGTGCGGGTCGTGAACCGGGTCAAGCGCGACCCGGTTCAGGAGGTGTGGGTTTGGGCTATTATTTTTGTTAGGGAGCCCTTTTTCTTTTTTCTTGGTGGGAATTGGGCTGAAACCCAATCTTTTCTTCCTTTTATCTCTTTTCTTCATTTCTTCTTCTTTTCTTTCTTTTCTTTTCTTCTTTTTTTTTTTTCATTTCTTCATTTATTTTATTCCTGAAAGATAAAAAATTAAATTAAAATAAAATAAAATAAATTAAGAAAAAGGGAGAACAAAATTTGGTGTTCACAGATATAATTTTAAATGTTTTAATGTTATTTTTAATTTTATTTTGCACTATTTATTTAATTAATATTTATTAAATAATTAATAACAAATAAAAATATTTAATGAATATAAAATATAATTAAATAATAATTATTAATCAATTAAAATTTAAATTAAAAAAGAATTATATATACCGACGGTCAGGCCGTCGGTAATGACCATAAACACTTTACCGACGGTGTAGATGGCTAGACCGTCGGTAACAATTACCGACAAGCCTCTTTCTGATGGATAATAGGCAGTCGAAAATCCGTCGCAAATGTGCTGGTACCGGCGGTTTTTGGTGATTACGAACGGCTTTAGGTCGTTGGTAGTTAGCTGTTTTCTTGTAGTGCTGATATTACCAACTTAATGTCATTATAGTCCATGCAAATAACAACGGAGGGGCAAATCTGATTAGTTTTCTGCAATTTCAGGGATCATTTTGGAATATTGATAATGTAAGAGACTAAGTTGATACGACTCTACAATTTTAGAGATCAGATTAGGCATTTACTCAAACACAAATATAGTTCTATCTCTTATTCATTCGTAATAATATTCGTTATAGCCTCCTATTTTTTAAGCATGGTCAAACGGATCGAGGTAGTGTTAAAGTAGATCCCTATCATATAAAGTTAACAGAATAAAAAAAATTATACTCTCTCATTCAATCTCTATTTATTTATGAAATTCACCAGTTGTTTAATGTTTACTATTGAATCACTAAACTGACCTAGAGTCCTAGAGACCCAAAAGATGAACATGTGCCAAGCTCAGGCCTAGGCCTGAAAGTTAATTGTGAATTAAACCTAAACAAATATCGGACAAAACAAGCAAATTCAACACTTTTTACGAACATAAACCCCAATGCCCAAGAGAAGAGCAGAACGTTTTTCCCGGCCCACTTGAAAGTCCAACAACATTTTTATAACATCGTCAAACTCCAAAAGTAATACTTAGGATCTGTTTAGCTTGTTTATAATTTTCTGTTTTCATTTCTTATTTTTATTAATAATTACAAAATTGTCAGAATAAAAAAAATTATACTCTCTCATTCAATCTCTATTTATTTATGAAATTCACCGGTTGTTTAATGTTTACTATCGAATCACTAAAGAGACCTAGAGTCCTAGAGACCCAAAAGATGAACATGTGCCAGGCCCAAGCCTGAAAGTTAATTGTGAATTAAACCTAAACAAATATCCGACAAATCGAGCAAATTCAAGACTTTTTACGAACATAAACCCCAATGCTCAACAGAAGAGCAGGGCGTTTTTCCCTGCCCACTTGAAAGTCCAACAACATTTTTATAACATCGTCGAACTCCAAAAGTAATACTTAAGGTCTGTTTAGTTTATTTCTAATTTTGTGTTTTCATTTCTTATTTTTATTAATAATTATAAAATTGTCACATTATTTTCATTTTGTTTCTTTTTTTTAAAAGTTTGCACACGAAACACTGAAAACAACTTTTTGTTTGTTTTCACAGTTTCATATATAAATCTTTGGAAACAAGAAACAAAATGAAAACAATGTGACAGTTTTATAATTATTTGTGTTGTAATTATGTTTGGAATCGGGAAATGAAAACAAGAAACTAGAAACAAACCAAAGAGATCCTTATATTTTCTGTTGAATTTAATTATTGTATACTGTCAGTGTAAAACAACTTTACACATACGTCCACTTATATCTTGCCACATCATATATCAACTAAATTAATTTAATTAAATTAAATCTAAAAAATGTAATTCGGTTCTCTCCTTCCTCTCACTCCCACTTTCCACATTCTTCAACAAACCCACACGCATAATCAGAGCTGCCACTGTCACAAAAATGTCGGGCTTTCTGATAATTCCCTCGTATCCATTCCATCTCCAAATCCTTCAGTTTCATCTATTCCCATCTCAACTCCTCCGTCCACTCAAAGTGTTGCCGCTTTGATTCGGCCCTTGCCGTTGAGATATTCTCTTTGTGCAAGTTCTTCTTGAAAAACCACAATCGCCACACTTATTCCTCTCTAGAGAAACGCAACGCACACGTTCTTTCTCTCTGCCTCTCTGCAGAAATGCAGTGTTGTCATCAACGGGAGCGTCTGCCGTCACGGGAACACCCGCCGATGAGTTCCCCCTTCTTATGGTTTCCAGAATACATGAAGTTTGTTGGTGTGCATTTGAACTTCGAATCAATTCGTTGCAGTTTGAGTTGCTATAGGATGCAAGGTCACATGTGAAGAACATTTCTCTTACACGCAATCTCTGTCAAAAAGTAAGTATAAGATAATTTACCGATTATTCATGGTTTGGATTTTATGTCCTTTCAATACTTCTGATAGCATGAATTAGCTTTAAAAAAAACTTCTTTTTTCTAATCTTTGCTCTTAATTTATGCTTACATGGTGTTCTTTGTAAATGTAAAATATTTCTCAAGCAGGGAAAAAGAATTTAAAAACAAAATGTTGGGAATCAAACTTTCTATCCTCAATCGAACAACCAATTATAAGGAATGATTTCTCATCCAAATTAATTGATTATTTCTCAAGCTCTAGAATCAATTAATGTCAAATTGATATACTAAATTGGTAAACAACAGTCTCAGAGGTACACATTTGTAGACCATGTGTGCTGAATTACATACATTTATATACATTTGTCATTTTATAAAAAAAGGTGGATGCAGTACATTTAGTTCCTTGGCTTGGATACTTGTTACATAAACAACATAGTATAATTAACATGTTCACAAAAGTATATAAAAAAGGCCAAGGAAACACAATATTTGTGAAAGTTCACCATCACCCTATGTTCTACACTCTTGTAAATTGTATTGCTCAGCACTTAAAAAATAAAACATGACATTTAACATTGTTTAATCGGTAACAACCAGTCAACCAGTCATTTCTTGTAAACATACTTTTTCATGAAATTTAGATATTAAATTATTAATGGATAGAATCATTAAGAAAATATAACAATAACTTACAAAATTGGGAATAAATAATATTGTTAATAAATTTATTATAAAGTGACATCAAAAACTCAATAAAAATTATCAAATAAAACTTATCACATCATAACATAAATTAACGAATTGTGTTATTTGAACATCAAAATTTGAACATCATATGTGACACTGTATGTGTTTATCTCTATATCTCACTTACTTTTTATCTTTTTAGGTATACACGCATATAAAAAATACACCCAAAAACAAAAGAGACATCATATGATGTCCCCTTTATGATGTTAAAAAATATATACTCTAAATTAATAATAAAAACCGCCTTATTGTCTAAGGGTATGTTTGGATAGAGGGTTTTGGAGAAAAAAGAAGGAAAATTACCTATTTTTTTCTGCTCAATATTTTGATGTATATTTAAAATTTTTCATAAAATGAGAGATTATCCATATCCTTTCGATCATCCTTGGTTCATTTTTGTAAAACATTTTATACTTTTCTTTTTTTCAAAATGAAAAATAAATTTTTCCTTTCCTTTCCCCCCATGGTTAAAAGAGTGAGATCCCATCACATATAATGTTGGGATTATCTCATCTGTTCAACTTTTTGTTTATAGCGGTAAGATGACTTGAGTTTGAATCTTATAATTTTTCATTGAATAGTACGAATTGATGCTCGTATGAATAGCTATGAATGTATGTTAAAAGAGAAAGTGACAAAAACACTCTCCTAGTTTTACGGTGATACTGATTTTTCAACCAATCATAACAAAGCATCTCTCTTTCGTAAGTTGTTCGTTTCGTAACAACAAGCATTTCTGTTTTGAAAGATTATATGGTATCCCTTAAATATCATATTCTTGCTTATGTGATCCAATTAGATGGTGAGAATTTAGTTTCATTATGATATTCATATGACTCAATTAATTCAGGTGGCACATTCTGATTAGATATAGAATACCCAAACCCTTTAATTTTCAAGGATACTATAGCAACGCCCTTCTGTGTTTCATTATTAGGTAATTTATAACTATACTATAAATCCTCACTGAAGCTTATGATTTCTCCTAACATTGAAATAAGGACCATTGCTTAAATGACAGGAGAAATGGTTTTACAGAGAAACTTAAGTGAGCCAAATATAACTTCGATTACCACATGAAATCAGGTGTGTCTAATGAAATAAAAATCTATTATCCCAAAAAATGATGTTTCAATGTTCCCACCAATCAAATGTTGAGAACAAACATAAATATAAATGAGTTGTGATTTTATTTTTTTAAGTATCAAATTATTATTGATAGGGAACAAAGAATATGACAGAAAATTGGGATATAAAATCTTCATCCCATATAATGAATGTTCAAAATGGAGTTCCCTAGTTGTGACTTGTGAAGTCAGGTCCATGTTAATGCATATCAACACCTTTCTAATAGCATCAAGCACACTTAGGTCACTTTCGTCTTATTCATTGATCATTGATCTCTGACATCTCAATTTTATATGTCGTCATGAAACAATAAACTGGTGGCATGTTTTTTTTTTTTTTTTTTTTTACTGGAACTGGTGGTATGTTTGTTGCTTGAATGACATGAAAAATGCATTGTAGTGAAATTAATTAATGATAAACAAAAGATTAAATGTTTAACACTTCTGTAATTCGAGTCTAATATTGTAATAACTTGATTCTAATTTTCAGATATGCAATAAAGTCAACTCTAACTCGGAAAGAATAGAAGACGGTGATTATGGTTGAATAAGAATTGGTATCTTTCGTTTTTTTTTAATATTTGCTGTCCACGTTTTTGGTGCTTTTAAATCAGACACTTCCTTTATTTTTTTTATAACCAGTCGATCGGTATAAAATATCGATTATTATTAACAGTGATTAATCTTATCAAAAACTTGTTAGATATATAAGATGAGTTCTCTTTCCCTAATCAGATTTTTTTTATATATAAAAGACATGATTTGAATCCCTAATCATATATTTAAAATATTCGAATTTCTTATCATTTGGACTAATTACATGATCATGGACACTTCCTTTATACAACAGCAGTGGCATGCGTTTGCGCCACACCCAGTTGACTATCTTTGACATTGACCAGTTCTCATATGCTATATATCAAACATACCATGTAGCATTCCACAAATAGTATAACGAACCAAAGGGATAGTTGATTCAACTTGAGCATTTGATATTCAATTATGGTTTAGACCAAAATATAATCTGAATCCAAGTTTCCTCTCCCAAGCGAAGTCAAATCCTCCATTTAATATTCTAACTATATGTTTGATACAACTCTTGCCATGACATGAAAAATTGAAAAGTAACATAATAATCAGTTGAAATTACTCCCTCCATCCCATTATATATATCAAAATTTATAAAAGAAATTTATCCCAAAATATGTTATTTTCTATTTTCAAGATAATATTAAATGCTTTCTATCAATTATATCCTTAAATACTTCACTTTATATTTATGATAATAATTAATACATCAATAATTAATAAGATTAATTTGATAAAATTATCCATCACTTTCTTTTATTTATTATTTTTTCTTAAATTGTGTTATTCAATCAAATATAACATATATATTAAGACGGAAGGAGTAACATTTAACGGGGCACATGGAACACGGGAGGCCAGTTGATTGGTGGAGTTATTCAAACCAGATTCAATTGATCAGGGCAAAACTCAAATTCAAAGTTTGGCATCTAATTTTTGTGTTGAATATGAATTTGTAATGGCAAAGAAGCAAAAAATCTAATGACCCAAAGATCTATAACGTAGGTTTCTCATAACTTTTTTTGCTTTATTTTATTTTGGACTTTGGCTTCCCATTGCTAAAATTGTAACTATCTTGTTATTACGTTATCTTATACTTGATAAACTAATTTTTAATTGAAAGGTAATATTTAATAGTTAAAAAGCTAACTGATTGAATTTAAAATGTTTGGTAAAATTTGCTATTAAACTAGCTTATAAATGTAAAATAACATAAAAAGACATATTTATGACATCTATAGTAAATTACAAATTTCATTAAATGAACGAGAGTAAAAATGAGAGAAAAGTCAATAAGCTATAAACCATAAGCTAAAGAAATTAGTTTATGAAGAAAAACTATAAGCTAATGAGATAAGATTGTTTACCAAATACCTTTATTTCAGTCAAACAAGCTTATAAGCTAGTCAAATAAGCTATAAGCTAGCTTATTGGACTTGCGAAACATAAAGCCTGTTTGACATGCCCCTTCTACGAGCTTATAGAGAATAATTTATAGCGGATGAAAAAGTAGCCCTGTTTGGCAAACGCCTCTGTCACGAGCTTATAACGTTTTTTTACTAGCTTATAGCGTTTTTTCCAGACGCTACTTGAAATAGCGTTTGAGCTTATAGCTTATAGCGTTTCATTTTTTTCCCACTTTTATCCTTATTATCTTAATTTAATTTTATATTTATCCTATTCTCTCTCTTTTATGTAAAATCATTAATGAAAATGTCCTTTTATATCATTTTATATTTTTCAACTAGTTTAACCGTTAATTTTATCAAATACTTTCACACAAAATAAGCTAACTTATTTATTATAAGCTAACTTATCTATTAATAGCCAATTTTATCAAAGAGACTCATAACCAAAGGGTGGATCAACAAGTCTCCAAGATATGATTACAGAGGGACCTTGCCATGGCTGTTGTGGTGTGTCCCCAACGTAAAAATTGTGCCCTGTTGTCTACTGAAAAACAGATATTTTTTAACCAAAACTTCTCTTAAAAAATTTGGAACAAAGTTCCAAATTCACCATATTCAGAAAAACAACCGTGCATTTTTCATATTTTCGTTTGGCAAAGAAGTAACAGAAATTCACCGGGATTTTGATTAGAGGATTAGGCAGCTATTTTACAGACAAACATCTTAAGCATAAACTGTTGCAATGATTCTGGCTGCACTAAAAAGAGAAAATTATCTTGTCATTTTCTCTTTCATACGGTTAAAATCTCATAACAATACAGTTAATTAGAAACGCACACACCCACACCAATAAGTTACAATTACCAAGCACAAAAAAAATGAATTATGCTGCTAGAATTAAGAATTTCCATTTACAGTATTTTCTAGTCTGAAAATGCCTGGCCTCCACAATTGACCTGTCCGGCTGTCCCATGATAATTTTCATTTCGATGCATTCTTTGTCAAACATACGATAAGAGTTCGTTAATCAAAATTAATTAATTAATTAGGAAAATGTCAAGATTATAAAACCAATAGATTAGGAAAAGAACACAAGTTCAAATGTTGACAACAAACATTTTAATTGGGAGATCATGAAAATTAAGAATTAATTACAGAGAATTAGTCTCAAATCCATTCAAAGGATGGAAATTTGTGGGATGTCCTAAATATCATTGGGAGTCAAAGACCTATTTACGATGATTTATAAAAAAAATAATAAATAAAATTTAAAAGTAAATTAACAATGAACTTGACGAAAATATGTATAGATACTGGACTCATGGGTTCCATCTACTCAACTTTATGCTTGTTTGTCACACCTTCTCTGGCACCTCTTCACTTTTGTAATACACCCAAAATTTAAAAAAAGAAAATAGTCTCATCTTCCTATAATTTCTTCTGTTTCAACCTTTTATAGGGTTTCTTTTTCTTCTTTGTTCCTTTCGGTTTAGGGTTGAAGGGGATTTTGTGTTTGGAGAGAGATGATGGATTTGAATTCGGATCTGTTTGACCCGGTTATGGTGATGGAATCCGAGTGGGCTCGCGTTGGTTCCGCTTCCGATGCCGATTTCGGGTTCGCCTTCAATGACAGCAACTTCTCCGACAGGATCCTCCGGATCGAGATCATGGACGACCCGGTTGATCCTCGACCCGGTTCTGACGGTTGCACCACCATCGCCGACTGGGCCAGCCACCGCAAGAGGAGACGCGAAGATATCAAAAAGGAAAACGGTCTCTCTCTCTCTCTCTCTCTCTCATTCAGTCTCGTGTGTTTGATCCTCTGATTCTTTGGAAAGTTTTCGACGATCAAAATAAACTGAATTTTTGTCATTTTTATTGTTTTTTTCTTTTTCTGGTAAAGCAAGATGGTTGTGTTGTGATTCAACAGATGTGGCCTATTTGTACGAATTTTTTTGTAAAAAAAAAAGTGCTTTGAAATGGAAAATTCGAATTCAAATTGTATCAGTTTTCGCAGAATGGAATGCTTACCAAATTGGCAAAACCTATTTGCATGAGTGGAAACTAGATAGTGATAGGAGAGGCTTCTTTCGTGTTTTGGTAGTGAATTCTTATATGGATTTTAAATTGCTATGATAGGAGTCAATGCTAAGAGAAGCTACCTTTCTATGCATGGTGTGTTTGCATAAAAAGTGTTGTTTTTTTACATGTTTGTGTAAGAGCATTTATTTTTCTCGTTCCGTACCTCCTAATACATGCTCTTTTACTTACAGCTTTGGATCTTACTTTATTGCCGGAGGAGCAAGTTTTGAGCGAAAACCAATCTGATATGGATGATTGTGTGGCCTTTGAAAATCAAGATGAAGAGGTTGCTGCAATGGTTGAGGAATCCCCTTCAGGTGCTTGAATAGCTCAAAAGTCTTTTAAAGAGTTTTTTTTAAAGAAATTCTGCACTTGTTCTCTCCCACCCCGCTCTTCTTTTTTGTTCTAAAGGGGAGCCTCATAAGAGGCCTTAAATGGGAAGGACCGCGCACTCATAATTCATCTACCGCAGCTTAACCAAGCGAGCTGACTCAAGGGGGCATTATATAGTCTTTTTTCCTTTGTTCCTTTCATTGCTATTCGGTAGGACTATGTTTTTCACAATGAAATCCGTAATATGATTTAAACAATAGTATACTTGAACAGACAAACCTGTGTGTTACCTAAAGCATAACATTCTCCTGTTAAGAAGAAAGTAGATATCCTTTCCTTAAGCATGAAGCTATCAGCCCTGCTCTATGGTTTACACTTTTGAGTTTGGTTATGGTTAATATAGGTGATGAAACTGCAAATAGCAATGATTCAAACTGGAGCGAGGGTTGCTCCACGGTAGTGAGAGTTAAAACACTGCATATTAGTTCTCCTATCTTGGCTGCTAAAAGTCCTTTCTTCTATAAGGTAGATGTCTCTTGTTTATATGGTAGATTTGAATAATTTTGCTAAAGTTATGTTTGCTTTAACAGTATTTATTTACCTTTTGCAGCTTTTCTCAAATGGGATGAGGGAGTCAGAACAGAGACATGTCACCTTGAGAATTAATGCCTCTGGTATAAATATATGTAAAAACTTTTTCGATTCCTTGTCTAATCATTATATTTCCCCCTCAAATAGTTGTCTTACAAATGCCATACTTTTGCATGTTACAGAAGAAGCTGCTCTCATGGAGCTACTGAATTTTATGTACAGTAATACCTTGAGGACTACTACAGCACCTGCTTTGCTGGATGTATTGATGGCTGCTGATAAATTTCAAGTTGCTTCATGCATGAGACACTGTAGCAGGTTATTGCGGAGTATTGCCATGACACCTGACTCTGCATTGCTTTACCTGGAGCTTCCTTCTAGTGTCTTAATGGCTGATGCAGTCCAACCATTGACTGATGCAGCAAAGCAGTATCTTGCTGCTCGATACAAGGATATAACCAAGTAAGTGTTTGTTTTTTATTTGATTTCAGTCGTATAATCTTATATTAAAGCATTATAATCTCTTATCTGATTATTCTCTTCCATTAAGTGGGATTTAATACTTCCTCTTCATTGTTCCTCCTTTTTGTTAGCTGGCGATACTAAATTTTGATTTCAGTTGTATCCACTTTATTGTATTTTGTTTGAGGTTCCTTCCATTGCTCTTGTTGTTGGAGCCTTGAGAGACTTAGAAACAAAACATGTATTGAAAGAAATGACTATGATATGTGTGTGTATTGCATCTAATAGTTGGAACAGTTTTGGATCACACTTTTGGCGGATGGCTACTAGTTGCTTAATCAGCTTCATAGGTTATAAACTTCTTAGAGAGGCTTTTTCCATTATGACATCCCATGACAAAAAAATTTCATGGGCTGATTATCCAGTTTTTTGTAAAACACCGTTTTTCTCCTTTCGGCATTATTTATCTTATTGTCCATTCCTTTGGGAAACTCCTTTTTCTTTTCTTGCATTCCTCATTGTTTTTATCTGATTGTTGTTTTTCCTTTTAATGCTAATATGTCTTTTATATGACCAGGTTCCAGGATGAGGTTATGGCCTTGCCCCTAGCTGGGGTAGAGGCTATATTGTCTAGTGATGATCTCCAGGTTGCATCAGAAGATGCTGTATATGACTTTGTGTTGAAGTGGGCTAGAACCCAGTACAGCAAACTTGAAGAAAGACGAGAAGTCCTGGGTGCACGGCTTGCACGTTTAATTCGCTTTCCTTATATGACATGCCGAAAGCTTAAGAAGGTCTTAACATGTAATGACTTTGACCATGATGTTGCATCCAAGCTTGTACTTGAGGCCCTATTTTTCAAGGCTGAGGCTCCACACCGCCAACGGTCACTGGCAGCAGAAGAGTCTGGTTCCTCGAACCATCGTTTTGTGGAGCGGGCATACAAGTATCGCCCCGTTAAGGTGGTAGAATTTGAACTTCCTCGCCAGCAGTGTGTGGTGTACTTGGATCTGAAGCGGGAGGAGTGTGCAAATTTGTTTCCATCTGGCCGGGTTTATTCTCAGGCATTCCATTTGGGCGGACAAGGGTTTTTTCTGTCAGCACATTGCAACATGGACCAACAGAGCTCCTTCCATTGCTTTGGGCTGTTTTTGGGAATGCAGGAAAAGGGCTCAGTTAGCTTTGCTGTTGACTATGAATTTGCTGCGAGGTCTAGGCCAACCGATGAATTTGTTAGCAAGTACAAAGGCAATTACACATTCACAGGGGGAAAGGCCGTTGGCTATAGAAACTTGTTTGCGATTCCATGGACTTCGTTCATGGCTGAGGACTGTCTTTACTTCATTAATGGTGTCCTCCACCTTAGAGCCGAGCTCACCATCAGACATTGACCCTCTATTTCTATTTGTGTACTTTTTATGCCAGTTGGTAGCTCTCAAATATTTTTAGTTGTCGATTTCTCAGTTGCTTCATTTTCTATTAACCTGTTGTAATCTCTTAAAAGTAGGGGTGGACAAGAATTTGCCAACCGACCGAAACCCACAGAATCCGCCGCCGATGACAAGAGTTTGGGTGGGTGGAATCGGGTAAGTGGGTTGTTGGGTGTGTGAAATGGTTTGGTGTGGGTTACTATGGGTGGGTTTGGATGTTGCAAAAATTTTCCGTTGGCTACCGATCCGATCGAGGTGGAGAGACCTGCGAGGAAGATGATATTCAGAAGTGGTGTCGCAAAGATTTTAGACGCAGGGGAGAAGAAAAGTTTGTTAGTGAAAGTCTGGAAGAGAGAGTAGTGCTTCTCTGACATAATATAAATGTAAAATACAAATGCAAATTTATAAAATTACTTCTTTGAGAGAGTAGTGCTTCTTTGGAAGTGATGGAGGCATACTGGTATATATAAAATACAAATATATAAAAATTACTACTATATTTATTGTTTGAGGAATGTTATTTGTACATTCAAAATAGGACATCTATAATAGATATCCTATTTTGAATGAATACAATTTGAACATATTTTAAATTTACAATTGAAGTTAAAAAAAAATTACACTCAAAATGGGGTGTCTACTATAGGTGTCCTATTTTAGGTATAAAAATAACATTCCTCTATTATTTTATCTCTCCACTTATCAATGTAAAAAATTAATTATCGTGACTATAGAGATAATAGTCAAACTCTACTTTATTGATATTGCTTTCACCCAGAGTGCCTTATAGCTTTTGAAAATTGGAAGAGCACCTCTCCTTTATTGCGTTGTCACTTTTCACATAGATAGTATGTTGTGTAAAACCAGAAATTGAACACCACCAAAGACCCGCAGCACTGAATCAATGTTTGATTCAATGATCACCAATTGAAGAACAAATTGCAGAAAGATAAAAGAAAAACAACACCAACATTTACGTGGTTCTTCTTGAAGCAATGTGCTTCAAGCTTACATCCACGGGCAGCCACTCTTATTGATATGATTCTTTTTACAATGTGATCAATCTCACTCACACTCTCAGAATACAGATTTTACTCACAAGAATACAAAGAGAAAAAACGAAGTTCTGGAATTGTCTCAGTTGAATGAGCAGAAACTACTCATAGCTATATATACTAGCTTTTCCACCTTCTCACATTCGATTATCACCAAATAGAAAACACAACCGAAAATAGTTGTCAAGTAACAACTTAACAAACTGAGATATAGGTAATTAACTTGTTGACTGAGCCAAATGCTAACAATTCTCCACCTTGGTTTAGTAACAACTCCAGAAGTGACTGCTAGAACAGCCCCGAAGGGCTTAGTCTCCCTTAAGCTGAATGAGATCCAAGCAGTGGAAGAATTTACTGCTTGGAAGCACTTTAGTTAACATATCAGGAGGGTTATGATCAGTAGACACCTTCTTCACAGTAACTAAACCTTGAGCTATCACTTGCCTTACAAAATGCAGTTTAACATCAACATGCTTTGTTCTCTCATGATAAACTTGATTCTTTGACAAGTGAATTGCACTCTGATTATCACAATGAACTGTCATCACCTGATCCTGCAGCCTTAATTCCTCAGCAATCCCTTTGAGCCAGAGAGCTTCTTTAACAGCTTCGGTTAAGGCAATGTATTCCTAATGTGACACCCTCAAACCCAGTGCCACTTTCGTAACTCAAACCCTTAGTGAAACGATAAATAAAATTTCTCTGGTTTTACTTTCGGAAAATATATCTTTTGTGTAAGCAGATTCTGGAAATCGTGACAAAATTTTTCTCATTAATATGTATAAGCACCACTCCAGATAACACAGGATTACTTATATACAATAATTAGAACAAGGTATATATACATATATATATGATGGACAACAAGTCCCTTTACAAAAGAACGAATGATTACTAAACTTTCTAAAAAGCTATAAAACTAGGCAGCGACAGTCTGGAACCATATCTCTAAAACCTATGGCCATCAGTAGCCGTTAACAGACTACCCAAAAACCACTGCCTCAAAAAAAAGGGGTCTACACCCTAAGCTGGTCCGACTAATGGAAACCATTGGACAATCCCCCGGAGGGAAGTCCAATGCTGGAACCAGAGGAAGAACTCTGGAAACCTACATTCCCGTTCCCTTGTGGATGGGGATCGGAAGCATCCGAAAGATGATCCTCCGGGTCCTCCTGAGGATCCTCCTCAGGGTCTTCCTCCTCCTCCTCCTCCTCCTCCTCCTCCACATCCTCCACGACATGCTCGCCCGCAACTAAGACAAAAGGCGGGGGAGGTGTCTGGGGTAGCTGTGGCTACGGGGACTGTGCAGCGGGGGCGACCGACTCGATCACACCCTGCTCCATAAGGGCCTGCAGCATCAGCCCGATGGGAGGGAGAGGCACCTGGATGGTCTCCACTGTCCGAGTACTCTTCCGCGGTCCCGTCTCAGTTGTTCCGCTTACGGTGCAAACTGGTCCCGTGTACGCCGCACTTTCCACCCCTGGGTGGATAACCCACGCGGCGGGGTCTGTCCTCCGATCAAACGCTAGTATGCGCATCCCGGAGTGTGCTAGGTGATCCGGCTCTGGCTCAATCAACGTTATCTCCTAAACGTATGCATGGCACTTCCATATATCTCAACTAATATCCACACTAGATTACTAGATTTCCGGAAATCCCATCACCATTCGAAACGAGCTGATCAGGCTCCAAAGATTTACACCAATATTTGGCCCAAGGACGAGTACTTTGAATCCCATGACACTACGCGATTCTCACATGGGGGCGCAATCAGAAGTACTCCAGAAGAATACGGTCATATTATATTGCCCAACTTAAGGCACAATAACACATATGACACCATTGTCCATCAAGGCACAATGTCATGACAAATAAGTCATCTCAGGTTCTCCTTGCTTACCAAGGTCTCCCGTTTCACGGCACGTCTGCCCCGCATTTAATGCATGAGAAACCTATCTAGTTTCCGATAATTGATCTTTGTCGTATCAATGTTTCCTCTTTGTAGCATCAACGCTAACAACCACCATAATGTCTTAGACTCTTTAAGCCTCAAGAACACATTTTCTCAAAGCAGGACACTTAGCCCAAAAACAACTTAAATCCCAACACCCCTAACCGATGCACCAGTCAAGGACGTTGGATTCAAGATCATAAAAACATCCTCAAGCTTACAGGACCACAAAGATTGTCCCTAAGCCGACAGGACCACAACTAACACGGATCCTTGATCCACGTGTTCTGCAGAACCCTAGAATCCCGACGTCTCGGTTTCTAGTTTCTAAGCTTTAAGCTTTAAAACCACTTTCCTTGAAAACTCGAAAACCAAAAACCCAAAATCTCCGATACTTACACAAAGTCATCGGGATCGGTTTTCCATAAAACAAAACTTGGTCCAGAGACCATTTCTTTTTCTTTCGTTGTTTTTCGGTAAAATACGAACTTAAAACAAAACTTGCACAAACTCATTTTTCTTGAATAAACTCAGTATGACTTTGGAAACCACATTTCTCAAAAGGGTTGACTTATCAAATTAAGACATATTGAAGGTTTCTAATGCCCTATTTGCTTTTAAACTTCACTTTTCCTTATCAAAACACATTTCAGACTTTTAAAGCTTTTAAGTTACATGATGTCGGATCCTAATCAAAATTAGGTCCTCTAATGCCTAAATCCCACAGCAGGGCACACATTACATCCATATAACCATTCAGCAAGTATAACATGCATTCAACTATATCAACAGTTACATCAATACATCCGCACATCAATGCATATTCCAATCAACATCAGTCAATCAAGAAATTAACTAACATCATGATATAACTATTTAAAGACAATACAAATACAGTACAAACACCGATGCAGCATATAGCTGTCGGAAATGGAATTCCTCAGGTTTATTCCCTTACCTCTTGTAGCTCCCAGTTCAATTCAAAACACCCGATCAACTTGTTTCTCGTCCCAACACGCTGCCGATCACTACATACACGTAAAACATATCGGCATTAACTTACAAAACGAAGATTTCTCCTAATGCACCACCCCTAGGGTTCGGCCCTATTCCCAAGTTGCTTCTCCAGTTGTATCATCCCAAATAACCTTGACTAAAGAGATTTGTTTTCCCCTCAGTTGTCTGACTCTCTTGTCCTCAATCCTTACAGGTGCGGTCTCATAAGACAGATTCTCTTTCAAGGGTACTTGATCAGGTTCAATTACATGAGATGGATCAGGAATATACTTCCTCAATTGTGAAACATGAAAGACATTATGTAAATTTGAAAGAAAAGGAGGTAAAGCAATTTGATACGCTACTGGACCAATACGCCGAAGAATTTGGTATGGTCCAATGAATTTAGGAGTGAGTTTTCTGGATTTCATTACCCGACCTACCCCAGTCGTTGGATTGACTCTCAGAAACACATGATCGCCTTCTTGAAACTCGAGAGGTCGTCTTCGCTTATCCGAATAACTCTTCTGTCTGCTTTGAGATGTCTTCATTCTTTCCCGAATCTGTTTGACTTTATCAGTCGTCTCTTGCACAACCTCGGGTCCTAGAATTGTACTCTCTCCATCCTGATACCAACAAAGAGGAGTTTGACACTTCCTCCCATATAGAGCCTCGTAGGGTGCCATCCCTATGCTTGAGTGATAACTGTTATTATACGTGAATTCAATCAGAAGTAACAGTTCATCCCAACTTCCTCGATTATCCAACACACAAGCTCTTAGTAAATCTTCTAACGATTGAATCGTTCGTTCTGTTTGTCCATCCGTCTGAGGATGGTATGCTGAACTTAGGCGTAACTTGGTTCCCAAAGCTTGGTGTAAGCTTTCCCAAAAACGCGATGTAAACTTCGGATCTCGGTCCGAAACAATACTCGAGGGTATCCCGTGTAATCTAATTACTTCTCTTATGTACACCTCAGTCAATTTTGCTACTGTGTAGTTTGCCTTAACAGGTAAGAAATGTGCCGATTTCGTCAACCTATCCACGATTACCCAAATCGAATCAAAGTTTCTTGGTGTTCGGGGTAAACTCACTACGAAATCCATAGAGATACTCTCCCATTTCCATTCCGGTACATCTAGGGATTGCAACATCCCTCCAGGTCTCTGATGTTCTACTTTTGCTTTCTGACAAGTTAGACACGATGCAACGTATTCTGCAACTTGTTTCTTCATACCTGGCCACCAAAATCTTTGTTTCATGTCCTGATACATCTTGGTTGCACCAGGATGAATACTCAATCCACTCTTATGGGATTCTTCGAGAATCATCTTTCTCATCTCCGTGTTGTTGGGCACACAAACTCGTCCATTACACCTTAAGATTCCATCCGCTCCCAAACTAAACTCACTAGCTCCCCCTTATTCCATTAACACCCTTTTCTCTTGAAGAGATTCATCAGTAGCTTGTTGCTCACGTATCTCTTCCATCAAACCATTAGAGATCTTAAGCATTCCAAAGCTTAATTTCTTAGGACTTATTTCCAATCCCAAGTCCAGATCACGAAACTCTTCAATCAGTTTCAATTCTCTCACCATCATAGTTGAAATATGAACGGCTTTCCGGCTCAAAGCATCTGCCACGACGTTCGCCTTCCCTGGATGGTATTGCAACGTGAAGTCGTAATCTTTTAAAAACTCCATCCATCGTCTTTGCCTCATATTGAGCTCCTTCTGGTCGAACAGATATTTCAAACTCTTGTGATCACTGAAGACATCGAACTTTGCACCATACAGATGGTGTCTCCATATCTTTAGTGCAAAAACCACTGCAGCTAATTCTAGATCATGGGTGGGATAATTCTTTTCATGAATCTTTAACTGCCGGGATGCATAAGCCACCACTTTGCGGTGTTGCATTAGCACACAACCTAGACCTTGATGTGAAGCATCACAATATACTTCATAAGGTTCACTCGGTTCTGGAAGTATCAGCACTGGTGAAGTAGTCAGAAGTTCCTTAATCTTTTGAAAACTTTCTTCACACTGATCAGTCCAAACAAAAGGTTGATCTTTCCTCGTCAATTGAGTCAATGGTGACACAATCTTAGAGAATCCTTCAATAAACCTTCGGTAGTAACCGGCTAATCCAACAAAACTTCTTATCTCGGTTACAGTCTTTGGTTTTTCCCAAGAAAGTACGGCTTCTACTTTAGCAGGGTCCACAGAAATTCCTTGTTTTGTGATCACATGACCCAAAAATCCGACTTCTTCAAGCCAAAACTCACACTTAGAGAGTTTCGCATATAACATCTTTTCCCGCAAAACACGAAGAACTTGCCGTAAATGCTCCTCGTGTTCTTCACGATTCTTAGAATAAACTAGAATATCGTTTATGAACACTACAACAAACTTATCAAGAAACGGACGAAAAATCCGATTCATGTAGTCCATGAAAACAGCAGGTGCGTTTGTCACTCCAAAAGGCATCACGAGATACTCGTAATGTCCGTAACGAGTTCTAAAAGCGGTCTTTGGTATATCCTCCGTTTTCACTCGAATCTGGTGGTATCCTGACCTTAAGTCGATCTTCGAGAAAACAGCAGCTCCGCGCAGTTGATCCATCAAATCATCAATCCTAGGCAACGGATACTTGTTCTTGATCGTTACCTTGTTCAGCTGACGATAGTCCACACAAAGTCTCGAGCCTCCGTCCTTCTTTCTCACTAAGAGAACCGGCGCTCCCCATGGCGAAACACTTGGTCTGATGAACTGCTTTGATAACAAGTCCTCGACTTGTGTCTTTAACTCAACAAGCTCAGTAGGCGACATTCGATATGCAGCTATCGATATCGGTCCGGTTCCTGGGATCAGATCGATGGAGAATTCTATGTCCCTCACAGGTGGCAAACCTGGAACATCCTCTGGAAACACCTCGGGAAAATCTCTCACAACAGGCATCTGACTCAGCTCGGTCTTCCTCTCGACTTCTAAGTTGGTCAGAAGCACGTATTTCGGATGTCCTTCTTTCGAAGAAGTTCTAACATGGTTGGCGGTTAAAAATCCAGAAATCTCAGTACTAGGAAAAACTAGGGTTTTATGTGCACAATCTAATAGGATCTGGTTGGAAGATAACCAATCCATGCCCAAAATTACATCTAATTGTATTAAAGGCAAACATATTAAGTCAACAAGAAAATGTCTATCCTGGATAACAATAGGACAGTCTAGACATATAGAATTCACAACAACAGGTTCAGCAGTTGGTGTAGAAACAATTAAATCAAATGGCAAGGAAGAAACAGATAACTCTAAACGTTTCACACAATCCATAGAAATGAATGAATGGGTTGCACCTGAATCAAAGAGTACTAATAAGAGATTACCGTCTATGTCACCCACACCCTGTATCAGATCTTCGGAGTTCGAAGCCTCAACACCACTCAGGGTATAAACTCTTCCCCTAGCCGTCGGTCGTTTGGCTCCACCACTCCTGTCCGCAGTTTGGACTGGATTCTGGGCTCTACAATCCTTGGCAAAGTGACCTGGTTGTCCACAACGGTAGCAATGACCACTTCTCACGGTACAGTTGTTCGCAAAATGCGATGGATCTCCGCACTTAAAACACTTCCTATCTTGGTTTTGACCTCCTCGGCCTCCACTACCTGACGCACGAGCAACAGGTCGATAAGGTTGCTTCTGGAAGTTCCCAGGTGGTCGAGAATATGGTTTCTTCTGAATCTGTTTCCCTCTCTGGTCCTGAGATTGACCTTTGAATCGGAAAGGTCCTCCGACGTTTCCTCTATTGTCTCTCCCACGCTTCATCAGTTCTATTTGTCTGCTTTTCTCAACGAGTGCTTGAAAATTTCTGATTCCTTGCGGTAGGACCGACTCTTTTATCTCATACCGCAGTCCTCTCTCAAAAGCTTCGCATTTCCATTCTTCCTCAGGGTTATTCTGAAAGAAACGGAAATACTTGGCCAACGATTCGAACTTAGCTGCATATTCTCCGACTGACATATCTCTCTGTTGTAGTCGCAAGAATTCCTGCTCCTTCTCTGCTCTTGCACTCTGAGGGAAATACTTTCCCAAAAAGCGATCCTTAAACAGCGTCCACGAAATTACCTCGTGATTTGCCTCCAGTAGTTGTTTCGTTCCTTTCCACCAATATTCCGCATCTCCTATCAGTAGGAATGTGGCATATGGCACCTTCACTTCTTCGGGACTACGTATCAACTCAAAAATTTTCTCAACTTCATGAATCCAAAGATTAGCTTTCTCAGGATCCACGTCACCAGAAAATTGTGGCGGATTCTGACGCCTGAAAGTAGTCAAGCTTCGACCCTCAGCGGCCTGGTCAGCACGAAGTTGTTCCTGAGCATTGTGGGCGTTCATGGTTGCAGTTTGGACAGCAATAGCCGCAGCCATGTTAGCCATTGCCTGAGCAGCAAAATCCATTCCAGTTGCTCCAGCAACATCTTCAGCTTGGACACCAGCTCCCCGACCGCGACCACGTCCACGGCCACGTCCACGTCCACGTCCACGTCCTGCTTCTGCTCCAATTTCTAGTTCCATATCTGACCTACAAGGCCCAAATTCAGTCAAATGGCAACCAGAAAATAAAGCAAATAAGCAGTTATAGACATACAACATTTCCAAGAGTAGTAACATCTCAACCCTTGGTTTCGCTACGCGCAACAGATTCGCTACGCGAACCAGAGAGTCTGCCTGAGAAACAAGGAACAGCTCCTCGGACTCGCGACGCGAATGATCCTTCGCCTTGCGATCCACGAAGCCTGCCAGAGAAACAGAACACAACTCTCGGCCTCGCGACGCGAACGTTCATTCGCCTCGCGATACAAAAACATGCCCTCTGCTTCGCGACGTGAAATCCAGTTCGCTACGCGATTGCAGGGGTCCTACCGAGACACCACTCCTCTGCCTCGCGTCGCGAATCCCGTTCGTCACGCGATGCAGAGAACACATCTAGAAAGCTTCTCTGCTTCGCGACGCGAAATACATTTCGCTTCGCGAATCAGAGACCATGCACTCCACTCCTCTGTCTCGCGACGCGAACTCAATTCGCCACGCGACGCAGAGGACATACCTGAGAAACAGAGCACCATTTCTCTGGCTCGCGACGCGAATTTAGGTTCGCTACGCGATCCAGAGAACATGCAACTCCCCTCCTCTGCCTCGCGACGCGAAATCCGTTTCGCTACGCGACGCAGAGAACATACCCGGGAAACTTCTCGGGCTCGCGACGCGAATCACTTTCGCCTCGCGAATACAGAGATCACACAACAGCAAACACAACAGACCTATTCCCCAAGGATTCCCGAAAGACTCGACCAGCTCTGATACCACTAATGTGACACCCTCAAACCCAGTGCCACTTTCGTAACTCAAACCCTTAGTGAAACGATAAATAAAATTTCGCTGGTTTTACTTTCGGAAAATATATCTTTTGTGTAAGCAGATTCTGGAAATCGTGACAAAATTTTTCTCATTAATATGTATAAGCACCACTCCAGATAACACAGGATTACTTATATACAATAATTAGAACAAGGTATATATACATATATATATGATGGACAACAAGTCCCTTTACAAAAGAACGAATGATTACTAAACTTTCTAAAAAGCTATAAAACTAGGCAGCGACAGTCTGGAACCATATCTCTAAAACCTATGGCCATCAGTAGCCGTTAACAGACTACCCAAAAACCACTGCCTCAAAAAAAAGGGGTCTACACCCTAAGCTGGTCCGACTAATGGAAACCATTGGACAATCCCCCGGAGGGAAGTCCAATGCTGGAACCAGAGGAAGAACTCTGGGAACCTACATTCCCGTTCCCTTGTGGATGGGGATCGGAAGCATCCGAAAGATGATCCTCCGGGTCCTCCTGAGGATCCTCCTCAGGGTCTTCCTCCTCCTCCTCCTCCTCCTCCACATCCTCCACGACATGCTCGCCCGCTACTAAGACAAAAGGCGGGGGAGGTGTCTGGGGTAGCTGTGGCTGCGGGGACTGTGCAGCGGGGGCGACCGACTCGATCACACCCTGCTCCATAAGGGCCTGCAGCATCAGCCCGATGGGAGGGAGAGGCACCTGGATGGTCTCCACTGTCCGAGTACTCTTCCGCGGTCCCGTCTCAGTCGTTCCGCTTACGGTGCAAACTGGTCCCGTGTACGCCGCACTTTCCACCCCTGGGTGGATAACCCACGCGGCGGGGTCTGTCCTCCGATCAAACGCTAGTATGCGCATCCCGGAGTGTGCTAGGTGATCCGGCTCTGGCTCCATCTGTAAACACGATACAATATATATCCAAGGACAACCCGTCCAAAAACATGCAAGGGTGAGAAACCAATATATGAATCCATAAACAACAACTATATGCCCAATCCACACAATAGACTCATATACTGTAACTCACTCAAATCATCATATAACATGGCATATATCATCAGATACAAATGACGGTAAATGCACAAGGGCTTCGTACCCCACAATCAACGTTATCTCCTAAACGTATGCATGGCACTTCCATATATCTCAACTAATATCCACACTAGATTACTAGATTTCCGGAAATCCCATCACCATTCGAAACGAGCTGATCAGGCTCCAAAGATTTACACCAATATTTGGCCCAAGGACGAGTACTTTGAATCCCATGACACTACGCGATTCTCACATGGGGGCGCAATCAGAAGTACTCCAGAAGAATACGGTCATATTATATTGCCCAACTTAAGGCACAATAACACATATGACACCATTGTCCATCAAGGCACAATGTCATGACAAATAAGTCATCTCAAGTTCTCCTTGCTTACCAAGGTCCCCCGTTTCACGGCACGTCTGCCCCGCATTTAATGCATGAGAAACCTATCTAGTTTCCGATAATTGATCTTTGTCGCATCAATGTTTCCTCGTTGTAGCATCAACGCTAACAACCACCATAATGTCTTAGACTCTTTAAGCCTCAAGAACACATTTTCTCAAAGCAGGACACTTAGCCCAAAAACAACTTAAATCCCAACACCCCTAACCGATGCACCAGTCAAGGACGTTGGATTCAAGATCATAAAAACATCCTCAAGCTTACAGGACCACAAAGATTGTCCCTAAGCCGACAGGACCACAACTAACACGGATCCTTGATCCACGTGTTCTGCAGAACCCTAGAATCCCGACGTCTCGGTTTCTAGTTTCTAAGCTTTAAGCTTTAAAACCACTTTCCTTGAAAACTCGAAAACCAAAAACCCAAAATCTCCGATACTTACACAAAGTCATCGGGATCGGTTTTCCATAAAACAAAACTTGGTCCAGAGACCATTTCTTTTTCTTTCGTTGTTTTTCGGTAAAATACGAACTTAAAACAAAACTTGCACAAACTCATTTTTCTTGAATAAACTCAGTATGACTTTGGAAACCACATTTCTCAAAAGGGTTGACTTATCAAATTAAGACATATTGAAGGTTTCTAATGCCCTATTTGCTTTTAAACTTCACTTTTCCTTATCAAAACACATTTCAGACTTTTAAAGCTTTTAAGTTACACGATGTCGGATCCTAATCAAAATTAGGTCCTCTAATGCCTAAATCCCACAGCAGGGCACACATTACATCCATATAACCATTCAGCAAGTATAACATGCATTCAACTATATCAACAGTTACATCAATACATCCGCACATCAATGCATATTCCAATCAACATCAGTCAATCAAGAAATTAACTAACATCATGATATAACTATTTAAAGACAATACAAATACAGTACAAACACCGATGCAGCACATAGCTGTCGGAAATGGAATTCCTCAGGTTTATCCACTTACCTCTTGTAGCTCCCAGTTCAATTCAGAACACCCGATCAACTTGTTTCTCGTCCCAACACGCTGCCGATCACTACATACACGTAAAACATATCGGCATTAACTTACAAAACGAAGATTTCTCCTAATGCACCACCCCTAGGGTTCGGCCCTATTACACTAAAAATAGCTAGGGAGCTCCAAAATGTCTCATTTTTCGGATAACACCCTAACTAAGTGTGACAGCCCTAGATATCAGATCAGATCATCAAAACCCAACCAAAACCCTACCCTACACCCATAGGGGGGTTTCGGCCCCTACTTAGAAAACGTAGCTAGAGGGATTTCTTGGCTCTAAGCTCTTGGATCATACAAGTATGTCATGAACCTAGGCCATAGAAACTGGTTTGGTACAGATACGATTTTCCTACAATTTTTCATGGATTTTCAAAGATTTTAGGGACAAAACCCTAACATCCTTGATCATGAAAATATGAGGAGAGAAAAGAGAGATTGAGAGAGATAGAGTTGAACTACTACCTCCTATGATGATCCACTCCAAGTTTGGTGAAGATTGCTCCACAAAAACTCAAGCTTTCTACCTCCAAAAATGGAGATTTTGAGAAGAAAAGAGAAAGAAGAGAAAGGAAGAGAAAAGAAGAGGATGAAGTGAGTTGAGGAGAGAGAGAGATCACCGAAAATGGGAAGAGATAAGGGTGGGATTTATTAGATATTTGTGAGTTTATTAGTTTAATAATAGGAAAGGTAAATTGGTAATAAAATTAACCAAGGGCAATTTGGTCAATTCACATCCCGATATTTGGAATCATCCCGACACTGATATGACTTCCTCAAATAACTTGATACAATTTTGGTATGAAAAACATCTGATCGTGGGTCTCGAAAAACCCTAAGACAGCTCGAATCGTCTCCTCGATCGATTATCGGCCCGAATATAAAATATTATTTATATTTTGGACGTCAGGACACATTTTAGGAAAAAGGTAGAGGAATATATTCTAAGACTAATGGTTTCGTTCGCTAGTCCAGATTAGGTCGTGATAGTAGAAAACACTATCATCTGAAAAAACGTAGATCGGTTTTCGTTCGAGTTTTCGACCCAAAACTTAACCGAAAGATCCTACGATTTTATAAAACAAGGCTATGATCTTAGTTTTCCCAAAATCATTTTCTAAAACACAGATAAAAATATAAACTCATTAATTGAGTTTATCATCCTTAGAAAGCACGAAAAATCGGGGTGTTACATATTCAGCTTCAGTGGTCGATAAAGCCACTACTTTCTGCAGACTTGCTTTCCAACTAATTGTAGTCCCATAAGCTGTGAAGACATAACCTGTGAGAGACTTTCTAGTGTCCAAGCAACCAACAAAATCAGAATCTACAAAACCTTCAATTACTGCAGATCTGTTTTTATCTTCAACTCCACCATAAACTAGAACTCTCCCAAGTGAACCCTTAATGTATCTAAGAATCCACTTGAGTGCCTGCCAATGAGCTCTTCCAGGATTAGCCATAAACCTGCTCACCAAACTCACAGCATGTGCTAAATCTGGTTGTGTACAGACCATAGCATACATCAGTGATCCCACAGCATTTGCATAAGGAATGCTTGCCATGTAGCACTTATCTTCATCAGTTTTTGGTGCCTGAGTAACACTCAGCTTGTACTGCTGAGACATAGGAGTAACCACTGGTTTTGAGTTTGCCATACCAAACTTATCAAGGACCTTTTTGGGATACTGCTCTTGAGACAAATGCAAAATTTTATTCTTCCTGTCCCTGTTGATATCTATACCCAGAATCCTTCTTGCCTCCCCAAATCCTTCATCTCAAATTCCCCTTTCAAATCAGCTTTAACTCTTGCTACTTCACACTTGTTGTTACTTGTTATCGAGATATCATCAACATACAACAGTAAAATAACGAAAATAGTATCAGGAAGAAACTTGAAATAAACACAATTATCATACCTACTCCTTTGAAACCTTAGATGAGACATGAAGTCATCAAATCTCTTATTCCACTGCCGGGGGACTGCTTCAAGCCATAAAGTGACTTGTTCAATTTGCACACATGGTCTTCTTTACCTCTGACTTCAAAGCCCTCGGGCTGTCTCATCAGAATTGTTTCTTCAAGTTCACCATACAAGAATGCTGTCTTAACATCCATCTGTTCAAGTTCAAGGTCAAGTGCAGCTACCATAGCCAAAAGAATTCTGATGGATCTATGCTTGACAACGGGAGAAAACACATCATTGTAGTCAATTCCCTCTTGCTGAGTGAAACCTCTAGCTACTAGTCTTGCCTTAAATCTTCCTTGTTCAATGCCTGGGATACCTTCCTTTCTTTTGAAAACCCATTTACTACTAACAACCCTTGAACCAGCAGGTCTCTTGATCAACTTCCAGGTTTTGTTATCATGAAGTGACTTGATCTCTTCATTCATGGCCTCAAGCCATTTGTTTTTATCTCTGCCAAAAATAGCAGCTTTGAAACTTTTTGGTTCTTCTTCAAGTACCTTGCTTGCTGACACAAGTGCAAAAGCAATCAACTCTGCAAACCCATACCTTTCAAGTGCTTTAGTCTCCCTTCTAGGTCTGTCTCGGGCAAGTAAATAGTCTTCTAAATCAGCTTGGACTTCATTAATTTCTCCTTCATCAAGTAACCAATTTTGATCCTGCACCTGTTCAGGTTTGTCCTAGGACTCCACCTCAAAATTCATTTTCTGAGCATCATCAATTCTGTTTTGATCTAAATCTGCTTGTGTCACTGCAGCTTTGGTCTTGTAGGCCATTTCAGCTTCATTAAACACAACATCACGGCTCACAATGCACTTTCTATGACCAGGTTCCAAACACCAAAGTTTGTAGCCCTTTACTCCTTCAGGATAGCCTATAAACATGCATTTTAATGCTCTAGGCTCCATCTTGTCTTGCCTAATGTGAGCATAGGCAACACAACCGAACACTCTTAGTCTCTCAAGACTAGGAGGGTGACCAGACCAAACCTCTTCAGGTGTTTTCATTTCAAGAGCAGTAGAGGGACATTTGTTGATCAGAAACACTGCTGTAACTACTGCCTCTGCCCAAAAAACTTTAGGCAATCCTGCACTAGGCAACATACACCTTACCCTTTCAAGTATGGTCCTATTAAACCTCTCTGCAAGTCCATTTTGTTGTGGAGTACCTGCTGTAGTCTTGTGCCTGGCTATACCATTCTGTTTGCAGAATTCATTGAAAGCTTCTAAGCAAAACTCTAGACCGTTATCAGTGCGAAACCTCTTGACTTTCCTTTCAGTTTGATTCTCAGTAAGTACCTTCCAATTCTTGAAGTTTTTAAAGGCCTCATCTTTGTTTTTCTGAATGTAAACCCACAATTTTCTTGAGTAATCATCAACAATAGTCATGAAGTATCTTCCACCCGAATGAGATGCAGTCCTAGATGGCCCCCACAAATCAGCATGAACATAATCAAGTGTTCCCTTAGTCCTTTGCTGACCAACATTGAATTTCACCTTACAAGCTTTACCATGGACACAATGTTCACAAAATTTTAATTTCTCCATCTTGTCACCACATAGCAAATTCCGTTTACTCAATTCAATAAGCCCTCTTTCACTCACATGGCCCAATCTCTTATGCCACAATTCAGTTTTTGACAGCAACTTCTCTGACACAGTAGTTGCAGAACTTGTTACAATTTCAGCATCCAGAGAATACAAACCATTCTTCTTGATTCCTCTCATGACCACCAATGAACCTTTGATAACCTTCAGCAGCCCTTTCTCACCTTTGAACACATAACCTTTCTTGTCAAGTTCACCAAGAGAAATCAAATTTCTCTTTAGATCAGGCACAAATCTGACCTCATTAATAAGTCTTTCGATTCCATCATGAAACTTGAATCTTACTGATCCAATTCCAAGAATCTTGCAGGACTTATTATCTCCCAAAAGAACAGCACCAGCAGCTTGATCACTAAACTCCTCAAACAAAGACTTGTTAGGAGTCATATGAAAAGAACAACCTGAATCCATTATCCACTCAGTTTCTGTTTTATCACTGGTCACAACCAAAGCCTCAGATGACTCATAACCATCTTCAACAATCGCAGCATTTCCTGAATCCTTCGATTTCTCGGCACTGGGATTGCCCTTCTGTCTGTCAGGGCAGTATTTTCTAGTGTGACCTTCTTTTCTACAATGATAACATCTAATGTTTGGTACATTACCTCCACCAATTTTATGTTGTGACTTAGACCTTTTTCTATCTGATTTTCTCTCTTTCTTTGAAGTTCTCCCCCTTACTGTTAAACCTTCACCATTAACTGCAACTTTGGTTTCCTTTCTTTCATTTAATTCTTTTGAAGTCAGTGCAACCTGCACATCATTCAGAGACACGGATTCCCTTCCAAACAACATAGTTTCTTTGAAATGCGCACGAGATTTAGGTAAAGAACATAGCAGTAATAAGGCTTGATCTTCATCATCAATACTAACATCAATATTTTCAAGATCAAGAATCATTTTGTTAAACGAATCCATTTGTTCTTCCATGGATTTATCAGCTTGCATTTTAAACGAATACAAAGCTTGCTTGAGATAGAGACGATTTACCAGGGATTTGGTCATGTACAGCCCTTCAAGCTTTGTCCAGATCCCTGCCGCGGTATCCTCCTTTGAGACTTGCCTCAGAACCTTATCACCAAGGCTCAGAATAATCGCACTGTGTGCCTTCTCCAACAGCACTTTCTTATCCTTATCAGACATAGACTTATCCAGTTTTGCCTCCCCTTAAAGAGCCTCCAACAAACCTTGTTGAACTAAGAGAGCCCGCATCTTTAGTCTCCATAACCCAAAATCGTTTTGTCCAGTGAATTTCTCTACTTCATACTTTGTTGAAGCCATGACTGAAATCTTGAAGTCCACGCTCACCGCACCAATTTGTTGTGTAAAACCAGAAATTGAACACCACAAAAGACCCGCAGCACTGAATCAATGTCTGATTCAATGATCACCAATTGAAGAAAAAATTGCAGAAAGATAAAAGAAAAACAACACCAACATTTACGTGGTTCTTCTTGAAGCAATGTGCTTCAAGCTTACATCCACGGGCAGCCACTCTTATTGATATGATTCTCTTTACAATGTGATCAATCTCACTCACACTCTCAGAATATAGATTTTACTCACAAGAATACAAAGAGAAAAAACAAAGTTCTGGAATTGTCTCAGTTGAATGAGCAGAAACTACTCATAGCTATATATACTAGCTTTTCCACCTTCTCACATTCGGTTATCACCAAATAGAAAACACAACCGAAAATAACTGTCAAGTAACAACTTAACAAACTGAGATATAGGTAATTAACTTGTTGACTGAGCCAAATGCTAACATAGTAGGAGAGATACCTTTGGTTCGGTGTCGAGACAGGAGAGGGTGCTGCAAATCGGATGCCAACAGAGGGAGAGAGACGACCAGAGAGGGGAAGGAGGAGAAGATCTTCCACTGTGCATGGAGAAGTTGCAAACCGGACGAATCCACCCGTCGGAACTGCCAACACATCGGAACTGCCACTTGCCCTACCTGTCGCTCAAATGGATGGAAACAGATGCATGTTTATGCTCTTCGGTTTTCCACGGGTGGACAATTTTCAGATCGAATCCGACCAAGTTCGATCGATGTCCACCCCTACTTAAAAGTTTAATATCTAGGCAATATGCACTAGGTGGCTAGTGTTGCACTAGGTGGCTAGTGTTGCATGAGATAACGTTCGATGCGGATTGAGTGACTTTTTTGATTCAAAATTAAATCTAAATTGATTCGCTAATATCCCCACTATTTCTATCTAAGCTATTTCCAATGCCATTATCTTCCCAAAGATACATGAACCTAATACATTACTCTATTAGTATCCACTTGCATTGGTAAAAAAATTTAAAAAAATTAAAAAAGTATGAGTTAAAAGTATTAAAAATATTCCGACATGATGTGATAATTTATGATTAGTTGTGTGACTTTTAAGAATATTATTGTAAGAGTTAAATAATTTTAATGACGTGATAATTTATAATTAGTTGATGAACATAATAATTAAATCCTTAATAATATTGGAAAAAAGGTTTAATAAAGCCAAAACTAGCAACATTTAGCCCAAACCCATAATAATCACAGCAAAATGGGCTTTCCGTAGACTTTTATATGATTTGTTAAGTAATTATAAAAGTGATTGTATTTAAATATTTTCATCTTTAATCAATATCCTAAGGACATTAATTAATAAAATCTTTTATAAAACTATAAATAACTAATAAAAAATTAAAGATAGGCAAACACGATATTAATAGGACTTAATTGACATATATTGTTGGTGTAAATATTTTTTACACCGTTAATCAATCATAAATTATCACATTTTTAGGTTAAAGTAATATTTTGGTCCCTATACGTGACACTGATTCTTCATTTAGTCCCTATACGTAAAAAGTTATTAAAAAGGTCCTCATACGTGCAAATATTATCCATTTGGTCCCTCCCGTTATGTTGTCGTCTTTAATGATCCGTGAACTACTACGTATAGGGACTAAATGAAGAATTTGTGTCACGTATAGGGACTAAATAAAGAATTTGTGCCATGTATAGGGACCAGATTATTACTTTAACCTAAATTATTGGGTTCCTATACGTGGCACAAATTCTTCATTTAGTCCTTATACGTAATAGTTCACGGATTATTAAAGACGACAACATAACGGGAGGGACCAAATGGATAATATTTGCACGTATGAGGACATTTTTAATAACTTTTTACGTATAGGGACTAAATGAAAAATCGGTGTCACGTATAGGGACCAAAATATTACTTTAACCACAATATTATAAATGTTTTGCTCTTATAATAATTCTTTGTAAAAAAAAAGACTCTTACCATAACTATTTAAAAGTCACACATACCATGATTTGTAATTGATTCTCAATCTAAAAAATATCAAAAACCGAAGCTATTGGCATATAAAGTAGGGATGACAATGAGTAGGGTATAGGTAGGGTATTATAGTACCTGTCCCCATAGCCGTGTTTTAAAAAAATACTTGGACCCGGACCCATATTCGTGTGGGTAACAACTTAAGTACCCGTATCCTTACCCGCTGGGTACCTAAGTATCCATACCCATATTTATTACCCTCACTTTAATTAATAATGAAAAATCAATAAATAAACAAAAAACATTATTAAAAATGTATAACATGTGGACAATATATATATATATATATATATATATATATATATATATATATATATATATATATATATATATATAACAAGTTTGAAAAATATCATGATAGTATATATATAATAAGGCAAATCAGTCTAGTATGTTCTTATATTACACATCAACATTACGATAAGTCGGAAATGCAAAAGTGATACCAAACACCTAATATTTTCAAATATATTGAGTAAATATTACAATTAATATATGAAACAACAAATTCATAAAGGTAAGAAAAACAAAGTTAATATACCAAAAAAAGGAAAGTTAAATTGAGAAAATATGTAGAAGTGTGAATACGCAGAAAGATAAGAAAAGTAATAACCTATAATACATTTCAATTTTTTTAATTTAATATCTTATATTATAGTTATATATTTATTTATATAATAATTAAATAAATATTAATATATATGTATGCGGGTATGGAACAGAATGAGTATTAGTGTATCCATACTTGTACCCGCATTCATATCCATTAAATTTTACGGATAATTATTCATCCCGTCCATATTCATAAAGCGGATAATTACCTTATCGTTCATGGATAATTTTTATGGTTGCCTATTAAAATACCAATGGTCATCCCTAAAATATAAAGTGACAATATGGACATTTAAGCAAGAGAGTAGGGTTAACATTGTCCATTCAACAACCACTGATTTGTATTCCCCACGCTTACTCAGAATCAGAAGAAAAGAAAAAGAGAGGCATCGACCTCTCATCCCCAAAACCGCAATCGAAATTAGGGTTTGACACAGAGAGAGAGAGAGAGAAAAACCAAATCAAACCATGCCGAAGAACAAGGGAAAGGGAGGTAAGAACAGGAAGAGAGGAAAGAACGAAGCCGATGACGAGAAGAGAGAGCTTGTCTTCAAGGAAGACGGACAGGAATACGCACAGGTTCTTCGCATGCTAGGGAACGGTAGATGCGAGGCGATGTGCATCGACGGCACCAAGCGGCTCTGCCACATACGCGGCAAGATGCACAAGAAAGTGTGGATCGCCGCCGGTGACATCATCCTCGTCGGTCTCCGTGACTACCAGGACGACAAGGCTGACGTCATCCTCAAGTACATGCCCGACGAGGCTAGGCTCCTCAAGGCTTATGGTGAGTTGCCTGAGAGCACCAGGCTCAACGAAGGTATCGGTGGTGGCTTGGATGAGGAGGAGGATGGAACAGGCAATGATTACATCGAGTTCGAAGATGAGGATATTGATAAAATCTAAGCTTTTTAGGGTTTTCGATGATGTAACCCTAGCACTTCACCCTCCTCCCCTATTTTTCGTTGCTTTAAATTACTATATGGTGATGAGTATTGTGTAATGTTTGAAGCTTTTTTTTTATGGGTTTTAATTTATGTTACTGTGGCATATCGATGGTGAATTTGAATGCAATAATAGGGAGTTATCTTAGTTTACAATTGTTCTGTTTTTGGGGTTTGTTGAAGCTACATGCTTGCTGTTGCACTCTGCTTTAGTTTGTTATGTTTTTGTTATTTTGTTTATTGAGAAATTCTTTGGGTCTTTCGCAGCACCATTCAATGTGTACCACCTTATCTCACTTAAACAAATAACTTGTTTGATGTTATAGCTCCTGGCTGCACACAAATACCTAAGAATTTCTCTTGATTATTGTCATGGTTGGTACTACACCCCTAGTATGGGCTATTTATTGTGATGTGTTGTCTGATGAGAGAGAAATTAATCCTGTGATTGAGTCAATGGCAAAACTGCATAAACTTGATAGTATTTTTTGCTCTTGGGGGTGTTGGAATGAGAATGAAGACATTTGATTTAATTTGATGTGTTGATTGATTTTATTTAACTGACATATCTGTTTGACTGACACATCCTGGGAATCATGACTTTGTTTCCATCATCAGATGCACACAAAAGTCATGAGGATGTTTAGTCCAATTTTTTTGGCGGTTTTGAAGGAGTTATTTTTGTGTTGATGACTTGATGGTAATAGTTTTCTATGTGATTAAACTGATTATCATTGTTCTGCGAAATCATTTATAGGAGTCTCTAGTCTAGCACTCTTTCATTGTCTCAGACTCGCAGATGTATTATTCACTGTCTTTGAAGCAAGCTGTTTAAAGGCTAGTCGATAGTCAGTTCAAAATATAATTGTAGAGAATTGGTTTGTTTTTGTTGTCCTGGTGATTGCCTTTGCTTCTGATTACTATTGGCTACATTTTGGCTTGATGAGCTCAGCTATGTTAATTTAGGTTATGGTTTAAGATAGAATGTTGGTATAGGGGTTTGATTGCTATTTTTCACTTATTTGAGTTACTTAGGCTCTTTAGATGATGGAAGGTTGTTACAATTGTTCATAGATCTCTCTTTTGATATGGGTGTCCTATTTTATGTTCATATGAACATGATTCTGTCATGTATTTCTTGTGTGATGTCATTAGATTATGGGAAAGTCATGTGAGAATATATATGTAATTTGTATGTTAAAGAAATATCTTGGAATTTTATTTCCCGGTCAGTAGTTTTGCGTAGTTGATCTTTGTCAGCGTCTGCAGTTGCTGCTTGATTTGTATTCATGGAATTGCTTTTTAAACGTGGGTGTGGGTGTAGATTGTAGATTGTAATATATCTATGGTTTAATGATGGGGCATTCCATCCAACTATATTGGTATAGCTTGCTCCTCCCTGTAAGCATTTTCTTCCTGTTTTGGATATATGAGGATGGTAAATCCTAACTGAGTGGAGAAATGTAGATTCTATCGTTGCCTAATGCACATAACAGATTGCACTAACTATATATTAAACCCCATTCATGAGGAAGGCTTTGACGGTGCCCCTTAAAATGACCTATTATTGTAGGTTTTATTAATTTATAGACTGGCTTATTCTTATATTTATTATTAAATCCCATTAGTAATGTTTTTCCAATTTAGGCCTCCAAAACCTTTGCATCCCCCCCTCGCCCACACACAATGTCCTCTGCACCCATCTTGTAGACAAGAATGCCTCTCTACGAAACATTGTTTTGCTTAGGAACTAGAAAGTTTTCCGGCTGCAGACAGACAAGAGAATGAATCAACATCTATTTTGTGTTTGCAAATAGAATCAGCATCAAAATTGAACTTTTCTTCTTCAATTCTCAAAATCTATTGTGTTTGCAAATAGAATCAGCATCAAAATTAATTTTTTCTTCATCAATTCTCAAACTCTGTAGGAACATCCAAAACCGTGTGGTAGACTAACGACATACAATTGAATTTCCAACATCAAAAGGTTTTGCAAGAACTTAAATATAACAGAAATATAGAAGCCGCCCTAAATTTCACTATCCTATTTCCTCTCGCCGTTGTGTGAAAAGCAAGTAATTACTCCTTAATCGAGTAGGAACACAGAAAACATGGAATCATTGGAAGGAAGCTGAGCGAACTACATATGATAGAGGGATAGTGATTATTGTTGGATTTTGCATTGGCCAAAACGTGGAGGGAAAAGGCCACTTCCGCCCAACCTTAAAATGTTCTTCATCATCAAATAAATTCAGCACTGCCATAACCCAGTTGATAACAATCTCAGCCTTCATGAGAGTTCTCCTTTTGTTCCCTTCACCGCCAACATCACCAAAGATCTTCACCTCAAGACTATCTATTCAATCTCAACAGGCCGCTCCCCTCTGCTATTTCGCAATTCGCCACTATTGCTCCTCAATATCGCCATATTGCGGCCAACTCATCACTGTTGAGTCTTGAAAGTTAATCACGATAGCTGTGTTGTAACGTTTCAAACGTACATTTACCTCCTCCCCATACATGCTTTTGAAATGAAATCAACCAATTGTTACTATACGTGTATTCTTTCAACGGTAACCCAAACATGCTGGTGGTATTTGTTGACATCCTTCTATGCCACTTGCATGTCAGGTTGTATCTTCCCAAAAACCTTAACTCAGGCGCTGCCTGCCATTGCGGCTTCCACATCACTGTCATGCTTGAAATTTCATCAAACCGGTTCATGTTGTTAATCTAACTAAAAGAACTGACTCATGTCAATTCCAAATCTTTTATTCAAAAGAAAAATAATTTAGTTTGAAAAAGCCGAACCACATTTTCAGTTCAGTTTGGTTCAGTATGAAAAACTTGAACCAAACTAAACCAGGCTCACCAGTCGCCCCTAACCCTTACACTCTTGAAAGGAGTTCATTTCTAAGTTTTAAGTTTTGTTACGAGTGCGTGAATCTAACACAGCTGAAACCAGAAGACAGGATTGAAGCCACTTCTACTGAAATATATTGGAGATAGAGAAGCCAATACTTTCAACCAAAGACTTGCAAAGTCGTTTAAGACTGTCATCTCAATTGCATAATTCAAAAACAAAAATAATAAAAATGCTAGTGAGAGAATCAGTTGTAATTCATGATGCAAGTACCAGCAGTACAAAGCAAATTTTTGAAATGTCAAGGCTTAAGATATAAGCACTAAAATTGATCAAGCACTTGACAATTATACAAATAATGACCATTAAAGATTGCGGCATTTGACTTCATTTGAGGAAACCAAAAGCATGATTTAGTCATTTACATTATTACTATCAAAAGGAAAAACCAAAAAGACTTAACTGCCATGAATTCTTCCTCTAAACTAAGACCCTACAACACATTTTTTTACTATTCAGTAAGCTCCACATTAACAGACTTCGCCACGATAATCAAATCCAAGGTCCATAGCTTGCTGCCAACATTAAGAGAAAAATGTTTTGCCACTTGAAGGTGAACCTGCTATTCAGACAAATTTGTTGATAAATATCACAATAAGAAGGATACAAGAGGGAAGAGAATAATACAGTCCCAACTTAACAAAAAAATTGTCAATGGCCTGATATTCTTTAAAAGATGAATTTGCACAGATTCAAAACTCGCAATGGAGACATAGCATAAATCAAGTTTTACACTCAATCACACAATAATTGTTTGAAAGAAGCATAAACATATACATGAAAGCAGGTATGGCATCTCAAGGATATAGTAATAGAACAGCAAGTACACATACTATGGTACGGACTGCAATGAACGAATCAACCCAAAAATGAGTCAAGCATGCAAAAAAGAAATTTTAAGGCTGTAGAAAGCCAAAACAAACCCAAAGCATTTTATGGATTTTTTCAGCCTTGATTCGGTGCTTTCAGTTGGTAGGCGTGGCAACAGGGCAGGTCTTTGCTCAACCCGACACCCCCCCCCCGTCCCGCAGCCTTAGGATTAGAACCCGCACTTGCCCCGCAACAAAAATATCAAAACCCGCACCCAATATTTTAAATTAAATCTATACAATAATCAATTACTATCTAAAAATTAAGGGTGTTTGGATTCCTGTTGGGAAGGTTCCAAACGGGCGTTTGGGCAAAAGCTACTCTCTAGTAGCCATTTGGACTTTCCCAATGGGGATCCAAACACACTAATTCATCATCTAGAAAATGTATGTTCATAATAAGCATTACACCAGTGAAAATAATTAATATAGTTGAATAGTTGATATTATCAGTAACTAAAATAAGCATAATGTTCCTATACCTAAAAAAACTAATCATAATGTTTAAGTAGATATGGGGTGAACCGCCGGTCGGGGTGTGATTGCAAAGCCTATCAGTTGGTATTATAAAGTACCACTCTTCCACTCAACCTCTTTTTATTCAAAGTAGTAATGCTATGCTATCCATACATCCTTTTGTAATGAAAAAACATAGCACTCATGATTCAACTACTGGATCAATTGCACAAGTCATTTATTTGACATACTGCTAAATTTCTTTCATTAAAAAAGGATTTAATGAGAATACAGGGACAACCAATCATATATTGCATATGTCATTAAAAATGTTTGAATTGTACACTAAGTACTACCTTAAGAGTGATGAAAGGGTGATCTGTGATTGACTGAGAGTCTCACATTTTATCAAAATTAAACTGTAAATTCCAATGATTTAAAGCAGTGTACTTACTGACTGACCTTGTGATGATCTATCTAATCTTCTCGTTGCCACTGATCCTGTTAGCAGCATCCCTAACCTTTTCAATGTAACCCTCAATGGGAGGAGTCAAAGTAGCCATAAAACGATTCACAGGAAAAGGTGCCAAATCAGGTACCAAAGCAGCTTCTCTCAAACCTTCAGGCAAAGCCTCAATAGCTTCCTTTTTCAACCTCAAAAGCGTTGATTCCGCAGCTTGTCTCGCTCTATGCTTCCTCATCATAACCCTACTATACTCCTTCGCCAATCTCCTCCCATCTTCAACGCTCAACTCATACTTCGGCACCTTCTCAACATCCACCAACCCCAACGTTATCAAATCCAACCCTGGCGTCCCAATTATCGTGGGCGTCTCCGAAACCTTCAGTTTATCGTTCTTCCTTTTCATCATTTCAATTTCTCGTTTCCTGTCTTTACTGATCAACCCCATTTTCTCGCGCTCTGCTTCTCGTGCGCGTTGCTTTGGGGTGAGGTAGCGAACCGGGGTGGGTGCGTCGAGGCATTTCTCGTAGAGGAGCTCGCGCTCTTGACGTTCGCGTGAACCGGGTCCGGTGGGTTTGGATTCGGGTTCTTGTTTCTTGACGGTGATTTTTGAACGCTTTAGGGTCTGACCCGCTTTGATCTTCCCTTTCCCCTTTGCGGTTCCGCTCACGAAGCAACGCTGGATCAGCTGGTGGGTCGAAAGAGATGAATGCAAAGGTTTCAACTTTGTGAGGCGCAGCATGTTTCGGGTGATGGGTCGGCGGTGTCGTTTTGGTCTTCAAAGGTTACAGAGGTTCTGCAACTGCAAAACTGAGATAGGGCAAGACAAGAGGAGAGTCAGTGATGATGGGATAATTCAAATGGGCCGGCCCAATTTGGGGAATCAATGGGCTAGCCCAGAACTTTGAAGGAGAAGTCATACACATCACTCATGGTAAAAGCTCCCTTCCTTTGAACAGGGTGTTTAGGTAAGATTTACACTGTTTGGTATCGAGGAAAAAGGAAGGAACGAGAGAGAGAGATAAAGATTTTTTACCATGGGAAGTTAAAAGCTGGTGAAATATATTTATATCCTTTACTTATTTATTATATCTTATTTTTATTATATAAAAATAATTTTTTATACCATCCAAATAAATAGATTATGTTCAAATTATTTTTCAACAAATACATTTAAATAATCAATTAGATATATAATTAATTATTATAATAATAATTATTTTTTTTTTTTTGTAACTAATTCAAACACTTACTATTATGTGGATTTTTAAGAATAGGAAAGCAGCCAATGAGAAAGCAAGATTGGACCAGGTGTCAAGTGGTTGGAATCAGTGTCTAAAAAGTGGATAACACGAGTTAAACAAGTCTCTCTCTCTCTATCCTTTTTTTTTTTTTTTTTTTTCTAATTTATTTTCTCTAATAATAAAATAAAAAACTATTGAATTTGAAGGAAGCAAGTGGCAACAAAGTCGGACCAACCAAAGTGCTAAATCTTGATTTGGGGATAGGGTCATCTCAGAGTCACAAGGCATAAGCATCACACCTCTCATTTCTCAAAGATAATATAATATTATAATACTAATAATGGCAGCGGCAGCAGCCACGGTTGTAGTTCCTCCTAGGATTCTGACCGCCACCAACGTTGCCCGCTGTTCTGCTTTGCCTTATCTCCTTCCTCGCATCTCCACGACCACTACTACCTCTTTGTTCTCACCTTCCCTCAAACACTTTTCAGGTTTTCTTTCTCTTCTTCTTATTCATTCCTTTCTCATTTTCCTTCTTAGTCTTATCATCAATTTTTTGTTGTTGTTCGATAAACTCTTAAGTAAACACCCAGAAAGTTGAAAACTTGGTGATTCAAAAGCAATGGACTGTAAATTTTTCAATTAGCTTTTATTTGAATTACATAAATATGATGCTTTTTTATTATTATTATTATTTTCCCACAGAAAATTCAGCTATAAATCACATTTAAGTGTGATTGGTTTTTACAATATTCTGGTATTAATTTGTAATCTTTCAGCACTAATAATGGTATGCTGCTGTGCTGTCTAATGTCTTATACTCTTAGATATCTAAAGTAGATGAGAGGTTTAGGTGAGAGATCAGATTGTCATGTACCTTATTTGAACTTATTACATGTTTTGATCATAGTTAGCAGATTCTCTCAGCAATCCTGCTAACCACATATTGCATACCAATTGATGGTATTTTGCGATGTGAAGAAAGTCTTATAATTATTTATATGATAAGAAGTGACCAACCGTGTAGTGGTTGGTACCTGCATACTGTGTACCAGAGAGTACTGCAAACTTAGCAACTATGGTCTTGATCATCTCTGCTGACTATGTCCGAGGATGCTCAATGTCATGCAAAGCAATTGATAGGCTGTGCATTTTGAAATTGAGGGTGGTAGACATGATTAGGAGTTGATATACTCTGTGGCCAAGTCCAAAGTCCAATCCAGAAAATTTGCAACGTGAATTGGGCAAGGAACTATTAGTACCCACCACAAATTAGTACTTGTCTAAGAGTTTTATATTTGTGGTTAGCAACAATTGAGTAAAACCAATAAACCTGCTTTGCCTCAATTAAGCCTTCCATGTCTGTAGTTTTAGACTTTTAGCATGAGTTCCTTCCTCCCTACCCTTAAGAGTAGTAGTTCTATTGCTTCTGTTTTCAATGTTCTAGTTATTCTGCTCAGTCATACTGTTTTTAATCAGTTTTTTCTTTTGACAATTCTAACTTATTTTCTTGTTTCCTCCCTTTCAGAGTCTCGAAAACCTTCTCTGTTGCAGATCAGAGCTTCTTCGGAGGAAACTTCTACTTCTGTAGATGCTAATGAGTTGTTCACAGATTTGAAGGAAAAGGCAAGAAGTCTATAATTGGCTAATCTCAACACTTTAGTTTTATCAGGAACTTCATTTTGGCAAATCCACAATCTTGCGATTTCAATTTTCTCTTTGGCAGCCTTTCTTTTAACCAAGTGGAAATAATATCCTTCATTTATCATTATCAGTGGGATGCTGTTGAAAACAAGTCCACCGTACTTCTTTATGGTGGTGGGGCTATATTTTTTGTTTGGCTATCTTCAATTCTTGTGGGTGCCATCAACTCAGTTCCCTTGGTAAGTCATCATTCTTGTTGAATATAATTCACTTTTCTCATATTTTGTCATCACCTCTGGTGGTAGAGCCATTGGCTAGCATGCATATATGCTTCAGTAATTATAGTATTATACTATAGAAAGCTTGGTGAACCAATCTGAAATAATTTTATTTATGTTTCAGCTTCCAAAGATTTTGGAGTTGGTAGGGCTAGGATACACCGGATGGTTTGTCTACCGATACCTTCTGTTTAAGGTAGGTAAAATACACTATGAATACTTCGCTACTTTGTAATCTAACACGTTCTGTGCGCATGAATGGTGGTCACGAATATAAAGCCTTCCTTAGATTGCATTGATGTCAATATTGATGTATTGGTGTTGTTTTCTTTTTCTTTTTGGTGCTGTGATGCTTTATTTTCTGGTAAATGAGCAACTGAAGAATTTCATAAATGGTGGAATTGTCAATGAGCTCTATGTCAGTCCATATCAAAATGGCTATGTGAACTGTTTTCCATTGGATCTACTTATTCTATTCTTCTTCTGCAATCAGAATCCCAATTTTGGTTGGGAAATCATGTGTACCTTAGAAAGTATATCTCTTGTAACTAATGTAATTGCACTTTTATACAGTCTAGCAGAAAGGAACTAGCTACAGACATTGAAGCACTGAAGAAGAAAATTGCTGGAACTGAATAGATGAAGTTGATCTTTTCCTGGAACATCATTTGTTTTCGTTTTGCCGTATTTCCTGTATAAGAGGTATATGTATCCCCTGATATAGGATAGAATTCCTCTCAACCTCTATTACCCGTGTATCAACCTCATTTCGTTGTTGAAATAATGTAGCAAATTTTATGTATAAAAATATGGCTCTGAATGACCGAGGAGTTAACATTGCGCTAGAGTTATACGTCCGGATATGATTCAGGCGACCTTTTCATCCCTGGAATGTTGGGATTGACAATAAATCAGGTTGTGGCTCACTGCCTTATTTTGTAGTTAAAATAATAAAACTCAATTGACCCTGTAACATTTTCTTTTGGCCTAAAACCTTTCGCTGAACATTAAGCATGTGTTTGTCTTAGATTTTATTTAACGTAAACAGAGAAATGCGGCTTCCGGAGGTAAGAATTTTCACTTTTCTCCAAAGCTTCTTTTTGAAGCTTTTTATCGACGGAGGTGAGGTTTGAACAGAGATTTCCGTTTAAAATAATTTAAAACAAACACAGCATAAATTGATAGGCTTTGCTGCTTTTATATGGAAAAGATTTTGGTGCAATTCTGTAGGTATTTGAGTAGGTGTTTTTCAATGGGAATAGAATATGTGTAACAGCTTATATCTTTATTTTTTTTATGAGTAAATAGCCAATTTGATCCCTGAAAGTATAAGGTGGTATCAACTTAGTCCCTGAATTTAACTAAATAGCAAAAACGTCCCTGAAGTTGTAAAATGTTAATCAACTTGGTCCATCCATCAATCCCAGTTAGCCGACGTCGTTAACGGCGTTGATGTGGCACGTTCAGTGTCTTGTTGGCACCGTTGTCACTGGTTAGGTGGTGTCCACGTCGTCAGGGACCAATTTGAAATTCTGAATCAGGGACTAAATTGATACTCGCAACTTTGAACCAGGGGCTAAATTGATATTCGCAACAGTCTTCTTCTTCTTCATCTTTTCCCTTTCTCTCTGCTCTCTCTCTCTCTTTGCTTCCTCTGTCTGGCGCTCTCTCTCTCTAACCACCCGTTTATAGACGGGTTCTTTCTCTCTCTGCTCGCTCTCTTTGCTTCCTCTGTCTCGCGCTCTCTCTAACCACACGTCTATAAAACCACCCGTCTATAGACGAGCGGTTAGAGAGAGAGCACGAGACAGAGGAAGCAAAGAGAGAGAAAGCAGAGAGAGAAAGGGGAAAGATAAAGAAGAAGAAGAAAACTGTTGCGAGTATCAATTTAGTCCCTGGTTCAGAGTTGCGAGTATCAATTTAGTCCCTGGTTCAGAGTTTCAAATTGGTCCCTGACCAAGTGGACACCACCTAATCAATGCCAACAAGGCACTTAACGTGTCACATCAGCGCCGTTAACGGCGTCAGCTAATTGGGATAGACGGAAGGACCAAGTTGATTAACGTTTTACAACTTCAGGAACGTTTTTGCTATTTAGTTAAATTCAGGGACTAAATTGATACCGTCTTATACTTTCATGGACCAAATTAACTATTTACTCTTTTTTTATATATCACCTATAGAAATCTTAGTATGAATATTATTTTAATATTATTTCTACGTCTGACGTATGAATGAATAGTAAAATGTGAGTGACTGAACAATGCAATGAACATTGAACGGTCAATATTGAGTGGAAAATGAACAGCAAAACGTGAGTGAGTGAGTGAACGACGAAAATAAATAGTAAAATGTGATGGAGTGAACGGTTTATAAAAGTGAACCATAAATAGGACTTTGTTTTATTATATAGAGTTTAGTTTTGATATAAAGTATTTTATATTGTGAATCAATTACAAACTATCATAGCTCATATATGTGACATTGAAGGTAATTATGATAAGAGTCAAACATTGGTTGATTGATAGTATAAAATGATAATGTATATCATTTAAATCCTATTATATAATACAGATACAGATTTCATACAACTTCTTACCGTGAGTTAAAGATTTTAATAAATAAGTGTTGATTGAATTCTTAATGGAAATGCTAACTTAGAACACTGGTTAAGGAATTAAAAATATAAATTTTAATGGAAAAATAGCATAGTCAATGCATGGAGAGGTGGAGTTTTAAGTTTTTCAATAAAATCTTATTATTTTTTGATTTCTTAATCAGTGGACACCGGTTAACGGACCCAATTCTTAAACACAATAGTGCCACTTAATATTACAAAAATGACAACAATGTTAATCATTTAAAACTCACCAACTAATTTGATGCCCTAGCTAGCGAAACCTTTGCCTAAAATAAGCATCCATACGTGGAGGTGCATAGCTTTCGCCTCTCAAGGAGCTGCTCTTACCTAAGTCCTCGTTGGCACAGGTGATGACCAACTCATTCTTTCCCCATTTTCTCTTGACTTACTCTAAATAGAAATGAAAAAACAATGTAGCTAAATAAATAGAGTCTTATCTTTGAAGAATCCAATAATTAATAATGACAACAAGTCAATAACAAATTAATACACCACCAACTCTTGAAAGGTTCCATACCCCTTTTCATGTGTTGACCAATGTCATATTGTCATTACGATACAACTTTTTAACTCATATTTCATCGCCTCATTTCCACCCCAGCCACATTCTTTTCCACATACACCTCTGATTTCTAGGCACAAGAAGCTCCAATAGCATCTCCACATACATATAAACAACAGTTGAAGATTTCAGACATGTAATCTCATTTGTTTTTGGAACCAATATCATTTTTATAAGGTGGTACAGGTTTACCTTCCCAACCAAACCCATAAAGTGCCTGCACTGCATTACATCATTCTTCTGCAAAGACTTGGCTGAAGAAGGAATCTGGTTGTGAGTTTCATCTGTGTTTTTTTGCATATAAGAAGAAACTCATGTAGGAAGAGGGAAGAAAAAGAAAGGCAAGTGTTCTAAGGAGATTCTGTTCTACCTCCTCAACCAAAGCCCGACATATATAATATTTTTATTTTATTTGCCAAGACTTTGGTTGGTGAAGGAGTCAATTGTGTGGGTTTCCTTAATATTTGTCTCTCTATATAAGCAAATTAGAAGAAAAGAAAGGCAAGTTTTGTGGTGAGAAAATTTCCCCTTCCATTCATGAGTAAGTGAAAATAATGCATGATATATAAAAGCTTCAATGGGTTTGGTTCATCAATGGGATTCCATGAAAGCCATTCAAGAATTCAACATTAGAGACAGAAGAAGATGGCTGGTGGGGTAACATTCATGGGGCTACACAGATGGTGGCAAATTACATGGATAGTTGTCTCTTTGTTTTTATTATCTTTGGTTGAAGGCTCATATACTTATGATCATGGTTCATTAGATGCCTTTCTTTGCAAGCATGCTAAAAAAGAGATAAAAAAGCCTAGAACAGGTACTTTCTACAATATTTCACTTCCTGCTAACTTCACAGGCATGGAAGTTTCAGTTGTTAGAGTGCGCACTGTCTCTTTCTGGTTAAGAGGAGTGAATTATAGTTTCTTCAATATTCCACCACGGATTGTACCACAGCCTAATAGGAAGAGAATGGCCATATTATATGAAAACTTGGGCAATTGTTCTTCTCATTACTACAGTGTGCCTAACTACACAATGGTGGCTCCAGTTTTTGGTGTTATGACTTACAGTTCATCACAAACAACATTGATAAATTGTGAGAAGATGAACCTTATCATCCAAGGAGAACCCATCACAATTCGGTTTCCTAATGTTATGCCACATGCGACAAATGTGACACCAATTTGTGCCAAGTTTGGTGCTGGCGGGTCAGTGGAATTCAACAACATGACTGAGCCATATGTGTGTGAAGCACAGAGTCAAGGGCACTATACTCTTGTAGTTCCATCACCAAAAGCTCATACTCAGAGTCAAACCAAGGGATTTAACATATGGTGGGTGTTAGGATTTGTAATAGGTCTTGTTGGGTTGGTCATGTTGGCTTTTGTCTTGGTAGCTTTAGTTAAGGTGGCCAAGAAGAGAAGAATAAGAAAATTGGAGAGAAATTCAGAAGGAGGTGAGCCTTTTGATACATTCTGGATTGGAGAAACTAAACTACCATTAGCTTCAATGATTAGAACCCAACCAGTTCTTGAGAACGATGATGTTATTCCTTGTTAGTTGGTTCTCCAATTTCCTCCTTTCTCTCTTTTGTAGTATTTAATTCATGCAAATGAATCAGTACATATATGTTGTTTGTTTTGAGCTTAATCCTTATCAACAAAACAAAATTGTGAAGAACAGCAAAAAAAAAAACAAATTTAGTTTTATATATTACACACACACACACTCATATTCTTGGGTCTCAATGACACTTTTTTTTTTTGTGCACTAAGGCCTAAGGGTATCCCCAAGCCGATAGCCGAAGACTTTTTCGTACAAAGTTTTTTTCATACACACGATAAGATTCGAATCCTTGAAAATATACATAAGGAACCTATCTACCAACCAATTGTGTTGCATCTTGTTGGTCATCTCAAGAGCACTTTGATGTCATGTTTTGTCTTCATTTTAATTTCTATGTTAAAAATATATGAATAGATAACAAATCTGTTTGTAATACCCCAGGTCTGGTCCCTCCCTTTTATTCTTATCTCTTGTTCCTTTATGTGCGCTAGCTGTGCACTAGAGGAGGTTGGTTATTAAAAACAAACACTAAACAGTGGTTGCATCATGCAGGACGGCAATCTTGGCTCTTATGAGCATTGTTAATTTTTTATTAAATAGTAAATTGGGGCTCCCTAACTGATCAAAAAAAAAAAAAAAAAATTGGGGCTCCCTGCTTGGCTGCGCTGGACAGCTAAGGATATAAAAATAATCTTGCATAAGCACAAATATGCCTTGAACATACTCACATGATGTGGGTCCCACTATGGGGTAGGTCTTACCCCATGTAAGTGTGCTTTTAAGATATATATTTGGGTCTATGTTCTTGTATAGAAAAATATTTATTAAGATAACTTTCCTTAGGCCGCTTGCAGCCCCTTGAGCACCCAAAAAAGAAAAGAAGATAAATTTCCTTAGAATTATGAACTTTTAAAGGAGATCGATCTCTTGGAGCAAGATGGCATCTATGGACGCACCAAGAACCACAGTTTGTGGAGCTTGATCATTTGTCTTTCACAACCTAAGGCCTAAAGTATTCATAAATTGACAGATATGCCTATCATTACCTCATTTTAGTGTCTAATCTGAAAGAATCTTTATTTGAATCTCAAATCAAAACATTAGATCATATTAATCATGATACAATATTTCTAGGAAGAATGCTTTGAACAGTGCGCTATCTAAATTTGGAGCATGGTATTGGTCAGCATTCACAAAATTATCATACCATATGTAGCCGAAGTTCAACTTGTATATGATAACATTTTTCTTTATTCCAAACAGTAATACTACCAACAAGTAGCATTTTCGTATTCTAAACTAATATACAAGCATAAAAATTACACACCAAAAGAATTATTTATGTAACATAGCTGAGCATTTAGAAATATAGTTTGATGGTTAAATAAGAAAAACCCCTGTAGGCACTGGATCAACCAATCGGTTGGAGATCACATCGTTTCTGAAGTGGGAAAGGGGGGTCAAAAAGAGAGCTTGTTAGCAGCTTTTGTGAAATGGATGTCATCCCAGCTCACATAGTTTGGGAATCATCCCAGGCACTTGCAGCCAAGGACCGCGAAGGACGGATCTAAGAAACATCAAAGAGAGCCAAATTTGCTTTAGAACTTAGTTCTTTGACTCACTCCGAAGTATTTTGCTTTTCTAGAATAATAATTGCTTACTCCATCAGGGAGAATCACTCAAATATCATTGTTGTTTATATATTTATGAGCTACAAACTTATAAGTAAATGATCATAGTGCTCAACACTTCTACTACTTTAAACAAATATCAGGGCATATGATACACAAGTTTTTATAGCGTTTATTTCTCATAAACACTATTAAATAGGCGTTATTAACATAGTGAAAGTTTTAATAACAATTTGTTTTATTTAATAGCAAATCAAATAAACAAAAGTCATAGAAGCAAGTTTTAATAGATCCTACATATAAAACAATTTTGTTTTTGTCTTATACTATTGAAAGTAGGAGTGGCAAAAAAAAATCCAATTGTCCACCATCAATCCAGTCCATCCAAATGAAAATCCATCAAATTCATCCATATTGCAAAAAAAAAAAAAAAGTAACAATGGATTGGATTCTTTTATTTTATGGATGGATGTGATCCATCCATCATTATTCTAAAATCCATTGGACCACTTCATAAAACAAAAAAATAATCCATCGAATAAAAATGAAAAATAAATAAATAAATGATTAAAAATCATAACTTCAAAAATTAAATCAATTTGCTGCTATTATAAGCAGAACAATATATTTTTTTGTGTTTTGCTACCACAATTTGCATTCCTTGTAATGGATTTGTGATGAATTGTTAATCACAAAAAAAGTAGGTAAAAAAATTTATTTTAGATTTTTTTTTATGGATAGATGAGAAATATTATTTGGAAATAATCATAAAAATTATTTAATTTTTTAAAATATTTTTCATGGATGGATTGGATATCCATCCGTAAAAAAATTGTTAATGGATGGATTGGATGAATCTTTTTAAATGGATCATGGATGGATTAGATTTTTTTAATGAAATTTTAATGGATCATAATGGATTAATAAATTATTTTTAATCCATTCATTATAATCCGAATAAAAATTTATTTAATCCATTTATTTGTCATCCCTAATTTAAAGTGAGAGAAAAAACGACGGAAGAAAAGGAAATTATCCAAATCCTAAACAAAACTCAGTGTTTTGCATGGACTCATGAATTATACTTAAATGATTGCCTACTCTTCAAGCAAGTACTGATTATGTATTCATATGTACTTAATAAATACCGATACCGATATTTACTTTGGACAAATACGACAATTGTCTCGGATTACCATGCATCATAGCTTTAAGTTTACCGTATACAATAAAGTGCAAGTCTTTAGCAACTTTGTTTATGTATACCTCGTTGATATTCATCGACTTTGGCTGATCTGGTTAGCAAGGGAAAAAGGGAAGAGCCCACCGACAAAAGAAAGTAGTGAGCAGAAAGCAAAGTGGACGCCGAAGTTGCAAAGTTAGCGCCATCTTAGCTAGTGGAATCGAAGGGCTTTGCTATGTACATTCTCATTTTGTTATGGGTATCATTTATGAATATTATAATTTCTAAAATATTTCGTCAAAAGTTTTTTTTTTTTTTAATTTAGCTCACTTGTAAATATGATATTTGTCACTAAGCAAATTATTTGTTCCCTCACAAATATCATATTTACGAGTGTATTATTTTATTTAATTAGTCACTCGCAAATATCATATTTGCGAGTGAGGAATTAAAAAAATAACACACTCGTTAAAACCTTTCGATGCTAATATGTTTCGGATATCTAAAAGGAAAAAAAGGGAAAAAGAACAATGAGTTCAAGACAGAATAATTTATTAATATGCGGATCCATTTTTCTGATAAATATGTGAAGGCTGTTCCATTTTTTATAAGTACTCATAGTTTTCTCCCAAATTTCCCAAATTATACGTGACGTTCTCAAATTAGATATTCGCAAAAGAAGGTATATTTTGGCAAATTAGTTATTTGTGAGAGTGTAAATTTTTGCACACTCGCAAATATTTAATTTGCGAGTGGTTCTTTTAGTGTTATTGGAGATGGAATGCAGCAATGTGTTTGATTCTAATGAGATTAATCAAACGATAGTTGTGGACTGTACAGGAGCATTCACTACTATGGAAATATTTCCTACACGAGATGATTTATTGTGTTGGACTCGAGAGGTTGGAAAACAAAATGGATTTGTTGTTATCATTGTGAGGTCAGAGACAGGACAAAATGACGGATGTACAAAATTAATTCTAGGTTGTGAAAAAGAAATGGGAAGTATAAGCCTAAAAAGCATGCATCTTCTAAAGCAACCGGTACTCGAAAGTGTGAGTGCATGTTCAGAATTAAAGGAATACCTTTATCGACGACTGAAGGAAAGATTGAAGGATGGATGCTGAAAGTAAGATGTGGATTACACAACCATCGGTTAGCTGAAACATTGGTGGGTCATTCTTATGTTGATCGTTTAAGCGAAGAGGAGAAGAAACTTGTTCATGAAATAACCAAGAACAATGTCAAGCCAAAAAATGTTCTGTTGACGGTTAAAGGTCGCGATAAGAAGAACCTATCTACAATTAAGCACATTTACAGCGAACGTCAAAAGTACCGATCATCTGAGAAAGGCCCTAGAACAGAAATGCAACATGTGCTGAACTTAATACATCGAGATCGATATGTTTCTTGGTATAGAAGACATGACGGTTTGGACGTTGTTAAAGATATATTTTGGGCATATGCAGATGCCGTCAATTTGTTGAATACATTTAACATGGTCCTCATCCTTGACAGTACCTACAAAACCAATAAATATAGGCTGTCACTACTTGAAATTGTTGGTGTTACTTCAACAGAGGTGACATTTACTGTGGGATTTGTCTATTTGGATTCTGAAGGGGCTGAAAACTATGTCTGGGCACTAGAGAAGTTAAGAGAATTGTTTGTGCTAGATGAGTCAATTCCCCAAGTTATTGTGACAGATAGAGATCTTGCTTTGATGAATGCGGTTGCAGTTGTGTTCCCAACAACTCGCAATCTTTTGTGTCAATTTCACATAGGAAAAAATGTCTATGCAAAATGCAAAAAATTGGTATCTGATAACAAAAAGTTGGAGGTAGTCAAGGATGCATGGAACAGTGTTGTTTATTCTGCTGACGAGACTGAGTATGAGCAACGCCTGATGAGTTTTCATGAAGTATGTGCAGAGTGGCCTATATTAATTGATTATGTGCAAAAGACTTGGTTGGATCCACACAAAGACAAATTTGTTACGACATGGACTAACCAAGTGATGCACTTGGGGAATACAACCACAAACAGGTATGATCAAACTAGTGTCAAAATTGTTAATGAATCATGTTATGCTATAGCTGAAGTTGTTTTGAATGTTTGTTGATAGGGTTGAGTCTCAACATTGGAGATTGAAGAATTTGTTGCAAAACAGCAAGGGTGACATGTGTATGTGTTGGGAGACGATGAATAACATGCTTACGCTGCAACACAACGAGATAATAAAGGCATCATTTGAGAGAAGCATAACCGTGATCGAACACTCACACAACATTCGTATGCTTATCAGATTGATTGGATTCGTGTCTCGGAGTGCATTGCAACATATTGTTCGTGAGTGGACTGGAGCGATGAATGTAGATAATGATAAATCTGCATGTGGTTGTACTCTTAGAACTACACACGGTTTACCCTGTGCTTGTGAGCTGGCTCATTACAGTATGACGGGTACTCCAATTCCATTGGAGTTAATCTATGTGCAATGGAGGAGATTACATTTTGGCCAACAAGAGGATCAATAACAAATAGATGAAATAGTGTCAGAAGAGGAACTCGCGCTTCAGTGGGCGGTATTGATTACCCATTTCCGCACACTTGACATTGTTGGTAAAATGACACTATATTGCAAAGTGCGAGAACTATGTTGTCCCGAGACAACTTTAATGTGCCCACCGCCCGGAATGGTGAAGACTAAGGGGGCACCCAAATCCAAGAAGACCAACATGGATGGATTTGATTGTAAACGTGACCCATCTTATTTTGAGCATGTCGATGCAATATACTCTGCACATGAGAATAGTTCTGTGCGTTACTCGTTGAAATCAGCTGCCCAAGCAAAGAGGAGACGTTTGCCTTTCTTGAATCAATTTCTTGTGCAGTTTCAGCCATACATTTCTAACATAGTTAACGTGGACAGTGATGGAAACTGTGGGTATCGTTGCATTGCAGCATTACTTGGTAGAACTGAGGATAGTTGGCCTTTAATCTGTCAGGAGTTGCATAAAGAGCTTACGAAAAATGTTGATTTATATGACCCTCTTTTCGGTGTTCAATTACAAGAACTGAAGTCTTCTTTACGGGACCTGTACGGTGCATGTCACCAAAACAAGTGGATGACACTACCAGCGATGGGTCATGTGATAGCAACCAAATATAGGTTGGTCCTAGTCTCTTTATCATCTGCCAGTATGACGTGCTGGACATTTTTTTCCCTTAGAGGTGCACCAACTCCAAACCATCTACTCATTTGCATTGGTTTTGTCAACGGTAATCACTGGGTACAGGTAATTGATCTAATATTTTTATGTTTTTATTTTTTATGTTAAGATTAGTCGGTCATTTAATTGTATTTACGTTATTTCAGGTATTTTTGAAGGATAATTGTCCACTGCCTATCATAGCATCACATTGGCGTGGCTTTTCCCGTCCTGAGGCTTATTCATGGCCAACGTGATATATTAGTCGATTGCAAGAATGGTCTTCAATATTTCCACCGCCTAATCTTTCCCATCATGATGTATACAATCCAATAAACTTAGATGACGATTGAGTAATATACCGTCGTTGTTTGTTGTACCTTTATATTTACATTTTACTGTTATTTTATTTTGTATTTCTAAGTTCATTAATAATAAATAATAACAATAACAATAACAATAATAATAGCCTGTGGAGGTGTATTAATAACAACAATAACAACCAGTAAATGATTAATTCGCTTAGCTCAGCTGATCGCGCTAAGCGAATTTGATTTTCGAAACTTCCCTGGTTGCTGTGACAAATTCGTTTAGCGAATTAAGTTTTGCTAAACGAATATTCAAAACCCGTCTTTGATCACCCGTCTTTGATCACCTGGGACAAATTCGCTTAGCGAAACTATTTTGGCTAAGCGAATTTGATTTTCCAAGCTTCCCTGGTTGCTGTGACAGATTCGCTTGGCAAATTCATTTTCGCTAAGCGAATCTTCAAAACTCATCTATGATCACCTGGGATAAATTCGCTTAGCGAAACTATTTTGGCTAAGCGAATTTGTGGCAGTAAGTTGCTACTGGTTTTTGTCCTTTTCGCTTAGCGATTTGGCCTTCGCTAAGCGAATTTCTCCAGCTTTGACTCTTCAAAAGCTTCTGCCCTCTCATTTCTTCACGTATATACACAAAACATGGTTTTAAGATGCAATCTTCAGAATTTCATATTATATTTATTACTAAACAACTATTTACAACATTAATCTTTAATAATAACAATAAAAATAATATTTACATAATAAAAACTAAGTGTTCGTATGAAAATATATTACAAAAAAATAAAACAACTCAGCGCTCCTGATCCTCCGCTATCCGAAGCACCTCTTGAAGGTAGTCACACATGTCATCTCCCTCCTGTGCGTAATCAACGATCTGATGCAGCATGGCGGCAATTCTATCCAACCTACTAACCGCAAGCCGCCTACAAATGACATAAATACATAATAACATAAGTACATTATATAGAGAAAAAAAAAATAGATGACGTTACGACTAAACATAATATATACAGTGTAAAAACTTATTATTCCTTACCCGAGGGACACAATCAACATGTGCATCATGTGGAGCCTGCGGAGGTGAAGCCTGTGGAGGTGGGGCCTGTGGAGGTATCAGCAGTGGATGCGAGTGCCTGTAATATCAATCCAAGTAATCCAGGGCGCACTCAGCTGGATAACTGGCCGATCTCAACCGAAATAGGTATCTAATAGAGTACAGGTGAGGGGACATCCAGTTAAGACTAATGGCCTCAGCCGAGGGATGTCGTGGTGGCTGCCGAGGAATCCCCTGCCTGAACTCGAACTGTCGCAGTACTCTCTCAGGCAGGTACGGCACTATAGTGTTCCCACACCGAAGGTACCTCGAAAAGTATGCCACCGGATCGAATGGGCAATACTGCCTATATGTGGCCCATGGTGCCCAACACACGTCATCAGCGGTCAGCACATCCAATGCCTGCCTGTATGGAAGCACCCTCCCATGACCCCTCTTGCTTCTCCAGCGGTTAGCGCGTACACGTGCACCCTCGTAACCCTCAACAAGCCTCCGATCTACCACCGAAGTAGGAAAATACGCGTAGATCCAGACCTGTCACAAATAACGAATCAGTTACGAAAACACGTCAGAATTAAAACAATTGTAAATTTAATTTTCTAATTTAATAACACACTGATACCTGAAAGAGTGTCATGTAACCCGCTAACCCACGACACGCCAACCTGGTGGCGTCACCAAGATAACCGTACAAGTGGCATAGGGCTAAAGCTCCCCATGACCACTGTCCCACCAGCTCCAACTCACGCAGCAGCTCGATAAATTTGCAGTCAATACGAGTGCTAGTCTTATCCGTCAGCAGAGTCATCCCGAGTAGCACCAGTATGAATGTCCTTCCTGCCTCGTCCATCGAACCCTCAATACTCCGTGCATCATAAAGGTCCTGCAGTCAAGATAAACTGATAGATGCCCACCCAGTGCCCGTCACCTCGGCCCGAGCATTCTCATAAGATACCCCCAACAGCGACTGTAGAACTGATATAGCAATATCTATGTCCATCTCGGGGGGGTATAAACAATGCACCTCTAATCGGGATGCCCAAAATGCATGACACATCATCCAACGTGATGGTCATCTCTCCGAACGGAAGGTGGAACGAGCTGGTCTCCAGATGCCACCTCTCGAAAAACGCTATCAGCAGCGAGTTATCTACCATCGGGTAGCTGCAATACATAAAAGGAGACAGACCAGCTCGATCGACATGAGCCTGTACTGCTGGTGGTCGTGGCCGATGCTCGCCAAACCACTTCTGCCACTTTTTCCCTTGCGCAAAAACCCTAAGCGGGTCCTCCCGGCCCTGCACACATAAAAATAGACGTCTTGTCATGAATTATACAAAAGTAAAAAAAAAATAATCTTAAATGTTTTAAAAACAGTAAACAATAATTACCTCTCCGTTCCACAAGTTGTAAGCTATGTGGTCCCTGAATAAAGTCAGGAGCGATGTATCGGAAGGTCGTCCAGGAAATGGTCCCTCCTCTGCCCGTGCATCAATATGCATCTCGTCCTCATGTCCCTCGTCCTGAGGTGACTCGTACTGGGATGGCTCGTCGTCCTCGTACTGAGGTGGCTCCTGCTGAGGTTGAAGTGTACGACGTCCCCCTCTGCTCGGGTCAGCTCTACTATCAACCAATCTCCGAAGGTGCGAAGCAGTCATAGCATCCCGCTGCTCTCGCCACTGTCGCCGAGCCTCTGCTCTCGCAGCCTCAACCGCCTACCTATTGGCCTCAGCCTCAGCCTCCCTACCGGCCAACCAACCCGCTCCCCTGGTGCGCGGCATCACTGAAACAAATAACAAATTAAAATCAATATTTTTAAGATAATCCTGCGAGTGAAGGAAATTTTCCTCACTCGCAAATAAGGTATTAATAAGGTATTTGCGAGTGAGCAAAATTTCCCTTCACTCGCAAATACCTTATTTGCGAGTGAAGGAAGAGGAAAATCTTCCTTCACCCGCAAATAAGGTATTTGCGAGTGAGAAAAATTTTACTTTACTCGCAAATACTTTATTTGCGTGTGAAGGAAGAGGAAATTTTCCTTCACTCGCAAATAAGGTATTTGCGAGTGAAGGAAAATTTTCCTTCCCTCGAAACTATCTTATTTATGAGTGTAAAAAAATTCCTTCACCCGCAAATAAGGTATTTGCGGGTGAAGGAAATCAAAAAAATATTTCGCAATTACCTAATTTGCGAATGAAGAAGGTATTTGCGAAAACGCAAATACTATTTGCGAGATTCCATAAAAAATTTACAACTCTTTGAATTTGGTAATCTGCGAGGGTAACAATGATATGAAAAAAAAAATTGACTTTTAAAGCTTTTTTTGTTAAGGGTATTTTAGGTATTTTACTGTTCACGGGGGGTGCCCTTAGCAATCCCCCGAATCCAATTGATTTGAAATGTGGGCTCGGGTTTAGCTTGTTACCCCCTCCAACTCCACCATTGCCAAGTTTTTCTTCAAATGATCCATTCTCTCCCTTGGTGCAGGTGGAGTTTCACCAACTTCATTTTGGTTCAAATTTAGTGCAGGTTCGGTTTACTGTTGAAAATTCCAAACGTACGTTTAAGACAAAGTATCTATAAAGTTCCTTTCGAACAAGCGTACGTTTGGATCCAAATGTACGTTTGCAACGCTAAACCAAACATGCACTTACTGAGTGTATGTTTGGATTTAAGTTAGGATGAACTCAAATGTACGTTTGAGTTTGTTGCTTTCACGTTTTGTGTCTCCAAAAGTGTGTTTTTCCATTGAACGTTCTTTCAAATGTAAATCTAAACACACCCTAAGTGGATGCATTTAATAATTCACAGAGATGATTTGGAGTGTTTTGGATTTCAGTTACAAACTGAAGTTTCACCGACGCAAAAAAAAAAAAATTGCTTTCACATTGGATGTGATTTTAATTACAAAAATACTACTCCAAACTTACTCTTGGTTCACTCAATGTGAATCCAAACATGCTCTTGATCTGAGTAGCCAGTCCATTGTCTGATTGCAAGCCACCTTTCTACCAACGTTAATGTGTACAACAGTTGAGTTGTTTTGCTGAAATTGTTAGGCCAAAGATGCACATTTGTTATGTTACAACTATCATGTGTATAGTTATATTTGATTTTAAGTAAACAGTTCAATTCCATATATAAAATCCTTTTACAACATGCGAAGAAACAAGTGCGATACATAACTAGTTGTTTCTAAAAGAAACCATAGGCTTATCGGAAACACCACCCTGATTCTCCCCCGCCACCACCATCCGGTGGATCACCTTCCAATGAAACTCCATTTACCTGAGACAGCTGTAGAGAACACGAAATTAGTAATTTTCTTTCAGAGATACAAATTTTTTATATTTAATAATGAACTTAAGTGTGAGAAGATCAATCCGAGGCTGAGCTAACTCAGACTCATTGGCTCGAGATCAATCTGAATGAGACTTCCGGAAATTACCACCATTATTATAACATTAAAAAGGTAATGAAATTAAAAAAAATGATACCTCACGTTTAAATAATATACATCCATAAATAGACATTGGTTAAAAAATTATTTAAATATATATATACATTTTTAAAATTTTCTTTAGACATTCAGAAATAGTTTAATTTTATTTTCATTACAAAATTATACATTATTTTCCATATCTATTATTTTCTAGTTTAATTTAAAAATATTGTAAATTTTTATATACTATCAATTAATTATATATTATAACACGTGTGATATTTAAAATAATTTATAGGAATCCGATATTTTTAATTATATTATGATAAAAAATAATTGATTATATAATTATTTTGACATTAATAATGAGTTTAATTGTTATACATTTTCAGTCTAAAGTTTTTTACATTGTCAACCAATCAGAAATCGTGGTATGAGTGACTTTTAAGGTAGTTAGGATAAGAGCCAAACATTTTAGCTTATGTGTCAATTTATGATTGGTTGACTATGTAAAATTTTTTTACATTAACAGTGCATACCAATTAAATCCTTAATAATACATATAATTTAAATTCTGTTTTCAATATTAATTCCATTTAATTAATGAATTTTAAAATCACAAAGTACATGTTAGTCACATTACTGGTGCTTGGATAGAATTTTTTTTTCAATACGGATATCCCGACCGATAGTCGGAAACTAATTTCTTTCGGGATGTTGCAACCCTTAATAATTTTATAACCATTCGAATCTAACTTGAAAGTTTAATTTTTAATTGAATAGCTTGTATCATTATTAATTATCAAATGTTATTTATTTTATTTTTTTTAAGAATTCTTTAGTACCGTAAGAGTAATTTTACTCTGCTTAGATGACCCAATCGGATGGTAAGAACCATTTAACTTGACTCACTAACATGATACATTTAAATGAGATGGCATATTTGAATTAGATATGATAACATTTACCCCAAAATTATTAGGAATACCAGAAAAATCACAGTTTTTTTTAGTGAAGGTATATAATCCGAAGGAATGGATTCTCTCCCATTATTTTTTTTCAAACTTTTAATCTTCACCCTTAATCAACTCTCACTCATTTTTTTTCATATTTCAAAACTCTCCCTCCTTTTATCACAGATGAGATTCCCAACATTATTTTCTAATCATAAAATCAACATGTGAGGATCTTGATGCATAATTAGAACAGAATAGAAAAATTTCTGGGCCGGGTGGGCTAGGTTGGACCACCTAACTGATCACCACGTGTATGGCTGATGACGTTGGAATAAATAATCGGCCAGCGCGATTTCCGATGGGCCAGCTCAACAACTAACACACTCCCCATCGTAGATACATTCTTATACACTCCCAACCGTATATACGGCGTAGCCATACGACAGTCCCACATCCGACACGTGCACGTGACGTGGATATTGTCTTCTCTCTCCTTCTTTCTTCTTCACCTCACCACCCTTCTCTCTCTCACAGCAAAGCTCTTTCCCTCGTTTTTTTAGAGAGAGAAAATGCATAATTGCTCTTAGAAACCTTAATTTGAGGATAGTTGAAGCTTCGAGGATTGGTTATTGTTCCCTTTTTTTTGGTTTGGTGAGGATTTTTTGTTTTGGTGACGAGAAGAGTTGGGTATTTGTCAGGTACGTTGAATTTTGTCCAAATTTAGAGTCAACCTCAGAAATATTTGATTTTGATTTTCGATTTGTTTCTGGGTCTAATTATTATTATTTTTGTGGAAACACTGAAAACTGAAGCGTACTATAATTTTTTTTTTTTGTGTTTTCATTTTTTTTCTCTCTATATGGTAGTTCTATAGTTGTAGCTATCTGGAGAAGGGGATTAGAGCTAAGAGACTGGTGGATCTCTTGTTGTATGTGCTGAAATATTTGAATTTGTGTGTTTTTCTGTGTTTTGATGTTTATTTGCTAATTTATGGTAAATATAGTTTTCCCATATCAAATAGCTGAAAAAGAATAAGGGGGTATTGGATCAGGATTAAAACCTTTAAATTTTAACCTATGGAGGTTCAGGTAGCATATTCAAGATTTTCAAATTCAATAGTCCTCTCTGTCAGCATGTAAAAGTGAAAAAAAGGTTTTTTGAAGGGCTTTGTTGTCATTAAGCTCCCAGATTGTCCTGTTGGGTTTTATTATTTTATGCTCTCTGTTAGTTTGTATACTGTCCATTGCTTTCTATCCGACTTGTGGGGTAGTAAAAGGACAAAATTGACCCTCTACCATTCTGTCATTGGCTGACTTTTATGTCTTTGATTTCGTTTTGTTTGTGGTACTTACCAAGAAAACTAATCTTTGTATGATGCTATCTCTGTAGGAGTTTACAAGGTCACAGTGTCAAACAGCAGAAGCTATTTTTTATTCTATGTTATCTGTTGCTATTTGCTAAGTAGTTGTTAACAGAGTGAACGAAATTTCTTGCTGCTATTATACTGTTGCTAGAAGCCTGACTCATTTGCTTTGTTTCCGGTTTTCATTAATAATTGCAAAATAATTACAAAAATGTCACCTTGTTTACATTCTGTTTTCTTTTTTCAAATATATTTGTATAGGAAAAGTGAAAAACAACAAAATGTTGTTTTTACTAATCTTTAAAATCAGGAAATAAAATGAAAACATGGTGACATTTTTGCAATTATTAATGAAAACAGTAAACTGGAAACAAAACAAAGTTTCTCTCACTCCTTGAATGTAATGATGTATTTAATTCTTGCATCTGAGTTTAATGTTTTCTTTATGAGGCAATAATTTAAAATGTTGGAATTGCTCTTCCTTTTGCTAGTTTTTTCGCTCTTATAACCTGTTTTTAATATTTATATCAAAAGATTATGTTGTGCTGGTTTCTACCTAGGATCCTTGCAGGTTTCGAAGTGAATAAATCCTGGTTTATGAATTTTGCCTTGTCTTCCTTGCGGCATTTTCTTGCTGGTAACAGCTGACATTGCTCCTATTAATGCAGTTGAATCATTTGTCGTGAAGAATTTTGCTCAGTGCTTTCCTTTTGGTGCTTACCTCATGGGAAACAGCGAGGAAGGGAAATCCATTAAGACTGAAAAGCCTTCTTCACCTGTAACAACTTTAAGCTGAGAACATTGTTTGAATGTGTGGAAACATTTTATAAAGCCTGTGCCTAAATACTGTTATTCTTACCTTATTAACAGGATCAGGCTAATCAGGCCAACCAGCCTAATATTCATGTCTATCCTGATTGGGCTGCTATGCAGGTTACCTTCCTTTTGTCCTCATTTCCTTTGTACCTTAATGTCTGAAGTTTAAAGTTTTCATTCTACTTTATGTTTAGATAAATTCACTTTAATGTAAATAATTGCTCTCAAACTTTAGTAGTTTAAGTTTTTATAAATAAATAAAAATTATTAGTATAGGCTGTGCCATTCTCACATAGTCAATCATCACCAATGACTAGGTTTAATCTATTTGTTAAACGACCAACTTTATTGGATTCCCTACTAGCTACTTTACTCTTCTGAAGACTTATTTATTGTACATCTTGATTTGCCAATCAGAGCATCATTATCCTCATCATCTTTATTTATTCCATGCTTCAAAGTCAGTAATCTGCTTCTACATACCCCTGGGTAGACATCAGCTACCTGTCATTTGCAAAATATTATCCATGTATTTCCATTTTGACCTGTGGTTGAACCAATGATCTAATGAAAGCTGTTTATTTTGTTCCCTCTTGTGAACTATCTAACATTTTTGCTGTGTAGAACTATCATGATATTGCTATCAATATTAATCCCCTAATTAAATATTATGCTGAAATTCTGCATCATGGTGTTAAGTGGTTTTGATAATCAGTTGGGGTATGAATTTCTCTTATGAGATTTACATTGGCCCTAGATTGCTTTCTCTTTTGAAAATAATTGTCCACTAAAAACTGCTTATGGTGATTTAAAGTGTCAATTATATCTTCAGGCATATTATGGGCCAAGATTCAACATTCCACCATACTACAATTCAGCTATGGCTTCTGGTCATGCCCCTCACCCATACATGTGGGGTCCACCACAGGTAGTGCACCAAAGGATCATTTATTTTGTTCTATCTTTTTTTGTATGTCCTGTTATACATACTAGGTGGCAGGGATGAATAATTTGCCAACTTATTTTTTCTTCAGCCTATGATGCCACCTTATGGGCCGCCTTATGCAGCAATCTATCCACATGGAGGGGTTTATAGTCACCCTGCTGTTGCTATCGTAAGTCTACATTGTTGCAATTTGTTCTTATAGTTATTGCAACATATGTTTATTGTTTTTTTGGACCATGAATTGGTTGATTGTAAGTTTGCTATAATTTTTGAATATGAACCATAAAAGGCTAGGAATATATTAAGATATGATTCTTTTATTTCTATTGGTCTTAGGTAATTTTGAAGTTATGTATACCTACGTGTTCTTCAGCTGTCATTAACCTCTCCATTGTTTGACGTCCTTAATGTAACAAACCTTTGTGATTACTTTATAACTGCTAATGTAACAATAACATAGGTTTTTTATCCTGCCATATATATGCTTTATTGGTTGAAATTTTTCCCATGTACTCATGAATAATATTGGTAAAATATAGGGGCCACATGCACATGGCCAAGGAGTTCCATCTTCACCTGCTGTAAGTTTTGATTTTCTCTGAGATCGGTTCCTACTCTTTTGGTTCCTCGAGTTCTATCAATTTTGATGTTTTTGACTTGGTGAAACAATGCAGGCTGGAACTCCTTCAAGCATAGAGACACCAACCAAATTATCTGGAAATACGGATCAGGGTTTAATGAAGAAACTGAAAGGGTTTGATGGACTTACAATGTCAATAGGAAATGGCAATGCTGAGAGTGCAGAGCGTGGAGCTGAAAACAGGCTGTCACAGAGGTTTGTTGATCTGCTTTCTTTGTATATGATTTTTATCAGAATGAACTCTACTTCCTTTCCCTCCATATTGAAGATTGGTCCGCGAGTTGGTTATTCTCTATGGTTCATGTTGATAACTGAATAACTTTATGATGATATCAGCAGTGTGGATACTGAGGGTTCCAGTGATGGAAGTGATGGCAACACTGCAGGGGTCAGCACTTTCTTGTTGTTAGCATTTTTTCAGGCATTTCATGGGTCATATGCACTTATAGTCTATTTTATTTAACATGATGTGACAAACTGAAGCATTAAATTATGATATTTGCCAATTTTACACTCAGGCTAATCAAACAAGAAGGAAAAGAAGCCGTGAGGGAACACCAACCACTGGTATGACTCTGTTCGTCACAGAATTGTCCTTGCTCATAATTATACTTCTGTTATCTTCAGTGTACACATGGTGTCAACCAGTTCATTGAGTTTGGTCTTGATAAGTTGTATGTTATCCTGTTATTTATGCACAGTATGATGAAATTACCCAAGTTTTAACTTTATGATTAGTTTGACAAATGTAATACTTACATGGGCTTTTTGCCTGGTTTTTATACTTAATACAGTCAAGTTATTGATGTCCTATGCGTGCAATTATTAATAAAATCAATTTCACGCTTACTTCCAGAATTTGATATTTATCTACAAGTATCCAAATGTATTAAGTTTAGGAGTTAAGTTGTCAACATAACATGCTGATGGTTATAAATTTCCCGACTGTACAAGCAGATGGAGAAGGGAAAACTGAGATACAAGGCAGTCCAGTTTCCAAAGAGACTGCAGATACCAATAAGATGATGTCCGTTACCCCAGCCAGTGTTGCAGGAAAATTAGCTGGACCTGTCATTTCTGCAGGTATGACCACAGCACTAGAGCTGAGGAACCCTTCGACTGTTAATTCTAAGGCAAATTCCACAATTGCCCCACAACCTTGTGGAGTTTTGCCTCCTGAAGCTTGGGTACAGGTATGGCCAGGTTATGCTACGTTTTAAATGGTTCAGACCATATATACTACATTAGAAATGCTTGTGAAATACATTACAATAATAGCGGAGTATCCTCATCTTTTGCTGACACTTGGTAATTTCTGTGTGTATGTCTGAATTCCTTAGAACGAGCATGAGCTGAAACGCGAGAGGAGGAAACAATCAAACCGCGAATCTGCTAGAAGGTCCAGGCTAAGGAAGCAGGTATAAATTGTTGCGGTTTTGTTTCATAGACTTGTAAACCTTCTGTTGCTTCTATAGTTGTCTGATAAAAAGCATAAATTGATTAGTTTTTTTACTATCACATGCTTGTGTACTGATGTAACACATGTCCATGTAGCCCTAAAAATATAAAAAAAAAAAAAAAAAAAAAGTTACACTGACGAGGAAGAAAGCTCATAACTAATGCTCATATTTCCTCTATTCAGGCTGAGGCTGAAGAATTGGCACGAAAAGTTGATAACTTGACTGCAGAAAATGTGTCGCTGAAATCCGAAATAAATCAATTTACTGAAAGTTCTGAGAAACTGAGGGTAGAAAATGCTACATTAATGGTACTGTTTGCATAATATTCCTCTATACCTTTGCATTTTATAGGTATTCTATGATATTGATATTTAGTACTTAATTGATTTTGACTCAGGAAAAACTGAAAAATGCTCAACTGGGACAAGCAGAAGAGATCATTTTGAACAGCATTGACAGCAAGATGGCTAAACCTGTAAGTACAGAAAACTTGCTATGTAGAGTTAATAATTCCAGATCCAATGATAGAGCTGCAGAAGATGAGAATGATTTTTGTGAGAACAAACCGAAATCTGGTGCAAAGCTGCATCAACTACTAGATACAAATCCCAGAGCTGATGCTGTGGCAGCTGGTTGAAACCAGTAATTGTACTGGCTGATTATGTAGTTTTGGCATATTACAAGTCCAAAATTACTGCTAACAGTTTTCAGAGGGATGGATCAGCTGAATTTTAGAATCTATATCCATCAAGACCAGAACTAATTCTTTGCTTTTCAATTTCTTAGGACAAAAACTCTGTATTCTATTAGATTTTACAGAAGTGGATGACAACCTTAAAAGTGTAAATTAAAGAGAATTAGAGATTTAGTTTAGACTTTTGAGAAGGTTATTGAACTGTTCTATAATTGGTCTGTATTAACGATTGGTGTGAATCGTCTAATAGTATCTGAGTAAAGGTATTCCGACTTTTTGCTATTTTGGTTCGTATACTTTTTGCAAGCAATTCCTCATGTTTTGGATTATGGCATGCATGTTTACCTTTTCACATGGGTTTGTCTCTTCATGTTTAGATGATGGTTCCGTTTCGCCCTTTCACATGTTGTTATTACTATGACTATTAATTAATGTCGCTGAATGATTGGAAAAAGCCTTTGTGGAACGTTCTGCATTTCTAATATTTTCTAGTTTGATAGCCTTGTGATTGGAAGGGCTTTGTTTATTTCCTTTTAAGTTTGGGTATTGCTATGCTACCTTTGGGAAAATAGAGGGTTTGAGTATCCTATATCCAATTATAATGTGTTATCTCAATTAAATGGTCATGTCAATATCACATTAGACGAAATTCTCACAAGCTGATTGGTCCATATAGGCACAGGTATGGTACCTAAAGGGTAGGGATGACAATTTATACCTGTGTCTGGGGATTCCCGCAGGAACTGTCTTGAATGGGGTCCTGTGGGTGGGGAGTTTTCCCCTGCAGGGATGGGAACGGGGAACATGCTTCCTGTCTTACGGGTTTCCCGATCCCGAAAAGATTACTAAAATACCCTTAAAAATATGTGTGTGTATATATATATATATATATATATATATATATATATATATATATATATATATTAAATATATATTATTTTATTAAATAAATAAAATATTAAACATATATATGTATTATTTAAGGTTAAATTTGTTACAATGTCTTGGAGAGTGATTTAATTGTAAATATTTAAGATTTTTAGTGTTTTTATATTTTGTTAGGTTTTAGTTAGTTGTTTATTTTTATTATTATTTTATGAATTTTCAGAATCCCTAAACTCTCGGCGGGACCCTGGGGAATGAAGACAGGGAGAAAAACTCCTCATGACAGAAAATGGGGAAGGGAAAAAAAATTGGTGGATGGGGATGTCCCCCGGCCCCATTGCCATCCCCTCTAAAGGGTACCATAGATTTTCCCTTTTTAAGTTTTTGGTTATAAAAGGTCAAAATATGGGAGAAGGGATGCAAAATGGCGAAGAGCGAGAGACTCACTAAGTTGAAGGATCTTTTCTTTTCTTTCTTTCGTTTTTTCCTTCTAAAGTTGGATAATACAAATTTGTTTTTACTAGTTTTGGTTATGGGTATAGGATATATAAGATAAGATGAGTTTGTGGGGAAAAGAGTAGACTTTTGTATCTTACGTTGCCCCAAGCAGATTGTGCGTCTTACTTTTTGGCTATAGATTAGGAAAACGAGTAAATACTCAATTTAGTCCCCGAAATTGTAGGGTCGTGTCAACTTAGTCCCTGACATTATCGAAATTCCAACTTGGTCCCTGAAGTTGCAAAACGTCGATCAGGTTAGTCCCTCCGTCAACTGGGGTTACCTAACTCCGTCAGTGTGGATGACATGGTCCGTTAAGTGCACACGCGGACGCCACCTCATTCTTCCATGTCAGCTCATCCTTACCCATAATGTCAGGGACTAAACTGAGACTTTTGGAGGGTTTTAAAAACCAACGTCTCTTTCCCTAATTTCGAAGTCTCTGTTCTTCTTCCTCTTCCTCACTCTCCTTCCCTGCAACCTCAAAAAATTTTCGCAGGTATTGGTGATGAAGATGGGTGGTGATTCGTCATTTTCGCACTCAAGGGGTAAGAAACCCATGAATCAAAGTTTGTCTTCAAGCTCTAGGGTTAATGGGTCACAAAGCCACAACCCTTTTGATTTGGTCTGTGAATGTGAGAGGAGAGTAGTGTTACGAATTTCTAAAACTCCTAGGAACCCAATGAGGGCCTTCTATCAATGTCCATTGCCAAAGGTAATGTAAGTTTTGTTGTTTCAGTTCTAACGGTTAGGGATTTTGAAGTGTCTAATGTTTTTCAATTTTTTTGCAGAATGGTGGAAATTGTGGCTATTTTATCTGGTTTGATGAACTGCCTGACCTATTTAAATCCTTTCAAAATTTGAGTGACCAAATGGAGAAGGCTGAATTGGAGAAGGATGAAATGGAGAAGGCTGAAAATAATTTAGAAGAGAATGAAGAAATGTGGAAAGCAGAGCTGATGGCCAAGGTTGATATTTTGGGGAGAGATGTTAGGATATTAAAATTTTGGGTTGCCTTAATGTGTGTTTTGCTAAGTTTATGTCTTGTATTTTGTCTTGGTAGGCAGAGTTCATAATGGGTGTTTTGTCCTTGTTTATGTAATATGTGATTTGTTTATGTTCCTGTCTTGTTTTTTCAGTCCCTGTTTGTGTGTTTTTCACTAATGTAATGTGTTCTTGTTAATGCAATGTAATGGGTTACTTTCAGTCCCTGTTTTCAGCCTCTGTTTTCAGCCCCTGTTTTCAGTTCATGTTTTCAGTCCCTATTTTTGTTAAACTTAAAGCAACAATGAACACAAAATGATGACATAAAATGACATTAACTTCATTAAAATAAGCACCACAAAGGTGTCCAAGTACATACTCCAAAAAGCATATGTAAAACACTGTGCAGTTACAACCAAAAAAGATAAGCAAACTAAAACACTGCAATTACATCCAAAATGTTCATAATCTAATTATAACTACTTTTCATGGCATCCTTGGACGAACATTTTGCAGTCCTGGAGTTGGAATGAACTGCATAAACTGTGGTCGTCCCCCCCTGAACTCTGTAGAACCTGGTGGTGCTGGAATTTGTACCATCATAGGTTGTGGATGAGCTGGTGGAGGTGGTGGTGCTACTGGACTTGATGCTATTGGAGGTGGTGCTACTGGACTTGATGCTTCTGCCGGTGCCCTCATTGGTGTTGCTTTAGCTCCTCCAACATTGCATGGTATAAGTGGACCTCTCATACCATATCGTCTTCCCTGCACTTGTTGAATTCGAAAAAAGATAGTATCAAATTAGTCCTTTACATAAGTAACTTATAAGCAAAATAGTCCCTAACATAACTAACTTATAAGCAATTTAGTCCCTGACATGACTAACTTATAAGCAATAAAGTCCCTGACATTACCAGATAAATTTCAATCTAGTCCTTGCAATGCCCAAAATGTCTAAACGTGCATAAGATAAACCATACCCTTGGTGCTGCTGGTCTTGGTGCCTGCACCAATGGCCTTGGTGCTTGCATCACTGTTCTTGGTGCCTGCACCACTGCTCTTGGTCCTTGACTTGATTGCTGCTAAGTAGACACCAAATGAAACCATCCAGATGTTCAGAATATGCATTACAGATCAAGTATTGAATTATACATATTGTTACCTACTTACCTCTGTGGGTGCATCTTGGGATTGCACTGGATCATAAATTGGTGCAGATTGAGACAGTGGCACCTCAGAGTGTTGCACCTGTGATGATTTCCTAATCCTAGGTCTTTGAGGCACTCCTTGATTCATGCACCCTTTGCTGTTATGACCATCCATACCACATCTAGAACATATCCACACAGGATATGACCTCCTAAGTTTACTACAAGAGACTGGTTCCTCATTCTCATCCTTCCTTCTTTGTTTTTTTGGCCTCCCTGCCTTTCTCCTGATGTTAGGTGGAACAGGTTTGTCATATCCACTAGGTGTCCAGAATTGCTCTGATTGGGTTGGCTGGATAAAATATGCATAGGCTGCATTGTAGGACCCTATGGTTAGCCAGCCATGACAGTGGTCTTCTGGCCTTTCATTTCTGTATGCAATTGCAGCACAAGCATGCATACATGGCATTCCTGTGCCATAAGTCAAAACCAAAACAATGTTACATAAGTGTCTAATCATAAGTCAAAACCAAAACAATGTTACATACCTGTTAGTTGCCAAAATCTGCAAGTGCAAGTTTGTTTAGCCAAATTGACATCCAACTTAAATGGATGGTTTTGCACCTCAAACCGCATTCCTTCATCATCGCTTGACCAAATAGGGGTCCACATGTTGCTTGCCACCTTCTCTTTATCCAATCTACTTTGCTGCTTAGGACATAAATGACTTGTCCTCCCTGCTAGTTTCAACTTGTTTGCAGTCATGGTCCTCATGATATAACACCTAACTTCCTCCAACATGGTGAGAATAGGCTTGCCACGATAAGGTCCAATCTTTGAGTTGAAAACTTCACAAGTATTGTTGGTGACATTATCAACCTTGCAGTTATCCTGGAAGTGTGCCTTCGTCCAAGATTGTTCGGGCCACTTGTTGAGATACTCCTATGCCTTCACATTATGTAGCTTCAGATCATCCATTTTGCTTTGCCATTGTGTTGGTGTGGTGCACATAGCACAGTCCCAAACCACACCCCTCAATTCCTTCTCCTTATGTGTTTTAATAAAATTCCTCCACAAATGCATGGCACAATACCGATGTGGCACACCAGGCATGACTTCCTGCATGGCTGGTATCAATCCCTACAAGAAGTGTACACTATCAGTATCAAAGAAGTCTCTAACATTACTAACTTAATGTCAATTAAGTCCCTGCGATTACTGAGATAAACATATAAAATATATAAGTTACCTTTTGCATGTCAGACATGAAGTTCCAACCATGTTGCCTATAGTCACCAAGAGCTTCATGCAACAAGGTCAAGAACCATTTCCAATTGTTCTTATTCTCCACATCCACAACCCCATATGCAATCACAAAAATGTGGTTATCTGCATCCTGTCCAACAGCAGATAACAATTGTCCACCATAATACCCTTTTAAAAAACATCCATCCAGACCAATGAAAGGCCTGCAACCTGCCTTAAATCCCTTTATGCACCCATCTAAGCATACAAATAACCTGTGAAATTGTGGTGGTGCTTGTGGTTGTGGTATGGTGTTAACCTTAACTAGGGACCGAGGATTGCTCCTTAACAACTCATGAGCATAATCCCATAATTTACCATATTGCAGCTTTTCATTCCCTTCCACTGATTCTCTTGCTTCCTTCATTGATCTGAAAATCATCGATCTATCAATGATCACATTGAACTCCTTTTTTAGGAAATCAAACACTTCAGTGTGTTTGATAGAGGGCTGGGTTCTAATCTTCTCCTCTAGCTTTTTAACCACCCACTTTCTGTTTGCTTGATTATTCTTGAATGCTCTGCAGCAAGTGTGCTCATCCTTAAATGTCTTTATTTGGAAGCTTTTTCTCATGTTATTCCGTGCACAATAAATCTCCCATTCACATCCTATTTCCTTGCACTTTGCTCTTGCTCTTATGGCATCATTTTTAACCCACTTTATAGGCCTACCCAAATTGATAGTGTATTCCTTCACTGCTGCCTTGAATGTTACTAAATTTGGAAACTCCATTCCAAGCTCCAAGCAAACATTTCCAAAATTTGCAGCTTCATTAAATTGAGGGAAATTTTGGTTATTTTCTCCATCATCATCCTCATCAGTGCTAATAGGATCCCTCAACTCTTCCGACTTATAACCTCCATCTTCATCACTGATCCCTTCATTGAAATGACTCCACTGTCCTGCACCAGATTCCCGGAAATTTACATAACAATCATCTGCACGAGATTCCCCTGAACTGGAATCATCAATGTTTGGTGTTGGTGACCTCTTCCTTTTCCCTTTTTGCACCTTCTTTCCTTTTCCAGAACTTCCAACTTTTTTTCCTTTTGAAGAACTGCCAACCTTTTGCACTTTTCCAGCCTTCTTACCCTTACTTGAACTCCCACCCTGCTTTCCTGCAACAATAGCGAAAATGTCAGTATCAAAACAGTCCCTGAAAATGTCAGTATCAAAACAGTCCCTGAAATTAGTTACTTAAACTCAAACAGACCCAAAAATAGTGCTGCACTTACCTTTTCCCTTCCTCATCCTTTGCTGCACTTCATCATACTCAGATTCTCCTGAAAGAACCAATGCAGAAGGCCTATAGTGGCTGTCTTCTGCACTCTCATCAGCTGTAGAATGGAGGTCCTCATCATTCATTTGTTGCTCAGCCACAGCTTCCTCAATAACTACATCCTCATCCACTACTTCATCATCAACAACATCCTCAACCGCTACTTCATCAGCCACAACATCCTCAATAACTACTTCATTAGCCACTGCTTCCTCATCCACTACTTCATCATGCACAACATCCTCAATCACTACTTCATCAGCCACAACATCCTCAATAACTACTTCATTAGCCACTGCTTCCTCATCCACTACTTCATCATCCACAACATCCTCAATCACTACTTCATCAGCCACTTCTTCGACGTTCACATTTTCCTCAACAACATCCTCAATAGGTGGCAACAAGAGAATAGGTTCAGGCACAGACACAGGGTGCAAATAATATAACTCAATCTCATTGCCATTGCTCATAGCATCATTCACCATCTCCATTAACCTTGCATCAGTGTTCAATTGAATCAAACCAAGGTCCAAATCCCAACCTGGTCTCCTCCATAATATATTCTCAATACCAGCATAGCCATGGGAGGATTTGACAATTCCATCAAATCAAACAAATTCAGTTTGTCTGAATCGATATCATCCCATACATCCATCTCCCCACCCACATACTCTAGAATTTTACTCTCATTCCTAACTAACACCCCTCCATGGTACATAATCAATGTGATATGAGAATCCATTCTGCAAAATAAGCAAAGCATGGAAGAAAATCAGAAAACAGAGCATAGGGAATAAAAATCAGAAAACAGAGCATAGGGAGGAAAAATCAGAAAACAAACCCTAGGACAACTAGATAAAGCATGCAAAATAAGCAATGAAGCAAGATTCACACAAATAAGCACCCTAACCCAAGTACATTAACGCGAACAAGACGAAAAACACCCTAACCCAACTACAGTAACACGAAGAAGACGAAGTTAAAAATTCTAACTTTCAGAAAAATAAAGAAGAAGAAAAAGTTTTGAACCTGTGTGATGATAGCCTAGAACTGAAGGAACGTTCGAGCAGGTCTTGATGGCCTTCGTCGCGAACGTATAAGCAATGACAGAGGAAGAAGACGTAGGGGTTAGGGGAAGAGAAGAGAAGCGCGGGAAGATGAAGGGGGTGATGAGAATAGGGACTGAAATGAGAGTTGCAGGGTGCGTCGTTCTGATATGGCATCCACGTGTGCACTTAACGGGCCAAGTCACCCATACTGACGGAGTTAAGTAACCCCAGTTGACGGAGGGACTAACCTGATCGACGTTTTGCAACTTCAGGGACCAAGTTGGAATTTCGATAATGTCAGGGACTAAGTTGACACGACCCTACAATTTCAGGGACTAAATTGAGTGTTTACTCTTAGGAAAACTATACTAGTACGTTTATATCCTTTGGGAATGAAAATGGTGGTTTAGGTTGAAAACTAAATTATTAGACGATTATCAAACGATTATAATACTTTATAATACTTAAGTAAATTAAAATTTTAAAAGTTAACTCTTTCAATAATTCTATTATCCTTAGTTATAAATAATTACTTTTCCTAAGTATTATAGTACTTTATAATGCTTTGCATAATTATTTTAAAAAACATATAATTTGAAAAGGATGGAGTAAATACAAGGGTATGGAAGGTTTGGCTAGGTTGCAGTCCCTGTAGTAATTATTTGGAAAAACATTTTGAGGGTGCATATTTAGAGTCTTAGGCAGCATTTGCTTCGTTGGAGAAAGAAATATTTCAGAAGTTAACTTTCCGGAAATATAATTTAACTTGGAATACAAGGGTGACAGACCAAACATACTTGACAATATACACGGTGCTTTATTGTCCACCACTGGCCGAACCCCTTTTATACTTTCTGAACTAATCTTCATAACCCAACTATCATAATTAAATAGGACCGACAATAAAGTCAACGCAAGTTAACGATATAGCCAAGATAAAAGAAATTGCCAACCTTCTGAGGTCCAATTTCATAATTTTCATTCGTACAACACTAACGATAAAAATATAAGAGAAAAAAGAAAAACGATAGTGAGGTGACATGATTAATAATGGTTGAGAAACTAAACAAAAATGTGGTAGAAGTTTATCCAAAATATTATATGCTATTACATATTTTTGAACCATTTATAGTAATACATAATATACTCACTAAGCTTTCCTCAATGTAACACAGAAGCGTAATGAACCGAAGATGAACATGGTTTGGTTCTCAAAAACCAGAATGTCAAATCTCTTCAAGTAGTGTAACTGACATCCTGCATCCGGACTCCAAAGTAAATTTCATCGCATATTACCCTCCCGCAAGACATCAATCATATTGTACACTCTCTTGTGGTCTTTTGATTCAATCTGCATACGTAAAATAAATTCACAATCAAAGATTGTACAGACTACACCGGGAATGGTTAAAATAGTATATTTCATCATAAACAACAGAACAGCATGGTAGCATGTCATCTATTCTAATATTATAATTATAATTATATATTATCAGACACTTAAAAAGTTTTCGTATCAAAGCAATACTGGTGTGGTATATCTTTTTTTCTTTGGGCCAAGAACTGTGGTATGATCTCAGTAATGCATTAATTGTTGAAACTATTTGAACACTAGACAGTCGCTTTCTTTTCAGTTTCATGTTTTCATTAAAAATAAAAAATGCAATAATTCTTGTACGGAATTTTAAACGGGAAACATAATGAAAATAATGTGACATTTTTGCAATTAGTAATGAAAACAGGAAACTGGAAATAAAGCTGAAATGTCCAGATCAGAGTGATAAACAACACCAAGTATTTATATTTTGCCTTAATTGCATTTTTGGTCCTCAAGTATCACGATTGTATAATTTGATGCCTAAGGTTTCAATTGCGCCAATCGGGTCCCCCAGATAACACGATTGTATAATTTTGATCTCGAGATTCCAATTGCGCCAATTGGGTCCCCAAGGTATCCCCTCTATTACAATAAGATCTTTCTGTCAATGTGTCGTCCAAATTTTAACGTCAGTAGCCTACGTGAGACTGATTTTGGCACTTAGTGAAACCAGCTTGATAGCTTACGTGACATTCCTATGTGACATCATTGCCACCCTCATATTTTAATGGTCACGTGTACATCATAGGAATGCCACATATGAATGCAATATAAGTTGTCAAACTGGTCTCACTAAGTGCCCAATTAGTCCAATGTGTACCGAGCAAGCTATTGGTGTTAAAAATTGCACAATCGTGATATCTAGGGGACCAAAATTGTACAATCGTGATACCTGGGAGACCAATTAGCGCGATTAGAACAGGGAGGACTAAAATTACACAATCGTGATACCTGAGGAACCCAATTGACGCAATTGGAACCAAAGGGACCAAAATTGCACAATCGTGATACCTCGAGGACCAAAGTGTAATTAAGCCTTATATTTTTAAAAATTAAAGACCACTCCTGATTACAGATTAAATGGAATTATTAAGAAGGATAATCTGATGACAAGAGGGAGATTAAATGGAAGTATAAGCACCTTCTTAGCAAGGAAAAGTACAGCATCAACAGTGCCCTCTGCATAGATCGATCTACCACAAACATTATGTTGAAATTCAAATGAAACTCTGCAACAATTTTTTAAAAGAAAAAACATAAGGAGAAATAATACTGACAGAGAAATATGTCACAACATATAAAAAAAAAAAATGAGAATGAGATGAAAACGTTTAATTCTTACGTTTCATCTGGTGATGTCAAATGATACATATGAAACGCATGACCTGACAAGTGCTCCTCTGGGACTCCCACCATTTCAAGTTGTTGCTTCGGATCCCTGATCAATTGTATCTAACAAAATTCATTGGGGAAAAAGGAAAGAAAAATATTCTGTCAGAATCGATTGTTATTCTAATACAAAAACTAGAATATTGCTATCAGCATAACTATAAAGACCAGAATGGCAACTTGTTGGTAATATTTCTCAGTTCAGAGTGTGAGCCAACGTGAAGTTATGCATGCTACTTTAACCTTAATATCATCCACATTTAAGAACCAATAAATCGTTAAAATTAAGTGATAGGTCACTGAATAGGACAACCTACAAATGAAAACTTACTGATAACTAACTTGATTAGAAATAAAAAAAAACTCAATGTAGACTACAGATGATACAGGATATAAGTTTGAGATAAGTTCAGACCATGCACACAGGAGGTTTGGCAGGTGAGGAGTTCAACAATGGTTGTGAGAAAATACTGTCCTGTAACACAATGAACCATGCAATGTGATCTATAACACACCTGATCCATATCGAAAGACACCCCCAGTTTGTCGAAGCAAGAAATTACGGCCTTTGCAGTTCCAGATACATCAGCTTTGCTTGTCTGATGAGACTCCATTACCTACGATCTTGGAAGAATGCATCAGATTTTAATATTACATCAAACAGAAGCTTATTTAAAAGAAAAGAAGCACTAAGATTAAGAGTTTATGAAACCCAACATTTTTTAGGTGTGTGAAACCTAACGTTTTTATTAAGCAGTTATTTAAGCAAGACCTTCTCTCCAAAATAAGATCCAATGAGAACCCCAATCACATACCATTACTAACGTAAGGTAAGGTAAGGTATGGTATGCTATCTTGTGTCCTGAGAAAAATGTAATGAATCTTTTGTCAAACTTTTGGCTGGCATAATTTCAGCAGAACAGCAATTTTTCTTTCCAGTTACAAGCAGCGAGACAACAATGTCCAGAACTAGAATTGCCAGTACTGTAACTACAAAAGTTATAAGCAATTGAAGCAACTGGTTAACTTGAACCACGATCTGTTAAAGTTTCAAGCAATTTAAAACTCTCTGACTTTTTATTCCTACAATCTTTCTATTTGAGTAACATTCTCTTCTGTGATTTTAGGGAGTTTTAGTTCCAGTAGGATAGTGTAAGAGGCACGGGGGACAAGGATGACTCAGTTCCCCTCCCCCCCACCCCCACACTTTTTTACTTTCAAATTAGATAAAGCATAGACAATTCAAGAGGGGTACTCGGATAACTAAGTTCCTAAAAAAAAAAAAAAAACCTCCCCAAGCCTCAAAATGTCAATGTGGCAGAAGAGATACCTGTAAGGAATACCCAGAGAAGGCTCCAGGAAACTGTTCTGCCATAATTTCCATAGCCGCAAGAAAAGCAACAACCTAATGGGGAAAAAATACAGCAGCATAACAATAACAATAACAATGATAAAAAAAACAGGAGTGTACAAGACTAAAAAGATTGAAAATTAATCAAGGTTCTCTGAAATCATTATGTACCTGTTTTCCCATTTGCGGGGATATAACAGCATAAATCTTTGAGTCATCAACAGTCTTAGACAACAGCTCCCTATCTCCACCAGTGGTCCCCATCACAAAGGGCACCCCAACCTTACAGTATAACTCGGCATTGCCTGCATAAGAGAATAAAACAGAAAAAAGAAATAATGTAAGTTAATAAACGTATTCATAAAATCAAAAGTCCAATTATGCTACTATCATGAAAGTCAGGACACGTATACTATTATTATAATCTTCATAAAATCAAAAGTCCAATTATGCTACTATCATGAAAGTCAGGATACGTATCTGGAATTGCAGAGCCATAATATACATTGATCAATGGGAAGGCCAAGTACAGTCCACATATTCTATGATGTCAAATACAATATTCCTAATTCCCATGTTTAAAATGTAGAGTTATGTACCAAAAAGGAAGAAAAAAACTGAAGAGATTCATTTTAAGATAAATTATGACCAAGGCATGCAAGATATATGACTTTGTAACATGTTTAATCGGTTTTTTCTTTTTGACCTTTCTTTTACCGCATGCAAGATTTCATAATTTAGACTATAAGACGGAGAAATGTAAAGATTAAGTTTTGGCTTATATATCTACTGATGAGCAAATATGCTTCAAAATACATACTATTGACTGCAGTTGGTACTGTGTAGTCCACAACAATCAAGTTTGGATGTTTATCAAGGACAGATGCAAGAACGCTTTCCCTGTCAGATGGACCGTGCACAAGAAACTCATTTCCACATATCTGAAAAGTCTGTCCAGACTCCTCTTCACGCCCAAATGACACAGGAACAACATACACTCCAGCAGCTTGTGCTGCTTGAATGACAGCCTTTCCCATTTTCCCAGTACATGCATTAACCTGAATAGAATAAAGTTACCTTAAATGCATATTGTACTTTGTGATTCATAATTAGTGTTTTAAAATAAAGATAAATCAACAAACACGACACCAATAATCAGAAATAGTTACAGTTATGGCTAAAATTTTATAAAAGTGTGCATGTAACTAAGGATATTCACGTTCAAACAAAAAAGCTTTCAATTCGGGGTGGAAATGTCCAGGCTGACACAACAAGAAAAGATTATAAAGTGGAATAAAACTGAAGGGAAGAAAAACGTTGGTAGAAGTGATTAGGAACTATGAGCTGAAACACATACAGAGTATATAGCATGTCACAATAGATAAAAGTGAACAAACAAAGAATAATTATATGCTGTTAGAAATAACTAAGATTAAAGTAGCAACCCCAAAATTTCGGGGTTAAGCTTCTCCTTCTTTCTTTTGAAAATCATAAAACTAATACACCTTATAGCCAGTCCATCGCAACCAATTGATATTATCAACATAGATACTAAACGGTGTTCTAACTCCAAATTCAACCTTGAGCATTAAGTCATGTAATTGGCCTAATGACCAGCTATTACTGAAAAGGGAAGAAATTGATATAATAATAAAATGATATAGTAACTTGGGAAATTAGATTACATATTACGACCTATATAGCATTGAGTCTAAATTAAGATTATATTAAAACTGACCACACTTTAAGACAAGGATCACAAAGCAAAGCAAAAACAAATACCAGCAATTTAACAAGTTGGGGTCACAAAAAAACAAAAACTTGGCCATTCAACTGACATTGAAACATTGACCCAGAAGCTAGAAAAACGAAAACCCGCTATGGGTAATCACCATTATTGGAAGGCCAGTGTGCTTGGGCGAAGGCGCAGACTTTTGAAGAGAAGTTTGAACCGGTGTGGCTGCCATTGATACAATGGGGAACAAACGTGATCTTCTGTTCTGCGAAATGGGGACATTGCTCCTTGAACTACCTTCTCTGGAGAAGAATGTGAGGTGATCGTGGTGTCTGTGGAGGACATTGGTTGGAGTTTTCAGGAGAAAAGTTGCCATCGAAGACTGAGAGTGAGCTCAATTTGGGGGTTTAGGGTTTTAGGATTTTGATAAGCTTTGCACACCGTTTCAGGTTTTTTGTTGCAGAGTTTTATAGGGTTTTAAGCTTTCCTTCCCCCTTAGCCATTGTTGAGGGAGATGAAATGAAATAATGAATGATGAGTGATTTTGGGCCTCCATGTCCCGGGCTGGGCCCAACCCTTGAAATTTCATCCTTCAATTATGTTCGATGGGCCCCAGCCCATTATGATTCCACCAGTTCTTCATAGCATAGGCCCCGCCAACATAAACAGCACCTGGTCATTTCCTTTCGGTTGTGTTTCCAATCAACTGTCAACTAATTGAAGACTATTCGATTTGGTTTAATTTGAATCGATTTAATTTAAAAAGTAAATTTTATGATTGAAATTACTTATAAAAAATGATATTTAATTAATTTTTATGTTTGTAATTTATTAAAACATTAATTAACATTTTAAAGAGAATATTTATAGTCCATTTATTTCAGTTTTTTGTGAAAAAATCATTTTTAAAAAAATAATTATTATTTATTTTGTGAAAATAGTAGTTTGTTTCAGGTTTTGAAATTAATGAGAATCTGAAAAAATGATTAATTTAGAAAAACTTGAAATTAATTAAAATCTGAATGAAAATGATTTTTATTATTGTAAACAAACACATATTAACTTATACTTTACTTAAAAAACTAAAAAAGAAATCTCTAAATTATTTTATATATAAATCACATATTTAATCACCTTCTTTGTTTTCTCCATTTCAAAATCACTTTTCTTATTGTTTAATTGTTACCAACTAGTATTTGTACACTTTCTCCATTTCATTGAAATTAGTTTAGATATTTTGAATAAGAGGTATTATTAATTAATGGAGCAATATATCATAAAATATTATTGTTATCACACTTTGACTTGCAATGTTAATTACATTAGAAATCCGACATGGTTGCCTAAGATTTTGTTTTGATCAAAGGAATCCTGCAAACTTGAATTATTCTTACACAAAACTTTTCATATTTCGATTATGTGTCGTTTTAATACCAGCAACGCTGTCGAAATGGATAGGCATGAAGACATGTTAAAAAGACTTGAGTATAGTTGTATTTCAAATGGTAGAGAGAATTGCGAAGTTATTACTCATGGAAGTCTAATATAAGCCTAATACAATCAAAAGAATACTCAAGTTAAAAAGTAGAAAATACTTTTGGATGAAAACTTGTTTGTGATTATGAAATGATATTCATACAAATTAATTTAAAGCTTAGACGCACACAATTATGAAAATGTGTGGAAATCATACATGATAGAACAAACTTTTCTCCTACTAAAAATGCCTAGATATAGTTGAGTTCCTTAATCATGTTGTAAGGAAATTGATTCATATTGTATACGTGTTTGTCAAATGTTTTATCCGAATAGACAAAACTCACTTCGGTGATTTATATGGCTCGAAAGCGAATGCTATTGGTCGGGATACCTTGGTGCACATCAAACGAAAAAAGAACAACTCTAACGAAAGTTGATTAACTAATTCTTAAAAATAAAAATTGGTTCTTGTTGGAATGCACCCTTGGAGTAAAACGATGCAATATCCATGAGTAATGATATTTGCTTCTAAAAGCAATTTGTTTTTTTATTATTAAAAAAAATATTCATTCATTCAAATTATTAAAATACATAAAAAACAACACAAATTCAAAATCGCTAAAAATCGAAATGGATCAATCTGCGAACAAACTCATAGCACCCAGGTTAATACCATAGAACGGCAAAATGCCTACAAATGTGACAAAATCAAAGTGACTGGAATACTCATGCTTCCAGATCTGTAACGTTGACGCCCAAGTCTTGATTGAATCTGTAATGGATCGAAGCTGGTCTGTCAATCTGAACCAAACGAACACCGCAACAAGACGGGAAACCAAATAACGTCACACCAAGACGACGAACAAAACAACGTCGCACTCAGACGACGAAATCACGGAAAAACATAAAAGAGAAATCAGAGCTATGTGAAAAAACCACTTATTTAAATAAAATGAGAGAAAAAACTATATAGAGGGGTGATTCCAGGCCAAAAAATGGCCCAAAACCACCCCCTCCGATGGATGAGAAATAAGGAGGAGAGGAGTAGAGGGAAGGTTGAGAGAGAGAGAGAGAGGCGGCTCTAGATAATTTTTATTTTGGACTTAAGCAATTTGTTATTATATAAGAACCTCATAAAAAAATCATAGAAAAAAGAAAAAAATAAGCTAGAGAAAAAACGAGGTAACTTGTAAAATCCATTTGGACAACTTTATAAAGTTGCACCATTTGAGTGATGAGTTATTTATAATAGTATAAACTAAAATGTGGTGATTTGGCATAGTGAGACCCCATAAAAAATATAGTTAAACAACTCTAATGAGTCGAACTATTGGAGATGTTCTAACATTATAAATAATAATATACACATAATTAATCTAAATTGAATTTAAAAAATAAAAATTTAAAATATTTTTTAAATGAAAATAAAATATACATAATTAATTTAAAATTATAAATTTAGATATTAATAAATATAAATTAAGAATGACATGTGTTATTCTATAGGTACGGAGTATCCATTACCGTTAGCAGTAACTAATCTCCGTTGGGGAACCTATTTGGTTCACACGATGGGTTTTCCCCTCCCAACCAGGTTTTCTCCATGCATAAGAGTCAGGATTCGAACTCATGACCACTTGCTTAAGGTGTCTTAGTCCTTTACCATCCTGACCAATCATATCTTGGTAGAAGAATAAGAGATTTAACTATTCTTTTTTTTTTTTACATGAAGATTTAACTATTCTTAAAATAGTATACTATATTTTTATTTTATTTTTCAGTATATCCTCCACGCGTAACTGTGGAAACTAATCCCTCTAGCTGGGTCGGACCACAATATTGTGTGAATATTTTTCTTTTAAAAACTAGTTGTCCTTAGAAGGAAAATAATTAAATGGAATCAAGCCAATGATCAATAAATTTAATAGTAATAATTATTAATAAATATATTTGAAAATATATCCCAAAAGGAAAATAGTTAAATAAAAAATAAATAATATACCGATTGGGTAATAATAATTATTAATTGGTATATTTGAGAATATATTAAAAATAGATGATAAATAATAAATAATTAAAAATAATTGCTTGATCTGACTGATGACATATAACTCACGAGAATGACTAACATTTAGAATTTGGATTATGTAAAGTGAGAAACTGGAGAAAATAAAGATGTATTTACGTTTGGATCATTTTTAATGGATTAAAATCTTTATGTATTTATCAAATTAAGGATGAATGTATCCTTATTTTTTCACTTTATGGTGAACCATCAATCAATCACGAGATGACACAAGTTTCTCATTAAAAAATGTTTGATTTTATAATAATAATAATTATATTAAAAATTAGGATGATTTATGGAAGAGCGTTTGGATGAGATGATACGAGTTTCTTCTAGTTTAACTAGTGATCTCGAGTTATCCTGCTCGAGAGATTAATTTCTGTAGTTGCGTGAGAAGGATGCATTAGAAAACAAAAAAAAAAATAGGTGAATTCTCCGGTATCGTAATGGTAACTTTATCCATCTTAAGTGATTCAATCAGACGGTGAGAATGATATGACTTGACTCAATAAAATGACTCATTTAATTGAGATGACGCATTTTTATTAGATAGAATAAATTTTACCATAAAATTATTGGGGCACCAGAGAAGGCAGCCAAAAAATAATTAGGATGATTTATAGTTAATTAATAGGTAAAAAAATTATATTCACATTGTATCAAAATAAAACTCGTAATTTAATATAGAAAATATAGAAATGGATAGAGATTGATTGTTTGTTTATATGGAGAGGAATTGGGAGAGATTAGAGAAGGAAGCAAGCAATATAGAGAAAAGGGTCAGAGAAGGTGGAGGGAATTGAAGAAACGTGTGCAACTAATCTCACGCAATCTCTTCCTCTCAAACTCGGATTCTAAACCCTACGATTCCTCCTTCCATTCCACAAATCAGAGAATGGACGACGATGGCAATTGCTATTGCTGATCATCATATGAATCGCAGAAGAAGAGGATGTCACAAGCTGACGTCACTTACTCGTACTTCTCGCTCCCTTCTTTGATTTCATTTCTGACTTCTAGTTATTTCGTAACACCCAATTGATTTTCATCTTCTTCTTATCTGATTATTATTCTCATATGCTAAAATTTGTGATTTTTTTATCTGGGTTTTTACCCATGCCGGCTATTTTGTAATTCCTTGTTACAACATTTTGTAGTGCATATAATTTTTGTATGAATTTGCGGTTGTGAATGTGTATATGTAACATATGCTCCCAAGGGTGACAGCTGTTAATAAAACATGTGTTGGATCATATAAGAACATGTCAAAGTTTCAAAATTTTCCACTAATTGAGTAGTACACTTTCAATTTTTGACTTTCTGATGCATAATCAATGAAAGATGGATGTTTAGCTGAGCGCTGTCTTGACTTGATCCCTGATGCAAATCATTATCGGGCATGCATATTATTGTTAGCTTGTCAAGTGGTGCATCCACTCTCATGTGTCTTATCTTGGGTTTATATATTTAATGTATGTCAATGATGAGCTGATTGGTGCTATCCTCTGGCCTTCTCCAATATGGTGATGGGATGACTTATCTTGACGTGCATTTATGATTGATTTCCCTCAAAATGTTGATAGTCTGACCTTTAAACTCTATAAGACTAGTCCTAATTGGAGTTGCTTAAAAAATGATTTGTTTATAGAACGAAAACTTGAGGACAAAAAATAAGAGCCACCTCACACTACTCAATTTCATTGCAAGGAATCAGTTTGATTACATCCTTCAGCAGTAGATAGTTAGAGATACTTTTAATGGGAGGATGGTCATAGGAAAGTTTCATAATCAGTTAGATGCTAGATATAGACCGCTTGGATATAAATGGCTAGTTGGAGATTATGATAGTAATGTGTTGGCTTTGAAGTCAAGAAGAAGACCTACTAATTAGCATTATATGTCAATGTTTTATCTCATGTTTTCCGTTAACGAAATAATATAAATCCGGTTCTGCAAAGTCAGAGTTATTATAGAATTTAATGAAAGAAAAGTCTGTTGACAATCTATGCATAGAGCATAACTTAGCACGCTTAATTTCTTCTACTTGATGTGGCATAGTGTTTTTATCTTTCATGATTTTCTTTTAAATGCATGTTTTTTTTTTTTTGAATTTTTGTTCTTTAATTTGAATTAGTTGTGTTTTGAAGTTTTGGTGTTCACTGCAGCTGTGGCTCCTGTGGATACCCTCTGAACTTGACATCGTCTAATCGAATCACATCTAACATTGCATTTGAATATCAGAAGTCTGTTAAGAAAGGATCAATCTCTTTTGCTTCAGTTGATCTAAGCAGATTTACACAAGTTGATGACATAAATTGTTTTCCCGTCTCGTGGTTCCGTTATCGTTCAAAGACTAAACTGCTTTGCCGAAAATGTGGGGTTCATATTGGTTATGGTTATGGTGGAGAATCGCCTGCTCTTTGTGGATTTGAGTCTCCTATTTCTTCGTGCTCTCAGAGAAAATTCATCATAAAGATTCGATCATTACAACCTTCTTCAGAAGAGTATTGAAAAGGTGGACATGGGAGATCTTTCTAGAAATGATGGTACCTCCATCATGCACCTCCCTGATGATTGCCTTACTATTATTTTCCATGGTTTAGACAGTTGCGTTGATCGTGAATCATTTGGTCTGACTTGCCACCGATGGCTCCATATTCAAGATTTCAACCGTCAGTCACTGCAATTCCAGTGTTCATTCACTATATTAAATCCTTCCTATTTATCGAAAAATTGTTTTGACATTCATACATTCCATCTCCATAGGTTGTTGAGGCGCTTTCAACATTTAGAATCATTATCCCTATCTGGTTGCAGCGAGCTGACTGATTTAGGGTTGACCTGTTTGTCAAATTATGGTTCAAATTTGCAAAAAATTTATCTAGATTGCTGTTTGAAAGTCACTGACTATGGGCTTACCCTGGTTGCTTCTGGCTGCCCCTCATTGGTGTCAGTTAGTCTCTATCGGTGCCTCAATATTACTGATATAGGATTAGAGACTCTAGCCAGTGCTTGCTTATCTCTGAAACATGTAAATCTCTCCTACTGCTCACAAATATCTGATAAAGGGTTAAAAGCTCTTACACAGTGGTGTCGCCAGCTTCAGACAGTTAAAATATCACACTGCGAGGGTATAACCGGTGTTGGCTTTAGAGGATGTTCAAAAACTCTAGCATATGTAGAGGCAGAATCTTGTAAGCTTAAGCCAGAAGGGGTGATGGGAATTGTTAGTGGTGGTGGAATAGAGTATCTAGATGTTTCATGTTTAAGTTGGTCCCCTTATGGAGATCCCTTGGCTGGAATAGGTTTTTCTTCACGCCTCAAAATCCTTAACTTTCGGTTGTGCAGGGCTGTTTCCGATACTTCTATTGTAGCAATTGCCAAGGGATGTCCACTACTTGAAGAATGGAACTTAGCCTTATGTCATGAGGTGAGGATATTTGGATGGCAGGCAATCGGGTTATACTGTCAGAATTTGAAGAGGCTGCATGTTAACCGTTGCCGCAATCTCTGTGATGGTGGTCTGCAGGCTTTTCGGGATGGGTGCATAAGTCTCTCCATTCTGTACTTGAATGGCTGTTTTCGCTTGACCTCTATTGCATTAGAGTTATTCAAGTGTTACAGAGCTAATGTTTGTATAAAGGAATTAGAGATCATGTGCATAAAGCCTTATTAGGAATTCAAATGATACTGCTTGATACACATTTATTTATCTGTATATTTAATGTATTCTCTTTGAAGGGAAGGGTCTGTGTACAACTGAGCTGTATATATGTAGTTGTTTGGAAAGATCTTTATTAATATTTTATTTCCTGTTATTGCTTCAGATTATGCATTTGTTGGATGCTGCTAAGGATCCGCTTTTGTTATATTCATTACGCGTTTAATTTTCTTATTGGATTGGATGAAGATCACCTGTACTCTTAAGGTCGTCTCAATCTTGTCCTCAATTGAGTTATAAGGTTAAGGAACTTAGGAGTTTTTTTTGTAATTCACAATGCTTATGGAGTTTCATTAGTCTTATTGGAGTTCAACTAGTAAAGTTCAGAATTGGTTGGGGAATGGGACTTGGAAGTTTCCTCTACTGTGTAGTCCACAACAATCAAATTTGGTTGTTGATGAACAACTTTTGTTAATGTGCACGAGAACAAATAGAGTAAATACTCAATTTGGTCCCTGAAATTGTAGGGTCGTATCAACTTAGTCCTCCACATTATCAATATTTCAAAATGATTCCTGAAATTGCAGAAAGTTAGTCAAATTCGTCCCTCCGTTAAAATTTACATGGACTATAATGACATTAAGTTGGTAATGTCAGGGATTTATTTGAAACTAAGTGGATAATGTCAGGGATGTATTTGCTACATTTTGTAATTTCAAGGATCATGTTGGAATATTGATAATGTGGGGGACTAAATTGATACGACCCTATAATTTCAGGGATCAAATTGAGTATTTACTCGAACAAATACTATGATTACTCTGTACATATTACTCTTTCGTACTAGTGTTATTTATTTATTTTTTTATGGAATGGGGAGTAGAGTTTGTTCAAATACCAGTAGTGTAGTTGGCTCTCTCTTGTGAGCAACAGCGAGTGAAGGGAGAAAAACATTTTCAGAGGATAAAGATGATGAGAGTCAAAGACTAATGCTGTGTTTGGAGCTGACTCACGTCAACCTTGACGCGTAAGCTAATACATATAGCTTTCACGTTTGATGTTAAATAAATTACAAAATTGCCCTTCTAAACGTGTTTTGGTTGTAAACGTGATTTTCCAATGCCCCCACCAAACACATACTATGAGTGGATGGAGTTACAGACACATAGTGAGGTATTGAGCTTTTTATTGGCACCACAAAAAATAGTTGAGTCAGAGAGAGAAAAGAGTTTTGCATTTGTTGCTCTCAATAAACTCTAGCAGAGAATCCAAAGAGTATCAGACCCTATTGGAATTTAAGAAGACATGTATCGGATTGTATCATAAGTACAAAAAAAAAGGAAAAAAATAATATTTCGATATTATTTCGATACATATCGATGACATGTCAGAACGTATTTGTATATAAATGCTCGAGAACATGGTTATTAGAACCGGATCAAACCGATTGGTTCTACAGAGTGTGCATATAACTAAGGAAATTATAACATTGAGAAAAACAGAAGGGAAGAATGACGTTGGTAGAAGTGATTAGGAATTATGTGCTGAAATAGATACTTAGTGTTGCATGTCACAAAAGATAGAAGTGAACAAACAATGAATATTTATATGGTGTTAGAATCAAGTAGGATTAACTACCAACCCCAAACTTTTTGGGATTAACCTTTTTCTTTCTATTGAAAATCATGAAACTATACACCTTATAGGCAGTCCATCGCAAGCAATTTATAGTATCAACATATGTTCTTACTACAAATTCAACCTAGAGCATTAAGTCATATCATTGGCTTAGTGACCAGCTATTACTGAAAATATGCTAGCCATGTGAAACAATAACATCTTAGCTAGGGATGAAACATTGTATGTACGCTATTTTAGCCATAAAAAATAAAATATGTCAAGCCTGCAGATCAACCTGGTAACATGCGGATTTAAGCGGTGCGCCCGTGAATATGTGAACCACATGTTTGTTTAATTTGCGAACCAACCTGCACTGGTCCGTTTACTTGTGTGCCTTCTTGAACCGATGCAAATTGAGTCATTGTGAATACTTTTTAAACTTTAAGAGGCTGTTTGACAAGTCCCTTCCGTGAGCTTATAGCGGATAACTTATAACGGATGAGAAAGTAGTCCTATTTGATAAGCAACTTTGTCACGAGCTTACAACGTTTTTTCACGAGCTTATAACATTTTTCCCAAACGTTACTTGAAGTAGCATTTGAGCTTATAGCTTATAGCGTTTCATTTTTTTTTTCTTCACTTTTATCCTTATTATCTTAATTTAATTCTACATTTATATTATTCTCTTTCTTTTATGTAAAATCATTAATGAAGGTGTCCTTTTATGTCATTTTATATTTTTTAGCTAATTCAACCGCTAGTTTTATCAAACACTTCCACAAAAAATAAGTTAATTTATCCACTATCCGCTATCAGCTACCTCATCCGCTATCTGCTATAAGCTATCCGCTATCAGCTAGCTTATCTGGTAACAACTAATTTTATCAAACAAGCTTTAAGACTTCCATTGACCCTAAAATGAACCAACCACCCCCTGTCTTAAATAGTTTTAAAACAAAAAGAAAAGATACAAAAATTGGGTGTTGCTATTAGCACTATCAATTGTCTATCCACCCTTCTTATTAGCCATTCATATTTAAAAAAATAAAAATAAAAACAAAAATTTTGATTGATTAGTAAGGAGTGTAGATAGGCAATTATGATTCCCAATAGCCTTGCTCCAAAGGTAACCAACCTTTAGCATGCCAATCTTGTAGCTTAGTTTACTATTTTTTATTTATAAAATTCCATCATTATCATTCACTCTTATCTCTTTTTGTCTCCCTCTTTCCTCTTTCCTTACATCCACGGATTAGAATAACTCGTGACATTTTTGTACTTATGAAATTTGTGTCGTCAATATTTCCCAATTTATCTTTTAATTGACATAATTATAACTGTTCACTTATGGACCGAGGGGGGTACACTGATATCCTACAGCTAAGTGGAGTTACAACCTTTGTTGGTCCCCTGGTTGAGCACCAACGACCAATCTTCGAGTCTCTATGATTGGTCGGCTGCTTCGATGAATGGCGAGGGGTGTACCTGCGATGTTACTCTGATGCCGAGTCAACAATAAGGATGCAAGTATCAATATTATGAGTGTGTGTAATGTTCAATGTAAGGTGTCTCTATAGGGATACTCCATGGTATTTATATAAACATTGATGAATGTTTTTGTGGCCTCGGCGCATGAGAAGGCGAGGGGTGGCTTATGACACACTTCGGTTGTTCAGTCTGCATGGGTAGGTGTCGGTATCATATCCTCTACCATGTCTAGTTGTACTCTGCTATGACTTAGGGCAGAAGCCGTTTGTGGTAGAAGTGGCCCATTGACTTGGATTTCAGTCTAGAACATTAACGATTTAGGCCCGTTTGATTTAGTTTTGGCTTTTAATTTTTTAAAACTATTTTATAAATCAATTTAAAAATTCTTTTAAGAAGAGAATTTAAAAAAAAAATTGTTTGATAATCTTATTTTCTAAAAGTATTTTAGAGATGAGGAAATGAAAAAACTTGTTCGATAAATTTGTTTTTAAAATATGTTTTGAAAATTTAAAAATAGAAAACATGTTTGATACATATTTTTAAAATGAAATAAATTGCGAGTTTTTTTTTATAATATCCCATTATTATTTTTTATGTTCCTATCTACCCCACCTTTTTAATTAAGTACCATTGAATAATCTCTTGACAAAAAGGGATATATTTTTATAAAAGTAATATATAATTCACTTTCTAAAGTAACATATATTAGAACAAATTAATTAATAAAGTAAAAGTAATTAAAATAACGCTTGAATACAATGATAAAGTGAAATATAATTCACCTCTAAATAAACATATATAAAACAACATGTAACGATAAAGTCAAATGAGTCTAAAAAAAGAAGTGAAATTGGTTCAAACTAGTTGTTACGTTGTACCCACATCCTATCTCTCATACGATCCCTAAGCATTGCCATTTCAGCTGTACCTTCGTTAGATAATCTTAATAAGTTGTCATCATTGGAGCTTGTTCCCTCTATTATGCTAGGACCTTCATTCACACTCTGAACTTCTACAAGATTCATTTCTTCCCATATCTCAAATAATTTATCATGTAAATTCCACTTGCTTATGTAAAATACGGGTCAAATTGATCCTTTTTAAAATAATTTTTAGGGACATTTTAGTCCCTGTCAGAGACTATTTTGACCTGCATTTTATATTCTTGAGGACTAAATTGATATTTTTCATTTCTCAGAGACCAAAATGTCATCATGATTTTTTATCGAGGATCAAATTAGGTCTTTACTCCTAAAAAAAAATGATAGGGTGCTTTTGTATGAGTTGAGTGGGTCATCAGGAAAAGAAAAAACAGACAAGCGTGCATGTGAGGATTAGAATTAGGATAGCTTTTATTTTGTTTTAAATTCTTTGATAATTACAAATTTGTCATTAATGAAAACAAGTGTTCTTTGTGTCTTTCGTTGTTTTCAAAATAGAAAACTAAAAAGCTAAAACGAAAACAACTCTGTGGTGTTCTCCAAATTATGTTTTAAAAACTAAAAAACAGTTACTACTTTTAAAATTAATTATCACAAAACATTATTCCCAAATAAGTTTTTTTGTGTTTTAGTTTTTAAAAACAAAAAACTGTTTTTAAAAACCGAAATCAAACAAGCCCTTAATTATAATTGATCTCACATTTGTAAAAATTGATATATGCAATTAATAATTTTCATCCTCAAAATGAGTATCCCATTATTCACCATTTTAAAGCGAGTGTATTTGTACTTCAAAAATTATATAGGTTCTTTAGTCACTATCAATCTACCAGCTTGAGCTAAAGCATCAATCAATTAATGCTTCATATTGTTTGAAAAGAAACACACTACTGTTCTATTAATTAGCTAAAATCATCCAAATAAGGTTGGGTATTTTATTATATTTATACATGGAGATGTATTAAGTGAGAGAAATAATTTTATATGAGAGTGAGAAATTGAAATATAGGCAATTGGATCAACATATGAACGAAAAAGATTATAACATAAAATCACATAAGTGATCATATAACTAACTTTTATTTCTAATCATCCGTATATAGATTAATGATTCGGATTTATTCATCTCACTGTTGTATGAAAACTCTCATCTCACGACCCCATTTATATATGTTCGTAATTATTTTTACGTAACTACTAATAAATATTGGGGGAAGTATTAACACGAACAACATAGCATTCTTGAGTGTTAATACTAAGACCCAGCCCAACATAGCATTAGCAAAGAGGGCTTCGATTCGCCCAACAAAAAACCCAGAACCCATGGAGACCCGACCCGATATGTATCGAAACAACCCATAGCATAAGCAACGCCTTATAAGTTATTATAAGCAAAACCTTGGCTAACCCTAATCTCCTCTTACTCTTTTCCATCTCTTTGGCGGAAGAGATCGAGCTTCACTCTTCGCTACACCAATGGTCCGTATCTCCAATCTCTGCCTCTTCTGTTCTTCTTTTTTCTACAAAGCACATTTCGTTTCTTCGTAATTTGAATTTGCATGATTTATCCGACAGAAATCCGCAGTCTCTATTGCGTGAGAATGTGAGCTGTTAATGCGTGTGAGCGTGTGTTTTGTGATCTGTGTTATATGGGAGGTTTTGAAGTCGGAAAGGGGTTAGGGTTTACACACGGTGGATGTTTTTATTATCATCAGTGTTTTTTGTGTTAGTCTTTTTTTGACTACTTATTCATTATGAAGCGTAATTCAAATTCAACTATGTAATGCCATACTTTTGACACTAGCTATAACGATTTATTTTTATGCATGGTAAAGGCATTTGTTAAGGCTCAGAAATCAAAAGCGTACTTCAAGAGGTATCAAGTGAAGTTTAAGAGAAGGAGAGGTACTATAGTTGTTTATCTCATATCCCGTGTGTATCTATATTGCCCGCTTTGTTGATAATGTTATTGATGATTTTATTTGCTGAAAAATATGCAGAAGGAAAGACTGATTACCGAGCTAGGATTCGGTTGATTAATCAGGACAAGAACAAGTACAACACACCAAAATACCGCTTTGTGGTTCGATTTGTATCCTACTGTTACTCTTTAGGTTAATGTTTGTCTTACTGTTAGTTAAGTGGCAATATTTTAAAAATCTTGCCACATTTTCCCCCTTTCATGAAGACATTGTTTTATGTGCTTAAAAGGCATTTTGCTCTTTTTTTTTTTGTTTACAGATAGTCAATGCTAATTAGTAGTACTTGGCATTTGAATAATATCATTTCATAATTAAAAGCTGTTTTATTTGTTGATGTTTCTGTGTGAGTGTAAACCTTAATTTCGTTATTAGACAAACAAGGACATCGGTGCACAAATAATATCTGCTAGCATTGCTGGTGACATCGTTCTTGCTGCAGCATATGCACATGAACTGCCACGCTATGGGCTTGAAGTAGGCCTTACAAACTATGCTGCAGGTACTTTATTTATAAAAGTCTACCCCGCCCCCAATCCTCTCCTTTTCCCTATACCACCAGCTGTGTTACCCTTGTGCTTATGTCTAAAAAATGTGTCCAGCTTATTGCACTGGACTTCTTTTGGCCCGTCGAGTCCTTAAGACGCTTGAAATGGACGAGGAGTATGAGGGCAACGTAGAGGTAACAATGGATGTGCTATACTATCTCTTTCTCTCATGTGCACACCACGCATATTTTGTAAGTTAATTGGTCATATCATTATTATCAGGCTACTGGTGAGGATTTTTCAGTTGAACCTGCTGAGACCAGGAGGCCATTCCGTGCTCTCCTTGATGTGGGTCTTATTAGGACCACAACTGGAAATCGTGTTTTTGGTGCCCTTAAGGTACTCAAAGTTATATTTGCAATGACTGATGCTGTCTTTTATTGTTTCAATATGGTGGAATTGAATAATTCTGATGGTTTACAGGGAGCATTGGATGGGGGTTTGGATATTCCTCACAGTGACAAAAGGTTTGCTGGTTTTGATAAGGAGAAGAAAGAACTTGATCCCGAGGTTCACCGCAAATATATTTTCGGTGGACATGTTGCTTCCTATATGAAGGCACGAGCAAAGATTTTAATTATTGCCTTGCAGATTTTTTTAGTGCAACAGTGTAATGAGTTTTCAGATATTTGTGTGACTATTTTTTTAAATATTTTATGCAGATCTTGATGGAAGATGAACCAGAGAAATATCAGTCACACTTCAGTGAATATATCAAGCGAGAAATAGAGCCTGACGGACTTGAAGAGCTGTACAAAAGGGTTCATGCAGCCATCCGCGCGGATCCCGCTGCAAAGAAGTCTGACAAGCCACAAAAGGAACACAAGAGGTAAATCATTATGATATTTGAGAATCCATCTTGCCTCTAAAAAAAATCAGCTATCCTTTTATTTTTCTTATTTTGTTTTGATGTATGATTAGTTGATGTGAACCCAATTTTTATAAGATTTTTAGTGGGGGAAAGAAGGGAAGGGAACGGAAAGTTAGCAAGGGAATGCAGGGGGAGTTACTTCCCCTTCTTTCGATGTTCAAGGGCTATGTGGAAAAGTCTTCGTCTTGTTTGTTAGTTGAAGCTATAGTAGTACGGGAAAAGAGTTTTTCTCCTTATTTAATTTAAATAAACCCCTTCTGCACCTTTCTTACCTCTACTCAGACCCCAAGTTGAGGTGGAAGAATTTTGATGCCTTAAGAGGGGAAATGCATCCCCGTCATTCCCCCTCACTAAAAACCTTGGCCCTTCCCATTCCTTACCTTCTAATCGAACATGTCAGAAAAACTCCACCATATTACTTACTGAGTAAACGAGTTCCTAAACTAATTTTCTGTATCTTTTATGCAGATACAACCTGAAGAAGCTTACCTATGAGGAGAGGAAGGCGAAGTTGATCGCCCGCTTGCAAGCTCTCAACTCTGCTGCAGAAGCTGATGATGAGGATGATGAGTGAAAGTTCTTGTGACATGAATTTAGACAATCGTTTCCTTGAAAATTTTGTTGTCTGCTATTTATTTTCTAGGTAAAATTTTTGGATATTTATGTTGCCTTTTTTGGGTCAACTTTTGAGTAAGCCTGGATTGATGTGCTTTAAATTAATTTTTCTGTTGCACACAAGATAAGTTCTTTACGATAAAATCGGGCTATGTTAGCCTTTGCAGGTTGTGGTTGATTTGTTTTGTACTATGCACTATACATATATTCTGGACGTGGGGTTAGAAATGTTTCAAATGCTTTAATCATATACTCATTCCCCTTATAATATTATCGTTGTGGAGAACAATCTTCACTGTCTTTAATATGTTAAGAGTTCATAAATTTATTTTCATTTGTATTCTTATCTTTTAGTATTTTTACGAAGTGAAATGAGAGAATATTAATGAAATAAGAGGATAATTTAGTTTAGTTATTTTTTTCTTGAAGTTGAGGACATTGAATAGCTCTATTAAATCGTTGCGCAAAACTTTTACCGATAAATATTATAAAGTGGAGTATTAAAATTTTAGGTAAAATGGGTTTATTTTTCTTGTACAATTTTTTTTATATCGATACTATAAATTTTATTATTTGTAATTGGTTTTGTACGTTATGTTTCGTTTTTATGCTAATCCTTTCTGTTAATTTTGATTTTATGACATTAGATTAAAAGTCATGTGTTGGACTAACGTGATATTTATGTTAGGTTAAAATTAATGACGTTATGTCGAAATTGATGAAAAAGACTAATATGAAAATAGAATATAATGTATACGATTAATTTGAAAAAAATAAAATTTGTATGATTGATGTAAAAAATAAAAAAAAACATAGGATCAATCACCTATTTTGCCAAAATTATAAAATTATATCAAACTATAAGAAGTGCCTATGTATGAATATGGTATATATGGTAAATTTGCCAAATTCTAAAATCATCGAAGCTAAATTTGTTTGATCTGTCATTGCTAGGATTTTATTGCTGCCAGCAGCGTCGGTTAAGTACACAACAGAGTTGTCTCGTTGTTGCTTTCTTTTTAGTTCTGTGTTGCTGGACCCAGCTTTGATGTTTTGTTTCGTTTTACTGGATGGTATTATTAATTTATTTAGTTTTAAAAAATTATCTTAAACAGAGAGATAAAGTAGATTGGACTAAATGAGATAAAGTAAATAAAATTAGGACATAACTTAGATAAAGTAAATATATTTTGACATGTGGATAATTTTTCCACCTCACCATTTAGTAAAACTTCACACCATTACATCTGTTAAGTCAATTCCCCTTTTTTTCTTCTTTTTCTCCTGTCTTCGATTCCCGCCTCTCCTTTTCTCTCTCTTTTCCAATTCACATGTCTTCTTCCGTTGTGTTGACAACGGCAGTAACGGCGGGGACAACATTACCTCTGTCAACCATCGTCCCCAGTAGTTCTGGCACCAGTCCAACCACATCTTCTCCTCTTTCTTCTGATCTTCTTTGCTCTGATTGCAACGACAATTTCTAACCCCAATTCCTGTCCAGAACTCGATCCTTACCCTTTTGTTCCTACACTTCACCCCCTTGAACATGTCGTCGTCGCTGTTGGAGGAGCCGTCACAAATGCTATTCGTCTCTTCCCCGACCCTATAGTTTTCGGAGCTCAACCGATAGGTGAGAACAACCCGACCGTCAAAAGCATAAGAGTTGGCGGCGTAAACGCCTATTTGGTGGTCGATAACTCCAGCACGGAGAAATAGCATCTGCAACCAGGATCCTGCAGTTCATCGAGAACACTCTTCCGGTCCGTGGCAGGAGATCGCCAACGGCTTCGAAAAACATTGTGGAGGGGTTGTCGAACATAATCGTGACAGAGGAGCTTGTGTGCGCGATGTGTAGGACATGCCCCTACACATGTATCATGATGATTGCCTCTATTTGCCGGCTCGAGTTGTCCACCGATGATCCAAGGGTTGATTCGCCGCTATTCTCAACCACTAGGTAAAGCCATAAATCATAGGCCCCACCAATTCTTCTTCGCGGTGACGGTGTAGATAACATGCAGGATTGGAAGATTTATAGTGTGTCTTGCCTGTGGGTTCAACAATATCTTTCTTCTCTTGCGGAGAGAAGCAACACTGGTAACAACAAACAAATTCTAAAAGTAGGGAAATCATAACTTTGAGCCAAAGACCATAGATGAGGACCTTTATTGAGACTTAAGAGTCTCACTTGTATTTTCTATTTAAGATTTAAGATGACATAAGTTACCTGATGATATAGTGTTAAAGTGCGTGGGGAAGACAATAAAGAAAGAGGAAAATGAATGAAACTTAAATGGGTAACGACGTTAGTGATGCAATATCAGTGAAGTGAAAAAATATACACGTGTCAACGTATTACAGGGGAACGGTATCAATAGTACCTATGGTAGTGTATCTAAGTTTTATCCATACAATTATACGGTTGGCTAGGGTACAATGAGATGTCGTGGGTTAAGTGTCATTTGTTGTTGATGGTATTTATTGAATAACTAGTGTCGTTTGTATCACGTTTCTGGTTTGTTGTTTAGCAAGACTGTATCTGTGTTGCAAGAGGAAAAAGGTGCTCAACGTGGGTTTAGGTTTAAAAGGGATAAAAACATAATTTAATAAATAAAAGAATAACAAATAAGTTGGTTCCATCACTTACCCCTACCCCCCAAAAAAATCTGGAAGGGAACAAAAGGAGGGAGATTGGATAAAATGCATTCCGTCATTTTCCATTATAAATTAGACAATCCAAACAGTGGAACACAATTCCCTTCATTCCATTCCACTCCATCCTGTCACTTCCCATCAATCCGAACATGGCCTAAAAGTCACATATAGGATGATTAACGTTTGTTTGACAGTGTAAAAAAATTTATGTAACGGCCTGGACTGCTTTTAGGATTGCCGATTGTCCCCACAAACCAACACGGGTCTTTTCAACGTGCTTTGTCCTCACTCACACGCTTTCTGGGAAACTTCCCAGAATGTCACCCATCCCACAGGTGCTCCAAGTCAAGCACGCTTAACTATGGAGTTCTAATGTTCTGGGCTCTCGAAAAGAAGATGCATCTTGTTGGTATCGGTAGTACCAATCAATTCCTTTAACCCTTCTTTAACTATGCAGTTACATACCTGCACAGTCTCAGGATCCCTCTCATTCCGATGTGAATTCGGTTCATTCATGTGTTCCTTTGCCTAGAAGCCTGCCAGGAGCCGCTCCTTGTCCGTGCCTCATGTACCGGCGATCACTCCCCGGCCTTGTCAGCCTCAGGTGTCACATACCCACCAGCTTCTGCCTGGTTCGTCCCTGAACCACATCGTACTGGAAGAGGTCCACTCTGATACCATTTGTAACAGCCCAAATTGCTTTTAGGATTGCCGACTGTCCCCACAAACCAACACGGGTCTTTTCATCGTGCTTTGTCCTCACTCACAGCTTTCTGGGAAACTTTCCAGAAGGTCACCCATCCCACAAGTGCTCCAAGTCAAGCATGCTTAACTATGGAGTTCTAATGTTCTAGGCTCCCAAAAGGAAGATGAATCTTGTTGGTATAGGTAGTACCAATCAATTCCTTTAAGCCTTCCTTAACTATGCAGTCCCATGCCTGCACAGTCTCAGGATCCCTCTCATTCCGATGTGAATTCGATTCATTCATGTGTCCCTTTGCCTACAAGCCTGCCAGGAGCCGCTCCTAGTCCGTGCCTCATGTACCGGCGATCACTCCTCGATCTCGTCAGCCTCAGGTGTCACAATTTACACTTGTCAAAATAATACTCAAAATTCAAATGTTATATTACAAAAAAAATGAAAATAAAGGGACTTAGGCATCCCTTCGTCCCCCTCCTTGTTCACGACGATGATTCAGCTCCCAGTAAGCCTGAGAACCAGTTCATTTTGGTATATGTACCCTACAAAGATAATTCTTTTTCTCTCTATTCACTTTTGGGATTCATCTCTAAACGACAAAAAAAATCTCACATGGAAACGCTAATGGGCTAGTGTGAGATTTTGGTTTTATACCTCACTAAAATGTCAAATAAATCACACTTAAAAAAACTATCGAAATTAGCAGGTGTTTGAATATCAAAAGACTTTTTGTTACTTGTTTAAAGTCTTGATTGACCACATCTTTAAAATATCTTAATAATCCTGATTTAATACTATGAAACTTCTTTAGATTATTTAAAAGTCTTAATTGAATGCCACCAAACTTGTTTTTCTTTAAATTAGAGCTGTTAAAGTGGGTTCACCTAACTCACCCGGGTTGGCCCACCACGGGTTGACAAAAAAGTGAGCCAACCCAACCCGACTCACATCGGGTTGATGGATTAAATGAGTTGGCTCACTTAAAAAAATCAAAATAAAAAATTGAATAAAAGTAAAATAATACAAAAAAATTCAGATAACGCAACTTTGATACAGAAAACACAATAACGAAAAAGATAAACAAATATAGAAAAAACAATTATAATAATACAACAATGTACAAGTCTTGTAATTCCAAACTTAAAACAATTCCAAATTTCAGACAAGTACAAGATTAGATTGCTAAATTCTGTAGGTAATATTGAACTCGTAGCAGACCAGTTATCCTTGGACAAAGTTATCTTCAGTTGGTGGTTATTTGTGGGAAAATACCTCCTGAAGGAGTTCAGGGAATCAAGAGAGCCTTGTGGAGTTGCGTGGAGTTATTTGTGGTGACGTGTGTTAGCTGCCGACTGAAGCTGCAAGAGAAGGATGGAGGCTGGGTGGTGGTCTAAAATCTAGCGTCTGCGAGTGCGAGAGAGAGAGTTAAAGAGGGATGGCTGGATATATGCCTAGGGTTCACAATTCTCACTTCCCCTTTCAGTCTTTAGATTTGGTTTAAGCCTTTTTCTTTTGGGCCGAAATGTCGAGATGGTATAGAAGCCATAAACGGATACAATTTTTTTAAAAAAAGAAGCAAAAGTGTTGCCTCTTGGCTCAACCTAACTTGAACTCGTTTAACCCGCACTCAAACGAGCTGGGTCAAAATAGCTTAAGGTAAATGTGAGTGAGTTTTTACCCAACTCAACCAACCAATGAGTTAAGTTAGGTTGGGTTGACTCACAGGCCAAAACCCATTTTAAAAGCTCTAGTTAAAATAGGTTTTTAAAATCCTAATTGAATATACCAATTACCTACTTTTTTTTTTCCCTTCAACATGCCTATTGTTTGTTTGTCTTGTTTAATCAGAGGGCATTGCTAAGGGCACCCCCAAAATTGCTAAGGACACCCCCATGAACAGTGCATCTATCAAAATATCCTTTTAAAATTATTATTTTTTTATCATTTGGCTCACTCGCAAATATGCTATTTGCGAGGGGGAAAAATATTTGCACTCTGGCAAATATAATATTTGCGATATTTGCGAGTGAGTTATTTTTTGAGAATTGCTCACTCGCAAATATCAATATTTGCGAGTAAAGCAAGTATTCACAAATTATACGTGACGATCCCAAATTAAATATTCGCGAAAGAAGGTAAATTTTCGCAAATTAGTTATTTGCGAGAGTGCAAATTTTTGCACACTCGCAAATATTTAATTTGTGAGTGATTTTTTTTTTACACTCGCAAATTAGGTATTTGCGAGTGTACAAATTTTTATACTCTCACAAATAGTTAAATTGCGAATGATTTAAAAATTTTTAGTCCCTCACAAATTAGCCATTTGCGAGAGTGCAAAAATTTGTACACTCGCAAATATCTAATTTGCGAGTGAAGACGATATTTACAAAAATGTTATACTTATTTATGAGAGAGTGCTTAATGGGAGGTATTTTGATGAATACACTGTTTATGAGAGGTGTCCTTAATAATTTGGGGTTCCTTTAATAAAGCCTTAATCAGATTGTGAACGGGTCAGGATGCCCAATACTAGCTGCACCCTGTAGACCCAAAAGCCCAATAGAAAAATCAACTCAATCACAGCCGTTTATCGGAGTCTTATAGGCTCCCAATATAAGAGTTTCCCTAAACCCTCGTTCTCTGCTTCAGCAGCTGCCTCCATCGAAGGGATCCAGCTTCATCGATGGTTCATTTCTATCTCTATTCTCATGGTCTGTTTTCTTCAGACAATTTTTTATGTGAAATTTCAGAGTATTTGGCCGAAAAGGGATTAGGGTTTATACTGTGCTTGTTTACTATGTCTACTTTTCCTGGCCTAGGTTGTTCATTAGAGTGATGTTTGTGTGCGTTAAGGTTTGTGGGGGAAAGGAAAAGTTTCGATTTTTGGTGTTTTTTTCGCTGTAACTTCTATGATTTTACCCTTTCTCTGTTTTCAATTTTTATGTGTATGGTAGGCTTGTAATGGCTGAGTTTTAAACTAAAATCTACATGATATGATTCATATGCTTTGAAGACAATATTTTTGACAATGTTTTATTTTATTTTTTGAAATGCAAAATAAAGGCATTTGTTAAGGCTCAGAAATCAAAGGCGTACTTCAAGAGATATCAAGTTAAGTTTAAGAGAAGAAGAGGTATTATAGTTGTTTCTCTGGTTCCACTTTGTGCTCTATTATGCCCAATTTGCTTCTAGTACACTGATTACTTTATTTTCTGAAAAATCTGCAGAGGGAAAAACTGACTACCGGGCCAGGATTCGGTTGATTAATCAGGACAAGAACAAGTACAACACCCCCAAATATCGCTTCGTTGTTCGATTTGTATCCTACTGTTAGTCTGTTTGACTTGCTTGCAGTTAAGTTAAAACATAAAAATCTGGACACAGAATTTTGTTGGATGAGACATGGTTTTATAATCTTCAATTTTTGTTGCTTTTAGTTAATAATAGTCAATTCTAATTGAATTCTTGTACACAACTTCCAAATAATTTCTTTAGTAATTTAAAGTTGGTTTATTTGTTGATATTTTTACGTGAGCATAAACCTTAACCTCAATACTAGACAAACAAGGATATCACTGCACAAATAATATCTGCTAGCATTGCTGGTGATATCGTTCTTGCTGCAGCATATTCACATGAACTGCCACGCTACGGTCTTGAAGTAGGCCTTACAAACTATGCTGCAGGTACTTCATTTATGAAATTCTACCCCACCCGCGAATTCTCTCTTTTTCTCTATACCACCAACAGTTTTACTCCTCTGATTGAATGTCTCGAAAATGTGTCCAGCTTATTGCACTGGACTTCTTTTGGCCCGTCGAGTCCTTAAGACACTTGAGATGGACGAGGAGTATGAGGGGAATGTAGAGGTATCAATGGATGTGCTATACTCTCTCTTTCTCTCATGTGCACCCCATACATTTTTTTGTAAGTTAATTGGTCACATCATTATTATCAGGCTACCGGAGAGGATTTTTCAGTTGAACCTGCTGAGACCAGGAGGCCATTCCGTGCTCTCCTTGATGTTGGTCTTATTAGGACCACAACTGGAAATCGTGTTTTTGGTGCCCTTAAGGTACTCAAAGTTATTTTGCAACGACTGATGCTGTCTTTTATTGTTTTCATTATGGTTGAATTGAATAATTGTGATGGTTTACAGGGAGCTTTGGATGGGGGTTTGGATATTCCTCATAGTGACAAGAGGTTTGCTGGTTTTGATAAGGAGAAGAAGGAACTTGATCCCGAGGTTCACCGCAAATATATTTTTGGTGGACATGTTGCTTCCTATATGAAGGCATGAGAAAACTTTTAATTAGTGCCTTCTTTCAGAAATTTTTTACTGCAATATTGTAAGAAGTTATCGTATATTTATGTCACTCACTTTTTTAGTATTTTATGCAGACCTTGATGGAAGATGAACCAGAGAAATATCAGTCACACTTTAGTGAGTATATCAAGCGAGGAGTAGAGCCTGATGGTCTTGAGGAGTTATACAAAAAGGTTCACGCAGCCATTCGTGCAGATCCCACTGCAAAGAAGTCTGCCAAGCCGCAACCAAAAGAGCACAAGAGGTAAACTGTTGTGATATTTCTGAATCCAAGTAGACTCTACGGGCTCGTTTGGTGGTCAGGATAGGATAAAGACGGATAAGATATGAGAGCTGGATAAGAATAGGATATGAGCATGATAAGTTCTTATCCTGTCCGATGTTTGATACGCATCAGATAATGATAAGATATAATATAAAATATTCACAAATGATAAAATTATACTTATATCAAAATTTAATTTTTTTTCAAAAATAAAATTTAATATTATGTAATTTTTTATACATTTAAATTAAAAAATATTTGATAATATATATTTTCGGTTTTTTATTTATACATTAGTCCATTTTTTAAATTATAAAAAAATAACTTTTTTCACTTTTTATAAAAATTGCTAATTAAACCACATATTTTAATTAGTAATAAAGTTGACTAATTAGGTTTGAAATTATAATTAAATAACTAAATAATAATAATATTAAGGGTAAGAGATAAAAGAGAAAACATTGTCTTATCCTATCTTGTTGGTTTTAATCCAGCTTCACCTCAGGATAGAATTATAACTAAATAACAGGATATGATAAACTAGCAGGATAAGGTTATCCTATCCTGCTGGTTTACCAAACTACAAATTAAAGCAGGACATAATAGCTTATCCTATCCTATTTCATTTATCCTGACCACCAAACGGGCCCTACAAGTACTGAGAAAATGCATGTATATATTCAGTCACTTGATTTTTGGCCAATTGACTTGTGCTTGTTGCTAGATCAGTTTTTCCGCTATCCACTTGTGCGTTTATCTAAAATGTGCTGATTTATGTTTGTTTGACATCAAGACATTTGATTGGTAATTTAGCTTTAGTACTTACCAATTTGAAGAGTACCGTAGTATATTTCTGCTTCTTTGTTTGCAGATACAACCTGAAGAAGCTTACCTATGAGGAGAGGAAAGCTAAGTTGATTGCGCGCTTGCAGGCTCTCAACAATGCAGCTGAAGATGATGAGGATGATGATTGAATGTTCATTGTGGTTGCTTTGCAGCATATGTAGAACTTCTCTTAACTTGCACTTAGAGAATCATTTTCTTCAAAATTTATTTGCTTGTACTGGTCATTTTCTATGTCACAAATTTTGGATACTTTTGAGTTAACCTTATTTTTGGTCAATTTCGTGTTAGCCTGGATTGATGTGTTCTTCCATATTTTTATGGTTCACACAAGATAAGTTATTTACCCGAAAATTTACCCGGGCTAATGTGTTGTGCGATGTCGTAATTGTGTCTGGTAATAAGCATTTTGTGGTCTTGTCAACGTGGAGATAGAAATTATTAAAAATTTATTTTATATCATAAATATCATAAATCAACAAGTTAGCTTGTGTCAAGTTCCAGTGAGTGGCTATCTCATCTTTGTATTAATTATTAAACCTCTTTATCCGTCCCACCTTAGTATCTAACGTTTTTATTCACCAAGGGAAGTCTATGAAGACAACCCAATTGCCAAATTTGGAATATCCTCTGCAGTTTTTTCAATGTTCCATTACTCATCCCATTTACAAGTTTTTGCTGTTATCTTAAAATTAATACCTTGAAAACTGTTTCTTTTTTCTAAAAAAATGATAATAAGGATCATTTACTTGACGGAGTGCGTTGTGTTGTGAGGTAGCTTCTCAAATAGCCTCGGCCATTACCGTGAGACTGAGCATGCATTGATCTTCCTATTACTACCACACCTTTTTGATCATGATCAATTACAGCTACAACACCTCAATTTCCCTGTGTTGAAATTGGCATTCGTGTGAGCTTTAGGAGTGTTGATGGGTGGTATTGTTCAATGAGTCAATGACATGACTAAATATAGTGTTTTTTGCAAAATAGGTCTAATTCAGAGGTATTTGCAAAGGTCTTTCCCCTTCCCACCTCATCCTTCCCCTCCTCCACACCAATGACATCTTACATTGAAGGCTGACCACCACCAACGCTTAGATCTGTTTCACGTCAGATAGCCCAGATGGTAATGAGCTGTTGGTTTAGGTAGAAGGTCTTGGGTTCAAACCTCACCATGGACCTATTATTCTTATTAAGAGGGAAGCTTCTAGTGCAATGAAGGACTCGTCACGTGACACGTTCATGTGGAAACCGTTGGTCCTAAGGTGTCATGTGGACTAGCGCCTTTCATGTCAGCAGTAAAAAGTAGGTTAATTTGTTAAATAATGTCAAAAGAAGATTAATTTGGTAATTAGTTTCAAAAGATGGACAGTTTGGTCAAAACCCTCATTTAATAAAGGAGTGGTTGCACTTGTGTCCTCTCATTTATGCCAAACTTATTGATATTTAATTAATGAATAATACTACGTACACACACTTATACATACATCACCTTGCATCTATTTAGTTTTTATCATATGATTATAGTTAATTTTACCTCATTTTCTGTACATATTCTAATTTTGCCACTTGACTTCATTATGATGTGAAGTGATGCACACCTTATAAATGCGCACCGAACATTATTGTTAATTAATTCCTTTCCTTAAACTAGAAACTACGAGGAATCGCCCCCTATTCAAACTCCTGGATATACCCTTTGACAAATAGTAGCACTACAAAAGTCAGAATTAAGGAAGTAGAGACTTCAAAGCTTGAGCCCGTAGATAACATCATGTTATGAACCCAGGAAAGAAAGTGGAGAAATCGATATAAACAGTCAAATGAAATGGTTAATTTTATTGAACAACTCAGAATATCAATAATCAAAAGTAGGAAATGATCGATTCTCCTTGGTTGCGCCTCCAACAAAGGGTTTCCCTTTTTCACAACCAAGCAGAAGCTCTGTTTACAAACATCTCAATAGTCATCCTCTCTTCTACCCTTTTGCCCCTATTTATTTAACTATCTCGACCCTTATAATTAACTAACTAACTAACTAACTAACTAACCAAACTAACTTCCCTTCTAATCCTAACACATCCTCTGTATCATTAGTTAGTTTATATCTTCTCCTATGTCCATTTAACACTCGAGTAGGAATCATAATGGCACAATCAAACATAAAATCACAATATCATGTCATGGCTCAAACTACTTGATGAGACTGGCTTCAAGTGTACTGTCTACGCAACTAAGTTCTTATAATCAAACCACTATTCATATGGCATCTAACCTTTGGTTTCCATGAATGGACAAAACTCACTGAGGAAGATTGTTACCTTATCCAGTAGAAACTTCAATAGAGACCTATTTTTATTAGTCACGGGTGGACTTGGAAGCAGTTAGCTAATATTTCGAAAGCACTTTTTCTTAAAATTTGGGTTTGGGCCTAACCCAATCCCAAAAGCTAACTCATAGAGTAAGGGTTGCCTCCCACTAATAAGCACTATTCAGGCCATATCACTATCAAATGTGAGACTCTCAACACCCCTCTCATGCCCAGGACTATAAATCTAGAGCGTAAAGTTTGCATGATTGAATATCTGCGGGTGGCCCAATAGATCTCAAATAGGCTCTGATACCATCTTAGAAATTGGGTTTGATCTTAATCAACCCCAAAAGCTAGCTCATAGGGTAATGATTATCCCCCACTTATAAGCATTATTCAAGCCATATCACCATCCACTGTGGGACTCTCAACACTTTTTTCAAGTAGAGTAGATAATAATAACAGGTTGGATATGATTAATATATTCTACAGGTTGAAAGGGGGTGTTGCTTAATAACAATGTGTAATGCGTTATAAGTTATGGGTTGAGCTTATACTACAACAAATTACTACTAGTAGTAATAAATACATATGTATAAACCCTAACAACCATCAAAGCAACAACACTGTTTAATGTCAGCCAGTTTTGGCTTGATCACCCCAGAAATAAAGATGATTTCCAGAAAAAGCTCCACAAAATACACAGCAAACCTACTCAAACGACCTAAAACAATTGATGTCAGTAAACAGTTGGCCAAATTGCAACAAGTTGAACTGAACCGATGTTTTTGGATATTATAATTTCGTTTTGTGATGGAGGAGGCAAAAATTTATATGGTTCATTCATTGAAATATAATTCTATAGCAATGACCTATGCTCAAATAGTTGTTTCATAAGTAGTTGGTTCACAATCTTGTCCATAGCAGTGGTTTAATCAGTTTGGAAGTTACCCTATCAAGATGAATGATCAAGAGCTTTCAAAGTCTCATGCACAGCTGAAAAATCAAGGTCTCCTAACCCCAAGCTTCTGGCTTTCTTGAAAGCCTACAAACAAGAAGAGTTTCAACTTTAGTACCTTATGAAACTTCTATGGTGGAGTTGTTAAACATAAAAATATCAAATAGAAGAAAAAACAGTTTCATACTCCTCCCCCCTGTTTTACAAAGAAACAAATGAAGCATGTCGATCATCATTGATATAACTTTATGGGCCTGTGAAGCATTGAAGCAACATGCACCAACCAAAAAGGAAAAAAAGAGTTTTAACTATTTCTGGATGTATTTTTGACAACCTGAATAATTACCACCAACAATATGAATATTTTATCAGAATACCCAATAGCCATATGCAGCTCATGGAACTGATGTTAGGTTAAACAAAATTAATCTAACAATATTGAAATTTTTTAACTCATTAATACTTTTGTAAAAGGAAATCAATCTGAGTAAGTGAAGAATGCTTCTAGTTCTGTTAACTCTGGAATTTATACAACGGAAGACAACCCCAATGTTCCAGTGGATTGGTCAAAGGCTCACTTGGTGGATAGGTAACTCCCATCCCAGGTTTCTAGTTTGGAAAACATGGAGACTTGTCTCCTGTGGCTCAAACCCTTACCCTTTTGAAGTTTATATTTCTTGCTGTCACCTTCAGTGGCTCCATCATTTGCAGGATATCAAGTGGAAGACACTAGCTCAGTATCTAACAACTAACAGTCTCTTAAGAGTTTGGTTTGGCAAGTTTAGTAATGCTTTTGGTTTCAGTACTCAAAGATGTTGCCGCTCAGCAGTTGATAAATACTATTTGTTATATGTGTGATTGATATCATATGATGTTAGGGCCCAGCCCAATAGGGGAATAACACTTGGATTTGTATATAAGCATATTGTTGTAATTGTGTTAGGCAGTTAGTCATTTCACTCATTTGTGTTGAGATTGGTGACCTTGAGCGGTGGCTCAGTGTAGAGTGTAACCTTGAGCAATGGCTCAGTGTACGGGGAGGCCTTTGGGGAGATTCATCTCCTAGATTCAATAATAATCTCTCTTTCTTTCTCAATTCTTCTTCCTTTTCTCTCTATATTCAGTATCTTAGTCTAGGTGCCTAACATATGATCATATACAATAGTTGGGCTTACAGAAGCTCAATTGTCTCCAAACAGATACTTCAAACTCAAAAGGATGCATGTTATAATTTGTTTATTAAAATGGGAATATTAGGATCCTGGCCAGCTGATAAGCATGCTACAAATACCAAACTTGAAATAGATCAGAAAGAGTAGTGATTTGATCATTAGACTATAGGTGACTTTCGTTTTTCCTTGGCAAACTGAATAATCTTTCTGTCACCAAGGCAAGTAATGCTAATTACAGTTACACAACCTTTCTTCATAAACTGCAGATGTAGCTGCGGCCAAATTTGACAAAAAAATGTGTTTAAGTGGGGTTACTTATTTAGATGCAGTCACATTAGTAGTTTGTACACGGTTAATGACTATTCACTAGGAACTAAAGAAGCATTTTCTGATTGTCTGGTTTTTTAGCAAAGAAAGAAAATATGCCAAAAATAGTATTACCTCGTTTGCTGCAGCTGCTACAGGCATTGATACAGCATTTTCATCTCCAAGGGCAATAGCCAATCTCATGTCCTTCTGCTGATGTTTCAGTGGAAAAGCTGGGGAGTAGCTGTTTTGGAGCATTGTGGGTCCTTTCAGCCTAAACATGCCGTTACTGATAGCACCAAGATCCTGCACAAAAACCCCAATAATGCTTAGAGTGATAATAAAATGTATCAACAAGAACCTTCCTGGTAACAATCACTTACCAACACATCAAGAAGAGTTCTAGGGTTCAAACCACTTCTTTCGGCTAGTGTGAGTCCTTCAGAGAAAGCATTCATCATACTGTAACAAAGATAATAGACAGAATAGATAATTTACATAACAAGACAGAATATATGGACATTCAAACCGTTTGGCTTGCAGCCAAATAAGGAATACTAATACTACAATCTGGATGAATGTTTTTTTTCTAATTGTTTGCTGATTCATAAAATGCTCTAAACTGAAGTTGTGGTCCACCCCTTCTCACGTCCCTAATAAAAAAAATAAAAGAGAGGAAAAGATTACCTTCCCATTATCATGTTAACAACAAGTTTCATTTTTGCACCATTTCCAACCTCACCCAGATAGAAAGACTTCTTCCCCAGTACATCAAATGCTGGAAGTGCTTCCTCATACAATGCCTACATATCAAGAGAGTCAACCACCGAAATTCAACATAAAGAAGATACAATGCAAACTTAATTATAGTTTTTTATTTTCCTCAAAACTCAGTAGGGAATCTACATGATAGCACTGGAAAATATACCAATATCAATAATTTTCAACTTCATAACTACGCACCCAATTTCAAGAGACAATGGACTGTGATGATATTTATGCTTTGCTCTTTGAGAATTAATTTTCTCTTTAACTTTTAGTTAGTTTAAAGCTCAATGAGCTTGGGCTCTGATTTCTAGATGATTCACAAGTTCTGCGAAGGGCTAATATGATCCAGAAGGAAATAAATATTTAATTAGCCAATGCTGATCTGGACATTATCAGAAAGGAAATACTAAGCCTAACCTTCATTATTAACTTAGTAAAAGTTAAGTCATATATTTGCTCCTTTCACTTCATATTTCACTATACCTGTATCATTACTATGAACTTTGTTTCTCATAGTAGGTGACTATTGCCTATAGTCAGCAGAATGCTTCAAATACCACCAAAGTGATTAAACACTGCAACATCTCTACTATATATTAAGGGAACAGCTGATGGTTTTTCATTCCCCCTTTGTCCCAAAAGTCTCAAAAGGATTTGGATGTCCTACAATCACTGCATAGATGCAGTGAGAGAGAAAAAATAACAAAAATCGATACCCAGTATTCCACTAATTTTCAATGGTGAGACCACTTGTTTTATTTCGCTCTATCTGACTAAATTGCTGCAGTGATTGCAGGGGGATTGAACCCATGCAAAAGGTATCCTTTTTTTAACTGTATACTTTTATATAAGTGCACCATACATAAATCAATAAATATATGGGGTTCCATATGTAATCGAATAATTGAAATTAAACAAAAAAATATTTTTATGAGTGCACCATACATTCTCTCTCAACTTTCCTTATTTCTCCCTACTTCTCCAATTTTCTCTCTATTCATCACTTTATTTTTCAAAATAATTGTTTAGGCTCATGTCTAGATGAATATGGATGTTTTACCATATTTGAAGGTGAAGAATACATAGATGCTTATTCCAGTGTATCAAATCATCAGCGATGCTCATATCTATGACAAATATAAAATGAATGTCATGCTATTTAAAATGACATGATTATCACTGCCTTTGCAATAATGCAATTTGAAATGGACTGACAGGACTCATGATATTTTCGAGGTTTCCAACAGTAAGTTGTGGCTGCTGTCAATAGCTAATCTGGATAACAATCACTAATTGATGTTTCCAAAATTTAAAGATATTACCTGCACAATTAACTGTCAACTGATACTCTAAATATAGCTCAAATATCTTCAATGGACTCCTGTGTATTTTGTCTTGGGAACATCATAATACTTTAGAAGGTGATAATGAACATACATCAATTGAAAGGGTTGAGAATATTGATAGGCTGCTAATCTATCTAATGCATGCTACGCTCTGCAAATTTCCAGCCATGCAAAGACGTTGTCATACAATGGAGAAGAAAGATGTCTGAATAATTCATCTCCCTCAAATAGTTAAAAGAGCAACAGAACAACATGCAATCGAGTATCATTTAAACATACCTTGTCCCCAGCAGCAAGTATTACAAGTTGGCCATCTTCTGCAGGCTTCTTGCTACCTGAAACAGGAGCTTCAAGGAAGTGACCACCTTTTGCTTTGACTGCCTGCAGAAATCAGGCCTGTCAATGGCAACTTATCTAGAAGGGAATTTCTGTTTCCATTTTAAAGTTAATTATGTAAAATGCAAACTGCCAGCTTATGTATATAGCATAGAAAACCAAAGATATGATACTACACTGAATCTTTGATTCATACATAAAGCACATAGCTAAAGAGAACTAGTAAATATTCTAACATTCCTTTGCAAGAATCAGCGAATAATGTAGTAATATAGACTTCCCATTTAAAAGATTAGGAAAGCTTAAGTTCATACTCAAGTATTCCTCATCCAAACAGAAATCCCCAGTACTATATGACTTCTTAGCTAACTAAACTTTCTTAAAAACACAATTTTTGATTTTCCAAATTCCAAATAATGACTATAATCACATACTTATAATTAGATAAAATCCGTTATGTATATATTAAAAAAAGTACCCTACGTGTAAATTACAAACTACATTACATTATTCTTCTTTCAATCTATTTCATGGGAAAAAAGAGAAGAAAAAGGATTTTGCGATGTTTCACGGCTATGAAATAATAAAAGATATGGGACACTCGCGGATGAAATGAAATACATAACAGAAATGATTAAACTTTCTACAGAAACTGCTTCTTGCTATGGAAAAAGATGTCCAGCAACAGTAGCAATTGCAGTCTCTCTTTTATTTACAAGTTTTTCTTTAACAACAGGGAGCAATATGAAATTTTAGTAAAGTAACTTCACATGTGACTAGATTTTACATAAATCACAAGCAAAATAATTCTCAACCAAAATAAAGAAATTTTAAATGAAGGGGAATAGATTTTAGCAACGGCTGGCTATGCTAACCTCAGATATCTTGAAAGATGTATCAGCATCAACTGTTGACATGTCGATATAACCTTTTCCGTTGGAAATTTGCTCAAGAACACCATCTTTATCAAAGATAACCTAGAAAATCACCACAAAATGGAATTCAAGAAAGTGCAAGTAAAGAAGTTGCATGGCAAGAATAATATTCACAACTACTGACCGATAGAGCAGCTGAAGGATCAGATAACATTGCAATTGTATACTTGCATTTCTTGACTACAGCTGCAGGGGTTTGTCCAATTGAAGCGCCATGTTCCACAAGTTCATCACACTACAATTAGAGAACACAAAAGATATGCATTAGGATTATTCATGTTCAGGGCATTGGCAGCGTATTCAACTTAAAAGCTGGCAATGCTTATATTGAGAGCTTAATAGTATTAGTATAGAAAGAATAGAAAATTACAGTATCCAGACTACAAGCTATATTTTCTCTAAGGTGTTCAGTTCAACAGAATTTACAATTTTGTCATCCCACTCATCTGATAGTATCAAAAGTACATGTTAATCCAGATTGCTTGGTAAACTGATTTACAAAATGTTTGGAATAATGGCGCAGCTTTAGCATATAAATTTCTGGATAACTTCCTTTAAGTATGATGGCACAAGAGATGACAGTATGTTAAAGAGCGGCCCAGTGCACGAGGCTCCCACCTGGTATGATCTAGGGAGGATAGATGTATGTCATCTTACTCCCGCAAGCAGACAGACTGCTTTCAGGATTTAAACCCATGACCTCCACGTCACAAGATAACAACCTTATCGTTGCACCGAGGCTCACCCACTCAAGAGATTATACTATGTTATTAAAAAAACAATAAAACAAATATAGCACAACTGTTATCAAAATCATAACCAATCAATATTATGGAAAGAAATCATCATAAGGCTGCTCACAAAAAAAAAAAAAACAAAAAATTGCAGATAATTACCAAAAAAGAAGAAGGAAAAAAAAGTAAGTTTCATCAATCTTAAAACCAAACTGGGTTGCCCCATCTCATGAATCAGATTGATAGTGAAAGCTAACAGGGTACAAGTGGCAGGAACAGCAACTGGCATAAGCAATAGCAGAAGGCTAGTATAGAAAGTAAATACCTTGGAGAGGGTCCTGTTCCAAACAGTGACCTTGAAGCCATGGCGTAGCAGATTTATGGACATAGCCTTGCCCATTATCCCCAGACCCAAGAACCCTACCTCCATTTTCTCTATCTCTCTCTGGTCTCTGCAAATCACTTTTGATCTCTCACTCTAACTACTCTCTTGCTCTGAAGAAAGACCCTTCCTTTATAACATCACAATACCATTATCAATATCAATATTCAATAAATAAATATGATATTTTGTTGTAGCGATTGTTTGTGTAAGAAAATGGCAAAAATCAATAGAATATCATTCTGAATTAATTAATACCCAATCATAACAATCTAAAAAATAAATTAATTTGATATTTGAATTGAAATTTTCACCTGAGAAAGCAGAACAACAGAGAAGACAAGTAGAATGCATGGACAGTGTGTTATTATTTTTTTTTATTTATTATTATTATATTTATCTGTTTGCTTTTTTAGTTTTATTTTGGACAAATCAGATCAGATAGGGGAATTCTGATTGGTGGGAGTTCAAGGAGGGCTGGATGCGTTCCACGTCACACTTCACTGTTTGCTTCTGTTCCTTCCCGACCCATCACACAGCATTGGATTATTGTTTGCAAATTATGGATTCATTGAAGGAAAATGTAACTTTGTTTTTTGCAACTGAGTAATTGTTGACACAAATTTAAATAAGAAATAGTGATTAAATAAAGTTTACTTCTAACATTATATACTATATATATGTAACATTTGCTTGGAACTAGTATCTTAGTCCAATCCACAATTAACCACTACTCAATATTAAAATTATGATTTTGATATCCCAAATTATATTTTTTTGAACACAACTCAATCATAGTTTTATCAAAGTTATTATTCAAAAATGAAACTTATTTTACATACTCTGAACTAAAGTTTGACAAATAGTGTTTTCACAATAACTTTTGGAGTGAACTAATGTAAATTTTCATTTTCCTGTGTTCTAATTTTATGTAGAATTGTTCTCACATATTAAAATAGTTCCAACTTAATAATAAATACTTAGAAAGTGAAATGAAAGTATACAAATATTTAATTCAAAATAGATTAAAATTAATCTATTTTAGATTTTAAAAAAATAAAAAATTATATAAGACTCAAGCTTTTTTAAATGTAATAAAGGAATCAAAAGTTGTCTTTGGTAATAATTTGAAATTATAAATTTTGCTTTTTCACAACTTTTTGCTTTCATATAATAAGAATTCATAAATATCTATATTTTACAAAAAAGAATGCAACTTACATATTTATAGGTACGTTACCTTTCATTTTTATTTACTTTTTACTGTACGATAGCTTGCATCACTTACTCTAATTTTATCACCCTATGGGTGTGAGAGATATAAGGAAGCATGTGAATAAAAATCATTATTCTTTCAATAAAACACTTCAACTTTATTATGATTTACTTGATTTGTCACATATCTTATCTATTTTTAAGAATGATACAAAATTCTTTGAACACTTACACATACATCTCTTGATGTTGAAGATATGCTATATATAAATTGAATTAAATATAACAAGTTTAAAATTGACTAATAAAGTTGTTATCTAATTAACGATATCGAAATTACATTTTTTTTTACCTTTAATTTCTTATAATATTAAATGTTTTTGACTTGAAAATTGGAATAACATTTCAATACTTATATTTTTTTTTACCATTAATGATTTTTTTATCTTTAATTTATAAGTATTATAAGCAACACTAATGATATGAAGTATTAAAATATTATTTTAAGGTCATTAATAGTTAACTAAGAGCATCCTCAATGAGAGTTGCTTAAGAAATAAGAACTGATTCTTATATGATAGCACTGCTGGATCACTAGTAACATGACATACAATTGTAAGAATTATTGCTTATAGAAACAACTGTTTCTTATAGAACCATTCTAACTTTTTGAGTTACTTAAAATAATAAAAAATAAAGTGTTGATGTAACACAATGAACCCATTAATGGAGGATTTAAGCAACTCTAATGAGTTGTATAATTGAAGATGCTCTAATGGCTCTGTTAATTAATTTTAAGTTGATTTTGCTTAATTGGATTTATGTATGGTGCTTTTAACAACACAAAGAGTGTGTTATAAGTGTTAAGGAAAAATTTCTTACTTGCTAATTTTAAAAAAAAAAAGTTTAACCCCTTTATAGAAATTTAAAGAATGTTGTGTAACTTTTGAAAATTGAAGGGAATAAGAGGGTGTTTGCAAAATATAAAAGGTTTATTTACATATATAAAAATAGTTTATGAAAATAATTTATAATTTTTTTTAAGTTATTTCAATAAATTTATTCATGAAAATATTTTATTTTTAGTTTATATGTGGGCTAAAGAACGGAGGTTTCAGTATTTTATTTGACTGTTTTCTGTTTTGCAAGTATGTATTGTTATTCATTTGGTTTAATTACTCCATAAATTTGAAATTATTTAAAATTTTTAAATAGATTTATGAACTAAAATAATTATAATTGGGTTCTCGAATTTTGATAAACTTTATTATTGGGTTCATCTACTTTAAACGTTTGTAATTGGGTCCTTAAACTTGTTAATAGTTTGTAATTAGATCCCTGGAATATGAGACATTTTTAAAATCTTTGCTATTATAATGATCCAATAATTTTATTAACCTTCAAGACCGATAAAAAACCTGAAAAAAGATTTACACGATACTCCAATTATAAGATTTTTCTCTTACTTTAAGGACCTAATTAGAATTATTTACGAGTTCCGAAATCTAATTATAAATTTTTTTAACGTAGAGATTTATTTAAAAATTCTCAATGACAGACTAACAAAGTAATTAAACATTTCATTTCCCTTGTGATTCAAAATTTTAGGGGAGGGCGTGTGTAGTGCCGCTTAGCATACAAACCTATTGGTCTTACTAAGGTTGAATGAAACCATGGATTGAATGACAACATTTTTGAGTTCACCATTGCTTTGTCCAAACATGTCGGAGAAGAAGAAAGAGAAAGAGGGGAGGGGTGGAATTGGGGTGAGGAAAAGGGAAAGGCCAGTGGCAAAGGTGGAGGTGGGAGACATAGAGGACTCCTTCAGCAAAGAAGAGAGCCTCAAACTGAGGGTGGGTCTGTTGGAATGGTATGACCACAACCGCAGGGAACTCCCTTGGAGGTGCTTCAACTTCAACCAACAACAACAGACCCTTCAAGAAGAAGAACTTGAAAGCAGAGCTTATGGGGTGTGGGTCTCCGAAGTGATGCTGCAGCAAACTCAGGTTCAAACTGTCATTCCCTATTACAACCGTTGGATGCACAAATGGCCCACCATTCACCATCTCTCACTTGCTTCTCTCGAGGTTCTCATTCTCTCTCGCTCTCTTCCCTTTTTTTTTTTTTTGTTGTTTCAAAAAAGGTTGTTTTTTTGTTGTTGTTCTCTTCTGCAATGTTGAAGGTTAGTTGAGATACTACGCTGTTAAATTGTTATGAATTTGTGAACTTTAATGCATATGTTCTCTTAATCTGTTTTCAACTTCAACTCTTTATTTATTTATTTATTTATTTATTCTTGTCATTAAAATTGACAAAATATTATACTTTCATGCTATGATATAAACAAGTTGTGAACTTTAAGTGCTGATGATAAGTGTGCAACCGTTTCATGTTCCAATTGATAATTATTGCTTCTTAACAAATATGATGAGATAACTTGGGTGCAAAATAAGCAGGTAGTATCTTTGCTTCAATTATTGTTGCACTGTTAAATTACTTCCAAAATCTATCTTCTCATACAATGGCTTGGACAAAGAGAAAATAGGACTTGACTCAATGGATTACGGTTGCACAAGAAAGGCTGATGGAGGCTCCTGAAGGCCAAGTAGGCTAAACTTAAGGACAGATCTTGCAGAGTTTTCCAGGAAATACAGATTTAGGAACCTCTGTACCACTGACTTGTTTTTATATGCTTTTGACTATGGATAGCAATGGCAAATTATTCATTCTTTGATTCCCTTGTTTTCTTTGTGTGCCTGAATTTTAAACCATTTTTTTTTGTAATTTGAAGACTAATTGTATCCTCACCACACAATTATTGCCATCTTTGTGCAGGAAGTAAATGAGATGTGGGCAGGTTTGGGATACTATCGAAGAGCTCGTTTTCTTTTAGAGGTAGTCTCTCATTTGAACATTGTTTTTCATCACTCTCCATTGTCTATCTTGTTTTCTCTTCAAGGTTTATCTGGAACCTACTTTTTTTACTGCACCCTACAAGTCTTCCTAATAACATATTGGACATTGTTTGAATTTCTAATGGCTAATATGCGTGTTAAACCTTCTTCACTTTATAATTTCTGCCCACTTAGTAAAAACAAATAAAAAGTAGGGAATATAATACATTCATCAAAATCTCATATATTGGATGTTGCCAAACATACTTCATAGTCATAGAGTATCAGAAGTTTCTTTAATTTAATATCTTCAGGTTCTTGTTGAACAACTTTTGCTTCTGCTTTTTATCTATGCTAAACGGTCCTTAATTTGACATTACAAAGAATGAGAAGGTAAGTCCTAATTAAAGAAAGTAAGGTATAGATCTACGCTTTACTTATACCAAAGTGCTGAAGATTGATCAAGATTCTTTCCATTTCTGCTGTTAGGGAGCAAAGAAAATAGTTGCAGAAGGAGGCAAAATTCCTAAAGTCGCTTCTATGCTACGAAAGATTCCTGGGATTGGAGACTACACTGCTGGAGCAATTGCCTCTATAGCATTCAATGAGGTGGGCAGTTTATGTGGTTTTGGTTCCTGAAAAATAACTATTGGCTATTGCTCATGCATTAAATTATCAGGTTGTACCTGTTGTTGACGGAAATGTGGTAAGGGTGATTGCTAGACTAAGGGCTGTTTCTGCAAATCCAAAAGCTTCACTAACTGTAAAGAAATTTTGGTGAGTTTTTGTGAAATAGAAGAAATTATTCAACATTTTTATGTCATCAGAGAAACCTAACTATTTCTTTAACTTAGTTGGAGAAACACGCTTATCTTTTCAATTTTTTATAATTTTGGTTTCTCAGTAGATGTGTAACCTGATTAAGAAACAAGGGGGAAAATAGACGCATATTTTCATGCATTCAATTAACACATCTGTATTTATGTTTACAAGGAAAGTGACAGTAAATACAACTATGAGCTTATCACATTAGTTAAAAGCATTTCTCTCGTTCTTTCTTTTGTCCTCGGCACTACTTACGAGGAGCATCTACATGCATGAATAATTCAAAAGAGAGGGGGGGGGTTAATTTCTTATTTGACATTTTGACATGATGTTCCTCTAAATAAAGTGTCTTCTCTATATTGGTTCTGCTATAGGTACATGTGAAAGTGTTAGGTAGGGCCCCCTAATTAGGACAGGAATAATAATGGGCCTTGTTTAGTGAGTTAGTCTTCTATAAATAGAGGTAGAGGATGCAAAGGAAGGTAAGCATTTGTTTAGTGAGTTTTGGAGAGTTGGGAGAGTTAGGCCTCTCAAAGAGCCTGGAGAGAGTTCTTGTATTCTTCTACTAGCAATAATATCAATTTTTCTACTACTTTCTTGCTATTCTGATCCAGATCCTATCAGAAAGGCTGTGCCTATACCATAATTTTACTTCTTTCTTATTGGCAGTATCTGATTATTTCATATTCAGGCTTGTATGTATTTTTCTTTACTATTTTCTTTCTTTATTGATGTGGAATTGGAATGGATAAGGAAACTAGCAGCCGAGGTGGTTGATCCTCTCCGTCCTGGGGACTTCAATCAAGCTCTCATGGAACTTGGGGCAACTGTATGCACCCCTTTGAACCCGAGCTGCTCCTCATGTCCAGCATCAGAAATTTGTCAAGCGCTATCGATTTCTAAACATGATAGTTCTGTAGCAGTTACAGATTATCCTGTTAAGGGTGTCAAGGTTAAACAAAGACGTGATTTTTCTGCTGTATGTGTTGTTGAGTTACTCGGACTTGATACAGTGTTAGACAAAAATCAGTCCACCAGCAAATTTATTCTTGTTAAAAGGCCTGATGAAGGACTGCTTGCTGGTCTCTGGGAGTTTCCATCTGTCTCTCTGGATGGAGAAACTGTTTCATCAGCTAGAAGAGAAGCGATCAATCAGTTCTTGAAAAAAGTTTTCAAAGTTGACACCAGAAAGACTTGCAATATAGTTTCCAGGGAAGATGTTGGGGAATTTGTTCACATTTTCAGTCACATTCGCCTCAAATTGTACGTTGAATTGCTAGTTTTGCAATTGAAAGGTTTGAACTTTAAACCTCTCTATCTGGCATTGCAAGTTGGTTTTGGTATTTCAGTTTCTCCAGATCACATTTACTTTACTAAAACAGGATATTCTGGATATTTTTAATATATTATTCATTATTAAGGATGTAAATTCATTACCTGCTAACTGAAAGCCGTAAAACCCTGAATTTTGCTGTAAGGATCAAGGACAGTGAGAACATACCGGAGAAAGTATATTTGAATGAATTCAAATGTACAAAGGCTGGTCCTATTTATAGTACTGAGATATTTACAAATGGAATCCTGAATTAACTATATTTAATTACATAGATAATCCTATCGTTAAGTCAGATATTGTTCAAATCAATGCTAAATCAAAACGAATCAACCCATATCTAATCAAAGCAATTTATATCTCTAACAAATTAATCTATATCTCTAACAAGGACCATGAGCTACCAAGGATTTAGCTACAAGTTTCTTCTTTCCTTGCATCTGAAAGGATTGGTTTACGCATGCTACCATTATATCTTGCTCTCTTCAACTTCCTAGTCATAAGCTGTTTTTATGGTTAGTCCTATGAAGTTTATATTACGGCCTATAGTCAGAAAGAGACAAATTACTGCATTTGAAATTTCAGTGAGTGAGTTGGCAACTATATTTACCTTTTGCCTGGCTGCTATTTTTGCATAAGCATATGCTTGAATTTTGGTGGTATCTGAGATTCAGTGGTTTAAAAAAAGTAAATCTGTTCTGCACTAAGGATTATTTATTAGTGTGCATGATAACGAATATTATGATTACACTATACACATTACTTTTTTGTACTAATTTTATTTCATTATTTTTTTTTTCTGGAATTGGGAGTAGATGATTTGTTCAAAAGTCGGGACAATGAAGCCACAACTTGGAAATGTGTTAACAGCAATTCGCTTTCAAGTATGGGACTGACGACAAGTGTAAGAAAGGTAGTAGGCTGCACTTTAGGCCCCAACTCAACATAATCCTTCCAATAGCATGATATAAATTGATCCCTTGATATAAATGTATAGTATCAATTCAATTAAAGCCAAGGCGCTTTGTTGGCAGCTTTGAAAAGAAACGTTTGTTCTGTTTGTGCTGCTTGTAAGAGACATTGTTATACTAAAGATTTAGCTTCTACAGAATTAAGGATTAAACTTAAAGTTTCTTATTCTTGTTGCTTTATATCTCAATATACTACTGCAGGTGTACAGCATGGTTCAGAAATTTAAGCAGAAAAGTTTTCCTTCTAAGTATTTGCCGGCCAAAAAGAGAAATAGGACTACCAAGAGAAACTAGCCTAGTCGAAGGTGTACAGCACGGTTCAGATTTGCTACTTTGTGCTTATTAATTTGCAGTACTTAAACAGAATAACTGTGGAATTATTTTCTTCCATTTTATTCTTAACAGGCTGCATTGTTGTGTCTAAGGTGCTTTCTCCACATTGTAACTTATCATATGTTCAGCATTTTGTGATGTGTATGGTTGCATATCTCTGCAATACTGTTATGATTTTTCAAAATGTTAAAGTACCCATATCTCTCAATTTTGTATCGGACAGAGTTGTTAACAAGGAATCAAGAGGACAAACCTACATTGCATAATTTATTCTATATGTATAGCAAAACCGTCTCTCGTTATTTTCTTTAATTTTGTTATTTATCTGAAGCTATAGGTGCTAGATATGCACTTTGTGTAATTTTAGCTATTAAATAGATAACATCAGTATTCTTCTTTGAGACTTAAATTATTCACTCCAACTGCAAGAGACTTGACAGGAAAAGAAATAGGTTAAATTAGGCTGTAACATGAAAAATAATTATCTATATTTTGTTGTGCAGAAGGTGAAGTGAGAATGTAAGATGTCTATGTATTAAAGACGAGTATCCAGAGGTACTTGAACATTTTAGATACTTTGAAAAAATGTCTTAGTGCAATTACCTTAGAAGATTGTAACAAGTACTATGGTAAGACGTTTATAAGTGGACAACAACTATTATGTGCGTGTTTGTATAGGATTTGCACCTCCCAATCCATGGTTTGGTGGGTGCAAATTGAGTTTTATTGTAGTTTTTACATGTTTGGTAAAATCACTTTTGAATAATTTATAACTTTAGTTTTGATCTTAAAATCATAGTTTGAAAAGAAGTAATTTTTTTTTAGCTTTTCCATTCATCAAAATTTAATTTTGCCAACTAAACCAAATGTTATACGAGAATGCGTTCACACATGTAGCACAGGTTACTCTAACTATTAGTTGAAGGAGGATTCAAACCTTTTACAATGAGAACATAAAGTCTTATTCGAATTTGTTTAATTAAATTTATTATTATTATTATTATTATTAGGGGTGTATGCTAAACTGAAAGATTGGTTCAAAACTGTTCAAACTCAATTTAAAACTAATTATTGAAATTTGAACTAGTTCGAAAGTATATGTTTTCTCAAATTTAGTTTAAAAACTAGTTTAGTATATATCAAATAGTGTTTGTTTAGTGTACCTTTTGTTGAATTTCAAATAAATTAAAAATAGAGAAAGAGGTGTAAGGAATTTTTTAGAGAAGCATGTTGAGAAAATCTCGTAAGCAAACTAGTAGGAGTTTTTTTATTTGTCTTGGCAAGTTCATTATACGGTTGAAACTCTAGTGGTGACTGGTGGTGCCACTATTAGTTTTGTACTCTAGTGTCCCTAGCTCGTTTTGTTATTTTTTTTCTTAAATAGATAGATAGAAGAAAAGGCAGAAAAACCGGTGGCACATATTGTCTCAAGCACCATGTGGATCAGAGAGTCCTTGCATTTTGTTCCTCCCACCTATGTTTCTGACTAAAACCATCAACAAGCCAGTGAAAGAAAAAATGGTTGCCGACTAAATAGAAAAACATAAAAGAAGAAAAAAACACAGAAGCAGCATAAGGGACGGAAGAATGCAAATGGCAATTTTCTTAAGAGGAGGAGCACTTGGAGATTCTAGCTTTCGTTTGTGGTCATTAACTTCACCTTCTTCTTCTTTGCATGTCTCTCACAATCTCACACCCACCTCATCATCATCACCAACACTACCTTTGGTATGTCTTACTTGATTATGCTGCTCCAACTGATATTATAATTTATGATTAATTGGTTAAGAAAATATGTCTTCTAGGATTGAGTTATGGTTCCTTTTGTAATCCAGTTTCATCTGTATCAAGTTCCACTTTCAGAGACCACTTGCTTTTATAAGTTTTGGATAAGGTTCTTCTAAAAGGCAAAAGTTCAATTTACACGAGTGAAATACAAGGATATTTCAATTCTAATAAGTTTTTTTTTTTTATTGAGGTAACCAAATGACGGGTAGGTTTCTCTTCAATATCTGTTTTCCTTGTGCTGCAGATTGTAAGCAAATTTAAAACAGCCAGCAGAAACAAGATCACCTGCTCTGCTGTTCAAGAATCATCTACTAGTAAAACAGGTGTGTTTCTGCAATGACATGGTAAAAACTTTGGTTTAACTTTCTCTTATTTGTCAACAATTTGCATGTATTCCGCTGAAGATGATTAGTCTAATCGAAACTGTAATATCAATGTCTGCCCTTAGCTAGTGCTGAAACTGAAACAGAAACAAAGGAGGTAAAGGCAGCTCCAAAAGCAGCACCAGCAGCAAAGAAACCTCCAGCTAAGCCTCTGCCTCAGATGATGGAGGAGGATGTGATCCCTTCATTGAAAGCAATATTTGAAGCCCAAGAAGATCTCTCTGATATTGAGCTGGTCTTTCAGGACAATAAGGTCAGTAATGCAGCTATGCTACATATACCATTGTTAAGATTATTGTCTATGAAATGATTGGAATTTAGGCTATACACCTAGGTAGCCTATTTCTCCTTCTATTACTCTCACCAACAATGCTACATACACAGACTTACACATACATCACTTCATATCTGCATAGTTTATCCTTCTTCATTTTCTGCACACCTCGACTCTTATTCTGCCACCTATGGTGATGTGAGGAGATGTGGCGTGTAACTGTTGTGTTACAAGCATTTTCCTTCTCACTCTATTTCCAGCCAGTTTTCAACAGCAAAACCCAAATAGAAAAACTCAGTGAAGTGTTACTTCATAAGCTTGTTCACATCTTATAAAGTTTTACATTATTGAACAAGTTGATTCTTAACATTTGATTTGGGTTATGATTGACAGTTGGAAGGTTCTTTTTTGAAAAAAGGCTGCCCTCATTCATTTTGGGCCTTCTTTCCCACAGGAAACCTTACTGGTATGTCAAATTTTCTGTTTGTAATTGAGACAGTACATTTATTTAAATGCAAAATGAATACACAAATACCAACATCATTCTGTGCTTGAACAGGTCCAAAGGGGTTTTCTCTTTCATCGTATAACTCGGGAGCAAGCACTGTTGAACCATTTCTCGTCGATGAAAAGAAAATTACTGCAAGACACATTGTTTTCTGGGTTGAAAAACGTTTGGCTGCCCAGGGGATAATACCAGTATGGAAAGTTTGATCTCTTAATACATGAAATTTCATTTTGATTGCAAATGATGTAGCATACAATTCAACATTCTCTTGTCCCTTGGCTTAATGAATATGGTATATATGCAATTGTTTATGTCTTTCTGATGCAGCATTTTGTTGATCAATAATGTAAAGGTGACACAGAGAGAGGGGAATTTTTATGAGTGAGAGGAGCAAATATCGACATTTGGATCACACATGAATAGTCAAAATTAAAACATAAAGTCATGCAATTTTTTTAAGTGATCACATGATCACTAACTAACATCTAATATTGACCATCTATGTATGGTTTAATGGCCCATATTTGATCACGTCACTCATAAAAAATCCTCTTTCACTTGATACACCCCCAATATCCATTCATGTGTGACCCAAAAGCTAAGAATAGCTCCTCTCACTCTCACATTAAATACCCTCTCTAACTTGATACAACCGTACATGACATATATCCATACTTGTTGCGATGGTTAAGATTAAAAGTTATTTAGTGGTCACATGATCACTTACAAAAGTCATATATATTTATCTTTTAATCTTGACCATCTAAATAACATTCACCGATCAACATTCATTGTTCACACACACACAATATATATATATATATATATATATATATATATATAGAGAGAGAGAGAGAGAGAGAGAGAGAGAGAGAGAGAGAGAGAGAGAGAGAGAGAGAGAGAGAGAGAGAGAGAGAGATGCTAACAATACACTCTTTAATACTCTCTTTTCAATTCACTCTCTATTAGGATGGATTTCATGTAAGACCTACTAAATTACGGGGACCAACTCTCTATTTAGTAGGTCCTACATGAAATTCATCCAATAATAGAGTGTGTTGGAGGGAGTGTGGTAAAGAGTATATATATATATATTCAAAATTTTCATGGCCTAGTGGCATACTTGTAAGAGAACATACTCCCAAATTGAATATGTTTTTTCTTTATGCTACTATCTATAAAGAACCCGTTAAACATGAAATTTCAAGATATGAACAAGCTTAGGATTTTAAGCCCATATGTTTAGACTTATAAAACGAGAGGAATAGGGTAAAACAACGCATAGAGAAACAATATCTCAACAGTTGGTATTTGTAACTATATTTTCAATGCATTTTTCTCGCCTCACCTTCATAATGTTGAAATAGTTAAACATAATAAAGATAGTATTAACAAAATAAAAATGAAAAACAAAAGACACATGATAAATTTATATTTTCATTTATTTTTCCTTATTTACAAACATGAAAACAAGGGATATGGCTGTATGCATTGAAAGTGTATATTATAATTTGGACGAAGGTGGTGTAAAAAATTTACTTTTATTCATTTAAATTATATTTTCTTAATTTACACACCAACACAGATATAGAATAGAGCATGCGAAGCCGATAAAATTCCAATTGAGTGACTGAGTTTGCTTAACCGTACTCGAGAATTGGCAGCTGGATAGCACAGTCCAACTTTAGAGCATTAATGGAAAATCAAAATTCACATTCTCAGTGTAGGCAGATCAAAATTTAATTTAAATAAATAAATAAAGGAAAAAGTTCAAGCTCCTGCACCAGAGCTATCATTCAATGGCTCGAGGGTAAACTCACTAAACGTGAAGCAACTGAATAAAATTGTCTGGTCTTAGTATTGCATATATCAATGAACTGTATAATTAAAAAGCATAGTACTTAATAAAATCACAAAGTCAACAACGTTTCGTTCTTTTCATTTTTTCCTCACTATTGGCTAATATCCCAGGGAAAATAAAAGGCAGTCAAGAATTTCTAGGTTGCCTCACCTTTCTATTTTATTATGGTCATTTCCTCCGCAAACATTTTGAAGCAAGCATAAAGCCCATAAAATCTGGTTGAAAGCATTTTCCTGGAGCTGAAAACGATGTCTAGCCCTCAACCTGCCATATATAATAAGAGTTTTATCAATACAACACCTACAAACAAATCTGAGCTATCAAGAATACAATAAGAATAAAAATAATTGCAACTGAAATCTCACTCTCCCAATTTGTCTCTATCTAGTACCTAGCAGAAATTATTGTTGCTTGAGTCTAGACCGAAAGAAGAAATATCAACTTAGTATGTACCTCCCTCAGTCCGTCTAGCATAGAGTCTAATTTTGGTATGTTTTGAGTTGCATAGCCAGAAGTTCAAGTATTCGCCGTACTACTGAAAAAGCAACTCCATAAATGAAAGATGGGACAAACAAATCTGCAGGCCTTTGCATGCTACAAGCTATTAACCTTAACCCTCCATTGCATTATAGTCTTGGATTTAAAGTTGAATATTAAGTTAAACGCGAACCATGTGACTGTTTAGAAAGGATTGTGGGAAGCAGGGAAGAAATAACAAAGATTGCTACTAGGCTTGACGATTTCAAGAGTGGAGCAAAGTTTTTTGTGAGGAAGTAGCCAAGGCTGCAGTTAATACCAAAACTCCAACACAGTGGTGGGAGTCTTACAGGGATGAACATCTAGAGCTCCAAAATTTTTCTATATATGTTTTGAGCTTGACACAAAGCTCCTTCAGGTGTGAGCATAACTGGAGTGCCTTGGAAATGGTAAAATTTATGAAATATGATTTGTATTCCATTTTTTGTGTTACCTACTTGCCATGTGTTGATTGCTTTTGCATTTGTTTAGATCCACACAAAGAAACCATTTGAAAAAAAATAGACAATGATTTATGTTGTCTTCGTGATGGCAAATTCAAAATTGGCAAAGAAGAAGCAAGCTAGGAAAGATATTGAGTATAACCTTAATGATCTTAATTCGGATGATGATTGGATTGTGGATGATGGTGAAGGTTTAGACCTAGACCACTTGGAAATTCCAAACAAAGATGCCTTGTTCAAATTGGAGAGGAAACTGGTGGTGCTGGTCACCCTCTCCCTCTAGATGACTTGGAGATTCCAAGTTTTGATGATGATGTACTTGATGACCTAGATGGAGATGGAGAAAATGATGCGAATGGCATGGAATTGGAAGAAGACGATATTGATGATCATCACCTAAACAATTTCCTACTATAAATATCTAGTTGGGCACCTGGTGGCTGTTTTTTCTACTGTTTTAGAATTTTGGTTTTATTTTATTTGCCGTTAATGTCATGAACTTGGAAACTTATGTCTTTATATTATGAGTTGATGAGTTATAAGTTATAACTTATAACCTTAAGTCCTTAACTTTAAGGGTTATGCCATTCTCTAAGTTTAATTGTGTGCATGTGTGTATACATATATGTTAAGATATAAATTTATATTTTTTGTAGGATCTTATGATCCATGTTATGAACCCACATTTTACATGTCTCCCCCCTTCTGATCCTAGACAGGATAAGATCTCGATTTTGACTACCTTGATCTAACCACTTAGCCACCTTTTATGACTAATGAGTAGTATATGATGTAGTGGTATCATTATGATATGAACCATGAGAGAACCACACCACAAAAGCTACCCCTTGTGGTTGGAGAGCCCAAGGCCATATAAACCCACACCGAAATCCCATACTTCCAATGTGACACTCAAATCCCATATCTTGCAATTGGATCCTAATATCCCACCACACGTTGCAGCCCTAGCGCCCACACGGGTTGACGGTGCACTAGCCCTTTGACTAGTCCCGGGCAAACACTACAATACCGGCGTCACCACCAATGCCGCTTGTTTATAGCTGAGAGACATGGTTGAAAGCTCTTATACCAATTGATACAAACCTTGGGAGAACCACACCACAAAAGCTAGGCGTTGTGGTTGGGGAACCCAAGACCATATAAACCACACCCCGGAATCCCATACTTCCGATGTGGGACTCAATTCCCATACCTTGCAATTGGATCCTAGTATCCTACAAGACTTTTGAGACCTATTTGGTATGGGGATCATTCAAATCTGCCAATCCCCAAAAATTTCTATTCATTTTAAGTATAAGTTGCAAATTGTTTCCACCATTAATGTTCAAGTACTATAATATCCATATCAACCACAAAACTTCCAGTAAATTAAACATGATTAACAGAATCCTCCCTTTTCAAAAGGTTAAGGATGCTTCCTTGGTCATCACATCAAGAACTTAACACTATCAAAAATAAGTTTGTAAGGTATATAGAAGATAACTGTATCAACATCAAAGTCAACAGTCACACGTTAGAAGACATGGCAATGGAGTTTTTCAATATAATTGGAAATCAATCAACAGATGAGGTTAAACTCCAATTCCAGAAATCCCTCTACTACCATGTACTAGTGAGACAGAAAGCTTAGTCACCCGATGTTCCCCTTGTCAAACACATCTAAATCTAATAAATAAAAAGGGCAGCCCAATGCACAAGGCTCCCACTTGGTGGAGTCATATACGCAGCCTTATCCCACAAGTGGAGCTTTAGGTCACATTTTATTTTCCTTTACATTTTGTGACACAGTGTTACAAAATCCTAAAAGTGACAAATTTCTCCACCAAAACTGAAATTAAATAAAATCAGTTTAAGAGAAACACAACCCTTAGGGCGCGTTAGATCGGTTTGCAAAATTGTTGTATATTTGATTTGAGCAAAAGTGAAAGCAGTCCCCCATAAATAATGTTGAAGAAAGGAAAATACCTGATCGGAAATGGAAACGGGATTGGGATTGGATGATTCGAGGTTAGAGAGTCGAGCTTCCAGAGCATCAAACTTGTGCTTCATGTCGGAGGCAAGAGAGTGACGATTGACCCAAAGGTCCTTCCAAACGAAATGGGAAACAACGGCAGCAGTGGACGTAAACCCTACACTGAACCATAACAATCGAGTCCGCATCATCTTTTCTTTTGAATTCGAGACACCGAGACGGAGACGGAGACAGAGACAGAGAAAACTAACAATAATTTACCCGATTAGCCCATTCTCTTTCTAACATACCTAATATATTGTCATTGTTATTTACGTTTTGACTTTACTTTTTTCTTAATGGTTTTATTTGTTTCATTTTATTTTCAATACTAATTTATGTATTAACAATTAAATTTAAAAGTTGAAACCAATAATTTAGCCATTTGTACAACCAATCTGTGACAATTTTGGGACAATTTTTGAATTACGATTAATAACGTTTAAAATTATGATTAATAATATATTGAACTTGATTAATGGATACATATATAATAAATTAAACATGATTGAAAGAGTCCTCCCTTTTCAAAAGGTTAAGAGTTTTGAGAAGTATTATTTTTACATTTGTGTTAAAAATAATTTCAACCAAACAGACGTTAATTTTTATCACTTTTATCCATAGCGTCAGAAATTTATTTTGCATCTCCTTCTAACCAAATATCCGTGAACTCAAGTTCTCAAGTAAATATTAATCCTTCTCTAACTACTATGAATTCTCCTCGAAGAGCATCCATTGAACCCGAATATTTTTCGCTTTTATAACCATCAATTCTTTATGCCACTTTTGAATAACTACTCTGATGCCATAGGCATGTTCAGCTGAAAATATTGCTTTGTGGACATTAATTCTGTATATGTCACTAGGGGGCTTGATCTATTTCGTTGCATTGATAAAAAGCATGCAACGACACATCAAATCTTCTCGTTGTTTTGAAATCTATTTCCCGGTGTAATATCACAACAACAAGCAGTTCCGAAAGAGTACATGATTTTCCTTGCCATATAACCATACATTCCTTTAATATATTTTACCCACAACATAGACACCAATTTAAGCTCAACCACAATTCTATAATTAAATTTATGCTAAAGGGAAAAGATAGCATATACATACATTCTCCAAATATATGTTGAACTAATCCTGTAATAGCATTATAGAAATAATATCCATCTTCTATTGAAACCCCTTTCTGATTTAGCCTACACCACATGGGAAGAATATCTCCTGCTGCACCGATATTCATCTAAATTTTTGACTTCCACGCCTCTCGATACTCGTAACTCGCTTCCTTAACTCACCGAGTCTCCCTTGCGAACTCGATGGCTTGAAACCGTAGCCTACAATGAACTCGGAGGTTTGAAGCCAAACATGATAACTTTGAACACTTTAATATTTGGGTTTACACAAAAATGTGACATTGCAATGGTTTATGAGATTTTCAGGTATGCTGCCGAAAAAATGGGGGAAGCCGTCATGAAGCAAGGAAGAGAGAGAAGGGTTGGAGAGAAAAATAGTTTTTTATTGAGTTTTAACAGTGTTATAATGTTTCTGACGGTTATGTTAAGATTTTTAATGTTTACAAAGTTAAAACAAGGATTTAGCTTCTCCAAGGCTATGTATCGTTCAAAATGATGGAGGGGAGGAGAGCGATTTTAAAGGAGTAGAAAGATTTTAAAATTAATTTATTTTTAATCCTTATATTAATTTAATTCAAACTCCCCCTCCCTCCAAATCCCCCCAATATTAGAGGGGAAGCCAAAATTGAGTGAAGAAAGATTTTGTTTCTCTCCATTTCCCTCCCAAAAGTTGAACCAAATATGAAAAATTTAAAAAAAATCTCTCCCCTCCACTCCATTTCTCTACAACCAAACATCATGTAAAATGAACTTTTTTTAAAGTGAGAAATGAAAATGTTTCTACCATTAAATCATTTAGTGAGTTGAGATCTTTATACATTTTATTAAATCAATGGTAAATACTTCATTACCTTATCACTTTAGAGGAGACAAATCTTTAAGGTTGTATTTGGTTCAAAAGAGATGAAGGATTTTAATTAGATATTGTGTTTGGTTAAGAGGAGAGGAGGAGAAATAATTGAAATAGACAGATGCAAACACTAGAAGGGGTTGAATGGTATTTGACAAATTTAAGCGGAATTATCAACGTTTTCGCAAGCACAGACGGGTGTAAGGAACAGACGAGTATACTAAGACATGTCAATCAAACTAATAACTCGTTTGAAGGTTTTCAAAGAAAACACACAATCATGTAAGCTGAAAAAGTTTGATAAACACAATTATAATCCCTTTACTTAAATGATAGTTAAGATAAATAATCAAACTAAAAAGTTAAAAGAAAGAGAGAGATCATAAGGCATGTTTTATCCTGGTTCACCCCTTAACAAATGAGGCTACGTCCAGTCCTTGGCAGCACCAAGTTTTCTCACTATAATTGAACAGGTTACAGGACAGACAAATATTATTTTTCACACCTACCCTCTTCATGCTCCAGGCAAGTATTGTTTGCACACCTAGCCTCTTCAGGCTCAGACAAGTATTGTTTGCACACCTAGCCTCTTCAGGCTCAGATGAGTATTGTTTGAGAGAAGTTTGTAAATAAATTACACTTTGCAAGTCTTTCACAAGCACTAAGACAAGTGTATTAAATGTGCAGTTCTAAAAGACTCGATAATAACTTCAAATGATTGAAGAATATACAATGAAAGAATGAAGATATAAATGTTGGAACCAAAGTGGTCATGGTCCAGATAATCTCTTAAGTTTTGATGTTAACAAAGAGCTAATTTAAGATGAACAAAGATTGGTTATGGACTAACGTGTTATATTAAGTGTGCAGGACAAATCTAAATTGAGTCCAAAGACTATCCATAGTCCAAAGATTTTGTCTCGTCCAATATAGTCCAAAGACGTTATCTCGTCAAACATAGTCCAAAGACTCTATCTCGTCCAACACCTATTCCTGGTTTACGACTGGACGATAGTTTATAGAACCAGTGAGTCCAAAGACTCTTTTGGTTACCTTCTGTAATAGCTAGTCCAATAAATGTCTTTTAAATTTCAAGCGCGAATATCTTTGTAAAAGCATTTGAAATTATTATTCCATGTAAAAGGCTTATACTAGTGGGACAAAACATTCTCTGTAAGATTCGTACAAAGAAAAGCATAAGCCAGAATGTCCCTATCACCTAAAGAAGTTGACCTTCTTGTTTTGGATAAACAAAAGGCAACTTTCTTCTACTCAGAGGATATGTCAGCACCACTTTTAGCCATCTCCCTGGTAGTCCTTTCTGCTGATCAGAAACTTCAGAAGCTATCAGACTCAACGGATCAAATGCATTCAATGCTCATCAGAACGGATCCTTTTCCATCCGTTGAAGACTGAAGACTGCCCAAAGAAAAGAGGCTATATATACCTTCATCTTTTGAAAGTGCAAGATCAACAAACGCTGAACAAAAAAACTGAACTTGAGCAAAAAGAAGTGAAGCAACACAAAGCAATTCAAAATCCTTCTTGAGATAAAAGAGAAAATCTCAAAGCTTGCAAAGCTAGAAAAGCTACTCTGATTCTAACTTTCATATTACTCTCTGTGTAGAGTTGTTTTCAAGAGTCTAAGCTTTAGTTTCGAATTCTCACATTTAGTGAGTTAGTAGAACAACCTTTTTCAAAACCTTAGTTTGGTTGAGCCTGAAGAGGCTTGTCTGTAAAAGAATACTTAGAGAACCTGAAGAGGTTGAGAATACTGCCTGAAGAGGTGTTGAATACTTTGTAACAAAAGGTTTTTGTTATAGTGGATAAAGCTCTCAAGTAGAGAGGACTGGACGTAGCTCTTTGGTGAAGAGTGAACCAGGATAACATCTTTGTGTTCCTTTCTCTCCCTTACTCTTATTTTAGTTTATTATCTAATTAACTAACTGGGATTGAATTGCCTTTCATTACGCTGTCTTCCGTCTTAGTCAAAACTAAGTGAGCGTCCAACGTGGTGTTTGGAAGAGCTCTCTTTGCTTTCAATCGTTTTAGCGTCCAATCTTGAGAAAAACATTATCTGCTTACGAAAAGAATTTAAAATTCTCTAAAACACAATTCAACCCCCCTTCTTGTGTTTCAAACAGGTTCCTTCAATTGGTATCAGAGCTCAGCCTCTGGGTTGAGCACTTTGCCGTGTAGAGGAAAAGATCCTACTGCAGATATGTCTGGACCAGGTATGCCAAGCGGGAGTCAACCAGTTATGGAAGGCACTTCCATGACCAGACCGCCGTTCTTCAACGGTACTCACTACCTGTACTGGAAGGAGAGATTCAAAGGTTTCATCCTCAGTACAAACTCAGTTCTCTGGGCTAGAATCACAAATGGTCCTAACGTTTGTCTCAACTCTGACGGGACAGACAAAGCAGAGGACGATTGGACAGATGCTGAACGGGCCAGAATGGAACAAAATCATAAAGCAAGATATGCTTTAATGTGTGCTCTCAGTCCTGACGAATTTCAGAAGATTCACGCATGTGAATCAGCTAAACAAATATGGGACACCTTATCTAATCTCCATGAAGGGACAACCAAGGTGAAGGACTCTAAAATCATCATGCTGGTTGGCCAGTATGAAATGTTCACCATGGCTGAAGGAGAGTCCATCCTTGACATGATGGGTCGCTTTCAGACGATCATCAACAATCTGAAATCCCTTGGAAAGGTGTACACTACCAAGGAGAATGTCACCAAGATTCTTAGGAGTTTGCCTAAGAAATGGAGACCTCTTGTCACTGCAATCACCCAGGCCAAAGATCTCTCCACTTTGACTCTGGATGATCTTGTCGGGACGCTTCAAGTTCATGAGCAGGAGCTTGATCTTGACAATCCCGGAAAGAAGAACAAGGGGATTGCCCTGAAAGCTCATAGGTCCAATAACTCAAAAGCCTTAAAAGCTGATGAGTCCAGTGATGAAGCTGATCAGTCTGATGATGATGTATCAGACGATGACGAGCTATCCTTCATCTCCAGAAAGATTCAGAATATGTGGAGAAAGAAAAATGGAATGAAGAGAAGGCCATTCCAAAAGAAAAGCTTCAAGGACCATGCTGAACCCAAGGATAAAAGTCAACTGGTCTGTTTTGAATGTAACAAACCAGGACACTTCAAAGCTGACTGTCCTACGCTAAAGGACAAGAAGAAGTTCTTTAAAAAGAAGAAAAAGAACTTCATGGCAACTTGGGAGGACTTGAACTCTTCTGAAGAAGAAGAAGAAGAAACAAATGAAGAGGCTAATCTATGCCTATGGTCCAACAAGCAAGATGAAGACTCTTCGGACGATGAACAATTTGTTGTTCCCGGAGAAAGAAGTCAGGAGTCTACCTCTGGAAGAGGAAGGAATATGAATGTTCCACCCATCTTCAAGGGAACAGACTACACTTATTGGAAATCAATGTTCCAATTATACGTCCAAGCTCAAAATTATGAGCTGTGGGACATCTTCACAAACGGAGATTATCGTCCAACGATTACCCATGAGGACGGTTCAACATCGTCCAAACATGAAACAGACTGGACGAGTGATGACATCAGACGATGTTCTCAGAATGCCTATGCCAATTGGTGTCTTGTCAACGCCCTTGATCGTCCAAGATTGGACATGGTCTCGCAACTCCAAACAGCTAAGGAGAAGCTGGACGCTCTGGAACATCTGTTCAGACCAAGGAACTCATCTACCTCAAATCTCTGCCTAATGGCCAAAAGCTCTTCGGACGCTGAATCAGAAGATGACGAGGTATCCGTTTCTGACTCTCTTCAAGAAGCATATGATGAACTGCTAAATGATTCTTCTATATTGCATCATCAATACATCGTGCTTAAGAAAAAATTGTCAAAAGTAAATAAGGAGTTGGAAGAGTCCAACAAATTAAATAAGCAGCTTGTTGAAGAGAATAACAAGCTTAAAGCTGAGAATGTCAGTCTAACTGACAAACTCACCTCTGAGTCCAGTGAACCTCATGAGGTAACTAGACTAAAACAAGAGGTATCTGATCTCACCAAAAGCGTAACTAAGCTTGTTGGAGGATCAGAGAAGCTAGACCTGATATTGAGGTACACTAGATCACCTCATGATAAGTCTGGCCTAGGGTATGACTCTGAGAAACAAAATGCGTCTCAGAAAATATCAGGGTCCAACAAAAATCACAAGGCTTTTCATTCCTATGAAAAGCAAAAAGAACATAAATTGCATGCATCCAGAACTTACTGTAAGATTTGTGGAAAGAGTGGTCACACTTCTTCAAAATGCATTTACAAAAATAAAAACAAAATGCATGGACGAAGACCACCAACTAACCCAAAAGGACCCAAGTCTATCTGGGTACCTAAGAATATGATAATACCTGTTGCAGATCTGCTTAGCAACACGAAAAAGACCCTAGTCCTGGTACTTGGACAGTGGTTGCTCACGTCACATGACGGGAGAAAGGTGTATGTTCCAAGAAATCCATGAGAAGTCTAGTGGATGGGTCACCTTTGGAGGCAACCAGAAGGGTAAGATAGTAGGAATAGGTAAGATTGGTAAGTATCCTCTTCCCTCTATTGATAATGTTCTTCTGGTTGAAGGATTAAAACACAACTTGCTTAGCATAAGTCAGTTATGTGACAGTGGGTCTGTTGTTTCCTTCAATAAAGGTGAATGTATGGTCAAGAACCCTGATGGGTCCATCTTATTCACTGCCAAAAGGCAAAATAATCTGTACAAGATTAATTTGGGGGAACTCTCAACTCAAAGTGTATCATGCCTAGTGTCTGTCGAAGATGAGCGATGGATCTGGCACAAAAGACTTGGTCATGCTAGTATGAGATTAATCTCTAAACTAAACAAGCATAACCTTGTAAGAGGTTTACCAAAGATTGTGTTTAGATCAGATGCTCTCTGTGACGCTTGTCAAAAAGGAAAACAAGTTAAGAACTCGTTTGAGTCCAAAAACATTGTTAGTACTTCTAGACCACTGGAATTGTTGCATATTGATTTGTTTGGTCCAACAAGGACGGCCTCTGTCAGTGGTAAGAAATATGGACTTGTCATAGTAGATGACTATACTAGATGGACATGGGTTAAGTTCCTTGCTCACAAGGATGAGTCTATCAAGGTCTTTTCTATATTCTGTAAGCGAGTTCAGAATGAAAAAGGCATATTCATCAGCTCGATCAGAAGTGATCATGGTGGCGAATTTGAAAATGAGCTCTTTCAAAGGTTCTGTGATGAAAGTGGTATTCATCACAATTTCTCTGCTCCTAGAACTCCTCAACAAAACGGTGTTGTTGAGAGGAAGAACCGATCTCTTCAAGAGATGACTAGGGCAATGCTCAGTGATAATTCTGTCCCTAAGCACTTCTGGGCTGAAGCTGTAAATACTGCCTGCTATATTCAAAACAGAATATACATAAGACCAATCTTGAATAAGACTCCTTATGAATTGTGGAAAGGACGCAAACCCAACATCTCTTATTTCCATCCCTTTGGATGTCAATGTTTTATTTTAAATACTAAGGATCAACTAGGAAAGTTTGATGCCAAAGTAGATAATGGAATATTGTTAGGATTCTCAGAAACGTCTAAAGCTTTTAGAGTCTATAACTCTAGAACGTTGATTGTTGAAGAATCCATTCATGTTAAATTTGATGACAAACAGCCTGATAAGAGATTATCAGAGCTAGATGATTCTTTTGCAGATATGAATCTGAATGATTCAGATGCTCGTCCAACAACCAACAAAGACGAGGCATCAGACGCTACGATGGACGCATCATCGTCTCAGCAAGCTGTAAATACCCCTCGTTCATGGCAATTCAGAACTTATCATCCCGAGGATCAAATCATTGGCAAACCTAATGATAGCGTCCGGACAAGATCAACTTTCAGAGAGCAAGCTGACTCAGCATTCATCTCTGAGATGGAACCAAAGTCTGTGGACGAAGCCTTATTGGACGAGTGCTGGATCCTCGCTATGCAAGAAGAGCTCAACCAGTTTCAACGCAGTGACGTTTGGACGCTGGTCTCCCTGCCTAAGGATAAGTCTGTAATTGGAACCAAGTGGGTCTATCGCAACAAGCTGGACGAGGATGGCAAGGTGGTAAGGAATAAAGCAAGGCTAGTTGCCCAAGGCTACTCACAAGAGGAAGGTATTGACTATACTGAAACCTTTGCTCCAGTAGCTAGATTAGAAGCTATACGCATCTTACTTTCATATGCTGCACATCATAACATCATGCTTTACCAAATGGATGTAAAAAGTGCTTTTCTAAATGGTGTAATAAATGAAGAAGTATATGTTCTCCAACCACCCGGTTTTGAAGATCAGAACCGTCCTGAGCATGTATATAAGCTTAAGAAAGCTTTATATGGACTCAAGCAAGCTCCTAGAGCTTGGTATGAGAGACTCAGCTCTTTCCTAATGGAGAATGGCTTCTCGAGAGGAAAAGTGGACACAACTCTTTTTAGAAAGTAAATAAAAAGAAATTTATTGTTGCTCAAATTTACGTTGATGATATAATATTTGGTGCAACTGATGAATCTCTTTGTCAAGAGTTTTCTGAATTAATGCAAAGGGAGTTTGAAATGAGCATGATGGGAGAACTAAAATTCTTCCTCGGACTTCAAGTAAAGCAAACTTCAGACGGAGTGTACATTCATCAGACGAAGTACACAAAGGAGCTTCTAAAACGCTTCAAGTTGGACGATTGCAAACCTATGAATACACCGATGCATCCAACGTCCGTGCTAAACAAAGATGATAAAGATAAAAAGGTAGACCAAAAGGTATATAGAGGTATGATCGGTTCCCTCTTATATCTAACTGCGTCCAGACCTGATATCATGTTTAGCGTTTGCTTATGTGCTCGTTTTCAATCTGATCCAAGAGAGTCTCATCTCTCAGCAGTAAAAAGAATCTTTAGATACTTAAAAGGTTCTACTAATCTGGGTCTTTTGTATAAGAAAATTGATGAATACAGATTAGTTGGATTTTGTGATGCTGACTATGCTGGAGACAGAATAGAAAGGAAAAGCACAAGTGGAGGGTGTCACTTCATTGGTGCTAATCTCGTCTCATGGTCAAGCAAAAGGCAAAGCACAATTGCTCTATCAACTGCTGAAGCTGAGTACATTGTTGCAGCCAGCTGCTCATAACTGCTTTGGATCAAACATCAGTTGGAAGACTACAACGTGTTTGTAAGCAACATCCCTATAATGTGTGATAACACTGCTGCTATTAATTTATCAAAGAACCCCATACTGCATTCTAGAGCAAAGCATATAGAAATAAAACATCATTTTATTAGGGACTATGTGCAAAAAGGAACAATAGATATTCAATTTGTTGATACTGACCATCAATGGGCAGATATCTTCACTAAACCTTTAGCCGTAGATAGGTTTTTATTTATAAGAAAATATCTGAACATGCATTTCATTGATTAACTGAGAGTCCAATGCATGCGTCCAATATTTGCATTACGTCCAATATATGCTCGTCCAATGTATCTTCTGAATGATCGTCTAATGCATTAATGAAACTCAATCTTTGTCGAATGAAATATTATCCTTCATTCCCTTAACTGAGTCAGTTCTTTATCTTTTTTATTTGCCAAAAATGCTTTTTACGGTTTCAAAGTCTGAACGTGTGTCAGACATTTAATGCACGTCGTTTCGCTCTCTCTCTCTCTTTGAAAATACGAAAGGCTTTCGCTCTCTCTTCTTCTTCCTTTTAAAACCTAAGTTTTGCTCTTTGATAAAAATCAAACCTTTACAAAAAGCTTTAACCTTTCTTCTTGCTTCTTCGAAAAGGAAAACCCTTTCTGAAAAAAAAAAAAAAAACTCTTCTCTTTCAACATCCTCTCTGAAACCATGGCAACCTCTTCTGCTGCTGGCTCAAAAGGTAAAGGAAAAACCTTCAATGCTCAGACTGCTGATGTTATGGTCGAATACAAGTTTAACCTACAATTCCTAGCTGATAATGGGATTGACATCTTTTCCAACATCCATGCCGCTGGATGGTCAAGTTACTTTGAAGGTTCTCCAGTAATCTACCCTGCTCTTGTTAGGGAGTTCTGGACAAACCCCATTGTCTCTGCAAGAGAGATTCGCAACAAGGTGCTTGATACTGAAGTCATAGTATCTGAAGCAACAATCTCTAATGCAACTGGGTGTGCTCAATCAGGCATAACTGTTGAAGATAACTGGGAAGAAGAGATTGGTGATGCTTCCACCATCAGAGATTGTTTGTTGAAAAACTCTGGTGACAAGCTCATAGCCTCAAAGATGACTGACAAGGCTAGGGTTCTTCACCAAATCCTGAACAAGGCTATCCTTCATAAAGTTGGGTCAAAGGATAATGTTTCAAAGGCTCATCAGTTTTGCCTAGTTCACCTGATTCTTGAAAGGCAAATAAACCTTCCCCACCTCCTCTTTTCCTTCTTCAAATACGCCATTGAAGGCTCTGGGAAGAACACTGCACTCATCTATGGCGCCCTTCTCTCCAAAATATTTGAGAAGCACATGGTCTACGACGACCTCAAGAACTTAGCTCCAGAAAGAAAGTTCAAATACTATGGAGTTCATGGGATTGAACGAGTGCATCAGCCTGAGTTTAGCAGGCAAAGTTTGGTAATGATGCAGTTGGACTGCTTTAAAAAGTCCAAACTTGAAGGCCAACAAAAAGGAGCTCAGACGCAAAGCTCAGAAGAAGAAGCGTCTGAACAATGTGTCTCTGCTGGACGCTCTGCTGAACGAGCTCGTCCAATGGCTAAGACTTCTTCATCTCGTCCAAAGCCAATCGTCCAACCTTCAATTTCTTCGTCTCGTCCAAAGCCAATCGTCCAACCTTCAAGAAAAAGGAAGCTGGTTCTAGCTCCCATAGATGAAGATGAAGAGGACAATCTACCCATCTCCAGGGTAGTGAAAGGACCAAGATTGGAAACCGCACCTGCTGCACCTCTCTCTACAAGGGCAAGGTCATCTCGAAGAAAGACGAAAGGTAATACTGAACCTATCTCCAGTTCAGTTATTATTTCTCCTATCGTCCAATCATCCGAGATAGAAGACTTAACATTTGAACCTTCCCTACCTCCCTCACCCACTAACTTACCACAAACCCAAACTCTAGCCTCACCAAATGAACCCGAGGATTGGTTCACACCCTGGGGAGATCATCCTTTCCAACCCTATGGTGCCCCCTACCCTAGACGGATCTTTCCCTTAAGCAAATATAGACGCCTCCCTGGAGTAGACTACAACAACAAATGCTCAATTTGGGCTGATGTTAAACGCAAATTTCCTGTTCTATTCCTTAAACGCTCACCCCCCACTACTGAACCTCACCCCAAAAGCCCCCTTCCTTTACCCGAATATGATTTTGAACAACCCTCCACATCATCCACCTTACCCCCTAAACTTGCCTACCAACCTATCCCATACACTTCAACTCAACCTCTGCCCTCTGAAACTTACAATGCCCATGGACCATTGGTTACCTACCTTGAGAAGAAGACTTTTCCTCCAAGGAAAATCTTTCCCAACCTCATCAAGGACAAGGCATTCAAATGGTGCCATTACAATATAAAGAGGCATGTTGTTCTTCGCCATGAAGACAAGAGAGGTTGCAAGACGGAGTATGAAAGAAGGGCAAGGACGTATGGCTTAAGTAACTTCATCCTTGATCCCGACCTTTCTTTCATTCCAAGCTATCCATCATCTTGGAAGGAGTATTCTGATGTCCGAGACTTTCTTCCTTACTATGCTGTGCGGAAGGAGTGTGATATGCCTCGAGAAGCTAAGATCCATCACAACCTTCCTAAGAGATTTTGGTCAAAGTCTTCTCGCACTAGCGTAGGAGTTGTTCCTCCTCGAGCTTGCCCAAGGCTCCCTATCCTAGATCCCAACAAGGATAAGGACCTTCGCAAAAAGCTTAAGTCATGGACGCTGCCTTACCAACATGCTTTTGATCCCCTGTTTTGGACAAAACATCGAGATGACTCTGGGGCTCTCGAAAGTATATGGAAGAAAGATCCTCGCTTCAGATTTGACCCAGATGCTAGGATATATTGGGAAAATCACATCTGGAGATGCTCCCAAGAAGCGTCATCATCTGGTTTATCAGTTGAGGAGAAAGCTGAGATTCGAGTCTACCCGAGACAATATCGAATCCGTGAAGCAACCTTCATGATCGTAGACGATATCTTTGGGATACCCCTTTATCCTAGAGATGTTCTGCCTATGCCTCCTATCAGATGGCGTGAAAACAAGTTTGATGATGCTGATATCATACTTGAGGTGCTGCGTCCACCCGAGCCTCTTGTTGTTCCTCTTGCTCCTCCTACTCTTCCTCCTCAGCCGGCCATTCCTGAAGAGACTGGGGACACCGAAACCATCTATGTGGAACCCTCCTCTGAAACTCATGGTAACGAAGTGGAACAAGTTGAAGACTCTGCTCAGTCCAAGTCTCAACCGGTCCCTCTCTCAATGGTCCATCCTGATGCTCCATCTCCTTCTCAGGCTCTGAGTGTAGTTCCTGATCAAAGAGGTGTGGACGCAACCCGGGCCACTGCTGAGAGCTCTGCCTCAGTTATCCCTCCTGAGTTTCAAGAGTTCGTCCAACGGACTATAGAAGCTAACAATGCGGTGCTCCTTCAGCAGATTGCGGCCATGTTCAAAGATTTCATTCCCAAACCTCCTCCCTCTTCTTAAAATTTTTTGTTTTGTTTTTAAAAAAAAAAAAAAAAAAAAAAACAACTGACTATGATGTGTTTCTCACTCTTTTGTCTGATGACAAAAAGGGGGAGAAGATGGATTTTGATTGATTATTGTTTGATTGATTATTTTCAATAATTGATTATTATTGATTGCTTATTTAAAGTCAAATTTGTTTATTGAATCCTTAAATTTGTTGATTGAATCTTTAAATGATACATGTGCTCATATTTGTTGAATGATGCTTTAAATGATTAAATGCTTTAAATGATTAGAATGTTTGTCTTAGGGGGAGCCCTTCAGCTCTCTAGGACTCTTTGTTCAAATCAAAATTAGCATGTTTTGTCATCATCAAAAAGGGGGAGATTGTTGGAACCAAAGTGGTCATGGTCCAGATAATCTCTTAAGTTTTGATGTTAACAAAGAGCTAATTTAAGATGAACAAAGATTGGTTATGGACTAACGTGTTATATTAAGTGTGCAGGACAAATCTAAATTGAGTCCAAAGACTATCCATAGTCCAAAGATTTTGTCTCGTCCAATATAGTCCAAAGACGTTATCTCGTCAAACATAGTCCAAAGACTCTATCTCGTCCAACACCTATTCCTGGTTTACGACTGGACGATAGTTTATAGAACCAGTGAGTCCAAAGACTCTTTTGGTTACCTTCTGTAATAGCTAGTCCAATAAATGTCTTTTAAATTTCAAGCGCGAATATCTTTGTAAAAGCATTTGAAATTATTATTCCATGTAAAAGGCTTATACTAGTGGGACAAAACATTCTCTGTAAGATTCGTACAAAGAAAAGCATAAGCCAGAATGTCCCTATCACCTAAAGAAGTTGACCTTCTTGTTTTGGATAAACAAAAGGCAACTTTCTTCTACTCAGAGGATATGTCAGCACCACTTTTAGCCATCTCCCTGGTAGTCCTTTCTGCTGATCAGAAACTTCAGAAGCTATCAGACTCAACGGATCAAATGCATTCAATGCTCATCAGAACGGATCCTTTTCCATCCGTTGAAGACTGAAGACTGCCCAAAGAAAAGAGGCTATATATACCTTCATCTTTTGAAAGTGCAAGATCAACAAACGCTGAACAAAAAAACTGAACTTGAGCAAAAAGAAGTGAAGCAACACAAAGCAATTCAAAATCCTTCTTGAGATAAAAGAGAAAATCTCAAAGCTTGCAAAGCTAGAAAAGCTACTCTGATTCTAACTTTCATATTACTCTCTGTGTAGAGTTGTTTTCAAGAGTCTAAGCTTTAGTTTCGAATTCTCACATTTAGTGAGTTAGTAGAACAACCTTTTTCAAAACCTTAGTTTGGTTGAGCCTGAAGAGGCTTGTCTGTAAAAGAATACTTAGAGAACCTGAAGAGGTTGAGAATACTGCCTGAAGAGGTGTTGAATACTTTGTAACAAAAGGTTTTTGTTATAGTGGATAAAGCTCTCAAGTAGAGAGGACTGGACGTAGCTCTTTGGTGAAGAGTGAACCAGGATAACATCTTTGTGTTCCTTTCTCTCCCTTACTCTTATTTTAGTTTATTATCTAATTAACTAACTGGGATTGAATTGCCTTTCATTACGCTGTCTTCCGTCTTAGTCAAAACTAAGTGAGCGTCCAACGTGGTGTTTGGAAGAGCTCTCTTTGCTTTCAATCGTTTTAGCGTCCAATCTTGAGAAAAACATTATCTGCTTACGAAAAGAATTTAAAATTCTCTAAAACACAATTCAACTCCCCTTCTTGTGTTTCAAACAGGTTCCTTCAATAAATGCACAGAGTAATTGCTATTTAAATGTTGTGATCGTTCTCTCTTCTCTACTTGAATCTTCAAAGTCATCTTCATTAAATAGGCTTCAAGATTTTAAAGTCGTTAGACACAATATTTGAAAGCTTGGCCTTTTGCAGATCTTCATTAAATGCAAAAGAGTCGTTATGGTCAGTCATTAAAGTGTTGAGCACTTCGCTTGTTCTCTATCATCAGAATGATAGAGCCTTCTGATATTCCTTTAGTCTTAGCAGATCTTTATATATGCTTTTTGTCCTCAGAGGGAACTCTTTCACTTTTTGTGTAACTTGCAGTTGTACTCAGGTAAAGTACTTTGTATTGATTTCCTTTTCAATAGACGAGACAACTTTCATCCAATATCAACGTAGATAGAGTCTTAAAGGGAGTTTCTTCAACGTTAGTCACCAGACGGGTGAGTAATTTCATTAGACGAGTTGACCTTAATAAAAGGATGACGTCAATTGCGTAATCTTTCACACAGATGAATCTTCCTTTGTTCAGAAGGGTGATTGGCTTCTTCAAACGGGTGAACTTTCAATAGTTCAGTTCATATAAACACTTAATGTTTATAATTTTAATCTGCACACTGAGTAGACGAGTTAACCACCACAAACGGATTCAATTAAATCATTGAATAACTGTTTTACTCTCATCAAAACTATGATAAATGCACATCAGACATTTTGAAGACTCAACAATAACATTATTCATGTTTGGTTCATAATGGAAAAAAAGGATTTTAAAACTAATTTACTTTTATACCCTTATGATTTTGAATTTCAAAATAGATAAGTAAAGATATTTTAGTCAATGTATTCCATATGTTTTAAACCCCTTCTCATCACCACCAAATCTCTCCAACTCCAATATTGGAAGGAAATCAAAATTGAGTGAAAAGAGATTTTGGTCATCTCTATCCCCTTCTCTTTCCTGAAAAAATTGAACTAAACATCGAAGATTGTAAAACTTTCTCCCCTCGCCACCCCTCCTTTCCATTTCCCCAAAACCAAACAGTATATATATACAACAACAGTTAAAGGAGCAAAATAAGTTGGAGGACGAAAAAGTAATAGCTCAATTATTGGGTGCAGTTGAGTGTTGTTATTAGGCAATATCCGTTTGAGGTTTGATGCGAAATGGGAAACTGGAATATGCCATGCCACATGCAATTGCGTAATGCGTGAAAACTGCTATAAATAAATAAATAAATCAATTTAAAATTGTAGTAGTCTGTCTCGTGTAACTGCTACCTCATCTTCCCCCTCTATAAATAAATAAACAAAAGATGCATTTGCGAAACGCACGATTCAACAATGGCTCCTCCTTTGTCTTCTCAAACCCAGCCATGGCTGCTATTGCTATTGGTGTCTATGGTTGTGTTTGTGATTTCAATGGAGACGGAGTTGGAGTTGGAAGGAGGACTTCATCAGAGAGAGTTTGATTATTTCGCTTTGGCTTTTCAATGGCCTGGCACTTTCTGCCAACGCACCCGCCATTGCTGTTCCTCTAACGCTTGCTGTAGAGGGTGGGTAGCTCTCTCCTTTTCAATTATCATTTTATTCTGCCACTAATTTTAATTTTGGAGATTATTCAACACTTACCAACTCTGTTATATTAGCATGTTTGGACCATCATTTCTTTGTTTCAGTAATCTGTTCCACCCCCAAACCCTATTTATTTGATGAAATTTGCAATATTTTTGTTGTTGTTGTTGATATGATGATATAAATGAAGGATTGAAACAAAGGTAAGCAAGCATACCTCGATTTTTACTGCTTTATAGTTAGGGCCTATGGACCCCCTTTTTTCCTTACTTCTTGTTCCCGAATTAATTCTTATGATGATGCTTCTTATATAAAACACTTGAAAATAGACTCACATATTTACATATGTAATTTCTTTTTTCTTTTTTTTGTCATTTTCAGCGCCAATGCTCCAGCAGAATTCACCATACGTGAGTATCAGTTTATAAATATAATAATATTATTGTTACTATTGCAAATTTAGACCACATGGAACAGTAGGCACCATAGTTCTATAAAGCTCCTGCTACCCATTGTGTGGGGTCTATATTGGGCCGCCTTACCTCACATTTATAAAAGAGCTATTCCATAACTCGAACTTAATGGCGATAACTCTCAACTATTGCTCCCCTTCCGGTTCCACTCCCGCCCCGCCATTGTGGGCTCGAGAAAAAATTCTTAAAATACTGCTCATGTTTTAAACCCATTGAGAAATCAACTTTAAGTATGCCTTTTCATTTTTTTTTTCCTTAGTCAATCCCCTGTCTCTCATTTCTTCCCCATCTTACTTCTTTTGTGTTTACATTGTTTTTATTTTAAGAATGTGGTTTGAGAGGTTAAGAGTATTTTGACCTTTTTACATATGTCTCTTCTGAGTGTGGAGATTCCTGCAAGAAGAAAAATATAAACACATCCTATCTACTTTTATGATAGATGGACTCTGGCCTGACTATAATGATGGAACCTGGCCAGCCTGTTGCTCTAAATCTAAATTCGATCCAAAAGAGGTACAATTCCACAATCTTAATTTGCAAACCATTTGATCACAAATCACATATATTTGTTTCAAGCTTTAAACTGATAGAAATTTTGGATAGAATGAAATTGAATTGCCTTGCAGAATTTTGCCAGAAAGTTTAGCAATTGTTTTTACTAGATAGTTAACATAAATATTAACTATTGATATAAGAAAGCCAAGACATTTTTTGCTGTTGAAACTGCAAAGTTTTGAACTTTTTCACTGGTTAAATGTTTGTATTTTGGTTGTATCGGTGTTACTTTTTTAACCTTTAGAACTTGGAGTCTTCTATTACTTAGTTGCATTAACTCTTCATTTCCGCTTTTTCTAAGTTTTATTTTTTCATCTTTTGTGCAGATATCGACATTGACCGATGCTTTAGAGAAATATTGGCCATCATTAAGCTGTAGCTCACCATCAACATGCGATGGTGGAAAAGGTTCATTTTGGGCTCATGAGGTGGTCACTGAAGATTACTTAGTTTCATATTTGAACTTAAATTGCTATGGAATCTAATGTTTTTTCCCTTTCTAATCTCTGTTTCTGGGGCTACCATGTCGGTACACATTTGCAGTGGGGTAATAATCTTCTATAGCTTTTTCTCACTTACATGATTTAACAAGTTTATTCAGTGTTTTGCTTGAAGTGATAGTCGAATTGTTTTCCTAAAATCTGTTACATTTTGATAGAGTTTGTTATATACAGTATTAAATTGGTATCGGATATGTACGGTAATGGGAATGGATTATAATATAGAAGAAAGAGTGTAGATTAACAACTTTTCAATAGTGAGGATACATATAGAACAAGGTGTTCACAGTTTTGAAATATATTTTTATTAGCCACAGAACTTTCCTTGCAGTCACATTGTTTAATTTTTCTCTATTTTGTTTGAGGCAAAATCTTGTGTTTTCTTTTACTAGTATTCCAATTTTCTGATATTGCAATTTCACTTGCAGGGAAGCATGGCACATGCTCATATCCTGTGATTCGAAACGAATATGATTATTTCCTGACAACGCTGAATGTCTATTTCAAGTATAATGTTACAGTAAGTTCGTAGAGCATACATTTTTTTTTTGTTTGTAGAAATTTCTTTATTTATTCTTTATTGTTTCTCTAGGCAATAAGCTCATATGATATAATAATCAAAATATGATGATAAGTTAAATTGGTTGTATTTGTACTTTTTCACCCCATTGCTTATTCTCAGTTTTCCTCCTAGACTAAATGTACTTGTAGATTAAATGTAATTACGTGCAACTGTTATTTTTTTACTTATATCTTGCCCCTTCCTGCAACCTTAAAAACTAGTAAAATTTGTTTGGTGATTAATGAGTTTGTCAACCTGTCATTCTCCCTCCAATTGATAAGATTTGTGTTGATTAATGAATTACTTAACCAGTGATCCCCCTCCAATGAAAAAAATTGCTTTTGATGAGAACTAGTCAACTAGTGGTCCCTGACATGTGGCCTTAACGTATATGTGAATGTGCTTGATATTGGAATTTATAAGGATTCAGGGTTGGCTTGATGCTGTAGTATGGTCCAAATATATGCATGAAGGTTTATGATTTATTTTGTAACAAAATTTTGCATATCATCTTATCTATTGAAGGCTTAATATTCTTGTTATGAATTCCTTGCTGGCATGTCGTAGGATATTGAATAATCACATGGCAGGATCTCAATCATTGAAAAATGCTGAAATAGTTTGGAGCTTATTGCCTCATTCTGTTTTTGGACTGACTACCAATTGTATTTGCAAAACTTTTGATTGCAATGACCAATTGCTGGCTTGCATCTACATCAGGGCATACTGACTATTGTGTTTTTCAACATTTTTCCAGAAAGTTCTAAATGATGCTGGATATGTTCCGTCTAATTCAGAAAAGTATCCCATTGGAGGCATTATCTCTGCCATTGAGAATGCTTTCCATGCGTCCCCTTTAATCGTTTGCTCAAAAGGTTCTGTGGAGGAACTTCGCCTGTGCTTCTATAAGGACTTCAAGGTTAGAAATCCACTCTGCTCCGTAATATATTCAGCATATAAGAAACTAAAAGATGTTGTGCAAACATTTGTCTTTATTCACCATTGAGATTGAGAAAATTTAGATAACAATCGTCATCATAAGATCTAACTAGTTCAGTCTGTTGTAGCTGGTATTTTCAACCACTGATATCACTATTGCACTTCCTAGTCAGATTTAAGGCAATACTGCATAAGACTCATATTTAATAGTTGTGAGATAACTGAGATGTTCTACACGTGTATGATTAAGACAATGCCATTTGACTCGAAACTTACAAATTTTGTGCCAATTTGGTTTACTTTTCGAAAATGAAGGAAAACCACTGTTTAAGTAAATTTTCAGGGGCATTATGAGATAATCCCCATGGTCTTTACTTTAGATTGTTTTATTAATTCTGTAATTGCAGAGTATTTTATTCAAAATATTTTGGCCAGCATAATTATTTTAGAATATTGTCTTCTTTTTTTTTTTTTTTTGCAGCCACGAGATTGTGCTGTTGGATCTGACATTAAAATTGACATGGTTACTTCAAAAGGATCATGTCCCAAATATGTTAGCTTGCCGGAACTTGTATCATTAGGTTAGTTCATTACCGTTTAACAGTATTTCTGTTTCAGTCTATCTTGCCTTATTAAACTATATCGCTAAAATTTACTTATGTGCACTGATTGGATTAACATTTAAGGAAGGAACTAGTCCGGAATCAATTCCAGACCCTGCTAACATATAATGAATGATATGTTTGAAAACTGGTCAAAGTTCTCTCGAACTTTCTGGTTAAATGTTAGGAACCCACAATGGAAAAATAAAAAAGAATGATTTTATTGCTTGACTGAAATTGACAGAACAAGGAGAGAGAAACCCCTTTCACAACTGAGTAATAGTTCTGTTTTCACAAAACTGTAATTCTGAATGCCTCCCTCTACCTGTCTTTCCCCTTATTTATTTAACTAACTAATCCCCTCTAACAGATTAACTAGTTCCCTCTAACTAACTAACTAACTGCCCTTCTTGTCCTAACAGTAAATCTGAAACTGGTTGACCTGAGGCCACTTAGAGGCACTGGGTTGGTCAAGTTGGTTCAATACCAATTTGACTATTGATACTTGGTTCAACATCAGGTGGCCAGGGATTGATTTATCCGTATGGCTGTTTTTTCAAATCAGTTTATGATAGGAACTGTTAGTATATTACGAAATAGGTAGAAACCAGGAGGAAAACTCTTTACAGAGAGAAATACTGCTCAAACTCAGAAAAAAGAAACAGAAAAACAGCCACAGCAATTGCCCAAAAAAGAAAGAAAAATGACAATCAGAGCTGAATTCACAGACTCTGCCCTTCCCAGACTACTCTCAAAATATTCAGCTAGCCCTCCCACTCTCTTCCCCATCCTCCTTATTCACGTTTTCTTTTCTCTCTCTCATCATTCCAGAATTCCCCTCTCTAATTCCCTGCTGCCACGTGTATAGTCTGTTACACTATCCCTCCTAACCACATTTCTCCCTCTCCTCTCATACGCATGCACCAGCCCATTTCTTTTTTTCTCCTTTGGTATACATGTGTTAAAGGCCCATAAGTTTATTTATATTGCCAGTAAAGACATGTACACTTCAACATGCTGATTGTGAATTGCTTTACACATGGCTACTTTATCATTTTTCAATATCTGAAAAAGAAACTTGATTTAATTTTTTCACAGGCATTCTAGGTATTTGTAGAACTTTACTGAGGAAGAGTATAATTTTTTTCCAGACAGAATAAGAAATTTCATTAGAGAAAAAGAAGTACAAATAGGAATATGATAAGAAATTCGCCAAATAAGACTACGACAACAACAAAAAAAAACCTAAATTTGGGGTGGTGGTGGTGGAGACTAAGTATTAAGTAAGCCTTCCCCATCTTTTCAAGTCTAAGATTTACTCCTTTGAAGCAGTCATGAGCATAACACCACAGAGAATCCAAAAACTATCTTGGGGGCAAAGAAATCTCTTCAAAGATATGAGTGTTCCTCTCCAGCGACACCAGGATCCTTGCCTTCTCACCTAGATCACCTGGCAGAAAATAACCAAATAGTGGCATGGAGGTTTGAACCTATGACCTCTGCAAACTACCCAAACCCCTTATCACTAACCCACTCCTAGTGGCTTTGAGCAGGAATCTTGACTGTTGAGGAAGATGCCTATGTTTGGTACACGGTATGAGATTGCCACTGGCATCGCATATTCAACCTGAGTCTCAAATGCCTTACGTTTGTGGGCATGTCATACCTCTCATAACATGTGGAAGGGTATCTAGAAATTCAAAATTGGATATTTTAAATTTGCTAAGTGCAACTAAACATGGGCATCATACATGCCCAGAAGCATAAGGGGACCAACAATTATGTGCCAAACATGAGAATCCTAAATATCCATGCATCTTGTAGATGCCCGGGATTCTAAGATGGTGCTTAACGTAGTTGCTGCATGATTTCACCATAAATTCAAAATCAGATTGTCGAAATAGATCGAATTAGTAGTGTTGGGTATTGAAAAGTAGCTCTTTCCTTTAAAGGACGATCTTGACTTTGCTTCAGTCCTGGTACTCCATAATTGGGTAATCTGCTGCTATTTTATGGCTGTCTACTTTATCACTGCCTATTGTTAAATTCTTGCGTAGTTGATGCCTCGATGGAACTTCCCTCTGATTTAGGACAAAGTTTTTATTCCCTCTGATTTTAGATCAAAGTTTTTAATGCGATAAAGTGTTTTTTTAATCTGGTGAGTTTAGCCCAACATTGTGTTAAACAATTATCATATTTTGGATTAGAGGAATCCATTGCATTTTATTTATTTCATCATCACCTTTGCATCTGTAGGGGATGATGGACTTCAAAGTTGGGTGTCTGATGATGCAGCTCTTTAAGGTTATGGTAGAGTGCTTCTATTTGTAAATTTCTGTACCTTGAGAATGAACAGCCACATGGATAAATAAGTTTAGATGTTGTACCATTTATCAATTTGGAAACAAATGGATTAATTGAAGAGCTGGACTGCAAATTGAAGAGATGGCTGAAAGCATTATTTGCTTACTATTTCAAGCCTGCTGCCATGTTTTTGGGGCTGAGTTTATCTGTTTATTATTGAAAGAGCACAATTATCATGAAACGTGCTGTTGTATCATAAGGAAATGTGAATCTATATTATTATCATATACTGTTATTATACATCTCTGTTTCTTTACATACATTTACATTTTTCGTATATCATCAATGAGTTCAAGCACAAGTAGCGTTCGTGATGTCTTTACTTAAGTACGTGATGCACTACGATAACAACATTAACAAAAACTTAGCCTTTATTTGTAATGCAATTTATCGATCCATGTGTTAATATATGGTCATAATTGAGAATGCCCCGCACCATGTTAGTTGCAATATGACAATCATTACATCGTTTATTTTTCTTTCTCCCTTTTTCAGCTTCAATAAGAATAGTAAGATATCTAGACGTCTCTAAATAAATCTTATGCTTGCCACATTTTTCAAACCGAAATACACCCACACCAATAATAGAGAGACAGATGAAGGCATCTCTACCGCTCGTCTTCATTATTTCTTTTCAATGTTCATTCTTTCTTGCAAGGCTACAAGCTGACTCATGTACCAGTAATCTAAACCTCAAAGTTCCTGTCCCTTTTGATACAACCAACCTTCACTGCCTTTCTGTATGGGATGCTCAAGGTTTCATCCTCAGAGTAGGTGCACCGTTTTTGAACTTACACTCACATATATATCCTTATTCCAATAGCACACCATAAATACTAATTATTACTATATGCATAAATTCTGCAGTATGTTCAGTCTTCTTCAAACATTTGGAGCTTCATTCTCTCAACCCCGGACACAAATTCTTACATAGCTATGGGGTTCTCGGTCACGGGTGGCATGGTGGGTTCAAGTGCCATTGTGGGGTGGGTGGCATCCAGAGGAAGAAGTGGAGGGATAAAGCAGTATTATCTAGGTGGGGTTACACCAAATCAGGTGGTGCCAGATAAAGGCAACCTACAGGTTATGGCCAACTCAACCTTCATCACTTTACAGTCCTCTCGTTTGTACATGGTGTTTCAGTTAGAAACTACTACTGAACCTTTGTCCTGGCTGATATATGCTACTGGATCCACCGGTTTATTCCCTTCTGCACCAAGTTATACTCTAACGAAACACCTAGACAAGGTTTCCACAAGAATAGACTACTCAAAAGGTTAGTATATATTTAAGTATTTAAGCTGTTGATTTATGGATTCAAGTTCAACCAGGGCCGGATTCAGAGGGGGACAACGGTGGCTGCTTGACCCCCTCTTTAATATATTTTATATAATTATTAAATACATATGTAATATTTTTATAAAAAATACCTTATAAAAATATTTGCCTTGTATATACTATATATAGGAGAAGGATCAACATATACCGATTTAAGATTTTACACTCTTACACCACCCAATAATTTGATATAATATCATTTTTATTGATCCAACTGTTGAATTAAAGGTGTTTTTAAATCTGCAAATAACTTTTTATTGGATAATATTTTTACAAAATCAACCACCGGATTGAAAACTCCTATCATATAGATCATATGTATAAAATTTTTGATCAATATGGAATTGTTTTAGTACTTCATGCATCAAAATTAATGTAATATATACTTTTAAAATATATGTAAATAAGATCTATTTGATTATATTTTTAATGATGATTAAATCTTCTAAAATTTGAGACAAATGCTCCAGATCATAGATAATTATAATCTAACAAGTGGATCGATAAAAATTATATTGTATAAAAAAGTTCTTTAATAGTTAAGAGTATTAAGTATATTAAGTAATAAATACACACAAACGACCCCTTTCCTTTTATGTTTATAAACCTGGATTTAACTTGTTTGAAGTAGTCATATGTGATCGTTATTCCTAAAAGGAAAATCTAATTTTTTTAAAGGAATCTCAATTGGATAATTAATTGCTTGAGAAGTTCAAAAAATTTATTTTTTAATTACAACTACGTAATTATAACTACGCTGTGGTTTGGTTTTTGTAAACCAAAAAAAATGAAGAGTTAGCTGGAGCTACGAAGTTGACTGGCAGAGATATCATATCTGTTTTTGTTTTCTTGCTTTCCATTCTCTTTGATGAAAGGTAAACATAAGTATGATTAGTGGCTAATTGTCAAGTGCACATCATTATAGATCATTATGCCTGCGGTTGAATGTTGACGGCTAACTATTCAGAATTCATTCACCTGAAGAATTTTTAGGTTGGGCATACATAGGGTGGGTGAGGTGTTTTATCAAAGACAATAAAAGCCAAAAGCACACACATAACTTGGATTGCACTTATTTACTCAAATAGCTTCCTCACATGCTTTTTTTAATATTCTCTGAGTTATATATTGAAAACAATTTGATCCTGGAATCAAATTTCAGTTATATATGTTTATTTTTTTTTTTTTTGGTGGGGATGTTTATGTTTTGTTAAGCTAGAACATGATGCAATAAATCTATGTAGAATGCAGTGTGCGAACAATTTAACTAAGATCGTTTTCGAACTAAAACACTTAAATAATTTGTAATAAAAACCTTTCAACTTTTGGGTACACTAAACTGAAGGGATACGGACCCAAGAGAAAGGGTAAAATAAAAAAAGAAGTTGGACAATTAGTGATTAAGACTTCGGCTACTTTAGGGAAGGATCTAAGTTGAAATTACCATGTCATCATTGTACCAGAATGACAAAATTTTATTACTTAATAATATTAGATTCCCACAGTTTCAAGGGGAGAATGTACTCTGAAATTTTTCCCGGCCCCCTTTTTCAATCATCCATGGACAAGACTCAAAAGTTAAGTATAATTAACAAATAGTTGTGTTATTTGAACACTTAAAATATAATACTTATAGAATCTCGAATGATGCAACTCTAATGAGTTGCCTAAATTCTTTTTTTATGGGTCTTATTATGTCATTTCATCACTTTTTTATTTTATATTATACTTCAAGTATCTATTCACTCTAATGATACATTTCTAAAAAGTTCACCAAATGGGTCCCACAGGATCACTGATTCATTTTTATAATTAATTAAATTTGTGGATAGTAGTAGTATATAAACTCTGCAATAATTATTTAGCTATGCAAGTGTTGCATACATCTTAACGTACTGTTTTGCCTTTCCAATTATGTATTCAACAGTTGTATTGTTTGAGATTATTCTTACAACAAAAATGAAAAAAACACGCCCTAAGACACTTTTTTTCAAAAGTTATGTGAGAGAAGCTTTTTGTCAATGTAATTTTGAAATATGGCTCTATGGTGAGAATATAAATGAAACGAACACCAAAATTGTGTGCATGGAACCCCATTGAAGATGCTATTAAAAGTTATAAGTTATGGTAAGACCAAAAAAAGGAAGAGCATGCTTGGGAAAGATAGATTTTTCCCCTTTCAGCTGTTTTTTGGCTAAAAAGTTGTTTCATATATAATCTATCATGTTTGGCAATTAGCTTAAATTTATAAAAAAACTTTTTTTTGGGGGGGAAAAAGCTGTTTTATGTCATCTAATTTGTTTTAGCTTAAGATTGTTATGATTTGATTATTTCTTATTCTCAAAACTCTCTTCCCTATTTATCCCTACAAAACTAACTTCCAAATAAATATTATTAAATTATACAAATAACTTCATATCCTTTTTCGTAATTTACTATGTAAAAAGCGATTTTTTTAGATCATCCAAACGAAAAAGATTATCTTGAAATAGCTTTTTAGCAAATAGACCCAAACAAAAATAGATTCTGATTATAATCGATTATTTATAAATCGATTATCAGCATAATCTTTTTTTTCCAGTTTTCTCGAACACACCCGAAAAGTCTAACAAAGCAGAAGGGAAACACTATAAAATAGCTCTTAGCGAACCTAAATTACTACCACTCCGCTGTCTTTATTCTATCATATTTTTATAATAATTATCACAATATGATTAAATAAATATTATATTTTTCATGAAAGGTTGACTCATGGTTTAAGTCCACCTAATCTACTTAATCGAATATGGTCATACCAATACCATTGTTTGTTACAATGCTCTTTCCTTTTTATTAATCAAAGGCAATCGTCTTGCTTAACTTAACAAATCTCACGGATACTTTTACAAACACACAAGCATAAGAGAGGGAGGGAGGGAGGGAGATGAAGGCATGTGTTGCATTTCTCATCTTCACAATTTGTTTCCATGCTTCAGCCAGCCTTGGAAGTTCACAAGCGAATGCAAGTTCTTCACAAGGAAATGGAAGTAGTTCACAATCAGACTCCTGTGACTCTAAGCTAAACCTCACTGCTACTCTCTTCTTTGACATATCAAAGCTCATTTGTCTTCCTGTTTGGAATGCTCAAGGATTCATCCTTAGAGTAAGTGCATTACATATTCTTGAACTTTACCAATTTTAATTAATGGATCATTATTAAATTTTGAATTACCGTTGCCCCTTGCAATATCACTCATATCATGATTGTCACATAAATGACCGTATAAATTGCAAAATTGATCCCATTTTAAGACTAAATTTTAATATAAGTGCGTATGACCTCATTGATTACTGTTGTTTTATTGAAGAACGAAAAAATAGCAGAGAAGAATAATAAGGGAACTAAGTGATATAACTGCAAAAACTTAATTAATTTTATTGAATACTTCTTGTGTTTAAATACATTTGAAAATAACAGAACAGGAGATCAACTCCACAATTCTAGGAACCACTACTGACAGTTAATAAAAGATAAAAACAGAAACTAGTTTATCCACTAACACCATAATAACAAACCAATCTTGACTTATTCAAACTGAAACAACTTTGAAAGCATCCAAAGGTACGTTCTCAACACTCCTCCTTGCCTTGGAGGCTGCAAACTCGTAGCTTCTTCCTTAGAAATTCAAACCTGCTGAGTGGAAAAGACTTGGTAAACATATCAGCAGCTTGGTCTTCAGTTTTACAATAAACCAGACTTACATCACCATTTTCTTGCACTTCTCTTAAATAAAATAACTTGACATTAAAGTGCTTGGTCTTCCCATGAAAAACAGGATTAAGTGATATTGAAATTGCTGCTTGATTATCAACAAAAAATTTTGTGCTTTGATCTTGCTTCAGACCCAAGTCAGCCAGGATATTCCTTAACCAGATAGCTTGATTTACAGCTGCTACAGCTGCAACAAACTCAGCTTCTGCTGTTGATTGAGCTACAATGTCTTGCTTTTTGGAACACCAAGAGAAAACACCTGAACCCATACTGAAACAGTAGCCTGAAGTACTCTTCATATCATCCAAGCTACCTGCCCAATCACTATCAGAAAAACCAAATAATTTGAAGTCTTGTACCTTACAATACTTGACTCCATAATTGATAGTTCCTTTGATGTATCTTACAACTCTCTTTGCTGCCTTCAAATGCAGTTCACTTGCACAGTGCATGAATCTTGATAGCAAGCTAACTGGAAATAAAATGTCAGGCCTTGTAGCTGTAAGATACATTAGACACCCAATCAAGCTTCTGAAATGAGCTTCATCAACTTTATCTGCTCCATCATCTTTGACGAACTTCTCCTTCAGATTCATAGGAGTGTTCATTGTTTTGCATTCATCAAGCTGAAATTTTTTTAGGATCTCCTTTGCATATTTTTTCTGACAAATAAAAATCTCATTCTTATTTTGAGTGATCTCCACGCCCAGAAAGTAAGTCATAAGACCAAGATCAGTCATTTCAAAGACATCCTTCATTTCTTGCTTGAATTCATCAATTAGTGCTAGGTTGCTACCTGTCACCAAGAGATCATCAACATACAAAGAAATAATTAAAATATCTGCACCAACATGCTTAATATAAAGTGTAGCTTCAGATAGGTTCTTTTGAAAGCCCAAGCTCATCAAATGGTCATTAATTCTGCTATACCACACTCTAGGGGCTTGCTTCAAGCCGTATAGAGCCTTTTTCAACAAATAAACTTTATCTTCTTGGCCTTTGAACACAAAACCATCTGGTTGCTCAACATAAATTTCTTCCTGCAGAAAACCATTAAGAAATGCTGACTTAACATCCATATGAAACACTTGCCACCCCTTTTGTGCAACAATGGCAAGTAACAGCCTTATTGTGTCATGTCTTGCTACTGGAGCAAAAGTATCTGCATAATCAACTCCAAATATTTGAGAGTAGCCCTTCACAACAAGCCTTGCTTTGTGCTTGTTTATAGAGCCATTTGGATTTAATTTTGTTCGAAACACCCATTTCACCCCTATGACATTTCTATCATGAGGTCTTGGAACCAACTCCCAAGTTTGATTTCTCTCTATCATAGCCAGCTCCTCCTGCATTGCAGCGAACCATTTCTGGTCCATAGCAGCTTCTTCAAAACTGGCTGGTTCACATACAGCTATATTGCACACCACAACTTTGCTTCTTTGGTAGATGTCAGCGAGTGACCTTGTGCCTTGAACGGGTGGATCATCAACCATATCTTCAAGCTCCAGTACAACATTCTGATTCTTCTTACAGTCATTCCAGCACCACTTTTCATCTTCCATGAAGTGAACATCTCTGCTTATGAGAATTTTTTCTGTTTGAGGCTGAAAAATCCTATAAGCTTTTGAGATTGTGGTGTAGCCAATAAATATTCCAGCTTCCGCCTTTTTGTCAAGCTTATCACGCTTAACCTGAGGTACATGTGAGTAGCACAAGCAGCCAAATATTTTAAGAAAATTAAGAGAAGGTTTAAAACCAAACCATGCCTCAAAAGGAGTTTGATTTTGCAAAGCTCGTGTAGGAAGTCTGTTCTGAATGAATACAGCTGTATTTGCAGCTTCAGCCCAGAACTTCTTTGGCAATTCCTTTTGATGAAGCATACACCGAGCCATCTCCATGATTGATCTATTTTTCCTTTCACTCACTCCATTTTGTTGAGGAGTGTAAGGTGCTGTTAGTTGATGTTCAATCCCTGCTTCATCACAAATTTTTTGAAACTGAGCAGCTACATATTCTTTGCCATTATCCGACCTCAGAATTTGAATGTGACAGCTGCTTTGATTTTCAACATGAGCTTTGAATTTCCAGAACACTTCAGCTACTTCTGACTTGTATCTAAGAAAGTAAATCCAACACATTCTGGTCAGATCATCAATAAAAATAATATAATAAAGACTTCCCTTCAATGATGGGGTTCTTTGTGGTCCAGCAAGATCAGTGTGAACAAGTTGAAGCTTATGGCTTGCCCTCCAACTACTTTCAGGAAATGATTTCCTTGTTAGCTTCCCAAACTGACAGGCTTCACATTCAACTGCCTTTTCTGTTAAGGAAGGAATTCCACGAACTAGTTGATTTTTCAGCATGTAGTTCATTCCTGAATGATGGAAATGACCCAATCTTTTGTGCCAAAGATCCGCTGAACTTGCTGCCACTGGAAACGCAGCCTGCTCCTCCTTCATTGGATCAAATGAAAAACTCTTGCTCTTCATTTTTACCTTGAACATTTCTTGGCCTGCTGGATCTTTAATTATGCAGTATTTATCTTCAAAGATAACTTTGAATCCTTTCTCATGTAGCTGTCCAACACTAAGCAAGTTTTGATTAATTTCAGGTACATAGAGAACATCAGTAAGAAATTTTGTACCTGAGTAGCTTGTTATAGCTACAGTTCCCCTGCCTTTTACTGGAATTTGTTCACCATTTCCAATTCTGACCCATCTAACTTCGGTACTCTCCAAATGCTTGAACAAATCTTTGTCATAGGTCATATGGTTGGTGCACCCACTATCAATCAGCCAAGATTCACTTGAATTATTGCTGGAGAAACAAGTAGCGACAAAGAGCTGGTCTTCCTCCTCCTGTTGTGCATTCTTTGCTTCATCTGCAACTTGCTGGATTATAGCTTTGCAAATCACTGCTTCATGACCCATCTCGTTGCACTTGCTGCATTTTGCATCTGGCCTTCTCCAGCATTTAAATGGAAGGTGACCCATTTTGCCACAGTGTTGACAAGGTGGGTAATTTTTCTTTTTACCCTTGCCTTTGCTCTGGTTGTTTGTAGTACCTTCACTATGCTTGGCTGGTAAAGCACCTTCAACCGCATGTTCTTGTCTCATAAGCCTCCGTTGCTCTTGGGCCTGCAAAGCATGTAGTACTTCAGCCAAAGTGATCTTGGACAGATCCTTTGTGTTCTCCAAGGAGGCTATTGATGCTTCATATCTCTCAGGCACTGTAACCAGAATTTTTTCTACAATTCTGGAATCAGCAAATTCAGTGCCCAATAATTTAACCTTGTTTGCAATGCCAAGCAATCTGTCTGAGTAATCTTTAATTGACTCAGACTCTTTCATTTTTTGCAGCTCAAATTCCCTCATCAGGTTCAACACTTGCATGCCTCGAATCCTCTCATCCCCTGCATATTCTTCCTTCAAATAGTCCCAGATTGCTTTTGGTGTTTTGAGGGTCATGATTCTGGTGAAGACAATTGATGAAACACCAGCAAATAGACATGACCTTGCCTTTGCCTTCTTGGTTTTCCTTTCCTTGTGATTCTTTATCTGGGCCATGGTGGGATTATCTGGTAGTGGAGGAACAGTATAATCCACTTCCACAGCTTCCCATAAATCCAATGCCTCAAGGTAGGACTCCATTCTCACTGCCCAAAGGTCATAGTTCTCACCATTAAAGATAGGAGGAGCAATTTGGGAAAAACTTGCTTCAGCATCCATTTCACAGGTCCCTCAAGAAGAGAGCTCTGATACCAATTGTTGTTTTATTGAAGAACGAAAAAATAGCAGAGAAGAATAATAAGGGAACTAAGTGATATAACTGCAAAGACTTAATTAATTTTATTGAATACTTCTTGTGCTTAAATACATTTGAAAATAACAGAACAGGAGATCAACTCCACAATTCTAGGAACCACTACTGACAGTTAATAAAAGATAAAAACAGAAACTAGTTTATCCACTAACACCATAATAACAAACCAATCTTGACTTATTCAAACTGAAACAACTTTGAAAGCATCCAAAGGCACGTTCTCAACAATTACCACAAAAGAAATGCTATACAACCAGAATAAAATAGCTAGAATTTTTACAAAATCTAATGGTTCTTGTTGGATAGAATAAAATGATAAAAATCATTTATACATCTAATAGTACTCAACAAACATACCACATCATAAACTATGCAGTATACCCAGAGTTCTCCAAACACATGGAGCTTCATTCTATCAGCACCCAATCCAAATTCTTACATAGCAATGGGGTTCTCTCCAAATGGAGGCATGGTGGGTTCAAGTGCCATTGTGGGGTGGATCTCATCAAGTGGAGCAGGTGGAGGCATGAAGCAGTATTATCTAGCAGGGACTGCACCAAACCAAGTGGTGCCAGATAGAGGAAACTTACAAGTTCTTCCCAACTCAACCTTACTCACATCACAGTCCTCACGTTTGTACATGGCCTTCCAGTTACAAACCAACCGCCCTCTGTCTCGGCTTATTTATGCCATTGGACCTAATGGTATCTTCCCTTCAGCACCAAGTTTTGCACTAACGCAACACCAAGACAAAGTCTCCATTACGTTGAATTATGCAACAGGTTAGTTAAAAGAAAGCCATACATATGTTTTTTACTTCTTTTATTAGCAAATTAATTAGTTACTAGCTAGGAAAAGAAAATAAATGAGAAGAAAATTAAGCTTCATGCTTCTAGTAGGAAAATTTGTGCAAAGATGAATGTTTATTTTGAATTGAAGAAGAAGAATGCTAGTTACATGTTCATAACAAATACATCACCTTATATATGACAAAAGTATAGTGTAAATGAGCAATAAAATAAAATAAATTTAACTTCAATTAAATGATGAGAATTGTGCAAATTTAAAATAGTGCGTTTGTAAATAAGTATAAATATGTGTACTTCAATAACGAAATGATTCGTTGGGCATATATGGAGCAGGTAATTAATGTTTTATGATTTTATAAAAGAAAGAGCAGGGGAAGCATGTTGTCCAATTAGGATTATTCTAGTGTTGACATTTTTGTTGAGTTGATTTTGGCTCACAATCATAGGATCGACATGGCCCATTCTCACTGCCCAAAACTAGACTTGGCTGGTGGTTTGGGGTTGTTTTAGATTAAGTACAAAGTGGAAAAGTAAAAATATATTCACCATTGAGTTAAAATGTATTGAGATTTCAACTCATTAAATAATCTAAAAGTGGATATATTTACTTTCTCACTTTATATCCAAACTAGAGAACTTGGATCCTCTCCTGCCTCCTGCGTCTACGGCAGAAAAAACAAAAGTGGGAGGACAAAAAGAATGAAAAGAGGATGGGCAAATAGAGAAAGAGAGGAATTAAGATAGAGATAGAGCGATTGGAGAGACCGAAGAAAACCTTATTGGAGAGGATTCAAGTTCCTTAAGAGGATCCTTTTTTTTTTCGATCTACTTTGAGGAGTATCCCACCGCCAACCTGAAACGGGGACTAATCTCCAGCGGGAGTTTGTTCGGCACCTCGATAGGTGGCATCCCTCCCAGCTGAAGTTTTTTCCATACCCAAGGCTCGAACCCGAGACCTTGGTTAAGGGACGAGAGGCCTTTAACCACTCACGCCAACCTCGGTTCTTAATAGTAACCTTTTGTGTTGTGAATAACATTCTTTACTCATATTGTTATATTTTAGGATATTTATTATATTTTTGAATTTCTTATATGATTCCAAGGAGTTATTTTTATTTTCTTATTTATTTCCTTATTTAATCAGGATTTTATTATTAGTATAAATATGACTTTTGAATTTGTCTTTTACATCACATTATAATCACATAACCTCATTTCAATATTACAAGTTTACAATCTAAAGTAAACCCAAATGTAGTTTAGTTTTGGAATGTCTGACAACGTCACACGGTTTTAGTTTTTTCCACTGTAGTATACCGAGTTTAGCTTAATAAGTGGCATTCTTAAGGTTTGTTTATTTATCTTTTAATTTGAAACAGGTTCGAGTGCATCAGGAAACCCAAATATGAAGCTGAAAAGATGGCATGGAGTGTTGAATATATTGGGATGGGGTATCCTAATTATTATGGGAGCAATAGTTGCTCGCCACTTCAAGGAATGGGATCCATTTTGGTTTCATTTCCATGCTTCAGTTCAATCATTGGGTTTTGTTCTCGGACTAATTGGTATAATTAGTGGGCTTGTCCTAATTAATCAACTCCATATTGACGTCAATCTTCACAAGACTCTTGGAATCATCATTCTCGTGCTAGCTTGCCTCCAGGTATTAATTTACTTCTTAATCTATTTGCTTCTCTTTTTTTTATTTTTCATTTTTAAAACTTTTGGTTAAATTAATTTGGAAGCCCCTAAATTATTGGAGAATGTTCAGTTCTTATACTTTAAAAATTTGTAATTGGATCCCATAACACATATAAAAATTGTAATTGATTTTCTTATGTATTTTTTCGTTGGAATTTTATTAAGTATCCCTTAAGTAATTCATTCACTTGTCATTTGTGGGTCTCTGATTTTATTAAAAAATTCAAATGGGTCCTATAGTTTTTAAGAAAATTCAAATAGATCCCTATATTTAACGAAACCCTAACAAAAAAGTGTATGAGAGATCCAATTATAATTTTTTTCTGTTTAGACATTCAATTACAAACTTTTAAAATATAGAAACCTATTCAAAAATTCTTAAATAATTCAAGGACCTACCAATTAATTAAACCATATCTTTTTTGCTCACTCCAATTTATTCTTCTCAGTAGTTTTTTTTTTGGTATTCAACGGGGTCTTTTTAGTAGTTTTAGAAGACTCATCTTTCTTTACATATTGCAAGTCGTGATAACAAATTAACAACTCCGTATCACGTAACAAAGAAACTTAATTAACTAATACATTAAAATAAATTATATTTCTTTTCCAAAAGATGTTCTATTTAATAAAAAAAACTCCTTAAAGTCATTGTAGGAAAAGATACTGTTAATTTCTGGAATATATTCGTAATATCTTTCATTAATTAATCTATTAACAGACATGGTGAAGTACTGAAGTTAACGAGTTAAGGTTTTCTTCATTTAATTATTTATGTATCATTTTATTGCCTCTAGGAGATGGAAGGGACTAAAGACACTCACTACTAAATGATTTATACTTTGCTATCTACTTATCTTATGTTTCAATATGTATCAAACACACCCTAAAGAAATTGAAATTTGCGATCACTAGAATAATTAACGATGGAACAATATCCGTCGCAGTACAAAAGAACTTAAATTTTACTACGAAATTGTAATTTTCATCAAATTATATATTATGTGACATAAATGCAGGTATATATACATATGAACATAAGGGCTAGAATACTCATTAATTTGGTGCATTTGCTTTTGTAGATAATGGCTTTTGTTGCTCGACCGAAAAGGGAATCAAAGCTGAGAAAGTATTGGAATTTGTACCATCATAACACGGGGAGAGTTTTGATTATACTGGCAATAGCTAATATTTTCTACGGAATTCATTTAGGTAAGGAAGGAAGTGGATGGAGAGTCGGTTATGGCATTGTGCTCGCTGTATTACTCTTCATTGCAGTTATATTTGAGACAAGACTGTGGAGTAGAGACTAAACTAATTTACTTCATATAGATATAGAAATTGTTTCACCACTGGTTTCATTTGGGAGCTCTTCAACTCGATCCATTTGTAATCTTGTTGTACGCTGAGGATTAGAAATAAATTATTTTATATTACGATGTATTTTAATTATATCAAATAAATATTGGGTTAGAATCATTTTGGACACAAGGCTTCAACAAATCAACAAATTGTGCTGAGTGTTTGTCTATTTTTTTTTTTTTTTTTTTGGCTTACTATGTCATAGATGTAAAGTATCCATCGACTTCGCCGATGATTAATTCCCGTCAGGAAATCTGGCTCCACCTTTAATGGGATCTCCCCTCCTAAATACGTTTTTTCTGTCCACAAGACTTGAACCCGAGACCTTACTTAAGAGATTCGAATCCAATTCGAGTAGAACCAACATAAAGTTGGTTGTGTGTTTGTCTACTTTGGACCCAGTTCACCATTTTCTAGAAAATGAGTAGTCTATTATCCGGCGGATAACAAAAGCAAAAGAGCGGAACAGTCATTGTCATTCAGAGAAAGCCGTATGGAACATAAATTGTAAAGACATACAACCGATACAAAGCACTGAAAATAAAGAGTGAAAGGCAACCATAATCAGATTTAATATATATAATTGGTGTATGGCTTCCGTGGCTTGTTTATTCCATACTTTCAGGTAAAAATTGGCTGGTCTTTTGATCTAATTGGGCGCTTTGAAGTTTTGAAAGTTGGCTTGCTGGAAGTTTCTGTTGTTCGGCTATTGGGAGCAGGGGGTGGTGTTTTCTAGCCTGCGTCATGGTTCTGTTGATGTGTAGTGGGGGGGGTGGGGGTGCCTACCGTTTTTTCTGTTACTTTTCTACTGTAGTTGTGGGCAGTTGGGGGAAGTTTTCTGTGTTGTTTTATGGTTCTGTTTTGTAGCAGGAAATGGTTTGGTTTTGATGAATTTGCAACAGTTTCTATACTTTGTATTGGGTTGGAGTACCCTTGTGTCCACCTTAGTAATATTCATTTCTTTTTGTATAAGGGTATCATTCGGTCGATAATTGGAGACTAATCCCTTTCGAGACATAGAGATCATCGAAATGAGTTTTACCTCTCCCAACAAAGCATTTTAAATATACACGACAGTAATCGGACCACTAATAACATGCTTAAGGAACTCAGCTATCTATTAACTGTGTAGCCTTGTTGATCAGTAATATTTATTTTGTTTATATAAAAAAAATTAATATATAGGAATTTTAATTGAAAGTGATGATCCTCTTTGACGTGGGAGGAAACGATATGAAAGTAAACCTTTAGTCATTTAATCAAACGTTTTATCGTGACCAATTATAGGCAGTCAAATTCTCAATGAGAGAGCAAATTCTGTTAATAGTGTTGGAAAGGGGTAGGGATGGCAACAGGGTGGGGGTCCCCATCCCCCATTTTCTCTCTGGCCTCATTCTCGATCCCTATAATGGGGAGTATTTCTCCCCCATCCCCGTTCCCTACCTCCCCGCGGATCCTCGCAAGAACCCTGAAAGGGCAAATGGTGCAAACTCAAAACCTAACTTTCTCGTTGTCAACACTCATCTTTCTTTCAATGCAGCGTCCCCCTTTAGATTGGCATTTAATCCCATCAGCCTTACCCCGTTGTTGCCAATGTAGTGGAAAATATTTGATGTCCCTTTCTATACTCGCTTTTGGACTTTGTAGTCCTACCCGACAAGCCCCACAAAAACATCGCGATGATGCTTCAAGAAAATCCCTTCGCAAATGTGACATCTTAATCATTATTCATGAGATTCGGGAGAAGGCAAAAAATGAGGGAAGTAATTGACATATTCCTAAGTTGATGCTTCATAGTAAGAAAACAGTTAAAGGACATATGGAAAGCATAGGCAGTGGAAAAGGATCCACAAGCTGCGTGTTTAAAAAATTAGCAGAACTTGGACCTGCTCAAGCTAGGCAGAACATTCCAAGCTGATCCCTTCCACGGTGACATGACATCAAACGTTTGTTTTGGGATTATTACTTTGTTTTTAGGAAAAAGGTCAAGTGAAGGGGAAGTTACTCCATTTCAATTAAGTCAAGTATGGCACAAGTTGTAACCAAAAAATGTATGTCACAAATTTTAGTATGAATTGACAGTGATATTTAATTATTTATATATCAACGATTTACGGATAAAAAACTCATCTGTTGAAATTAAACTAAAGACCTTTTATCAACGTTGAGCCAATCATCAATTAACTTGTTTTGGGAAATGATTGTTGCAATCACTTTTTCATATATTAATTATTTTTACATCATCATTTCTGCATAACAATTAACTCCTATGCCAGATTCACATAGCTGTGGATCTTCTATTTAATTTAATTCCTATGCAAGATTCAAGTTTGTGCTCTTTAATTTTTGCTCTTGTGAAACCGGTGTCGGAGCAACTCACAGCCGATTCAACCTTGATGCTGTGTTCTTATAGCTAGACATAGGTGATATTTTTCCTAAATATTTCTGAAGGTATGGAAGCACGGGCTTCGTATAAGTTGCGCCTTTGAAAAATTGATGCATGTGTGTCTTTTTTTTTTTTGTGGATCAATAAAAGTGTTGCATTTATATACATATGATCCTCAAAATTTTGACCATTCAAAGTGTATTCCATTTTTATCGTATATAATAAATTATCTGTATTTGCACATTGATATTGTACATTGATGTATTGTACTGGATTTTTATTTTGTATTTTGTATTTAGACTTGATTTTTTTCTTATTTCTGTTATACATTATTATTTATTTTGTTAAAATTTTTTCCTAGTTATTATGTATTTTCTTAACAGAGATAAGTATATTTTCTTAACTTTATTTTTGTTAAATAAAATAATAGTACCAATTTGTATATACGGAATAAAAAATATAAATATAAAATTCTTATTTGCTTTGATCAAATATGACAAACACTAAAGCCACTTTGACATTTTCATTGAACCAAAAGGCTTGATCAAAATGGTACATAGATGCACCATTTTTTTAAAGGTGCACCATAGCCTTATAAATTTGTATACCGAAAAGTCTCAACACAGTTGGTAGATGGCTGAGTTCTTTAACCATGTTGTCAAGGATTCGATTCCTACCGTGTGTATGAAAAATGCTTCGTTGAGAGAGGCAAAACTCACTTCGATGATTTCTACGTCTCGAAAAGGATTAATCCTCGACTATTCGCTTCGAATATCCTTGTGCACATCAAATTTGTATCGAGATCATTAATCTCCTATAAAAATCGGTATGTGTAACAGTGAAAAAGATTTTGGTACACAATGACAAGTCACTAATTCATCTTTAAAAAACTTCTTTGGTAGTTTGTAATGATTTGATTATTTAGGTTAATATGGTAGTAATTAAGTAGTGCGTATGCAAGCTCTCGTGCGTCCACTTTTGTTTCCATAATATATAATGCCTTTAATTTTCACTCATGTGACTCTCGCTTAATTGTGATTTGATTTCATAATATATGTATAGGTGTTGGCCACTAAATTACGACCAAGACTGGAATCAAAAATACGGAAGTACTGGAATTGGTTACCATCAAAATGTGGGGAGAACTTTGATCATCTTTGCAGTGATTAGCACCTTTTATGGACTCCGAGTTGGTGGGGAAGGATCCAAGTGGTTTCTTGCTTGCGGAGTCTCTATTGCCATCTTAATTCTTATCGCTGTCATTTTGGAAATTTGAATGTGAATTATTGTAAGAAGAGAGGCTCAGTCCAAAATGGATTCTTCATATCCTCAATCCACCTTGGAGTTAGCTTATTAATATATTTTAGATAGATAGTAGTGCTAACAATACATTTTTTAATACTCTCTTTTTAACACACACTCCTATTTATTGAAATTCATGTGGGACCCACTTGAATTAGTGAGACCCACATGAATTTTAACCAATAAAAGAGAGTATATTGAAAAGAGAGTATTAAAGAGTATGTTGAAAAGAGAATGTTAAAAAATGTGTTACTAATATTTCTTATTTTAAATATGTTCATTTAAAATGAATTTATCTTTAAACTGAATAAATAAATGTATATTTACTGTTAAATCATTAATTGAATGGATGGAAATCTCAATATATTTTAAAGGAACTCATTTAAGAGAAATTTTTTCCAATACTTTGAATTTAAAACCATTTGTCAGTTATAATCTGTCAGTTGGAACTGACAATCACTAATTAGTACAGGTGTCATATATACTTAACACTTATCACTTCTACATATTTTCACTCTCTCCCTTTTACTACTTAAAAGACGCCCAATAATGTTAGAAACTTAAATTGATTGACGGTTGTTATAATCAAAAACTACATTTGCTTTTTCGTACTGTCATGACCTAATTGATTGACGATGTCAATTTCAATGACTATATTGATAATTTACTGAAAAATTTAAAATTTTCAACTACTTGAATGATTATTTAATGCCATTTATTGAATTCAAGTTATATTTTAATTAGTTTGAGTTGAATGTAATTCTGTTGGAGAAATTTTTGTATGTACCAGCATATACCTAACACCTCAGCCTTATTATACACAACTAATTTCAAAGAGTGACAATAAAAAATATCAAATTCTAAAATGAGAAAGAAAAAAAGTCACGTGCCGGGTTCTAGTCTTGTGTCTTGGCGTTCATTCCACTATCGTCCTCCATGATGGCAAGTCCTCAGTCGCTGAAGTCAATCACAGAGAGAAGCAAAACGGGTTCTCGTCTTTTGTCTTCGCATTCCTTTGTCTTCCATGATCGCAAGTCTATATCTATCTGTTCGTTTTCACGCAACTTGAAAGTTTCAAACTTTCCCTCTTCCTATAATTTCTCTTCTCCAACCTCAATCAAAACCCACGTATCATTGCAACTGTCACAAGACGCAGATTCTGATGACCCAAATGTTACAATGTGACCCTTATGGTGTTTAGGAAGTGTAGGTATTTTCAAGAAGCAGAGATGTTGTTTGATGATATGCTACAGAGAGGGGTCACGTGACTTTTTTTTTTTTTTTGGTTCTTATTTTTGAATTTGGTTTTTATTTATTTATTTTATTTGTTGTCATTTTGTGATTGATTGTGTAAGGAGGATGTGTTAGGTTCATGTTCATGCAAGAATTTCTCCTCAAATTAATTTTACTTGATAAGCATTATTCACCAATTTCATGCCATGTGTCCTGTCTTGGCTATAGAGCTACCTATTGTGCTCTCAAATCCTTGTAATAGCAAAAATGGATATCCCATCAGCTGAGTAAAGATCTCATTCAAATTGATATGTTACTGAATAAGTTGTAATAGTAAATGGTTTGTTTATTGATGGTTGCTTAGTACATTTTGTGTAAAGTGTCTTAATACAATATTCTGGACTTAAATTTGAGCAATATACCAATCAAATAATTTGTGATAGGTATATGGGTGGAAGTACAATTTATATTTTAGAAGGCACCTAGTAAAGAATTTGCCTGTTCCTGCACCAACTTCCATGCCATAATCACATGGTGTTCCTCTGTCAAGGTCGCACCTACAACACATCTAATCACAAAAGCTCCTTCAACCTCGCCATGAGTCATGTATATACTGCCAGAACTATTAATTGAATCCAGCAATTTACGATTGACTTCATTCACCCAATAATATTCTTCATTCATTAGTTTCCCACTAGGGTCAGCTTTTGAACCATTGGAAAGCCTATTAGGAATTGCTGATGGCGAAATCCTAAAGCAAACCAAGGAGAAATTACGAGGCACAACAATCTCAAACCTCTTATCCAATCTTACTAGCCCTTCAAAGGTTTTAGCCATTGCCACATGGTTTCTCAAAAAGTTCCGAAGGTTATCAGCACCGTAGCTTCTTAGAACAAGCCACAATTTGAGTGCATTAAACTTCCTGCTTAAGGTTATCTGCCAATCTTTGTAGTCAATCACTTGCTTTGACTCAGAAGCTTTATTCCTCAAGAAATGAGGATCTGTTGAGAGGGACTTGGTCAGTGCTGTGTGATCTTTCACCCAAAGACAGCAACATGTTAAGTTTGTTAGAAACCATTTATGTGCATTGAAGCTAAACGAGTTTGCATCTTCAACTCCATCAATGCAATATCTAAACTCTGGACAAATGCAAGGTGCACCTGCATAAGCAGCATCAACATGGACCCAAATGCCATAATCCTTTGCCACATTACACAATGGCCCCACAGGATCAATGGATGCTGTTGCAGTTGTCCCCACAGTGGCACATAGGAAACAAGGAATCAAACCGTTCTCTACATCCAAAAGAATGGTAGAGAGCAATGAGTCAGGAGACAAAGTGAATGAACTTGATCTCTCAGTTTTGATGGCTCTGAAATTCTTTGGATGGATCCCAGCAATTTGAGCTGCCTTTTGAAGTGAACTGTGTGTTTGATCAGAACCATAAACAACAAGTTTTCCTATATTTTTTGTCCCAACTTGGGAAAGCGTTTTGTCCCTTGCAGCCACTAGTGTGCACAAAATGGCCTCACAAGTAGTCCCTAACAGCACCCCACCACCATTACCAGAGAAAAGGAAGGGTCTTGGGAGCATTAGCATTTGTCCAAGCCAACCCATGACTATAGTTTCAAGCTCAGTTGCAGCTGGGGATGAAACCCAATTGAACCCAACAACATTGAATCCGGTGCTTAGCATCTCACCCATAAACCCTGCGATTAAAAATATAGTTGTATTAGTTAATGATTAGTTGAGGTATTAGAAAATGAAAGTTAAAAAAGAGAGTTAAGGGGATATATTGGATTGAGATTTTAAAAGACTTTTGTGATAAAAAAAATCTTGTGATATTCAATCAAGACTTTTAAGTAATCTAAAAAAATCTTATGGTATTCAATCCAGACTATTAGGATTTTTTAAAGAGAGTGTCCAAAGCTAGTGGTATTCAATCAAGTAAAAAGTCTCGTGGTATTAAAAAACGTCCTAATTTTGATAAATTGTTTTCTAAGGTGGATTTTGTGGGACTTTGGATGACTTTTTAGTTATTTTTTAGTAACAAAAAGTCTCACCTTAACACATGAGATTCAGGATTCTCAATTCTTATTTCTCTCCACCTTATGTCTTCACCTTTCTCTCTCCTCCCTCCCTCCTCTCTCCCCTCTCTCTCCCTCCCTCCCTCGCCCCCGCTCTCTCCCCTACGATTGTCGTTCAACCCAACATAAATTACCAAATAACTAGCTTTACTTTAGTATGTGTTTGGGACACCATTGAAAATTAAATTATTTCAATCATCGATTATATATATATATATATAATCGATTATTGTAATAATCGATTATATTGAGAATCAGATTTGTTTGGGTATACTTGTTGAAAAACGATTTTAAAATAATCTATTTTGTTTGGATGGTGTAAAAAAAATCTTTTATATAGTAAATTAAAAAAAATATATATATATGAAGTTGTTGGTATATAATAATAATATTTGTTTGATAGTTAGTTATATAGGTAAAATGGAAAAATATGATTTTTCAAAATAATCAAAAGTTTTTTTCAAATAAACTTCAAATTTTTAGCTTTCTTAAAAATCACTTTTTTCTATAAAAAAAAAACCTTTTTTTACTTCAAGCTAATTGCCAAATATGTTAGAATAATTTCAAAACAATTATTTTAAGGAAAAAAGAGCTTTTTCCAAGAAAATAAATTATCCCAAACATGCTCTTAAAGCGCTTATTTTTAACTTTAACTTTAACTTTAAAGTAGCTTTTAAGCCCCCAAAAAACGTTGGGTCAAACGCTACCTAACTATATAGTCGAATTGGTTTGCAAGAAATGACACATCAAATTTATATACTCTTGATGACAAACATATTAGTAAAAATAAGCAATAAAAGTATAGAATATAGTATTTATGACATTATGAAAATAAAGTGATTTTTTTTAAGTTCAAAAATTTCTTTTCGACTATATAAATACAATAACATGTGAATAAAATCTCTTTAAATATGTTATCTTTTTCACTATAAAATTGAATTTGCTATGTAATTATTAATTAGAGTTTATGTGTTTATTCTCTATTATAGAAATAGAATCCGATTTATAAATTATGATTTTATTCTCCACCAAGTGTTCCTTTCAAATCTTATAAATTTATATAATTCTTCCAAATCTTATAAATTCTTATGATATAAATCCATTAAAATCCAAACAGTAAAATCTTGACTATAAAAGTCTTTAAAAAAAATCTTATAAGTCATTACATTCCTACATAGTCCATTAAAATCCAAAAGACTTATTTATGTCAAAATAGTTTTTTAAAATCCTAATCCAATACACCTCGTAGAAAATTTGTTCAGATTTGTAGAGAAAGAGAAAGAAACCGAAAGAAAATATTGATTTTCTGAAAATAAAAAATTTTTCTAAAAGGAAAATGGAGACTGAAACATGCTTGAAGAGGTTATCATTCAGATTCTGATACAATCACAATATTACATATATATATATATATATATATATATATAGAGAGAGAGAGAGAGAGAGAGAGAGAGAGATGATATTTGGACACAAAAATGGTGTCCAACTCCGTATAAAAGTATTTCTCCCCACTTATTTATCGTTTCCTTCTCTCTCGTATGGATCAAACTCCTCTAAAGGTAAGTTTGATTGTAAAGTGAGAAAGTAATAATGTATCCACTCTTGATTAGCTAAAGTGAGTTAAACTCAATACTCTCGATGCTCTTTAACTAATCAAGGGTGGGTAAACCCTTACTTTCTTATTTTATATTCAAACCACTTTAGAGGAGCTTTAATATCCTTATGTGTGTATGTACATATGCATGCATGTGAGCGAGGACTCATTGACTCCATAGTAAGTCTAAAATACTTACTCCAAATTCTCACCCTTCATTTTTAAAGGGAGATGATTTCCTTAATGAATTAATGTAAAAATTAGATTAGTAAAAATGTGTACAATAGCTAATGGTGATTTATATAAAATATGAGAAATAATTAACTAATAACTAATCAATTAAAAAACTATATCTCTAGCCAACAAGGGCTGGTCGAGTGGTAAACACCTCAACCCCATAAGGAGGAGGACGCAAGTTCGAATCCTGGTGACAGACATTCTACTTGAGAGGTTGCGAAAACCCCGGAACGTCACTAGCAAAAGATCTAATTATGATGGTTCATTAAAAAAAAAAAAACTATATATCTACTACCTGCTATGCTACCGCTGCTGGGGTAGTAGGCATAATAGTTGGGACTCATCCAATGTGTGATACCTGGGATGATATGCTCCTGCACATCTTCAAGTATGGATTCAATGGGTTCAGGGCCTAATGGGGCAGAAGATGGCAAGTGTTTTTGAAGGTAACCTGGTTCTACTTGACTTAAAACGGGGTAGTTGCCAACTTTGCCATAATAATCTGCAAGGAAGTCAATCATCATGTAGCCTTGCCTCTTGAATTCTTCAGGGTCGAGAGGGTTTATGATCCTTGGTGAATCACTTTGAGTTTGAGGGTTGAGATTCATGGTATTCATTTCTACTTTGGATATACAATATATATAATATGTGTGTAAAAGCAATATATATTGCTCACAGGGTTATGCATCTGTTCGGCTGTGAATTGCTCGCGGGATATATATAGGCATATAGCTATGATCTGTGAGCTATACAACATGACACAGACATGTTACAATATGCGTATGGAAACAGGAATACGGTAAATACTAAAAATTATGCAACATGATGCCATTAGCTAGCATATAACATATATAAAAATAAATCCACAATTTAGTCCATAAAATTATAATATTGTATCAACCTAGTCCCTAATATTAACAAAATTTCAAAAAGTCTCTGAAGTTGTCAAAAGTTAATCAATCTAGTCTCTCCGTTAATAATGTCAGGGACGATGAATATGTTTGAAAGATCTTATACGAAGTTTATGATAATAACTTATGAAACTAAACTTATATAAATTACTTATGAAAATAGTTTATGATATTTCTATAAGCTATTTTTAGCTTATTTTAGTAAGCTTGTCAGAGAAGCTTATGAAAATAAATTGTTTTTAGCTTATTCAAAAATCAGCTTATGGTATAAGGGCTTAATTAAGCTGTTTATTGATTGAGGTTGTGGACTAGATTGATTAACTTTTGAAAACTTGAGAGACGTTTCTGAAATTTCGTTAATGCAGAGATGAGGTTGATACGATATTACAATTGGAGGGACCAAATAGGGGATTTATTATATATAAAATAGATTTTTTATTATTCATGTTAGAATTATAAAATTTTGTCAAAAAAATGTTAGAATTATAAAATTATTATTTGACTAAATGATCAAAATATCATAGCCACCTAAGTTCTTTATTGTTAAATTAAGTTTCACCAAAAGATAATGTCATGCTTTTTAAAAGTGAGCTTCCAGTAAAAAAAAGTGATCTTCCTAAAGTTTTATAAATTAATTAAGATAATTCTTGAACTTTCATCTAATAATTTATTTATCTTAAGAGATAGGAATTTCCAAAATAATGGAAGTCCAAAAAATACATGTTGGAAAGGAGTCTCGCGTTTAATGTAAGAACAGTAGCGCTCAGCATTATAATGGCAGAGAGCACAACTTTTTTTAGAGCACTAGAGAGATGACACTTAACACTAGGGTGTAGGCGCTCAACGTCGGAAAGCTGGCGTGTAATGCCAAACACAGAGAGCATAAATTTCTGGAAATGTGCTAGCGCTTAGTGTTGGCAGCGCGAATCTGCATAATTATGCAATAAACAAAATCAAACATTTCCAAAGTGTGTGTCTCTAAACTAAAAGAGTTTCTAATCGGGTCCCTGTTCTGTGAAGAGTCCGTTAAACTTGCTGATATGGAACATGACAAGGACTTTTCTTTCCCAAATTCATATTTAGGGTTTCAAAAACCCAAAATTCAAACTACATCCTACCCCACCCATCTGTGGTTGCTACCTCTTCAGTAGGCACAAAGTCTGGATCATTAGAAATGAGTTCAATGTCGTCTCCTTCTTTGCAACCATGGAGCACAAATACCTCCATATGTTTCATAGGCTGCTTCTAAGGTGAGCCACTTTCACATATCTCTCATGGTGAGAGACATCATAGAGTCCTTATTTGTAAAAATAAAAATATTTTTTTACCCCTCCCCCATCTCTCACTTCCCCCTCCTCCCCCCCCCAAACCTTGTCAGTAACTGATGCCTTGTCCACCGCCATTGATAGATCCAATGCCGTCATGCCCCCATCACCTCCGCCACCCTCCCACTCCTTCCTAAGCTCTCCTCTGTGTTCACATTCTCCATCCCCACCGAGCATGCCGATAGACCAAAAAACGGCGATTGCGCTCTAAAGGGCTCGGTCGGTGTCGGTGGAGGACGAGTTTTGGGGGTTGCCTGTGGTGGTGCGAACTAACTCCCAAGAACGTGGATCCGGCGCCGTTTGGGAATCCAGTCACCGTCCACCACGCATCACCGGGCTTCGTTCCAGTGCAACCACCCAGCTTAACACTTGATTTCACAAAAGACAGTATAGCTCTACAGTTGGGTGGGAATTGGGATCTGGGGTTGTTTTATTGTTGTTGGGTTTGGGTTTGGGTGTAGTTGAGGGCGAAAAGAGAGGAGGTTCGATGCGAAGTTGGCTTTTGCGGCGGCGGTGACGTTCTGCGGAGGAGAAGGGGAGGAAGCGGAGGAAGGGGTGGCTACGGTTCTCAGGTGGGTGAACAAGGTGGCTTTGCAGAGAGCCATTGGTAGGCTCTGACAGCATTGGCTATTGGACCAGAAGGCAGGGATGGGGTTGGAGTAGAGAGAGAAAAGAAGATGGGGTGAATTTTTTAAATTTAATAAAGTTTTGGGACTTTAAAATAATAAATTTTTTGCATTTCAGGGCTTGCTCATGGTGAGAGACATGACATGGTCTCTCACCCTAAAATTTCCCATGTTTCATAATTGTAATCAACACAAACTCAACCATTGCCATGAAGTCAGAATCAGACTTCAGCTTCCGGCCAAAATTCATGCATCTACCAGGCTGCAAATACCAAACCTTGACATACCCTCTTGCACCCTAACTCCTTCGATACAAGAGTAATTTCTTGGAGTGACCAATGGTCTAAGTCAAACTCAAGACCTTTCTTGGTATTACCACCTAAGTATGCATTGCCAAATTTGTCTTTCATAAACTGACCACCATGATATAGTTCAACTTCAAATTTTGGGTCAGGCATATCTGCATCATTAGGGATGAAAATATTACCCATACCCATACCCACGGATATCAATGGATAAAACTCACAACGGGTTGGATATGGATATCTTAATGAGTAACCAAGGATAAAATAAATGAGTATTTTCTCTATTTGTTTATTAATAGTGCAGGGGTGGATATTGTGATATTCATACCCACAAGTACTCGCTATGTGACGTGATCAACATCATCAATTAAAGAATACTTTTGATTCTTATTGTGTTTTAATTAAGGATGTTTTTGAATCGTGTTAAAAAATTATTATTTTTTAGACTTATGGGATTAAATGTGATAAAATTAGCTTCTGAATTTTATTAATGTGTTTATTAAAGTACTAAATTAGGTTTTTTTTGCAATTTTTTATATTTTTTTAAGTTGTTATATTTTAACATATATTCACCGATGCCGGCGAGTATTCATAAATCTATTTAAAATCAGCATGACAGATACTCGCGTGGATATGAGGAGGGTACATGTAAGATATTCATCCAACGGGACGGGTAGCGGGGGGCTACTACCTATACCAGTGGTGGCCCTGAGCATGGGTGGGACAGGCGACAGCCCAGGATCCCATTTTTTTGATGGCACCAACATATATTTTTTTTCTTAGTACTCCCTCTGGGCTCAATTATAAGCAAAAAATGATCAAATGTGGTGAACTTAAATATAAGCAAATGTCAACTAATCTACCCATATTTAATGTTGTTTTTTCAAAAAACACCCTTAAGTTATTAATTCATTAATTTTGTGAGCACCATTATGATTAAGGGTAGTTTAGTAAATGTATTTACTTTTTTTACATGAAAATAAGAAAATTAAATGCACTTAACTATCATTCTTAATCAGTGTGCAAGTAAATATTTTTGCTTATAATTGAGTTCGAAAGGAGTAGTAAATACAAATAAATAAAAATTTTATATTATTAAAATTATATACAAATTTGATAATTCTTATGATCTTGATGGTGAAATTCTATTTGAAGAATTAAAAGTCATTAGAAAGGTTTTAACCGTTGAATCAAAATCAAGCTATATGATATCGAAATCTTTGAAGACATTTAATTCTTTTCCTTATGCATGCATGACTTGTAAAATAATATTAATTATCCATGTTACTGTTGCATCTGCTGAAAGAAGCTTTTCGAAATTGAAATTGTTAAAATCTTATTGGCGATATACTATGTTACATGATAGGTTAAGTAGTCTTACTTTGATGTCTATTAAAAATGATTTTTTAAAGAATCTTGATTATGAACGGATTATTAATGATTTTGCAACAAAAAATACATGAAGAATAATATTCAAATAATTACAAGGCCATCACTTCCTTGATTCGTCCAGGGCACCCAAAATCTAACGATCAGCCCTGTGTATGCATGCTCGTCCCATTTACATCCCTATACATCACAAACACGTACAAATAAAATGATACACTAAACACTATACCCAACTAAGTAAAAACCTAAGATATTTGTACAAAGTGATACAACTCTACACTATTAGTGCAAAATGATACAACCCTACACTACAACACTACAGCAAAAACAACTCCCCAGAAGCAAACAAACGGATTAGGGTACTTGGTTGAGAAGCAGCGCGCGAACGGATCAGAGCATAATTAAGCTGATGGAGCAGCAACTGAAGGAACGAACCCCAATGTATTAAGCAACGAGTAGGGCAAGAATGCGAAGTATTAGTGATTAAGGAAAAGGAATTAGGGATTTGGAGCTAAATATTATGAATTTGGGTTTATTGTGAATGTGTTTAGGGAAAGGAACAAATTGTGTTTTGTCAGGTGAAGAATGAGATGGAAAAAAAAGTTGAGGTGGTCAGCTAGAAGGCAAATGGAATATTCCGTCCAAGTTAATGGGTTACTAACGAATCATCTAATTTAGAGTGTATTTGAAAAAGCTGAAAAAAAAAATAAATTATGCTGATAATCGATTATTGTGATAATCTATTATAATCAGAATCTTTTTTTGTTTGGGTATATTTGTTGAAAAATGATTTTAAAATAATCTATTTTATTTGGATAGTACAAAAAAAAAGACTTTTACATAATAAATTACGAAAAAGGGGTATGAATTTATTTATTTATATTAAACAATATTTGATGATTTTTTAATATTAAAACTTTTTGAAATGTGTATTGTTTTTATATTATGTCATTTTTTTAATGCAAATTCTAAAAAATTTTAATAAAAGAAAAATTTGACAGACATCAGGCCTGAAGAAACAGTCAAAAAAAAATTTAATTAAAAAAAAAAATAGAGACATCAACTTGAGTGATGTTAGATGTGTTATATTGAGAATTTAATATAGGGAATAGTGATGTGCAAAGTTTAACCGTTGGGGTAAGATAGGAAGAGTGATATGAGATGTAAAAATAATCTCCTGCAAATAATCTACCAGTCCTCGGTGAGAGATGAAAAAAAAGAAAACATTTTTCTTTGAAATTTTTTTTTTTTAAATTTAAGCTAAAAGCCCAAACAAACTAAATTTATATGAAATAATTTTTTTTAAGAGAAAAACAGCTGAAATCCAAATAAATAATCTTTCCCAAACAAATACTTAGAGTGTGTTTGAGAAAGCTAAAAAAAAAAGAGATTATGTTGATAATCGATCATTTGAATAATCGATTATTGTGATAATCAATTATAATCGGAATCTGTTTTTGTTTGGGTTTGTTTGCTGAAAAACGATTTTAAGATAATCTATTTCGTTTGGATGATGCAAAAAAAAATATTTTTACATAATAAATTACTAAAAATGATATGAAGTTATTTGTTTATATTAATAATATTTTATACTTTTTAAACATTAGAACTTGTTTATTTTTTTATATCTTGTAATCAAATTTTTTCTATTATAAAAAATAAAAAATGTAATAAAATTTATAACACTTTTCATGGCTATGAAAAACATGTTAAAATATTTTTTTTTTAGAATATATATTTCAATGTGATAGTGATATAGACAATATAAAAACAATGTGAAAATTAAAGCAATAAAAAAATAAAAAGTTGTTGTTAACCAAATAAAGAAAAGACGAAGAGAATTTGATGATAGTGCAAATGATGAGCATAGTGCAAATGGTTAAAGACATAACAGTGAGGATATAATGATAGAGGAGCCGTTGGGGGATATTATATGGAAAAGAGTGTATATTATTTCAATTTTTTCACAAAAAACAATCAAATCGTCCTCCGCATCAGATGCTCCTAAAAAGCTGTTTTTCTTAAATAAAAAAAGTTTTTTTAAAATATAAGCTACTTTCCCAAACATAAAAATTATTTACAAAGCCAGCTTTTTACCCCAAAAATAGCTGAAACCCAAATAATTAATTTTTCCCAAACAAGCATTTAGTGACCCAATTAATTTTTTTTACATGATCAAGGACCAATTAGAATTTTTTTTTTATTTTAGATACCTACTTGAAAATTCTTAGATATTTCGAAGACAAAGTGACTAATTAAACCTAAAATTTATAAATATTATAAGTAATTTAGGAATTCATTTTTTTTTTGGTTTCCTAGGGTATCCTCAGCGCGCAACTGCAGAAACTAATCCCTCGAGATACTGGATGACATTTACGGTGCCTTTGATTCGCATTGAGGTACAGGACAAGGAGAACAACACATGATAAATGCTTAAGTCACATCACAACTCTTTATCTTTTATATTGTTTGGTGGACAATAGACAACACTAGTAAAATAATGTAAAATTTACTTAAATACCCTTTATAATATATAATATTACATTAAATAAGTATTATATATAGTAAATTTTATATATAATATATGTACTTAATATATATATATATATATATATATATATATATATATATATATATATATATATATATATATATATATTAACGTTAATATATATGAGAGAGAGAGACAGAGCATATGTAATAAATAAGTATGGATAATTTTGTTTTTTTTTTTTATAGTATGTGACAAAAAATTGGAGTCAAAATCCTCTCCGGTACCGGAAAATTCAAGTAGGAAAGAGATAGACTTAATGAATAAAATATTAATATTTTATAAATAATAATATTTTATTCATTGATTCTCTCCTACTGGAATTTTCTGGTCACTGGAGAGGAAATGGATTCAAAAAGTTGTCTCATGGTTTGGCAAGGGATAAAATTTTGGGTTTTTGTTAAGTCCAAATCACTTTTTTTTGTCCAGTCCCGTGATTACTTTACAAATCAAATATGGAACAATTATTTTTGTGTTGTCCGGTCCTAGGGATGGCAATTTGGACCCTACCCATTGGGTACCCGCAAAAAATATCCATGATGGGTAGGGTAAATACCCGCTTTGTAGGTACGGGTGCGGGTCTGGGTAATTATCCGCAAACAAGAAAGGGTATGGGCGCGGGTATGGGTACTCTAGTACCCGCCCCGCACCGCCCCGCCCCGCACCCGCATATATATATATATATATATATATATATATATATATATATATATATATATATATATATATATATATATATATATAATTATAATAATATATTGAGTTTTAAAATTAAAATTAATGTAACCTACGATTTCGTAACTATTTTTCCTTTTCAGGCTTAATCACCTACTGACCTAAGCACTAACAGCCGCCGTTGATGTTCTTTGTGTTATTTTTCCCCTTTTTCTTAGTTAAAGTGCAGGTAATAGATGCAGGTATGGGTACTTAGGTACCAAGAGGGTACGGGTAAGGGTACTTAAGTTGTTACCCACACGGATATGGGTCCGGGTACGGGTATTTTTTTCAAACGCGGGTATGGGAACGGGTACTATAGTATCCTACCCAGACCCTACCCATTGCCATCCCTATCCGGTCCTTTACTTTTTTGTAAATCAAACGCACCCTTAATGGTTGACCTCTCCTAACAAGGTTTTCTCCGTACTCAAGAGCCAATGATCGAACCCCTGACCACTTGTTTAAGGGGTCCGAGCTTGTTACCACTTGGACCAACCACATGTTGGTAGGAATTCGTTTTTTTAAATAATGTACTACTTCGGATCTATATATAAATAAAAAAAACTAACTTTATATATATTAAGAAAGTTAGTTATATTAGTTTAATTGTTTTGATTTGTTTAAAAATTTAGTTATAGTTACTAAACTATCCTTTCTTGGGAGTCTATAGTGCTCTTGAAAATTGTGTCTTAAGAATGTATAATACTTTTGGAAAAATTAAAAAAAATTTAATCAAATGATATTTTTGAAACACTAATATTAAATAAGATTGATTTGATTAACTTTTGTTTATATTTGAATCTAAAAAATTTAGATACTGTTTATATAGATTCGGAGGAAGTACCGTATTAAATTGCAAACTTAAGTTGTTCTTTGTCCTTTTCATGATCGTTGATTGTTGTCCTCTACAATTCGTTGATTGTTGTCCTCTACAAGGCCACTAAACTAATGTTGTCTCCAAATGCACTACTTATTATTTAGTAATTAGTTCGGACTCAATTTTAACAAATAACATTCACTACTAAAATTATAGTTTTGGACCAATAATTTCTGATACACAATTAATTCTGACTCAGTTTTGGACATTCAGTACTACTTAGAGCCACAAATTACATTCCGTCAACCGACACTGCTATTATCACAACTCCTTAGTATTGGGCTGGCGTTGCAGTCCTGTAGATAGCATTATTTGGAAAAACCTATTATCATCGGTGTTTATGCATGGTGTTTAATTACTCAACTAAATGAGGCCACCATTCTTGTCTATTTTGAAATCTCAGTTAATTGGAGGTTGGCAAGGAATTTATTTGGCTTGCTTCTGTCAACGAGTTCCGATGTAAACGTGTTTGCATGACATGCCATAAAGACTTGAGTAAGAATTGGGATCCCTAATGCTCCTCTAAGTCTTCTGATTGTGTCCCACCAACGTTGGAAATTATTAAATTTGATATGAGTTTTTTTGACCATATTTGAACGTTTAGAATGACATTATAAATGATACTTTATCTATATGTTTATCCACAATATCTATCTATTTCAATATTGGACCACAATCAGGGACGGATCTACCGTGAAGAGAATGGGGGCAATTGCCCCCACTATGCAAAATATATTTAAATTAAAATATTTAATAATTTTGATTTTATCCCCACAAAAAATTAAAGGTTATTCTCACATGTCAAATTATTATCTATCTTTTGGTAAAAGCGAAAATTATTTTTGTAATCTATGGTCTTTTGCTTAATGAATTGCTTCTCCTTTTTCATATATTGATATATGTTTCACATTGAAATCAAATCATGACATATTTTATTTATTTAATATCAATTTTTTTATAATTTATATATATTTATCATATTTTTCTTTACTAAAAATATTTATAAATCAATTTTTATCCCCACTAATCAAATTTTATGGATCTGACCACAATATTTAATCTCGTTCACATTAATATACGGTATTTCATGAAATGTCAAAATCAAGTACAGAAAAGACATTTATGATGTATATGAAATGCAAGCTACAAACAGACAACCGTATTTTTTTAGGTGGTAATGGTTTTGCAAATGGGAAAAGGAGGTGGTGTTGAAAGGAGAGGGCATCTTCACAATCCTTTTTTCTTTTATTGCGGCTAATTGCTGCGTGATCTGAAATAATTAGTATGATTACTAATTAGAATTTTCTAACCTAAAACTATGCCTGCTCATTCAACACTCATTACTCATCCATCACTAAAACAAGAGTTGGTGGGTTGCCTTTTAATACCCCACCTATCTTACTGTAGAGTGGTCAAAGTGGCCGACTTGACCCATCACAGGTTGGGCAAAATTCAGGCTACCCAACCGGGCTCATATTTTGCTAAGGATGACAATGGGTAGGTTCTGGATAGGATATTATATATATTATCCATCCTCATACCGACGCTTGAAAAAAATACTCGTATTACTACTCATACCTACGTAGATAGCAACTTTAGTGCTTATACTCATACCCTTTGAGTACCTTAGTACTCATACCTGCACATGTTACCCGCACTTTAACTAAGAAAAAACAATAATTAACAAAATGATCATTATAACTCAATCAAAAAATCATCCAAAGATCTTTCAAATCTACTCATTAAACATTACAAACCAAAGTATTTAACTAAATAAAAAACATCTAAAAAGAGTAAATATCACAATAAACATCCAAAACGATGATGACTCGAGAAAGAACGGCTGAAGAGCTCAACCAGAAAGAGAAAAACACTAATGAACTATCTAGATTTGATACTTTTAGATCAATTATATTCTTAAAAAGTGATATATAATTATAATTATAATTATATTTAATAATATAAGTAATTAAATATATATATATATATATATATATATATATATATATATATATATATATATATGCGGGTGCAGGGCGGGGTCAGGACTAAAGTATCCGTACCCACACCCATACCCATTCAATTTTGCGGGTAATTATCCATATCCGGACCCATATCCATAAAGCGGGTATTTACCCTACCAATCGTGAGTATTTTTTGCGAGTACCCAGCAGATAGGGTCAAAATTTCCATCCCTATATTTTGGTGAGCACTAAAATAGCCAACCTGGCTCAACCCACCATGAGTTGGTGCGTTATGCGAGTCGTCTCACCTAAAATTTAAATTTAAATTGAAAAAAAAAATATAGAAGCACAAAAAGAAAAGGCCAGTATTGCGACGTTATGAGTTGGCACCAGTAATAGGCTCGAAATCGAGTACCAAGGGAAAAGGCCAAAAGGGAAAGCCACATTTTGGTGTTTTCTCACTTCTCGGTCTCACGAATTCGAATGAAAGGAATTAACTTTGAGAAAGTGGGACCGTGAATGTGATACATTGCGTTTTGATAAAAAAAAAAAAAAAATTAAAAAATTGGTGCAACCCGTGAGCCTACCCGTCTCAACTCGAGTTGAATCCACTCAAACCCGCAGGTTAGATGAGCCGAGTCAAAATGACTCGAGGGTTTAAATGAGTCGGGATTTGTTCAATTGTCAGGACCTAACTTAGGCGTCCCTAACCGACCAGAATGGAACTTTACTGTCCAATTCCCAAGGCCTTTCAAGCACGTATAAGTCACATCATAACAAGATATATTGCATATCATAGGTAATTATCAGAGTAAAAGATTATACCAAAAGAAAGCCAAAGGTGGCCCTGAGCCAGCATCAAGAGTTTTAAAACAAAGCCCAAACGGGTTTACAACTAGAAAGAAGTTCAAAACTCCAAACAGCGGAGAAATCTCATATGACAATAAACCGAACTAAAATGAAATTGAAATAGTAACAGCTGCTCGCACTACACAAGTGCATGAGCTCCCTGAGATGGCTACACTTGCCGAGTCCCAGAACTCAGTGAGGGATAAACAAAACATAACAACAAATAGCACAATTTATAAACATCTCAATAAATATGTCATAAAGTACTTTACATTGTACATAACCTTGCATAGCAGTTCTTCACTTGCTATGTAGTTAATTTTTCATTGGGCAAGATGCTTGTATATCCTCTTGGAGTTGTTCACTAGAGTCTCCCACTTCGACGGTCACATTTATATCTCGGTCGAGTCCGCTGACCGGCAAGTGACCTCGATCACTACACAACCACCCTCCAAACTCCGAGGTTTTTCACTAGAGGCCCCACACTCGGACGGTCACATTTATATACCGGTCGAATCCGCCGACCGGTCGGATAGCATCATACCAAAATACCAAATACAATATATCATGTCTTACCATAGCATACGTCCACTATGTTTCGTAACATAGCTTGCATAACCACCTCAGCGGTAATCAATAACGTCCATAAGGTTATCAAATATATATATATATATATATATATATATATATATATATATATATATATATATATATGGGCTACATTATAGCCATTCCGTTCACATATAGTATCACCTTGCTATTCCGTTAAACCACATACTTCATATGCAATTATGAGCCTGTTTGGTAAAATTAGTTGTTAGCAGATAAGCTAGCTGATACCGGATAGCTTATAGCGGATAGCGGATGAGGTAGCTGATAGCGGATAGCGGATGAGGTAGCTGATAGCGGATAGCTAGCTTATTTTATGTGAAAGTGTTTGGTAAAACTTGCGGTTAAACTAGCTGATAAATATAAAATGACATAAAAGGACATCTTCATTAATGATTTTACATAAAAGAGAGAGAAGGGGATAAATATAGAATTAAATGAAGATAATAAGGATAAAAGTGGAAAGAAAAATGAAACGCTATAAGCTATAAGCTCAAACGCTACTTTAAGTAGCGTCTGGAAAAAACGTTATAAGCTCGTGAAAAAACGCTATAAGCTCGTGACAGAGGCGGGTCTACTTTCTCATCCGCTATAAGCTATTCGCTATAAGCTCTTAAAAGTGGCGTGCCAAACAGGCTCTATATAGAGGAAACCAACAAACCTTACATTGACATATTTCAATAATCTCATAGCAAACGTTATTCATCACAACAAGCATTTATATCGTCTTCGAGGCTCAACGAACACAAGACACAAGCATGCAACAAACTCATAATTCATTAAACACTTGGATAAAAATAAATCATTGCCCATAGACCCTCATAAGTATAGAGTAAGAACATAAGTCACATATTCTTTATGTCATTTCACTTAACCATATTCTCAACATTTCTTGGATACATTTACCATCTTAACTAATGTTCCTTATCGTATCTAACATAATTGCAATGTAACACTTCTAACAATACCCTCTTCTTTCCATAAGAACCAACTCAACTATAAGCTAGAGCCATTCTTAGCTCCAGCAAGAACATATGCATCTATATCACCATCATCTAACTGCACTCAAGGCTTCCTATATCTTTTCTTACTCTTTTTCATTTCTTAATTTCATAGCCTATAAACATAGTCCATAATCATGTTCCTTACATTTATTATCACTATACACCTTCATAAAATAATACTCACCTTATCATTTATATCACAATTATAGACCATCATGTCTATAGATTTCTCGTAATCCATACCATCATATAAAAGAACTTACCAATAAAGTCATCAACTCAAATCATTACATAATACTTTCGATATGGAATCTTTGGTACAATTCAATACTTTATTCTCATAACAAACACTTCACATAACAACTCATCATATATATATATATATATATCAAATCACCTATAAATACTTCGTAATGCAAGACATACATCAAAGTATGCAAAAAGATTTTTGAATACTTCAAAATACCCAATAGCCATCATAAACTATGATAAACCGTCATTTTTTTTTTTGAAATATAATATCCTAACATTTAATCACCATTTATACCATAACTTTTCAAATACATAAAATTTTAATCTGAAAGTTATTGCATATGAAAATAGACTCAAAGAGCTTTCCAACAAGATGTCATTTACCCAAAACGGATAAGAAATAAAAAAGATATGCACATTTAAAGTTTGTTGTCTCTGTCTCTAGCGCCCAGCTCTAGGTTACCAGCGCCCAGCGTTGGAATCATCTTCCCAGGCCCCGTCTCGGGTGCTCCAGCGCTCAACGCTGCACACTAGGTGCCCAGCGCTGGCTGGAAATCGTAGAAATGCAACAAGACGCTGCTGTATCACCATTTTCATCCCAAAACCCCATTTTCATGATTTTCAACCAACAAACAACTATAACAACTCACCAACAACATATAAATCAATGAATAATCAAACTAAACATGTTCCAGATGATTTTCATGGAAAGAATTCACTCAAAACAATTCACAAACATCATTATTTCAACCATCACCAACCCATTTCATAAACCACGCTAATACCCACGAAAATTACCCAAAATAAATCACAAATCTCTCACCTCTTGATACTCCATTGTTGCCTACCAAAACACCCTTGATGTTAGGCTAACTCATAACACTTGTGTAAACAAAAATGTCTCTAAGTTTATTATGATAATTCATTTATTTTATTTATTTATTTTTAAAAAAATACCTTATGCCACTTTTTTGCGGGTATTACATCAATCCCACCGACCGGTGAGCTGGGTTGGCTCGCGGGTTCTAACTCATTTTGACAGCTTTACTTTACTTTGTAAACGTATTGTGTGTTTTACCAGAGCTTCACACGAAACAAAAAATAAAGGACAAAAGAAGCAAACATAATTATATATAAACAAAGTCTTAAGGAAAAAAATTTCATAATTATTAATTTGTAGAGTATTAGTTTTAAATAATAATACTATTATTATTATAACATGTAATTGTTAAAAAATTCTTATAGATAGTAATTGACCACATGCATTCACGTACCATTGAATCAATCCTAGGCTTCTTTAACATTTTTAATGATTTATCCAACAGTACATCAATGCATGAATGCAAGGAATCCAGATTCTTTAGGTAAGGTGCAAGAGATGTCAAAATATTTTGACATGACAGGTTAAGCCATTTACCCTATAAAAATTAGTGGAATTGATTGCAATATGTAAGTCATTTTCTTAGATTGAGTTATTTAGTTTGCCGGTTCCTCTCATATAACCTACATATTGTGGTTGGTTAGAAAGTGTTTATCTGTGCATTGTTTACAAAAATATTATAAAATAGAAATGAAATTATTCGAAACAAATAATAACCTTGATAATAAAAATCTAATACTCATTAATTAAGAACAATTAAAACAAATACAGTGGTTAAATTTGGAGAGTACACCCTTAACTAAGAGGATTCCAAGAATGACTTTAGTCTCTATCAATACAAAAGTTGGCCTTTTCACCATAAACACACAAACACACACGTGTCATATATATATATATATATATATATAAACAAAGTTTTGTCCATGGTACACCTTTTACAAAGTGGTGCAATCAAACACCAATTTTTTTGGACCAATGTGAAGGATCCGTTTTGACATATGTGCTTTTGGTATATGTTGACCCAGTCAAAAGTAAATTGTTGGTCAAATGTACTTCTTTACATCTGTATTTGCTTTTTTGATCCGTATTTTTTGTATTTGCATGTTTATTTTACTTTTTTGTTTGTATATGTACATCTATTTATTTTCTCATCCTTCCACCACCACTAACCGCCACCATGCCCACCTTTCTCCCACACCACCACCACCACCACCATCCTCCATTTGATACCTGCACAAAAACCAGAATTCAAGAAATCCAACACTCAAACACTCAAGAATTACACCAGCATATGCTACAATATGTAAAAAAAAAAAAAAAAAAAATCAAATAATTTGTACAATAATTAACAGATCATCATAAGACCAAAGCATATGCTATATTATGTAAAACACACTTAAGGATCGTAGCAAGAAAAACGATGGGAGGATGACGGTTATGCAGCTTGCTCTCGCGAGGAAAATCACGGCGGCCGAAGCGAGCGATGTTTCTGCGAGGAAAGTGTTTGTGGGTAACGCTCCATTCCATATATCATCGAAGAGATTGTTGAGTCACTTTCTTAATTTTGGGGAAATTGAAGAAGGTCTTTAGGGTTTGACAAAGGGAGTGAGAAGACTACAGAAGGTTCGCGGCCGCCTCTAGCCTCTGCCTCCGCCCACTCCTTTTGAGGATTTAGGGTTTCAGTGAAGGGAGATGGAGGAGAATGACAACGAACACCTCCATCGTCGCCATCCGCGTCTCCTGGTTCCTCTTCTGCCAGACCCATGACCCGATCGACTATCGCACGACTCGTTGTCCCCTTCCATATGTCATGACCCGCTCCACTGTCGCACGACCCGTTTTCTCCTTCCCTCTGTCACGACCCGCTCCACCGCTGCATGACCCGCAGCCAGCCACCGTGCGGACATGCATGTCAGTCGGAAATGCACATAAACTATGATGATAAATTGATTTTGTAAATAAAGAAAATATGAAGACTGGAAATATAAATACATAAATATGGGCTGCTTTTTGACTTATTTGAAAAAGTAAAGTGTTGAAAAGTCAACTGATGACAAATGGCAGATTGAATGGTCTTAAATTGCCCCAATACAAGGTGTATGGGTGCACCATTTCTATGTAGGTGCACCATAGAAGGACCCTAACAACAAAGGTAAATGTGAGGATAACAGTTTACAAGCAATATTAATTAAAACCGTGTTGCAGTGTACAGCGGTACTGTCTAATGTCTATGCGGAATAATTGTCTGTTTGACTACATAATAGTATATTACATCCTAAGCTGTTCAACTTATAATCAAGTAGTTTATTCTAATTTCTGTACAAAAGAATCTTGCGTAGAGCTTAATTAGTAAATTTCTTGCATGATATTCACCATAACTATACCCTCGTCTTGTGCATGAAGGGTAGCTTCTCCATTGCAAAAGAGACAGTGGTAAAGTGAAAAAATTCTACTATGTGGGCTTGCATTCCGTTTCCAAGATCAGAGACGGTTCTGTTGAAACAGTGCTTCCTTTTGGAAGACCATATACATCAACGACCCTCCTACATAATTGTCAACTTGGAACTTGCAGCAACATAATTCAGTCTTTTCTTTACATCCCCAAAAATGATATTGATTTCTAGCTTATTTCCCAGCAAGAGAAAAGCCTCTGGAATTAGGGGACCTCACCAGAATAGAAGGAATAGCACCACTATGTTTAACTAGATATACAATAAATGTTACCCATGCTACAGAGCAAAGGCAGACCAGAAAACCAAACAGCAGTCCTTTCACTTCAGAGAGGAAGAAATCTAATAACAGATATCCATAAACCATTATTACTAGCACAGCCACTGTCCAAGCTACCCTCTGCATCACAAAACTGATATAGATAAGTATAGAAACTTTTTTTATCAGTTAGAACTCTGGTTAAACAAGTATACTAGGTTTAATTCTAATCTCCCCGGCAAAAAAAAAAAAAAAGGTCTGCTTCCTAATATATGTGAAAACCTACAAGAAGAAATGGCATCATTACAAAATTATGTTACAGCAACTTCTATTAGTTAAGCAAACTGAAGCGTGTACCTTTAGGAATAGCAGTACTAGAAGGACAAACCAATATTTTATTAATGAACTAAGCTGTAATGAACTTGAACTCATAATACATGGAGAAAATTAAAACCAGCACATTTATTTTTTCTTTATACAAGTTTATCACAGCCGAGGCTTCATTTTATTCAGCCACAAGTACCAGAAGTAGGACTCCGTAAACAAATGGTCATACATGCATCTATCCTTTTGCTGATAGCCATACAAGTATAATCTTGTATCACTTGTTGGCAGCCATGATCAAATAATGATTTCCCCTTCTCACAGTCATTTTCCAAATGAATATATCAGCCTTTTATAACCCCTATTTTTAGGAGCACAACTTTATGACTAAAACTGTAGCATGTACAAAATGAAATACTTCATCCTAGCATGTATGTACTAGCAATACATATGCAATGTAAACAAACATACCTACTTGGTTATTTATGTTCATCTTACAGTATATTGTTTATAGATTTATCAGTTCAGTTATACACATTAACACATAATAGTGAAATCATCCTGTCATTACTGGAGAACTACCAAATCAACCTCACTGAGAGAAATGTCCCCTTCAGTTTTTACATGCATAGCCTAATGTCACCAGCTTAGACAATCCTTAATATGAGTGAACTTATGAGTCTTTTATCAAAATAAGTAAATCAGAGTTAAACACTAACTTTGGATTTAGATAATGACGGAGAACAATGCAGCAAAAAAAAAAACCATCTTAATATTATGGGAAATACAGACACCTTTATCTACTATTTCATTCCTTGGTACTGGAAAATAATTACATGCAGAAAATTGTTGGGAAAGATTGCCAGTATCTCTATGCCTGGCTTTAGAGACCTCATGATGCAAGTTTGGCATAAAATCCCTTATACCATGTCTTATTTAAAAGGGAACTTTGCTTTGGAAGAATATAATTTGAACCAAAAAAGAAAATCACAGGTAAATATGAAGAATCTTACCATTTTTCTTGCCCGGTTATGAAAATCTTAATACTTGGAACTTATAGCATTGTAATGAAAATTACCCACTAAACTAATCTAAACATCTTTATGAGCATTTAAGTTTCTCATTAAGCATCTAACTAATAAAATTAGTATAAAAGATAACTAAAAGGTTAGATGGATAGCTTACCTCTACTACAGGCCCTATTCTAAAGGTCCCCATGACCTCTTCTTTGGACACCAAGGTAAGAAGGGGGATAAGTGCAAAAGGAATCTGTATTGCCTGGAGCACATTAAGCCATTCATTCAAGGTATCCAATGAACCTTCTGATGTATTAAAAACAATTGCTACGATCATAGTTGGAACAATTGCACAACTTCTAGTAATCAAAGCCCTCAACCACTTCTTTATATTGAGCTTCAGAAAACCTTCTGTTATAAACTGCCCTGCATATGTGCCAGTGATGGTGCTACTTTGTCCAGCTGCTAACAAACCAATACCCCATATATAGAGAATTGGAAACAATCCTCCTCCATACCTCTCCTGAAGATATTGCCCTGCATTTACTAATCCTATGTTCTTGGCCTGTTCGGTACCATAGAACACCCTAGCGAAAACAGTTATCACAAATAGATTGATCACCAAGGTGATTAAAAGTGCAACTGAGGACTCAATTGAGTAGTAGTTAAGAGCCTCTTGAACCTGGGCTTCGTTACGGATATCAATGTCCCTTGATTGTACCAATGCAGAATGAAGGAAAACATTATGTGGGGTTATAACACAACCCACAATTTCCACAGCCTGGCGAAGTGTTTTTGAGCTAACTCTTGGGATCAAAAGACCTACAAAAAGCATCAATCAAAATCTGTTAATTAAAAGTATGAACATGGAAAGAAATATAGTGCTTGATAACATACATCATTTTGGAAATTGGCAAGGGGAATGAATAATAATAATAATAATAACAAAAATAAAAGAAACTAGGATATTTTACATCATATATGCAATAAATGAATGTGCTCAAACCATTTCATTAGATAAATTTCTACCCATCAGAAGTTCTTCTTCACTGGGCTTTGTATCAAAGAACATCCAAGCAAAAGAAAAGCCCATAGTTCCAATGAAAACTGCAAAAACACCTTCCAACTTCCTTACTCCATAGTTCTCAAGAAATAGAAAGACGAAACTGTTCAACAAGAGACAAAAAGCAAAATTAAAAATGGTGAACCATACATTTTGTTTTTGTGTTTGTCATACTTATATGATCAAATAAAACATGATAGTACCTAAAAAGTGCATTTTTTTCTAGGAAAATGCTTCATACTCATTCTCTGTATATTTACGTTACCTCACATCTGGGTGAGATGAAAAAATTGAAATGTAGGCATGACAAAAATGAAGTGGAACTAACTGTAATCGGATGATGAGAACTGAAAGTTATGCAGATATAAAATAAGGATTTAAGGATTTACATCGTCAACCAATCACAAATTATCATAGCATAAAATATATTTGACTTTTATTATAATTACCTTAGAAATCACACATATGATGATTTGTGATTGATTGATACTATAAAAAACTTTATACTAAATGTATCAAAATTTAACTCATAAAATAACGTGTATAAGTATACACTCATTATTCTTATTTCTATCTATTGAAACCCGATTTTCACACACTACTTTCATTTCACTCTTCTTACTTACTTCCTTTTTGAATAATAAATGAAGAGAAAGGCATTTCTCAATACACACACTTTCTTTCTTTTTACCCAAACAAGTAAAGTGCAAAGTGGTGTAGGAAAAAAATGGTGTTTGATTAACATTTTCCAAATCTATAACTCAATGTTACATATTATATGCATATAATTGACTTTGTTTAGCTTACCAATCTAAGGCTGTGATGACCACACCAGCCCAAATGGGCACAACCCCATGACTAAGAATCTTAATAGCAATAGCACTGCCAATAACCTCTTGAATATCAGCAGCAATCAATGCCAACTCCGCCAAGAACCACAGCAGCAACCTTGCCCAATTGGAATACTCCTCCCTGCAAAGCTCCGCCAGGTGGCGCCCCGTGGCAACCCCAAGCCTCGCCGACAGAAGCTGTATGAGCAACCCCATGATTGTTGACCACATCAACAGCCAAAGCAACGAGTACCCTGCAACTGCTCCAGCCTGTAGGTCCCCTTCCAAGTTTCCAGGGTCCAAAAACGCCACGCTCATAAGCAACCCTGGCCCTGTGAAAAGCCACAACTTCTTCCATGAAAATGGTGGCACGGCCGTGGAACCGGTGGCACCGCTTGTGGCGGACTCCAAGTCGAATATCTGAACCTTGTCTTTGGCTGCATACACAAAGTCTTCTTCATTTTTATTCCCCGAGGGTGAGGGTGATGAGAGTGGTGAAGACAATGGTATTGTCTCGCATTCGGAATGTAACAACCGGTTTTCTTCTTCATCTTCATCTTCTTTTTCTTCGAGTTCTTGTTTTTTGTTGTATTGACTTTGTTGTTGTTGTTGTTGTGACTGAGTGCTCATTTTTCATGCAATGCAGATGTGGAACATTATTGGTCGTGGTAATGTTTTCTCTTTATTATCTTGTTTGGATTAGGTAGGAGAAGAAGATGGAGAAAATTTAGTGCAATTATCATGGCTGCGCAAGGGAATGAGATCGTGCGTGCATGCATGACCACATGCTATATTTGTAGTATTTTCTTTTAGGGATGCTATATTTATATTTATACCAAAATTGCTATATGTTGGATATCGTAAATTTAGGTAATTTTATCAGATATTTTGAGGTGGTTTTTTTTTTTTTTTTTTTTTGCTCCTCGTCTACCAAAAGTTGTTGTGTAAGCAAATAGTATGCTAAAAAATAGTTACAAGTTAGAATACAATTAAGCAAGAACTTCTTACCGTCAATGTAAGTATAATTCTTCCTCTTCATACTTTGCACTTTTGGAGCAACATGGCAGAGCTTCTTAGGAACAGAGGGGGGTGGCCCATTTTCAATTATATGTACACACTTTCTTTGGTTATGATAATTTTGATTATTATCTTAACATTGTTTGATAGTTCTTAATTTCATATAGTGTTTGTTTATCATTTTACTTGCAATAACTTTGACTTATATAAAAAAATTCAAGTAATTGTGGAAGTAAAAATTTTATCAAAAGATTTAAGGAGAAAAAAACGGCATGATTTATTTTTGAATAGATAGATTTGATATAAGTCATGAAATTAAATTTCATCTTTATCCATTTGACTTCTCCTTCCCAAGGTACAACATGTGTGCAATGAGCTTGAATGTGAGTTAATTATTGAAGAAATCTATGAAATTTCCCAATCTCATTATCCATTGTGAAAAAATGAAGAAAAATATTTTCATAATGAATATTTATTCTGACTGCTTTAAATTTTTTACTAAAATAGGTCACGAGAGCTGGATACCAAACAGAAACTGGGGTATATCCTTGCATAATATTGTAGAACAAAACTTCGGTATTGTTCCTTAAGAACTTTAAATGTTTTCTAATTAGAAAAAGATATGTGTAACAACTATTACATATTTTATATTTTCATTAATGATCTTTTACACATGCAATTTTCTCATGGAAAAACAACACCTAAAATATCAATGATATTTTTTGTCCAATATTGCAACAGAGGTATCTCCAAACAACGCAGAGAATTATGTAGTGTGGTCAGTGGTGACAGAATACTTCATGTGAGATTAAATGGATAAGACTAACCTTCCATTGAATGCCAAACCAAAAACTGCCCTGGTTACCTTGAAGAGAGAGCTAGAGAGGAGCATATTACGAGAGATAGAGAGAGAGAGAGAGAGAGAGAGAAGAAACAAGTCCAGCTTGAAGAATGAAGACATGGCCTTCGAAGAGGAATTCGTGTTGGTATCTACTGTAACAGCAAGCATGCACAACTTCAAGTAATCACTTGACCAACTTCGCTGTAGACTCCATAACGCTTCCTAAATCCTAATATTGGAACATTAAAAGCAAGCATAACACTTAAGAGATAGGAGAACAGTTCTGCAAATCCTTTCAAAATGAGCTCTAGATAGTAGAGACTACTTTTCATATTAGCTTTTTCTCTTCTTTTTTCTGTTTTTACTTCTCAGACCACCCGTACAATACTATATTAAAATCCTTGGTCATGCAATTTTGGAAACTCACTGCTTAAAACTAAATCCTGTTAACATAATCAACAAAACCAGCTTCCGCATTCAGTACAATATCTTATTAAATTGTCAAAAGGCAGTAACCAAAATTTTCATATCAGCATTTATCATCATAAGCTTGTTAGACTTACAGGTTCACTTATCAACAGACAGTTTAGTAACAAACTCAATCCATCAGAAGTTCTGAACCAACCACTACAAACCCTCGATCCACACTTATGATTACACTTCCAGAACAACAAACCAAGGATGGAAAACGAAATTGTTTCCAAAGCCATCCAATTCCATCAACTTATAATTTATTTGAAGTATTCATCTCTCTAATTCAAATGATATAATCTGACCACTCAGAGATGAAGGAAGTATGGTCCATGGACTCTCCAGGCACATCCTCATGCTTAGATGGCTTTTCCTTCCCACCCACCAACCTGGCCGGGTTCCCAACCGCGGTGGTTCGTGGTGGCACATCAATCAAAACAACACTCCCAGCACCAATCTTTGCACCTTCCCCAATCTTCACATTCCCCAGAATGGTAGCACCAGCGCCAATAAGCACCCCATCTCCAATCTTGGGATGCCGATCCCCACCAACCTTCCCAGTCCCACCCAGAGTCACATGGTGCAGAATCGAGACATTGTTCCCAATAACCGCCGTCTCCCCCACAACCACACCCGTCGCGTGATCAAACAGAACCCCCTTCCCAATCCTTGCCGCAGGATGAATATCCACCGCAAAAACATCGGCGATGCGGGAGTGCAGCGCAAGCGCCAACGGCTGCCGTGACTGCTGCCACATCCGGTGCGCCATACGTTGCGCCTGAAAGCACACACACGACCACAATTCATTATTTGAGAAACCTAAGCGGCAAAATTGAAAGAAAAATACTAGGCAGACAGAATTTGACAGAATCAGTTAATAACATAAAATTACTTGCTTAGTCCCTACCACTTGATTTCATCAAACAACCAACTCCAACAAAATCTAGCAAACTTTTTTTCTTCTGGCTATTGGTGTGTTTGGAAAAGCTTGTAGAAAACTTATTTGGACTTACAAAAAATAAATTTATACAAATAGCTTATTAAAATAGTTTATGATATTTTTAGCTTATTTTATCAAACAACCAACTCTATCTCTTCAGCCTATTGGTGTGTTTGGAAGAGCGTGTAAAACACTTATTTGGACTTATAAAAATAAAATTGTACAAATAGCTTATTAAAATAATTTATGATTTATAAGTTTTTTTTAATTTATTTCAATAAGATTTTCAATATAAATAAGCAGTTTTCAACTTAGAGTGTGTTTGAGAAAGCTGGAAAAAATAGATTATGTTGATAATCGATTATATGTATAATCAATTATTGTGATAATCGATTATAATCAGATTATGTTTTTGTTTGGATATGTTTGCTGAAAAGCAATTTTAAGATAATTTATTTCGTTTGGGTGATGCAAAAAAAATCACTTTTATACAGTAAATTACGAAAAAGGGTATGAAGTTATTTGTTTGTATTAATATATTTGATGTTTTATTTAATAAACTTGTTGTAATGAATTTTCTTATATATATTTTGTCTTCATTTTTTTTATTATAAAATTGAATAAAATTTTAATATTTTTTTTATTGGTGATTAATTTTAGTTGCTGGACGTGAATTGGAAACACTGCATTTACACATACCAATGTATTTCACGTACGGGGTAGTAAGGGAGAGTTCTAGGGGTATTTGGCTGTATTTTAATAATCCAAGAGTCCTACAAAAGAGATGCAATAAAAACAACTTTTTTTCAGATAAAAAAGCTTTTTGAAAAATTTACAGATTATTTATAAAATGATTTTTTTTTTTGGATAAAAAACAGCTGAAACATAGATAATCAATTATTCCCAACCACACCCTTACTTGAAAAAAAAAAAAGATTCAACAATTGTTTATCCAAACCCAGCAGTGGCATTGAAAACCCTAAAATGAAGAATTGGCATGTGAAAACCCTAAAATTGAGAAGCTGGAAATTGGAAGGAAGAATTGCCGGGGGTACCTGGCAGGCAAGGAAGCCCTTGTAATTGAGGAGACAGTGGGAAAAAGAGACGCAGGCAGGGTCGCGTTCTCGAGCGGCGCGGAGATCAGCGATGGCGGCGGAGCGAAGGGAAGGGTCGGAGGTAAAAGCGTTAAGGAAGAGGTCGTAGAGGAGAGTGGAGAGGAGCGTTGAGGAGCAGAGCTTGTTGCCAAGGTGAAACGATAGAGAGCGCTCTAGCGACGAGTGCGACAGAATCGTGGAATACAGGTAGCTCGCTAGAGCGGGTTCCGATTCCGCGTCGCGACGCGCCTCCGCTTTGATCTGGGCCCATACCCACGCGTCGTCTTCGTACGAATTGTTCGCCGTGGCCGGCGGAGGGGATGAGTAACGGAGTTCGCCGGTGGGCATTATTGAAGGGTACGTGATTGTGGTGTGTCTGTGTGTGTGGCTTACAAAGTTTCTAAGGTCAACAAGGCTCAGAGATTGAGAGTGTTATAGTAACCATAATAACAACTGTGAAGTCAAGGAGTTGGAAATCGATTGCATTCAATAAAACACATATTGATGCGTGTTTCGTTGAAGCAATAATCTTACATTTCCTCAAATAAATAAATACTTCTAGTGATTCATCCAATATAATATATGGTATATACTTAATGAACAATTTTTTTTTTTTTTTTTTGACAAAGATACTTAATATGTAAATGTGTTGTTGAATGTATGAATTCATTTTTCTATCTTTTGCTCCATTTTGTCAAAAAAAAAAAAAAATCTTTTACTCCGTTAAAAAAATTAATATTTAATTAAAAACATTTTGCTCTTATATAATTATCTTAAAAGTTATATATTAATTGATTTGTGACGATGAAAATGGTAAAAAACTTTTCATTTAATAATATATAAAAATTAGACTCAAACATAAATTTTTTTCAAGTACTTTTATTTAGTAATTAGCACATTATTTAAGAAGATTTTAAATTATTCATGCAACAAACATTTTTTTTAGGTTATAATATCATTCCAAATTTTCTCTTAATATGTAATAAAGAATTACTGAATTAAAATATTTAATATTTTCGATAAATTAATAAAATTATTAAAAGAATTATTTAAGATGATTTAAAATGACTATTTTCCTTTATATATGGTTTAAGGAGACTAACAATACATATCTATTTATATCAATTAAATCCTTTGTATTTGAGTTTAATTTTAAAATATAAATTTTTGGCTTAATTGCACTTTTGGACCCTGTAGTTTCATCAATACGTGATTTTGATCCCTAAAGTTTCAATTACTCAAATCAAGTCCTTGTACTTTTACAAATGCGTGATTTTGGTCCTTGTAGTTTCAATAGCTCAAATCAAGTCCCGGTACTTTTACAAATGCGTGATTTTTGTCCCTATAATTTAAATTGCTCAAATCAAGTCCTCCTACTTTCAAAATTGTCTAAACAATTAATTATCTTCAACTATAAAATATGTAATAAATAAATTTATAATCTTAATTATAAATAAATATAATATATATATATATATATATAATATTTTGAACTTGTAGACAATTATTATTTATATAATTATTTGAGTACTTGTTTTTCTCTCATTGTTAAAATAATTAAACGATGAAATTTTATATATTAGTAGTTATATATTATAATAATATATTATATCTATCAGTATTTTAAATATAGAAAAAAATTATCTAATAAATTTTAGACAACTTTGAAGATATGAAGACTTGTTTTGAGCAATTTAAACTACATGAATCAAAATCACACAATTGTAAAAGTACAAAGACTTGATTTGAGCGATTGAAACTATATGGACCAAAATTATGCATTTGTAAAAGTAGAGGGACTTGATTTGAGCAATTGAAACTATAGGGATCAAAATCACGCATTGGTGAAACTACGGGAATGAAAAGTACAATTAAGCCTAAATTTTTTGTAATACCAAACAATCACACGTTTAAAATAATTATTACAAAAATCAAATACTTTTAATAACATCATAATTCATAATTATTTAATAATATAAAAAATCTTTACACAATCAAACCATACATAACAATTAAATCTTCATGTTTTATGTTAAATGTATTTATTTTTCATTTAATACTATTTTTGCGATGGCTTTTAATGTGACGGTATCACTAAATCCCTTATACGTAAGGGAGACAAACTGAACATTGGATTTATCATTTAAAAAATAGGTGGATAAGATAATTCAATGGATACCTGCACTTCCAATTGTCATTATATTTTTCACTTTGACCCCTTTTATTTTTGAAATTTAATTTTTAATAACCAATTAAATGAAAATTTGAAATTCCTAATTTGGTTCATAAGTTTATCAACTGATTCCCGATATATAAAACTCGTCCTATATATGTTCTCGTGTGCAACCTTTGATGCCTCTTTACTAGTAGAAGATTTGTCTCTTTAAATAGGTTTAATCGACACATTTTTATCACTCTAAAAGGATCTTATAGCACCATTACGCTACCCATCTAATTGTCATGTGCCTCTTTCAAATTCTAATTTCTGAGAGTCGGGTCCCATTAACTGAATTGGTAAAATCCATAAGCATTACTTATATGATGCCCACACAGATTGGGTTAAAAAACAAAATGTCATATTGGATCCTCTGCATTCGCCAAATTCAACGTCAACTTCATCCTCTACACTGTTTGGGCACGGACTTGCCCTTTCTGTGTCCAACTAAAAATAAGGATTGCTTTCAGCTAATCGACAACAATGGCCGCACTCGGGGGGTTGTCTTTGACACAGACATGTTATACTAGTTCTATATTGCAAAAAATGTATTTACAATTATCACCTATCAACACTTTAAAATGATACATAAAACCTCATGTTATCTATCATTCCAAATCATTTCCTCTCCCTCAGACGTGTGAGGGAGATAATCACTCCCTCATATTAGAGGTCACCTTTTTGTGAAGCAGGACAAGACAATAACATATATTATAGTTGTATGTGCAGTTGTGCACCTAGGCCGCTACATAGCCTATTACTCTCAAATAAGAGTCGGTCATGCTTAGCGCTCCGTTTTTCCCTTTTAGGACCGTCTCCTTGTACCAAAAAACTATAGATATTTATGGTCATTCAAAAGTTACATATTTCATTACCTATGCAAAAAAGAGGAAAAGAGAATGATATTTTACTGCACTAAATCTTCCTTATGCTTCTTTGGGTAAAAAGAACTTACAAAATCCTTATTCAAAATCAGAATCAGGGTCTGCATCCACAATATCAGGAAAAGGGTCTTCTTCATCATCCAGTGAACCGCCATGATCCAATTTAAATGCAAATTCATGTGCTGTTGTTTGCAGTGAACTATTATTCTGGGAAGCTAAATCTAAAGCATTATTAACTGAGCTTCCTTGGTCTGATTCCATATGACTGTCTGAAACAATCCTCTTAGACACTATCTCAGTAGCTACTTGAGCCACAGGGATGCTTGTGGTGCAAGTGATGGGTTCCGGAAATTGCACTACAGAGTCTCCAGGTTGGTCTGACTTCAAAATGGTTTCATCCTCGACAGCTATCATTTCAGCATCTGTACAGGTGACAACTTCAGATACCATCTCACTCCTCCCTTGGATTTTGGTGCCAGAAGAGTGGTGGTGCACAGAGAGCACATTGGGGTCGTTATCTCTACTAGCTTCAGAAGGCTCTTCGCTGTATTTTGTATTGTTAGCCAGTGACACAACGGCTTCCTTGTCATTTTCCATCCATCTAGCACAAAAATCATCATCGGTGACAAAAGTGTTGTGTCCTGCTTGCGGTAAACCAAATGGGGTACTGCTGTTCTGCCTGATGTATTCATCTTGGAAAACGCACTGAGCTTCACCAAAAGAATTGTTATTTGCATAATCTGCTAATGGAAGTGCCCTAGGATGTATAAGCACTTCTAAGGTTAAAAGAGCATGGGCACAGAACTCAGCAAGTTTTGTTCCAGTTTGTTGCTTTCCTGTAGAAATGGATTTAATGTTGTTCAAGCAAACAAGAAAGATTAAAATAAAATTTCATCAGGTTGTAGGTATGAGGAAGATTATAAAGGTTGTCAGACTATTTCGTGAACCTAAAATGCTATTTTTTTTTATTTGATATTCTATATTCAATAATAAAAGTAAAAATAACAGGAAAGTTAAAAATTATATAAATTTATATTATTTAAAACACAGCCAAATATTATCAAAATACCTTAGCTATAGAATACATGACGCTCCCTATTACTAATTCCTTTCAGATACAGATATCAATGAAAATCTGATGGTATGTTGGAACAAAAATGTGGTCATTGTTTCAAGTTGCACAATTGCTTACTCTTCAAGGCACAAACAGACTGTTTTGCAGTGTAACCATCCCTAAACTTCTCATTAAGGAACGCTGCTTCAATCTACCACAACCTAGCCATTTTTCCAAAATCCAACTCACATAATCAGATCTGACCCCATTATTGTTCTGATTCTTCTGACATCAGTCTATTTTGATAGAATATTGCCCAAACCCAGTGTTTCAAACCAGTCATTCAGGTCATGGTGAGGCCAACTCCTAAAAGACAAGTATAACCAAATTCGAACCACACTGATAATAATAGAAAAGCCATGCGTGGACTAGCAGAAAAAAATGTTGAGAATACTTTACTAAATGAAATTGTTTCGTAAATAGACTTGCTAGTAGTAAATATGCTAAGTTCCCCTCTTTATCTCTGCCCCAACTCTGAAATATATAAAACCTTAAGCATCTTGCAACAATAATTACCAGATTACACATAATAGGAAACCACCAACACTCACAATAATAACTATCATTACAATATCTTCTCTAGAGACATAAAACCCAATATTTTACCAGTGCCAAAGTACCACTACGGATAGCAATATCAATAAGAACAAAAGAAGTTTCATAATTTGATAATAAAAGTACCTATACGGAAAAGTTCAAGACCCTGGGCTAAATGTGGAGGCCGCACTCGAGTAAATGAAAGAAAAGATGCCAAAAGAGCACGCAATGCAGCAAGCTGCAAATCTGAGGCAGTTGCAGCAGGTTCATTTTGCTGGAACACGCCTATTTCTTCACTGGCTGATCCTTCTTTGAAAGAATCTGTTGCTATGACTATCAAAAGATTATCAACTTTTGATCTCCACTTTTCAGATCTTAAAGCACCAGCCTGATAAAAATTATAAAAATTTCATGAAGGCATGCACTACTATTTTTTTCTATCAAGGGTCGGTTTAGTGTCCCCTTAAAAATGGATATGCAAAATTCAGGGATGGATTTTATGTGAAAAAAATCATACACAAACTCTTTTAGGTAAATTTGAAGGGGATACCAAATTGACTCCAAAGGTAAAAATAAGGGACAGTTGGAAGCACTACAATACTTTACCCCATTTAAAACAAAACATCTTTTCCTCATTTTCAGTTTTTGGTATGTCATTTTGTTTAACACATTCGTAAACTAGCTAAAGATAGCCTTAGAATTAAGTAATAGCAGTTTATTGTGAATCATGCCAGTTTTCATAAGTTTAAGAATATTAAATACCTGAAATTTCCTGCTGAGGGATAAGATTTACATTTTAGCTTCTCTCTGGTGCTGGCTTATGGCTGCTTAAAGGGAGTTGCTATCTTGGAATGCAGATTACAGGGCAGTCTAGCTACATTCTTAGTTGTTTTCCCTGCTCTCATATGTATTTAGTTTCTTGTTTGGAGGATATGTTGTTCTTCTCCACCTTGTAATTCCCTCATTTCCACTTCAATAAAACTTCTTTTTTTAAACAAAAAAACAAAATATCTGCTGACAGTTAGGACAATGATCCAAAACTGTGGCTCACCAAGATAGAGTGTCTCAACATATCCCCCCACATTTATCATGTTCTTAACTTCTTACAGAAACAATATGATTGTTAATTTATTACACCAGTGTCACACTTTGAACAAGGATATAGGCAAGCTCTTGTATTCACCATCAATTTGTACTGTTAGAATATTGGGATTACCATTGTGTTAGGATTGCTGTTATGTTTGATGTTATTGAGCTGGGCTTGTACTAGTTAAGTTACACTTGTATTTTGCCTAAAATACCAGTGTGAATAAGAGTAACAGGCCAGTGTCTGTATCAAAATTATTCAGTCTCATTACTTAAATATATTATCTCTTTTGTTCTTTCCATCCAAACACTATAATTTCAACATAAAATACATAAAAGAATAGTCATTGAAGGTACATGGAAAGGTTGATGAAAGGAACACTTTTAGTTATTTCAGACAAAACATCCATACCACAGTAATAAGAGCCTCTAATGCCTCAAGTGCAGCCATCCTCAGAGAAATCGGAGTCAATGAAAGGTTCTTGGTAAATTCCACTCCCAAACCACCACCTTCGTCATGCTCCTGAAGAGAACCGGTTGTACTGCTATGCTTCCTTTTTCTACGACTTGGTGGTGGCAGTGCTCCAGCAGAGGCATTTGAATTTGAAAAATTCAATGTGCCACCACTCTTATTCTCAACGGTGCTCAAATCAGCAAGCGCATTGTTGATAACTTCCTGTGCGAGGAATAAAGCCATTCCTGTTCAAGATGATTAATCAGTAAAAGTCATTATGTATGCTTAATAAAATCTAGCTTAATCAAACAGCTAGGAAGGGGAAACAAATGAATTCAGGGCATCAAAAAAATGAACCAGAAAAGGAAAGAAACATTCAAACAGTCTATAATAAAGTTGTTCAAACAACCTAAGAGAAAAAATCAGTAAACATAAACAGTATCACATGAACTCAGATGTAGGATGATGAGAGGATAGATGGAACTATTATTAAATACACTTAACCTCATGCATCTCTCTCCCCTCCCTTTCCCTCCCTTCTCCCTCTCCCTCTCTCTCTCTACCACTATTTGTTTTCCCTTTTTGATGGAGAAATAAATGGGAAAATTGCAAAAAGGAGTTCTAGGGGAAAATATTCCAATTTGGTACAAATTAACCACTCAGCTTATTAATGATGTTCAGAGTGGATAATGAGCAACAACCGGCGGAAGAGAAACATGGGAAAAGCAGCAAAGAATATGAAAAGAATAATAAAAAGAACGACTTTCCAATCTCCAAAAATCTTTGCTAACAAGATAATACCAACTGTAAGCAGAAAGACAACTTAATTGAGAAATTTTACGTACCAACACCCATGGATATGAGCAGAGTCCTTGTGACTGAATAGACCTTAATCCTTAATTCTGGCAGCGCACATGTCTTGAAGTACTTTGTAATGATACGTACAATGGAGGCAGCATGTGGCAATAGTTGACTGCAATACAAATATGGGCAATAAGTAAAATTCTGCATTCTTGCAAGAAATGAATACATGAAACATATGTCAGAGGAAAGAACAAGGAATTTATGCATCAAAACAAGAAGGAGAACACCATAATAGACAATAGTGCAAGGTTATGATAGAAACCGGTTCAGATTACAATGAATTCCCAAGTATTCAAGAGACTTGGACTCTCCCAAAGTCCAAAGGCCCTAATTCATTCAAATGACAAGATATCACTCTCTCTCAATCTCTCCTCTAATTTATAGGCAACATGCCTTATTTCCCCTAACTCACCCACTAACTAATTAACTAACTAACTAACTAACTAGGGGTTACCTATCAGGTTCCAACAGTTTGAGGTAGAAGACACATTATAACATTAAAATAAAAGATCAACTACACTATTCTATAGTGTCAAGGTTCCAACAATTTTATATATAATTTGCAAATCCCCTTTTCTCATTTCTTTTTTTTGTTTATTTTATTTTTCTTTTGAAGGAAAAGATCAAGAGAGTAAGGATGTCATGCAGCCATACCTGCCCATGGCCTTTATGATAGCAGTAAGCAATTCCAGGCTACACAAGTGCAAAACTGGAAGTTCTGAACAAATGTTCTCTTGCTGCTTGGCAGTCATGAATGGTAATGACATTTGTGGCAGAGAGCCATTTACCATCAGAATTCTCTCAACAAGGGCCAACAACAGGCGAACAGGTACATTTACCTAGCAATTAAAAATTTAATATCACATTGATTTTCATCATTCTTCTGCCAAATTAAAAAATATATATATATACACAGAACTGACAAATGTAGGAACATAAATTGGATAAACTAAACAGTACCTTAACAGGATATGAATTTGTCAGCATTGTGCAACAGCCAAACATAAGTGAAGAGACATTAGACTTCAGTAATTGCTCAGATCTCTTTATTGCTTGATTACTAGCTTCTTCTGCCAATATATAGCCTCCTAAAGGTGGTGGAGGCTGTTTTCCTGGCAGAACCAACAATCTAATAACCTCTTTACGCATGGTTTCTGCAACACATGGAAAAAGATGGTCACCCACTGCTTTTAACAGTGGCTTTTATGAAACAGATAATACCAACACCTACCTTCTTCTAGACCTTGAAAGGCAAAATTTAATTGATCATTTATTGCAATCAAAATTTTCTGCATCATCACAGACCAGCTTTCTTCATCACCTCTTGATTTTGGAAGTAATGCAAGGCAATGTGCAAGTTTCTAGATGCACAATACAAAGCAGACGACAGAACACGTCAGAATAAGATCATGTGCATATTTATTTTTCTTTATCAGAGAAAATATCCTTAGAAAAGTGAGAATTCACTGTTACAGGTGGGGCATCCTTCTAAACTAGAAAAAGAAAATAGAAGAGAAAAAAGTCATCAATGAGTTCTCCAAGCTTGTTGGATATCAACTAAGGAAAACCACTAAAAACCATCAAATGTTGAAACCAGCATTAAAGCCGAAAGACTATACTTCCCTGGAGTTAATGAATGCGCTATAATGCATTCAGAAGTTCACCTCATATATTTTTTTCTCCCCATGGTTCACACACAAGGTTAGGGAGGGTTGCAGGTTGGGAGTACTCCTTTCTCCAATTCTTATTGGCTTATTCTATATAGATCACTCTGCTTTTCTCTATATCAGTAGGTTTTATCGCTAATATTTCTTGGTATTTTCAGTAACTTTATATTCTTTCTGTTTTTTGGGAGAAACATTTTTGTTAGGAGAAACATTACAGAGCAAATGAAAATGGAAGGAATGAAAGGGATACGGGCAGAATGGAATGGAATTGCTTTTCCTTGTTTGGACTTTGGAAGTTGTATACAAAAGTTATGAAGGATGAAATGGAATGGAAAGAATTATAACAATTACAATATAACCCCTACCTGATAAAATGTGTAAAAAAAAATAAAAAGTAAAATAGTAGAATAAGTTTTTAAGCAAAAGTGGCTGCTGCAGGCATACATAGGGGGAATGCATCCTGCTCGGCCCCTCTATCCTTGCTCACCTCATTTTATTTCCAAACAATGGAATCCCCTCCCCTCCCATGCTGTCCCTTTTTCTCCACCCCTTCTTATACCAACAATCCAAACATACCCTAGAAAAGGCTCTTTGAAATTTGATAAAAACATTACCTTGAACATAGAAAGACTGCATCCTCCAGACAAGAGTTTTAAAGCAATAGCAGATTCAACCTGTGTAAATTCAAAACACACATCAAATCACGAATACAGCAGCAAGGAAACTCCAATGCTTTCTTAAACATTTTCCCTCAAAAAAGCAATAGGCAAAATTGGTGCCAATCGCATACAAACTACCATGCCCATTGTTTTTTTAATCATGCAGGGCATAGAGAAGCACCAAAGAGTCTGGGATTAGAATAAGAAAATCAGTGTCAATACATGTGAGAATGCAAGTGCAAACTGAAAAAGCCTTAATGCCTCCAAATTTAGCAAATCCAACTGTACAGGTACATCCCTTGTGTGTTTTATGATTCTTTTTTTAGAATGCATAGAAGTCTATCACTTGTTAAAGTAAATATATAACAAATTTATTACAAAAATAAAACCTTATTACAACTATTTAGTAAATATTTCTATATCATAAGTATTAACAAATTGATTTATATTTTTTTCTGGAGACCATATCATATCACAAGTCACGCGGTTTAAGTATCTTGGTCATACAAAACAATGGGGAAATAGAGGAAGATGTAAACCGTAGGATTCAAGCAGGGTGGATAAAATGGCAGTATCTTTGATAGAAAAGTATCACTCAAGCTTAAGGGAAATTTTTACCCACGGCTATAAGACTTGTGATGTTGTATGGGATTGAATGACGACAAGAAATAAACTCAATGTAGCACGTATGACAATGTCGCGTAGGATGAGTGGACATACTAGACAAGATAGGCTTAGGAATGGATGCATCAGAGAGAAAGTTGAGGTTATTGCAGAAAAAATGGTAGAATCTCGCCTTAGGTAATTCGGGCTAGTGTGAAGAAGACTTAAGAAGCCCTGGTAAGAAGTGTATATCATATGGAGGGTAGCCCAATTGGTAGAGGTAGAAGGACACCAAGAAAAATATAGGCAAAACCATTAAGAATTTAGAGGTGAATGGTTTGTATATAGACATAATCTATGATAGGACATTATGGCATAGTTTGATCTTTGTAGCCTACCCCACCTAGTGTAAAAAAAAACTTGGTTGTTGTTAAAACTAATTTTCTTAATGTAGACAGAAAAATAATGCCATAGAAAGTTAGCTATTTTGTGAAGCATTTAAAAATTACTTATTTAGATGTGTAAATTGTTTTAGTTGATTTTTTATATTTATTTCATTGTATTATTATTAATTATAAATTAAAACTTTAGGGTATATAAATCAGATTTAGTAATGGATGACTTTCAAAATTTTCAATTGTAGATTCAGAATGATCGGTCTGTAAACTAGTGCGCCATCCACATATATAGCAGCAACTCACACTCATGTATGGCAAACTGACCCGGGCAGATGGAAAAGATGACAGGTGCTGAAGCCTGTGCAGCAACAAGCATGTCTCATCAAAGTGAGGCGTACATTATATAAAAAACATGGAATCCACATTGGACCCTCCAACATAACCAGATTCCCAGGATCAAATACCATTGGAATGGGTGTGTGAGGTATAGAAGTGTTTATCTCCCCTCCTAATGCAGCCAACCTCCAACAGAGAACAAAAATATGAAATATTTTGGACTATACTAGAATTCTACTACAAACTTAATTCACAATAACTATAATTAAAAACCAGAACTTTGATTGTACATAAATTGTAGCAATCAATACACAAAAGGTCAAGTTTTTTGTTCGTTCTTGGGACAGTCATACTTAAAAAGATTAATACAAATAACTTGTTGCAGTTTTGTAGGCCTTTTATGCTCTATCTACCAAAATGTGTTTTAAAAGCAGTACATATTCGGAAACATCAGCGCACTTACTTTTGCATTGTAAGCAAAGTAGTCAATAGCGCGCTATGGCGACGCCATGTCGCATTGCACGGCCTCCCTGTGACGTCCAGCTCGTTGTGTCACGTTTTCATGGAGCGGTGAATCGTGGCCGCTATCACGTCCTTCAGGAACACTATGTGAGGAGCGAAAACTCCATTTTGTCTTCTTTTTTATCTGTTGCCAATTTTTTTGAGTACATTGTAGTCATTTCCTACCTTTTTTTTAGTCAGAACTCATTTAGGGTTACAAACCCATCTTCTTCAACCAGTTAAGCAAGCCACCCTTTGTTTTGTGCTCCCCAGACCCCATGAAATGGAAGCTTAATATCCTGGCAGCCCACCATTTTCTCGTGCCAAACTCGGCCATTTTCCAGCGACTCTTGTGTGCCAAGTGCTCATCACAGCCCTTTGTTCACAGCAAAACTCTTTTTTCGCAGGTCTCTGCTCTCCTCTGATTTTGAACTCCCTTCTTTTTTTATTTTGTCGCTGTCTTCCTGTGTGCTTTGCAAGCCCACCATAGCTTTTTACTTCATTTTTCTATATTTAAACTTTCTTATTCTTTCTTTTTCTGGTTGCTGTGTACTTCACAGCCCACCACATTTTTTTGGCATCTTCTTCCTTGATTAATTGGTTAGTTATGCCTTAGATTGGTGGTGATTGTGTGTCTATATTCTATATTGTCAGTGTTGATTATTAATTATGACTATGCCTTTCATTTTGGGTAATTTTTTACTGTTGAGCATTTATACGTGTGTAGTATTAATTATTTACATTAATTCCCTAATTTTTGATGTAGCGGCCATCATGCTACCCTCTATCCCGCTATAGCGTTTTTGGGGTTGACCGCTATCCGGGATTGACTACTATGATTTTAAGGCAATTACTACTATCATCTTGGATTCTTGGTGAGCACTAGCTGTATCCTTCTACTGTGAGCAGTTTCTGATGATCCACTATAATGGCTTTGATAAAAACAAGTACGTCAAAAATTTTGTAAGCCCACAGCACACAGTTTAAGGACATCTCTTTGCCCTTATATTTGCTATGGGGTAGGATTATGTTTATGGCTTTGCTTTGGTGTTCTACCCATGTCTGTTTTATGGGAGCTAGCATTTCTAGTATGCATGCAAGGAGATGGCGGCAGCCTTGCTGCATCTGTGGTTTTTAACATGTTCCCCTCTATTTTGACTTTACTGGTTTGGAAAATATCTTATCTTCCACCTCTTGTAATTTACCTCTTTATTCTAGAATAAAATTTATTTTTCTATCAAAAATAATAATTATCTTAATGTGAAGCAGGCACTAACAATATTGCACCTCACATTGATTGAGCTGCTATCTGGGAGCACCTTGCATCTAGGTGAATGCCCGGGGGACCTTTAGTATCTATGCACATGCCACGCATAAGCCATCAAACAACTTATATGGATATTATTCCAGATAACCATTTAGGAATGTTCAATATTTTAATTATCATGCCTCTAAACTGAGAAGCTGCTATCAAAATTACCATTTAAGTTTCAGTTTCTTGTTTTGGTAAAATAAGTATTAGACGTAGTAGAGGACTTTATCCAAGAAACAAAGTTTTAATTATATAGACAGGAATTAAGCAAGTAACAAATGTTGCAACTAGGGAAAGAGAAGCTTACACTATCATAATGACGCTGAATAGAAAATGGGAATGAAGTTATTATAGTACATAACACGTGAAGTGCACCTTCCTGCATTCATCACAATTTGAATAATGTATATAACTCATAAGCAAATAAAGCATATAGTTTCTATCCAAAAAATAGCAGCTATATAAGGACTGACCAAGAAAAAGTAGGGTCTACTATCAAGAGCATGCCAAGAATATGAAATATCCTATATTCGAAGGTTTGTCTGCATTAAACAAGTATGGACTGAATAATAAACTTTTAACTTTCGCATGTGCCAAGTTTAATGCAACACATTTTCATCTCATAGTATATATGTTAGGATCCAAATGCAAGGTATGGGACTGGAGTTCACATCGGAAATATGGGATTCTGGTGTGGGGTTCTATGGCCTTAGGCTCTCCAAATACAATGGCTAGCGTTTGCAGTGTGGTTCTCCCAAGGTTCGTATCAATTGATACCAGAGCTGTCCACCATATCTCTCAGCTGCAAACAAGCGGTGCGGGTGATGGCACCGAGATTGCAATTTTTGCCCGAGATTAGTCAAAGGGCAAGTGCACAGTCAACCCACGTGGGCGTTGAGGCTGCAGAGCATGGTGGGATGTTAGGATCCAATTGCAAGGTATGGGACTTGAGTCTCACATCGGTAGTATGGGATTCCGGTGTGGGGTTTATATGGCCTCAGGCTCTCCAACCACAATGACTAGATTTTGTGGTATGATTCTCCCAAGGTTCGTATCAATATACCTATGCATGGATATGAGAGAGAGCAAAAGAAATGGTTCTTCCACTCAATTATTTCACTTCCAGCAATGACGAATACTTGCCCTTAGAAACCATTGCATACTAAGTTACAAGTTACCATAGTTTATATATTCTTTCTGTTTACATTATTTATACATTATGTTATGAACAAAATGATTCCATCTATCAATAAAAATTGTACACATCCAACGCTTTAGATATATTGCTATTCAAATGCAATTCAAAGCACAACTGCACAAACCAACTTCAAAACAAGAATTTCTCCCTCAAATATTATTACAGCAATCTTGAGTTTTTTCCTGTTTGTTTTCTACCTAAAAAATGATGTAAACTCACAATATATAAATATATTCCATCCATTGCTTGATGAAAGTTTCTTTCATTGTCTATTTTGAATAAATGCTAAAAAACGCAGTAATCTTCAAATAAAGCACTTACCCATATTGACTCTGGGTGGTCATCATGTAACATCTTCAAAACAGGCTGAATGACTTTCGCAGCACAGGAAGACCCCTCTTTCTTCAAATTAGGGAATCCACTTAACCTATTTACAAAAGAGAATTAATACAGGTAGCTACCAGCTATTTTAATGAAGACAGAGCTTACCAGAAACAGGACTTAGAAAAGGTTGAGAGGTTGTACTAATTTGATTTATAACACCAACAAGTGGCAGGAAATATTCCACAAAACCAACATTGGACTAAATGCATGGCGGCAGTAATTTTATTTCAAAAGATATCCTATGACCTAATGACCTACATATAATTCACAAATTTGGCAAGCAATTAAGTATAAGGAATGTCAAATTTAAGCAACTTGATAGTAGCACCTTTCTTAATACTTAATAGTTAAATAGAATATTACATATCTACAATTCAAGATTATCAAATATTCTTATAAAAATATCCTCATCTTATTGTGCATAGTGCATACACAGAGATGTGTGAATAATCACTGACAAGGTAGAACATTTTACTCGGTGCATAAATGTGGCAACCTTGCATGAGCTTGCAGACAAGCAGAGAGAGGCAGAGAGAAAGAGAGGTCCGTGAGGAGGGGTTCAATTAAGCAGCACCAAAGATGAGTATTCTACATTGCATGTCATTATATGTGCACCAATCAATAGGAATTTTTTTTAACAGGAAAAGAAAAGAATTATCTAACCTTGCTAATAAATCAGATGTTGAAGCACAAGAAGCCACCCTCACTAAATGAGAATCTGCTGGTAACTGTTGTGAATAAAGATCACGAAACATGTCAGAATTGTGTATAATAAAAGTAAAAATTTTATTTCAGAAATTAGAACATTGATCTTAAAAGATGGATGGAATCAGGTATATCAGTGTTTGAGTGCACATGTATGGTAAAAAGATTCAGATGGGGAATTCAACCACCTAAATATGACATATGATATCCACTAGATGAGGAAGCAAAAAGACATAGTATCAGATAAATAAGGTGTAACATTATTCAATAACACAGCATATAGAACACATACGGTCTTTCTCCAATACAGAAAACTAGACATCATGAACTCCGTAATGCCTTACAGCAAGAATAAGCACATTCAATAATTCCAAAGTGCATCAGTCTAAGAATGCTGTATTAACAATAACCAAGGTTGCGTTAAATATATAAATTTTCATAAACAACAAATTAGTAGTATCATTAAGTTTGAAATAGTGTCAATTATATTTAGTTCTCTTCAGAGTACAAGCTTTAGCATGTCTGTTTCGGCATCCAGATCACATACAAAATTTAATAGCTATGAAGTATCAAATTTGGAGCACCGAGGAGATATTATTCAGGCCTAAGTTCATCTAATGTCCAAACCAACAGCAAATCTGCAGTGAAACAATTGATATTCCCAAAAATAAAAAATCAATAAAGCTTTGCAAGAGAATAATGTGCGTGCAAGGAAAAACAACTTGGTACCTGTAGCAACGACAGCAACTTTTGAAACCACACAGGGTAGAATCCCAGAAAAAGATCTGAGCTACATTCTTCACAAGTAACCCCCAACAAGGAGATTCCTACCCAACGTTTATCTGGCTATAAAATAAAAAATGCAACCATGTCAAGTAAAATATCTCACTGAACCCAAATAGGACCAAAAAAAGTATTCAAGTGTTAATCTGCATCATGAAGCATTAACCAGTATGACAAACTGTTAGTTACAAAGCCAAAACTCCTGGTTTTCACTTAGATGAAAAATAAAAAATAAACAAATAAATAAATCCATAAAAAAAATTGAACCAAATAAGCATGTAATGTTATTACAGTATTTATGAATTTTGTTGAATACCCAGAAATAATGCGAGTGAAAAGTAACGAAATTTACCATGGTGCTATCAAGGAGCTTCAAAATGATGTCGACCCATGATTTAACAGCAGATTTCCATGTTTCAATTAGCTTGGGGTCCATGGATTCAGTGACGAACTCTGAGAGGAGACGGTGCGTTTTGATCAAAGAGATAACCCTAGAAAGGTCAGAGGTGTTGGAAAAAGGAAGCTTGTCGTTGGGAAGATGATCTCTGATAAGGGTGCGAAGCAAACGGGGCTTCAGTGCAACATCGTACATGTTGCCGAAATAATCAAAGGCTGCCATTGGAGCAGCTAGCAGTAGCAGACACTGGTTAATGTTGCTTCTGCCACTGTAGCAACTGATGAGAAAGAGAGAGAGAAGGAGGGAATGCGGCGGAAGAGGTGTAAGGTTCTTCTCTTCTCATGTATTGGGTTTTGGTGAGAAACAACATAGAGTATAGGAAAATTCAAATTAATTTTTCACCAAAACAAAACAAATTAGTAATGTGATTCCTCTAAATGATAATGGGCTCAAATATTTTAAGCAAGTGATCAAACATCGGATGGAAACCTAAAAAAAATAATAATATGGTTATGGAGAAGTAATTAAAATAATCCTGTGCGCAAGTTGTGCATGTAGGTTTTGCTTACTTATGTAATTGGAATTTCTACTCCCTATTTAATTTCTTGTGGTCTGTTTTTTGGGCTTAGACCCCATTTATTAAAAAAAAAATGACTTTTTGCAAATACACACTCTGATATAAATTTGTTTCACCTCTCAAAATTGTATGCAAATTGTTCTCTACCTGTTTTTTAAAAAAAAAAAAAACAGAGAGAAAACATAAATATGATGAAGCACAATTTAAATTAGATCTTAACAAATAAGACTTAAAAATATGCATTTAAGAGCATATTTGGAAAAGATAGATTTTTTCCATTTCAGCCGTTTTTTGGCTAAAAAACTGTTTCATACATAATTTATCATGTTTGACAATTAGCTTAAATTTATAAAAAAACTTTTTTTGGGGGGAAAAAAACTGTTTTGATGTCATCTAATTTGTTTTAGCTTAAGATTATTATGATTTGATTATTTCTCATTCTCAAAACTCTCTTCCCTATTTACCTCTACAAAACTAACTTCTAAATAAATATTATTAAATTATACAAATAACTTCATACCCTTTTTCGTAATTTACTATGTAAAAAGCGATTTTTTAGACCATCCAAACGAAAAAGATTATCTTGAAATCGCTTTTCAGCAAACAGACTCAAACAAAAATAGATTCTGATTATAATCGATTATCAGCATAATCTTTTTTTTTCAGCTTTCCCAAACACACTCTAAAGTTACGGGTGTCCATGCAACTGAATGAGATGGGTTTAGACAACTTGGTCAATGATTTTTTTACTGAGCCATGTGCTTGGACCCAAACACGACCAAGTTTTTATCCAATAATAATCGAGTTGGAATTGAGTCACTTAATATTTTGAGTAATCATGATATAAGTACGAAGTATCCATCACCGTAAGCAGTGATTAATCTCCGTCGGGAAACCTGTTGGGCACACAAGGTGAGTTCTCCCCTCCCAACCAGATTTTCGCCATACATAAGAGTCAGAATTCGAACCCCCGATCACTTGCTTAAGGTGTCCAAGTCTCTTACCACTCGGACCAGCCACATAAAGTAAAAATTTGAACATTATGCATAGCTAAATCATGAAAGTAAAGACGTAAGAAAGTAAAATTGAGGTATATTTTACAATATATTTCAAAACAAATAGTACCGATTGTGGAAATGCCTATTTGTCTCATTTTAAGTCTCTCCATCTCGATCTCTACTAATTGGATATGGGAGTGGTTGTGAAAGGAGGCCTTGTGGGAGAAGGAGGAAAAGGTCAGGCTAGTAAAGGCTTTATTCAAACATATGGGATAGGTTACGAAAAAGTTTTTGCCTCGGTAGCCAAGATGAAGTATGTTCGTCTCCTGCTCTCTATTGATGTGAATCGAGATTGGCCTCTATTCCAATTAGATGTGAAAAATGCTTTCCTCAATATGACATACAGGAAGAGGTTCGCATGAGTACTCCCCCTTTACACAATCGCCCTACCATTGTGATTATTGCCCATCTTTCTTCCGGCTTTGCGATGAGAATGGGGTTGGTGCGTGGCGAACCGAACGATTCATCAAGTCATTTTTCGCCTAACCACCCTAAATAGGAAGATGGGGTAATTGCTTCGCACCTAATTGTGATGGCCTCCTCGATACCTTATTGGAGCTTTGTAACTATTGGTCACTTTCCCATCGCTAGAGCATTTTCCCAAATCGTGAAGCCCCAGCGAGAAAGGTGTTATGGTTTATCATTGGGCCAATCATGTTAATCCCTCTTTTTGTGCTACTCCTACACCTAGGGCGGGAAAAAGACAAGAAAGCGTGAAGCGTTCTATTGGTTTCCCAACTTGTTGCTTATAAAGGATGCCCTATCTCAACTAGATTTTGGTCCAACCTACTACGAGGATCTTGTATCCAGCAACCCAACTAAAAAATCATTTAAACCTATAATTTGGTAAACCAAATCTATCACGAAAGAATTCTTCCCTAACAAAAGAAGGGAATAAATCCAACCAATGAAAACCTTGGACTAAAATAACATGAGAAGCAAGCTTATCCGCACAAGCATTACCTTATCTAAAGATGTGTGAGATCCTCAAATGCATCATTACTACCAAGTGCATACAGTTTTTCCATCTAGTCATTAGCTGCCATGGAACTATTGTGGGGTGAATTATATGCAGAAATCACCAATTGAGATTCACATTTAATCCACAAATTGTGTCATCCCTTATCAAAAGCAATTTCTATTGCTGTTATCACATCAATAAGTTCAACATGGAAGGCAAAAGAAATTCCCAAATTAGAAGAAAAACAACCTAAAATAGCTGCACTTTTATCTTTAAACATTCCACCACAAGCAGCTATTCCAAGATTATCAAGAGCAACACCATCCGTACTACACTCAATCCAAAAACAAGGGGGAGGAAATATGTGCATATTTACTTGATAATCTAAGTTCTTGTCGTTATTGCAAGACTTATGATGTATACATTGTCGTTGTTCTGTATATATATGGTTTAATGGTGACTTGATGGCATGACATAATCCATGAGTTAATCTAATATTTTAGTTAAACTCACTTGCAATGTATTCCTTGTTTGGATAATTTGTATGGGTGCGATTGTATGATCCCACGGATATCCTCCATGGTTGAGATTTATTTTGGAAGTTGATTGGCATGTGGAAAGGTGCCCATTGAGATATATATTGTTTGATAGTTTTCTTGCCTTACTCATTTATGATTAATGCTTAATGCTCATGATGTTTTTATTGTGAATAATACATTATGTTGAATGTTGGTATGTCTATAAGTATGTCCATGACTTGAACTTCAAAAGGTATTTGGTGGAATAAATTGACAACCGAAATGATATGAATCTTTGGACAGTCCGTCAACAGGGAATGATAGCTCTAGGATATAAAGGGACCCTAGTGAACAACCCTGAAGTTTAGTAAAGATATTGATGTTGATTGGAGAGTGCATTATCTCCGGTGTACGAAATCAAAATCGTCCGTTTTGGGGATCTTAAGTGAACAATCCCAAATGGGGACCTAAAGATTCAATGTATATGTATATGAGATATGATGTATATGTTTTCCCTATGTGAGCTGGACGATAATGTGGAAATAATGATAGACCAAGTCATTCCATAAGCAGCATCTTGTGTTGGAACCGCTTGGAGGCATTGGATGTCATGTCGAATGTTTGTCGGTGTGTCCTTGCCCTTTTGTTGTTCAAGTTGTAATCTTGAGTAAAGTCAAAACTATTGAAATCTTGAGAAGAAGATTTCCTTCTTAAACTTGGCTGGGTTTAGATGATGACAAGATTGCTGATCAAAAAGAAGAAAAGTCTCCGATAGATCAAGTCAAAGATTCTACAGAGACTTTAATTATGTATTGTCAATTCTCTGTAAGTATGGTTTGTATCTTTGACATATTACAAGTTGAGATTATATAACTTAGATGTGCTCAAACAAATCATTCCTTAAGTTCTAAGTTATTTTCAAAGTTAAGTGTTGAAGCAATCCTTTTGAAATCTCCTGAAAAAAAAAACTTTTTTTTTAATTGCAGTAATCGATTACCTCAAAGCTGTAATCGATTATCTAAAGTCTCGGTGATGTGGATGTAATCGATTACCTAAAAGGTGTAATCGATTACATAAACTAAATTTTTGAATAGCTGATTTTCAACGTACACATGTAATCGATTACCACAACGACGTAATCGATTACCACTGCTTCAAAATCAAATTTTCTGAAACGTTATGATTTCAAATGGTGTGTTTTGGTCCCTGGAAAGTTGCCAAACGATCACCTTGCTTCAGACACAATCTGATGATTATATATATATATATATATATATATATATATATATATATATATACCTTTCTTTTACATCAGAATGTACACAACTTTCATTCTTTCAATCATAAGAGTTCAATATCATTTTACAAGCTCTAAACCTTCAAAACTTTCTTGCCTAGAACTTTGATACTATTTTCATATTCTGAAAAAGTTCTTGAGCACTAAGTTGTATAGTTACAAAGTGATATTGATCTGATACAGCCATATGCTTTACCATTCTTCAAAATTATTAAATTCATCCTTGTGTTGGGTTTTGGTTTGAAAAGATAGTGGGGTGCTATCTTGTTGTATAGAGATTGTTAGGGAGCCTTGGGGTGAGGCTTGCTTGTAACAAGAATTTCTATCATAGTGAATTGCTCTGCAGGTGTCAGAAGAACTGGATGTACCCAAGTGGTTAGGGGAACCAGTATAAATTCTTGTGTCTCAATCTTCTTCCTTATCCTTTTACTTTTGTTTATCAATCAAACTCCATCTATCTATCCATAAAACAAAAGAACGAAAAATCTCTAAAAGTCACTCGAAAATCGTTCAACCTAATTCACCCCCCTCTTAGGTTGTATACCGGACTTACAAATCTAAGTGTTGTGATTTTACTCTGATAAATTGTATTGATTACTACTGATAAATAGAATATTGTATACTTTGAATGAAAAATATTTGTATACTTGATAGGCTACGAAAGGGAAAGGTGTGGATGGTCATCCTTGCCTTTTCATCTGATCATGATTACATAATTCGAGCCATGATATTAAAAAACAATAATCCACTGTATCAAACACATAATATAGATAGATAGATAGATAGATAGATAGATAAAGAGAGAAAGTTTAATTGATATGGATTGTTAGTGTAAAGATTTTACACTGTCAACTAATCACAAATCATGATATAAGTGACTTTTAAGTTAATTAGTATAAAAGTCAATCATTTTTATCGATGTGACAATTTATGATTGGTTGACAGTAAAAAAAACTTTTACACTGACACTACATATCAATCAAATCCATATATATCCTAGATAGATAATCAAACATTTCTTTGTCAGACGCTTAAGCGGGATCCCTCCAAATAGTATTTTTTCCATAAACATGAATACAAGGATCGAACCGAGGATCACATGCTTATGGGACCCAATCTCCTTCCCTTTGTTCCAACACACATTGGTCACCGCATATTAAATATTTCTAACCGTGTATTATAAGCTGAATTTAATTGATATATATTATTAATATAAATCTTTTTATGCTCTTAGTTAATCATGAGTTATTATATCATTACAAATGTTTGATCGTTATAATAAATATATTAGAAATCAGATATATATGATAATAGTTGATTGTATAAAAACTTTATAGTAATAGATCAAATATCAAAGTTAAACAATCTTGGAATTTCCAAATTAAAATCTGGGTAGAGAATGGCCCAATGTTCATCTCTGTCTTGTCTCAAAAACAGAGAACCACATTTATTCCACTTGTCTGAATAGCCTTATATTGCCTTTTGCTGTAAATTGACACTTGATCAAAAAAACATATACGGAAGGGGTAAAACAGAAATTTTGCACAAGGTTAGGGCTAAATATAAATCACAAGGTGGCAACTGGCATCGAGAAAACTTGGGAAGAAAAAGGGCATTATAATAAGACTGTAAAGAGAAAACAGAGAAACAGAGAAATCGGAGTAGCGAAGAGAAGAGTTTGTTAGTTTTAGAACTGAACCCACGCACCCTAAAGATCTTCCCTTTATACACTTTTGTAAGCAACCCTAATCTGCTGCTGCTTCTTCCATTTCTTGGATCTGCTCTTTTCCCAATTTCATTCTCCAACAAAAACTCTATCGTGGGTCAATACCAATTTTCTCGTTGCTCCGTCTGGTTTCCCTGGGAAAAAAAAGCTTCGTTTTTTCTTCAAAATTTTGAGTACCCTTTGTTAATTTTGGCCTTTTTTCGCGGAAAAGGTTTCAATTTTGCACAGCTTTTGTGGAATTATTTGTTGGGGTGGTCGAAGGTTGAAAAGTTTCTCGATTGGCGCAGCTTTGGTACATCGGAGTTTCAACGGAATTTGTTGTTTGCTTGGAAACTTAGAAATTAATTACCACACTCCAGGTGGGTTTTCTTCTCTGTTTCGATTTCTGCAGAGTTGAAAATTTCTTGTGTGTAAGCACATCCCATTCATGGAGTTATTCACGTAAAGAAAGTTTGTGTTTTTAGGGATGTGTATGGTGGAGACTTTGAGAACTCTGCTCAAAGATAATTTTTTAAAAACTGTTGAATTTTTTTTGAACGTTACGTTTGAATATTTAATAATCTTAAAGCTGTTAACTGAGACAGTGTGAAAATCAGGAGACAATTGTTAGCTGAAACCATGCAAATTACTGGAAACTGTTTGAAATTAGTATTCCAAAACTCATACGGGTGGGTCATGTGTGTAAATTGCACGTTTTCTTTCTTGATTCCCCCTCTTTTCCTTTTAAAAGCTGAAAATTTCATGTTTTCAAGGCTGAACTTATCAAGTTATTGTCATCCCTGTTGAAAATAAGAGGGGGGGGGGAATGAATTTGAGTTAGTATAACTGTATAAGCAAATGAGAGTAATTAAGACCCAAATCATTTATTTTCATTTATTTCCATGAAAAGGATATCTGCAAATCATATTTGAAAATGTCAGGCAATCATTTGGCAACTCAAGCATGGCCTTTCAGGAAAACTCTAAAGCTTGTGTTTTTACAAATTCTTTGGTTTCTTTTTGCTTTCACCATTGAAATATATATAGTCAACTAAATGAGCCATTGTATCCATGTGAATGCTTCTCTGAATATAAGTTAATGCTGGTCATGTAAATTTTGGTTTTATTTATAGTCCATCTATGGTTTCACAAAAGTATATCTTTTATAGTTATGCTGTTGTCTTTCCATGCATTCTTTGTCTATCACTATTGTTTTTTTCTTCTGATTGAATTTAATATATCAACTGTATTGATTTGGAAGTTCATTTCATTTGTGATTTGGGATTCTCTATAATGATTTTCCTGCCTCTGGTGTTTGAAAAGTTAAAATTCCAGACATATGGGAAAAACAAAATGAACAAAACAATTATTTTGGATGCATTTTCTACTTGCAGATTAATGGCTGTGGGCATAGAATAATTTTTCCTGTTAGACTTATACTGGGTAGTGTGGAAGCACGTTTTGTCAATTGGTTTTATTTTAGGGCTTGTGACTCAAATGAAATGATGTTTTGTTGGAATGCTATTCTTGGGCTTCTTAAATATCTTGCAAGCTTAGTTTCTGGTTGCAGTGCCATAGTTACCAGATTCTCTCATTAACCCCGTGAAATGCATACTAGTTCTCGCGTACCCGTACCACCTACCAATTCATAGTAGTTCACAATGTATAAAAGCATTATAACTATATGGTAAGAAGTGACTGACCGTGTACTGGTACTGCATAAGCACACCAGAAAGTACTGCAAACCTATTAACTGTGGATTGCATATTAATGGTTGTGGGCATAGAATAATATTTCCTGTTAGATTTACACTAGGAATGCTCTTTGTCTGTTGGTCTTATTTTACTTTTAGCATTTGTTACACAGGTAAAATGATGTTTTGTTGGAATGCTAGGGTTAAATGTCTTGGAAACCTCCAAAGTAATTTAACTTTAACAGCAGATAACTTGAGAAAGAGTGAATTTATATATATTTGGTTTGTTTGCATGTGATGAGATATGGTATCATCTGCTTCATTGTGTGCCCCTAATGAGATTTTGAAGGTTCTTTTACTTTATCACATGTGGCAATACTTATGCCAATCTCTGTTTTAGATTGCTGGGTCGGTAATTTGGGCTTATGTTCAGTTTGGTATGGGGGTGAAAATTTTATTGACGAGTTTTCAATATGATTTTAAAGTAAACCTGATTCATGAAATTTTACACCTCCATACCAAACATAGCATTAGCATCTTTGGATGCTGCCTATCCATGCACCCGCCTCTGCAGTCAATACATAATGTTGGTTGTTTTTTTTTTTCAAAGAAAAAGAGGTTCTACCAGATGGGTAATTGTTTTGGAACTGCATGGAGTATGGGCAGTTTAATAGGCCATTTTCTGGCTATGAAGAAAAAGTTTGGACATGATGGACAAAGGAAGAGTGAGTTCTTAGATGGTGTTTGGTTTGTTTTCTGTTTTCATTTTCAGTTGAAATGTTTTTGTGAAAAAAAGGAGAAGTCAAGTAGACAAAGGGACACAATATTTCTGAATGTATTTGCTTGAGTAAAGCACTCAGCAGAAGATTTATTTATACATGTGATTTACATAGGAACTAACATTCTAAATACAATTTACAATGTAAAACTATTAATGTGGACGGTGCATCTATTCCACTTCTATACAATGAATCTAACTCTTAGGGAAGAGAAGCCATTAACTAATAATGTTATTTCCAACACTCTCCCTCAAGCTGGAGAATAGGTGTTTTCTATTCCCAGCTTGCAAACAATTCTCTCAAAATCTGCATTGCACAGTCCTTTGGTAAGAATGTCTGCAAGTTGGCCTTGTGAAGGTACAAATGGGGTACAAATTAGACCAGAATCAAGCTTCTCTTTGATAAAATGCCTATCCACTCAATGTGTTTTGTTCGATCATGCTGAACAGGATTATGAGCAATGCTGATTGCTGACTTGTTATCACAGTATAGTTTCATAGAACCTTCCCATTTGATCTTTAAGTCTTCTAAAATTATTTTGAGCCAAAGTAGCTCACAAATACCTTGAGCCATAGCTCGGAACTCAGCTTCAGCACTAGAACGGGCCACAACATTCTGTTTTTTGCTCCTCCATGTCACTAAATTTCCTCCAAGAAAAGTACAATATCCAGTAGTGGACCTTCTATCGGTTACTGATCCTGCATAATCGGCATCAGTGTAGGCTTCAAGAATTGCATTCCCATTCCTTCTATATAGAATTCCTTTCCCTGGAGTTCCTTTAAGGTACTGCAGGATTCTATGAGCTGCCTGCAAATGAACTTCTCTTGGGCAATGCATAAATTGACTAACCAAACTTACAACAAATGCAATATCTGGCCTTGTGTGAGACAAATAAATTAATTTACCAACCAAACGCTGGTACATCTCTTTATCCACCACTGCACTATCTTCTTCATTACCCAATTTAAGGTTCGGTTCTATGGGAGTACTTACAGGTTTACAAGCTGTCTTTCTTGTCTCTTTGAGCAAATCTGTGATATATTTTTGTTGAGATATGAAAATGCCGATCTTGGAGTGAGCCACCTCAATTCCCAGAAAGTATTTTAGTCTCCCAAGAGTTTTTATCTCAAATTCCTTCGCTAGATGTTGACTTAAGACTTGTTGTTCTTTCCAATCATCTCCAGTGACAATGATATCATCCACATAGACTAGCAACACGGTTACTCCCCCTGAAGTTGAGTGTTTGATGAACAATGTATGATCTCCTTGACTTTGTTTGTATCCTAAGGTTGTCATAACCTTATGTGAATCTTCCAAACCATGCTCGAAGTGATTGTTTCAACCCGTATAACGCCTTTTTTAGGCTGCAAACAATATTGCCACTAATATTTTTCCCATATCCTGGTGGTACCTCCATATAAATCTCCTCCTCAAGCTCCCCATGCAAGAAAGCATTTTTCACATCAAACTGCTGCAATTCCCAGCCATAATTGGCTGCAAGAGATAATATTACTCGAACTGTATTCATCTTTGCAACAGGGGCAAATGTCTCTGAATAATCAATTCCATAGGTTTGTGTGAAACCTTTGGCTACCAACCTTGCTTTGTACCTCTCAATTGAACCATCGGCATTATACTTTACAGTATACACCCACTTGCAACCAACTGGTTTCTTTCCTTCCGGTAAAGTAACCAATTCCCATGTTTTATTTTTCTCCAATGCCTCCAATTCTGTATCCATGGCCTGTTTCCACCTTTTATCAGATAATGCCTCAAAAACACTGGTGGGAATGAAGGTATTGTTTAGGTTTACAAGAAAAGTCTTGTGGGTAGGTGAGAATTTTTGAAAGGAAAGGTAGTTTGCAAGAGGGTATAATGGTTTTTCGGTACATTTTCTGGTTCCTTTTCTGTGAGCAATTGGAAGGTTAAGATCATTTTCAACTATTTCATTATCTTGTAAAGTGATGGAATCAGAATTTGTTACCTGAGGAGTTGGGTCGGACTCTTGAACATGTGTCGATTCAGGAATGACCTTTTGCTTCCTTAGGAACACCCGATTTTTTCCCCATCGTACATCAACTTCAGGTTCAGGTTCAGATGCAGCTTCAGCTTCAACTGTAGGTTCAGTTTCAGCTGCAGGTTCCGTTTCAGCTGATGAGGATGGGATATTTAACTCAAGGCTAGGCAAAACAAGAGTTTCAAGATGAATTTCTTTATCTTCTCTTAGATCCTCCTCCTGAAGATAAGGTTGAGTGAAATAAGCTTGTTTTTCCTGAAAGGTTACATCTCGAGACACAAAGAGTTTTTTGGAGGGTGGATGGTAACACTTATATCCTTTTTGAGTAGGGGAATACCCAACAAAAACACATTTTAGAGCTCTAGGATCAAGTTTTCCCCTATCTTGACTATGAACATGGACAAATGAGACACACCCAAATACTCTTGGTGTAAGATTATTAGAATTGGGCACATTGGGAAAAAAGGAGGAAAGAACATCCATAGGACTTTTAAACCCCAAGACTTTAGAGGGTAACCGATTGATGAGATATGTTGCTGTAAGAACTGCTTCCCCCCAAAAAAAATTTGGAACATTTTTGTGAAACAACAGTGCCCGAGTTTGATCTAAAAGATGCCTATTTTTCCTTTCTGCAATCCCATTTTGTTGTGGTGTTTTGACACAAGAAGACTCATGGATTATTCCCTCTTTTTGGCAGAATAGAGTAATGTCATGATTAAAATACTCCTTGCCATTATCAGACCTAAGTCTTTTTAAGGTCACACCAAACTGATTTTTAATCATTGAGAAGAAGGTTTGAAAAACATTGCTCACTTCAGACTTGTGTTTAAGAAGGAAAATCCAAGTAACCCGAGTACAATCATCAATAAAAGTCACAAACCATCTAGTTCCAGAAACATTTGGAACAGAAGATGGACCCCAAACATCAGAATGAACAAGATAAAAAGGAAATGAGCTTCTTTTGTTACTTAATGGAAAAGGTATACGCTTGTGTTTTGCAATCTCACACACATCACAGTGAAAACTCTCGATACTTAATCCAAAAAACAAAAATGGAAACATAAATTTGATGGTTTCAAAAGAGGGATGTCCTAATCGATAGTGGGAAAGCAAAATCTTTTCCTTTTTGAAAGAACAGACTCTGACATGAATGATTGAGACAAGTGGTCTTCAAGGTAATAAAGGCCATTCCCTTCTCTAGCACGTCCAATTGTCCTCCCCGATTCCTTGTCTTGAAGAAGACAACAATCACTGTGAAAAATCACTTTACAGGATAAGTCTTTAGTAAGTTTCTGTATAGAAACAAGGTTGGTGGACAATTTTGGAACATGAAGGACATTTTTTAAGGTGATGGATGAATTAATGTCAATGCTTTCTATGCCAGCAACAGTTATAAGAGTGCCATCAACAGTGGCAATTTTCTTATTACTGGAACATGGAGAATATGTGGAAAAATGGTTAGGTGAGGGTGTCATATGGTCAGTGGCTCCAGAGTCTAAAATCCAGAAGATGGGAGAATGTATATTTGAGACATTGGATCCAAATGAAGGTGAAAACATACCTGAACACAACACACTACAATTACCTGATGATTTCTCCATACTGTTGAGACAAATACCTGAAGGGGTTCACAATTTCTTCACTGGTAAAAAAGAACCGAGACACCCACCAAGTAGAACTGTACAGGGACCCAAAAGGAGAGTTCCGATAAGAAAACCGACCCCCAAAACAGGTTCAGAAGATGCCTCCGGTCAGAACGAAGCAAGCGGCCGGCGCATGCGGTGATTGGAAGGAGGCGCCTGTGCTTCACGTGCTAGAATGCGGAGGCGTGTGTGGTGGCGCGTGCGGTGGTTTTTTGCCGCGATCTTCCGGGTTCTGGCCGATCTCAGAGCTGCGGTTCTTCTGGTATGGTTGCTGGTCTGAAATGTGGCAGTCAACGGCGGATGTCGGCGGTCAACGTCCTTTTTGGTGGTTGGAACAGCATTCAGAAATACAGAGCAATGAAGGCTCTGACTGAGAATAAAATCAGAGTAATGAAGGGACAGGCCCTGCAATGAAGGCAAGGTACCTAAGAAAAATCAGCAATGAAGGCTGAGGTAGCGGAACAAAAAGAAACAGAGACTCCCAAGATCGGGAGCTCTGATACCATGTGAAAAAAAGGAGAAGTCAAGTAGATAAAGGGACACAATATTTCTGAATGTATTTGCTTGAGTAAAGCACTCAGCAGAAAATTTATTTATACATGTGATTTACATAGGAACTAACATTCTAAATACAATTTACAATGTAAAACTATTAATGTGGACGGTGCATCTATTCCACTTCTATACAATGAATCTAACTCTTAGGGAAGAGAAGCCATTAACTAATAATGTTATTTCCAACACTCCCTCTCAAGCTGGAGAATAGGTGTTTTCTATTCCCAGCTTGCAAACAATTCTCTCAAAATCTGCATTGCACAGTCCTTTGGTAAGAATGTCTGCAAGTTGGTCTTGTGAAGGTACAAATGGGGTACAAATTAGACCAGAATCAAGCTTCTCTTTGATAAAATGCCGATCCACCTCAATGTGTTTTGTTCGATCATGCTGAACAGGATTATGAGCAATGTTGATTGCTGACTTGTTATCACTGTCTCATAAGAGCTTATAAAGCTTGGGCAATCCTCACCTATTGAACTAGCTTTTGGGGTTGAGTTAGGCCCAAATCTAATATGGTATCAAAGCCTATCCTAGATCCATCAAAGGGCCGCCCACCATATTATCCACGCACCAAGCCCAATAGTGCTGGGCGTGAGGGGGTGTATTGGGAAAAACCCAAGTCCCACATTGACTAGAGATAGAGCCTCATAAGAGCTTATAAAGCTTGGGCAATCCTCACCTCTTGAGCTAGCTTTTGGGGTTGAGTTAGGCCCAAATCTAATAGTTTTCACTGAAAATTACAAAAATGATACCTTGTTTTACTTGTGTTTCTTGTTTTTAGGATTTTGTGAAGGAAATGGTGAAAAAACAACAATAAGATTTTGCTGTTTTCATCATTTCCTTCACAAAATCTTGAAAATAAAAAACAAAACGAAAACAATGTGACACTTTTGTAATTATAAACGAAAACATATCAACTGAAAATGAAAACAGAAAGCAAACCAAACACCCCCTTAGATTGCAAATGCAAATAAATATGCAGTGTACACCTTGTTTGCATAGATATCGGTCAGCTTTGGCCTTGTTTGTTCATTTTTGTTTTATGTTTTTTACGCTGTTGAGGATACCTTATTCTCACCCCCTATTGTACTCTGCTTCTATTCTCTTTAATATGGTTTCTTCGTCTTCATAAGCAAAACATCTCTGCCCTCGTATGCAAAAGTGACTACTGATCTCAGATGAAAGTTGCAAGTGGTTTTGGAAACTAAAATAGAATTATTTGCAAAGCAATTATTTGCCCACCGTTTGTGTGCATAATCTACATTCATATTGATATTTTGTAATCAAAGCATCATTTCACATTGATGGATGACGAACTCTTTTGTCATATTATAAATTGCAGTTGATGATGGTCCAACAACTCATTAAAGATTGAATCATGGATTCTGAAGGCAAAAAGTTTGGAGGAGGTAAAATTTTGCCATACTAGTGCTTTGCTTTGTGTTGTGCTATTTTTTACATGTTTGTGGATAAGGAAACTGTCCAACTCTGTACTTTACTCTCAAGTTTTCAAATTTGACATGCAGTGTTTAACTTTTACGGCAAAACATCATGTTGTGATTACAGGATCTCAAATTTTGTCATTATTTTTATAAGTGCTTTAATATGATTCTTTCCTAGTATATTGTTGAATTTAATTGAAGAAAAGAAATTGGAAAGTGTAGACATAAAATGCTATATGCATCTGTTAGCCTGTAGTCTTCTGTTTCTAAATTTTTTTCAATTTTCCACTGTTTATTTTATTTTTTATTTAATATTGTCTCATTGAGGACATACTGTGTTATTTGAACCCTTAGGACCAAGGGAATTGACAAGTGCTGTGGATCTTATAAGTCATTTCAAATTACTACCCCACTATGAGTTTTTCTGCAAGAGACCGCTTCCTGCGTCAATTGCAGACACACACTATCTTCACAATGTGGTAGGAGACACAGAAATAAGAAAAGGAGATGGGATGCAATTAGATCAACTTATTCAGAATACATCTTCCTTTAGAGATACAAGTGCTCGTATACAGCCTTTTGACCTTGATATTCTCAAGGAGGCTTTTCAACTAAGGGAAACAGCTCCCATTGATTTACCCCCAGTAAGAAATTCTTTGATTTTGAACATACTTAATATTCTTGCTGAAATTAATTGACTTGCTATCTTAGTTTTCAAAAATAATGTAGTCTAATAATGTGTTCTTTTAGGTCATTGATTCACATGTGCTTATTCCATGTTTTTTCCCTAATAGGGGGAGAAAGGGATTCCAACTATTGCTGGAAAATCAAAAAGCGAGTCTAAAGACAAGGAGAAGAAGCATAAAAAGCACAAAGACAGGGACAGAGACAAGGACAAGGAGCATAAGAAGCACAAACATCGTCATAAAGACCGAAGCAAAGACAAGGACAAGGACAAGGACAAAAAGAAAGATAAAAGTGGTCATCGTGATTCCAGTGCTGATCACTCAAAGAAACACCACGAGAAGGTTGAGAAATTTTTGTTTGCTGCATCTACATTATTTACATTGATTTTTAAAAAAATAGTGTTCTAAAAGTCCTGTCATGCCATAACATTGCAAATTAATTCAATAAATCGGCTTCCTGAAACTCCCATCTTTGTTGTGCTGATGATGCTGTTAACCCTCAATTGCTTGTGACTTAGGATCCAATGAAAGACATCTATTTCATTTGATGTCTGCATTATAAATGGGCTTCGCTTCACATACTATTGGAAATTGTTTCAGAAATTCAGTTTTATTTATAATGCCTTATTTTACTCAATGTGATGATTACAGAAAAGGAAGCACGATGGTGACGATGACCTTAATGATGTGCACAAGCACAAAAAGAGTAAGGTAATTAAAAGAAAGAAGCTTTGTCTCGGGATAAGTTGTCACTTTTTCCAATCTCTTCTCTATACATTTCTGCTGTCTATCTCTTCTTTCAGGTTAACAAGTCCAATCTTTAATGAAGTTTTCTTTAAAAATTTCTCGATTTCATTGCAGCATAAGAGCTCCAGAATTGATGAATTGGGGGCAATAAAAGTCGCTGGCTAAAATGGTTACATAGTGTAGTTCACATCATTTCCTCAATTGGTTATCGTTTGTTAAAATTTGGAGGGGTCTTTCACTTAACATTAACCGATTTCTTGAGGTACTTCATTATATTCCGACAATCTTTAATTTTTTTCTGCTGTCAATGTGCTTCATTATTTTTTTATAGTTTTCTTTTATTTTATAAATGGTTGATGGTGCATGCATCTTTAATTCCTTTCATTTGATGAATTGTTTCAGTTATCCATTTGATTCCTAGTCATAAGAGTCAGGGAGCCATCATGGGCCATATAGTTAGCAAAGTTTCTGAATTTAGCAGCAAATCTCTATTGTCAAAATGTATTAGTTGGGGAAGTGGAGAGTGGTTGTTATCATTTATGAAGAATTTTAATATGAATCTAACCCTGGCTGCTGTGATTTTATAATTTGATCACCATACATGATATATAGTGACCCTCCCCCGTTTTATTTTTTTAAAAAAAAAAGAGAATTGATATGCCCTCATGAGTCATGACTCATTCCAAAACCTACTTTTTTTAGATTTTGTCTGGCAAAAATCTTGGGGCTTTGTGCAGAATATACTATAAAACTCAGAAAGTTATGAAAAGTGTTTCAGATTTGATTTTTTGTTTTGTTGTGTTATATGGTTTGGATGTGAGGGAAGAGTTTTCCAGATGATTATGTCTTAATAGCCAGGATTGCAGATTCAGTTTTTGTTTTCCTTATCTTTTAGGCCCTAATTTTTCTTCCATCTAAAATCTTGAAAGCTCTATGCCATAAAATGTGTAGTAATGTGCTGCACTAAGCCCTCTCTTATATAATTTCTCTGATTTTCTAAATAAAAATAATAATTTCACTTTTGTAATCACTGGGAGGTTTCTCATTTATGCTAATTTCATGAATCTCGAACTAGATATGCTTAAAAACACCGTAAAACGGAAAAAGGAAAAAACTAAGAATCTTTACTTTGGGTTCTGGCAAAAGAATCCATGGCCATCAGTGCCAATATTTATTTTCCATTGCTAGAAAATCTCATCTTTTTTATTTTTTGTAAACCTGGCATGATTTATGATAGAATATTATGGTGTCGTTTGATCCATGTAGTCGACCCCATCTATAGTGGGAAAAGGCTTGCTTGCTGTTGTTGTATTTCATGATAGGTTGTTGTTTTTGGCTGAGTATATATGATGTCTTCCATTCTTTTGTAGGGTAGCTAGTGGTCTGACTAAAGATTTATCATGAAGGTGAATTCACCTGATGAAGGAAAAGGTAAAATTTGCTGAAGATAAACTCTTTTTTTTTTTTTTTTTTTTTTTGTATAATAACAATTATCTTATATAATTGCCAGTAATTTGCAAAACTTTGGTCTTCCTTTTACCAGTTTTTGGGCGCACTGGATATATATTCTCGACATGTATGCATTACTTTGATTTTTTTAAAAACAAATTTTGTAGTTTAAATATTTATTAATAGGTTAAAGTATAGCTTGAGGGACTGAATTAAGTATTTTTTTTTTTTTGGGGGGGGGGGGGTATATCGATTACTTTCCCCCCGTATAATGTATCTAACAGTAGCATGGCCTTTATGGCTTAGCCTAAAGTAAACCCATTATTGTGTGTATATATATAGTCACACTTGACAACCACTGTAAAAGGGTCATCACCTTTGGATGAGATGAGAGAGATGCCTCTCTAACGAATGCCTACTTCTAATCTAAGTTCTAATTGAACAATCGGTTATAACTATTGTGGAAATTGTGTATGATTGTGAAGATTATCCGTTTGGATTGGCTTATAAATAATTTATTTGGGTTTATCTACGGTCATAACCATTTGTCAGAGTATTTGGGAGAGCTTATAAAAACATCTTATAACATGTCCATAAGCTGTTTGTAGCTTATTTTGATAAGCTCTTTAGGATAGCTTATGAAAACAGCTTATATAATTTATATAATAACAGTTTGATTATATTTTCTTTTTTATTATTGAAATAGCTTATACATAAGTGCTTATATGATAAGCACTTATCTTATAAGCGCTTAATTAAGTCGTTTACCCAAATAGATCCTTAGTTAATTTCTAAATTATATCAAAATATTAATATAAATAATTGCTCTTATAGGGTGCGTTTGATTTGCAAAAAAGTAAAGGATTAAACAGCACAAGAGTACTTGTTTAATGTTTGATTCAAAAAATAGTCATGGGACAGGATAAATTAAGGGATAAAGGACAAAACAAAAACTCAAATTCTTGTCTCATCAAATTATGGGACAAAAAGTTGTCTTAAAAACAAACTATTCAAAGATAAAAATGATCACTTTTTTTCTCAATAAATAAATAAATACCCTCCCTCCCTCCCTCCCTCTCTAATATATAATACTTATTGAATTTATTATAATATATATATATATTATATATATAATATCTATTTAATATAATATAATATTATAAATTATATAATATTATATATTATCAAGGGTATTTAAATAAATTTTAAATTGTTTTACTTGTGCTGTCCATTGTCCACCAAATGATATACAGGACAGAGTTGTGTCACAATTCAAGCATTTTGTTCTATGTTCTTTTTATCCTGTATCTCAATGCGAATCAAACGCATCCATAGTGGATCACTTGTTTATAAAATTTCATGACGCTTAGATACCAAAGATCAAAAGCCCACAACCAGCTCTTCTGTGAAGCAAGGGTAGCCCACCTGATCACTAACAATCTCCAAGTGGAAAGAGCCCAGCCCTCTACAAATCCAATAGGCTACAATTATTGAAGCCTGTAAGGGGACTGCAGGCTGGATTTAAGACTTCTCACTTTCTTCAAGCCCAAGGGAACATCATGGGCTCATCCTCATAGTGGCCAACAAACTGAGGTTGTCCGTATCTGTGCTGTACTGGTTTAAAATTAAGGAAGATTCTATAACATCATTTGGGTAATTTATCTTTACATATGTGTTCCAATCAAATAATGAGAATTTAATCCCATGTGATATTGACATGATTCATTTAATTGAGGTGACATATTTTAATTGAACATAGGATATCCAAACCCTCTAGATAGATCAACAACCATGTTAGCTAGATAGATCAAACATGTTATACCATAAAGCTAGTTTTTTAAAGGTTATTTAAATCGAAGTTCTTTTTAATATTTTTATTTTTCTTTCTCGGCCTCTAATTATTAAATTGTTTTCCATTTGATTTACTTTTCTTATTGAGTCTTCCAGTTGTTTGATCGTCTATTGGGCTTCTAACTATGGACTGATCAATAATTGAAAAAATAAATTTATGAAGGGTAAAGTTGTTATACCTCTTTATTTCCAAGAAGGGATTTTCGCAATCTGATCATAAATATTCATGTAATTTTTTTCTCATTATTTTTTTCCTCTCATGTGTAAGAAAGATATAAATGAAATTTTACAAATCTTGACGGGGTTTGCTAATAAATTTTCTGTGTTTCTTTCTCCTCCACATGACCACGTAAAAAAAAAAATTGATAGATCTGATCCTTAATTTTGTACCTAACGCTTATTAGTGCTATTTTGTTAAGTAGCGTAAAATTCAAAATAGAAGAATAGCTTCATGTGGCGTTTTGTCAAAAGGATTTGACTTGTTGATGCCAAAAACGTACTTTGCCTTTATTGGTTTTATAAATGTGAAGGTTACAACGGGAGGTTTGCCTTCGAAATGTAGCATCTGGTTTCCAAAGTTCAAAAAGCATGATTAGGAAAGTTCCAAAGCTGCACAAAACATCGCTCGTGATATTAGCACCAGACAATAGACATCATAATTTCACAGGCTAACAATTTTCACCAAATTCCAAATGATCTCAATAGTGCATTGCTCAGCAAGTAACCAGGCATAGATTTTGCACAATATGTGAAAGAATTGGTAGTTGTGAACTTATGATGAGTTTAAATAAAGTACTTAAAGTGTGTATTTGATTCCAATACATTAGATATCAAAAATATTTTTGTACCTATTAAACGTGATTTTATTAAAAAAATAAGGGTTTGGTTACACGTTTGGGAAAATAATTTTGCATTCAAAATTATTCTATCAAAAGCAGCTTGGAGTAGCATTTATTTTTGGATTGAAAATTACACTATATTTTACATGAAACTTACTTTTAAAATAAAAACATTCAAGTACAAATCATTTTATTTCAAATTCAATTGTACTAAAAACAATTCTACAAAATCAATTCCTTCAAAATCACATTTCTCAAACGTTTATCCAAACACAAGTTTAATAAAGAGCATGTAAAGTGGTTTTGATTTTAGAGAAATCTATATGTAATGTCAGAAGCATAAAAAAATGGATTTAATTGGTATGCAGTATGCACTGATAGTGTAAGGAGTTTTTATATTGTTAACCAATCATAATTTATCACATCAATTAAAATGTGTGACTTTTATCTTAACTATCTTAAAAATTATTCATATCATGATTTATGATTGATTGTCAGTGTAAAAAATTTTACATTGACAATGTATAACAATTAAACTCTTAAAAAATTGCATTAGTTATAAATGTATTATTAGCCAATTTCAAAATACCAATTGTATTGAAATCCTTTTGTCCCCAACTCATATTCTTACAAAGTCACTTCAATCACTCTGGTTGAGGTTGCCCATGCTCTTACACTATGTTTGGTTTAGGAAAGAATATGAGAGAAAAGAAAGTGGAAGGAAAGAAAGGGAAAGGAGAGAAAAAGAGTGCAAAATAAGATAATTGTTTAGTTGTTTAGTATGAGAGAAAATAAAAGGAAAGAAAACTAAACTTGTCTTTTCTCTTGTTTGATTGTGTAGAAAGTGAGAGGAAAGAAAAAACATATTTGTGAAATGATACAAATATCCTTAAATAAAAATAGAGTTTAATTGCTATACACTGTCAGTGTAAAGTTTTTTACACTGACAACCAATCAGAAATCATGGTGTGTGTGACTTTTAAGGTAGTTAGGATAAAAGTCAAACACTTTAGCTTATGTGACAAATTCTGATTGGTTGTCTGTGTAAAAAATCTTTACACTGATAGTGTATACCAATTAAATCCATAAAAATATAGATGTAATAAATAAATTAGTGGTGTAAATGTATTTTCACCCACTTTTTACTTTTTCCCATGGTTTTCCTCCCAATTAGGGAGGAATCACTTTTTGATGTGGGTCCCACATCCTTTGCTTTCCTTCCTTTTTTTTCCATACAATCAAACAATGAAAAATACTCTTTTCCTTCCTCCCTTTTCCTCCCTCTACCAAACGTAGTGTTAGTGTTAAAGTTATCCTTTTGAGAGGTGTGGGCAAGTACCTTTGCAGGTAGCCACTGCATGATTTTGAGATATAAAATATTCGATTGATTGTTTACTTTTAGATGTTTGAGGTCTCCATGCTCCTACCCTACCCTTGCTTTTTTCCTCCTTTACCAAAAAATATTGGCGACGTTGATTTTGTGCTAGGATAATCCTATGCCACAGGTAGCACACATACTAAAATCAAGTGGATATATGATTATGGTATCCACTTTATCTTGTAGCACTATATGATCTTGACGTTCAATAATTTTGTCACTTGATTATGGCATGTGTGCCACTTGTTACCCTAAAAAGTTATCCTTTTGGTACCGTGGTTTCTTTCCCCGTTATAGCAGTAAATTTTAGCGATTTATATGTTCTTAAAATAAAATGGTAAAAAAATTTACACAAATAATTTATAATACATCTACATTTTTATTTTGAAAATTTAATTTTGATTTATTGTTATTGTAAATTTTTTTGTACCATATCAATCAAACATTATCATAAGTATGACTTTTGACGTAATTATTATGAAAATCAGATATTTTTAATGATGATTAGAAGTTAATGTAATTTTTTTATATTAATAGTATGTGAAAATTCAATCCTTATTTTAAACCGTATACTGTTTCAACCTTTCAAACCTAGTACACAATTTACAAATTCTTCGGATGGTAATGGTGCATCAACATTAATAACTAGTTAGTTGAACATATAGATAGATCCTTTGCCTTAACTGCCTTGCCAGTTGCCACTTTTACTTCCTGAATTCGTTTTATACTCCGATCAAGTATCTTGTTTTATTCCAGCTATAGGAATTAGGAAGCAGACCATGTACTCTAAATTTTATGATGCATGTAATGACAAAATAATGTGTATTGCATCCAATGGAAACACTTGTCTTTTGCTGCATAATGCAATATTATAAGGGCTTGTTTCCATGTGACGCTTCCCTCAAAGAGGAGTTATACAGGACAAATTATATAGTGGCCAGCTGTTGAGAAAAGTTTTTTTTTTTTTTCAGAGGGCAAGATTATATTATAAGACAAAGAAAGATTTAATTCTGGAAGATCAGAGACCATGGTCTCCTCATTGCACAATGAGTAGTCGCCTGTGGCTCCACAGGGAAAAAGAAGAACAAGAGTGCTTGTTGGTTGATAGATATTTGGCTTTTTATCAAATAATTAATAATTAATACAAATAGTAATACTCTTTGTGATTTAGTTGTCTGAGTAACATTTACTTTTAAAGAAAATTAACACTAACGTGAAAATGATCATATGATCCTAATTCACAGCTGCTAGCTGAATTATGAAACTGTTTGGAATTAATATTAAGTTCTTGATTACACACGTCTCTCCAACTTCTGTGTGCATGCCAATGTCCAAACTTTCTGTAAAATTAATAATACGTATAAAATAAATTGTCAGATTGAATTTGTGACTTTTTGTCATTTGTAATTCTGTTTTGAAATTTGACTTGGTTAAAATTCGTTACATGAAAAATTAAGTCTACATAACTGTGATGTGGAATTTCTGAATCTTAATCATTGATCTTAATAATCTTATTAATGGATTATTTTATTTCCAATGCTTGTTTTGATTTTTTCCTTCTCGTAATCATATTCTCTTTCAAATTTATTCTACTCCCGATACTTCCAAAATTTAAACTCTAATTATGCACTAAATTAAAATATCATTTTTCAAAATGTAGACAAAAGTTTGTTTTTTGTTATTTAAAAATTACTTTCATTTAGATATGTATAATTTTATATTATTTTTTACTCATCTATTTTATTAATAGCTTATTTTATTCTTGATACTTGTTTTTATTTTTTCTCGTAATGACATTCTCTTTCAAATTTGTTCTATTCTTAATATTTTTAAATTTTAAACTTTTTTTATTATATACTAAATTAAATTTATATTTTTCAAAAAGTAGAGCAAAGTTATTCATTATTTAAAAATTACTTTTATTTAAGTATGTATAATTTTATATTATTTTATTTCTTTAATATTTTTTTCTTAAAACTCAAAGTTATATGTTTAGGGATGACAATGGATAGGATCTAGGTAGGATACTGAGGTATCCATCCTCATACCTGCATTTTAGAAAAGACTTGTTCCTGTCCTCATATATACATGCATTGGTGGCAACTCTAATGTTCATCCTCACACCATTTGGGTACTTATATACCTAAACACGGTTCAATTATCCGCGTTTTAGTTAAATAGAATATGTCGTTCCTTCAATGTGTCTTTTTTTTGACAAATTAGTAAAACAATAGTCCTATTTTAATATAAAAATTAATCATAAAAATTCAATAAAAGAACATGAAATAAAAATGTAACATCTAAAACAATTAAAAATAATATTCAAAGATCTTTCAAATTCTATTTATAAAATTAAAAAAAAAAATAGTAATTACATATGTAGGTGTATATAGAGTTTTTTTTTTTTACCAAAGTAGCGTTTTTTTTAGAAACAATTTATCAAAATGGGGTTGTTTTGTAACATTTTACCAGAATGGGGTTGTTTGTAAAACGCCAGTCCAACTGGCGCTTTCACAAGAAAATGACAAGTGTCCAACTGGCACGCGCAGTGAAGGTTGTCCCCTGGCCCCAACCACCCCACCCTCCCTCTTTAATACCACCCACCCCCTATAAATACCCCCCACCCCTAGAACCCCTTCGTCCAAAAATTTATCTTCTAATTTTAACCAAATTCGTCCCTTCAAATCTTCCTTCATCATATATTTCATACTTTCTATTTCTTCTTATATTTCATTTCTTCTACTTCTTCTTCTTACACTATATTTTTCTATTTCTCCTTCTTACATTCTACTTCTTCTCTTACACTTTAATTCTTCTACTCTTTACATTTTACGTATCAAATTTTAAACAGGGTTTTCTTACTATAATTAGATTCTACTCCTCAATGATCGATTATTGAGGAGTAGATTAGCTACAGGTGGTCATCATGGACCTGCTCATATTCCGGAGGAGATTGTAGACTATCTCAGTCAAGCCGGCTTCTTAGAAATAATAGCAGTAATAATAATAAAAAGAAAAATAAAAATAATGCTAATTAATCATAATAATAGCAATAATAATAGAAATCATTTGTAAATAAAAATAATAATGATAATCACAATAAAAATAACAACAATAACAACAATATACAATATTAATGATTGATAATAATGACAAATTTATAATAATAATAATAATAATAATAATAATAATAAAAGTAGCAACAATAACATTAAACAATATTTAAATTAATATTAGTCATAATATTTTCTTTAATACTACAATATTTGAAGTCATTTTTTCCACACTACAATAACAAAAATTTAAGATTAGTGTTAATAATGATTATAATCATAACAATAACACTAAAACATAGTAACAAATAAAGATATAACAATAGCAATAGTAATAATAATAATAATAATAATAATCATAATAAATTACAACAAACTATAAATTAGAAATATAGTAATAATAGCCGTAATAATAATAAAAATAAAGATAATACAAATTAATCATAATAATAGCAATAATAATTATAGTAATAATACCGTGTTTAAAATTTGATACGTAAAAAGCAAAGAGTAAAAAAATTAAAGTGTAAAAGAAGAAGTAGAATGTAAGAAGGAGAAAGAGAAGTAGAAAAAATGTAATGTAAGAAGAAGAAGTAATGAAATGTAAGAAGAAATAGAAAGTATGAAATATAAGATGAAGGAAGATTTGAAGGGATGAATTTGGCTAAAATTAGAAGAGAAATTTTTGGGGACGGGGAGATTTGGACGAAGGGGTTCCGGGGGGCAGCCACCACTGCGCGCGCCACGTGGCGCGACGCAGTGGAAGGCTTTAAAAAAAATTCCAGATTATTAAGGGAAGGACACTTGTCATTTTCTTGTAAAAAGCGTCGATCAGTTGGACTGACGTTTTACAAACAACCTCATTTTGATAAAATGTTATAAAACAACCTCATTTTGATAAAAGGTTTCTAAAAAACGCTACGTGGTAAAAAAACCCTATATATAGGGTAAATTAATCTTTACCCATTGCAAGTACTTTTAATAGATACCCATTTGTTCCGATTGAAATTGTCATCCATGAATATTCTAGTGACTGTTGAAAAGTTTTGCTTAGTCGTGAATATGTGAAGAATTAATCTTATATTAATTCCTATAAAAAATACTTTGGAAGACAAAAATAAAACTTTCTTGTTTGCATTAGACTATTCCTACTTTCTGTGCGGAGGATTTGCAAAGCAATAAGGACCAGTAGTGATTATTTTCAACGTTTTCTTTCTTTATTTTCCTTTCCCCCTTTCTTTCTTTCGTTTCTTTTTACACTTTCGGGGGTATCCTAGAAAGTTTGTTCTTTCAGGAGCTCAGAGGAAAGCTAATAGATTCCATGCAACAAGTAGCAAAGCATCTGCAAGCCCCAAATTTGATTGTCTATACTTTCAATAAGAAATGTTTCATGTTTACTTTATTTTTTATTGATTCAGTTATACTTGTAATTGCCATTAGAATCTTATAATTTCTTACGTGAACTTAAATTAAAATTATAAAAAAAAAAGGGATAGATATGTACATGACTTATGGCTCAAAATTTGTGCAAGTATTCATATTACCAATCATATATGTCCTAAGTTTTTTTTTTTTTTTTTTATGAACAAATGTCTTAAGTTATCATCACTATTAAATTGTTGCTGCCAATCAAGAGACAGTTGTGGAGTAACATGGACCGGTGATATTTGACGTTTCTCAACTTGAGGTATTTTTTTAAACGTGAATAAAGTAAAAGGATAGTGATAACTCGATTGAGAATTTAGCATATCCCACTAATTACGTTCTGCCTCAAAAAAGGTCTGTCCGATAATGACACCAGTCTAGTGAAAAAAATACTTACAATATAGCATACAATGAAATATAATACCCATGTAGGATTGGTCCGGTTGGTAAGGGATTCAGATACCTTAAGCAAGTGATTAGGGATTCGAATCCTGACTCTTGTGTATGAAAAAAAAAAACTGGTTGGGAGGGAAGAACCCATCTTGTGAACCCAACAGGTTCTCCGACGGAGATTAGTCGCTGCTAACAGTAGTGAATACTTGGTACCTATGTCATGGTTACAAAAAAAAAAAAAATACAATGAAATATAATATAGGGTTAATGAACATTTTGGTCCCTACAAATAAGGCATATTCAATTTTTTTATATATAATTTGATCCTTGTACATTTTAAAACTTTGAAAATAGTCTCTACTATTATTTGATCACCGTTAAGTGATGACGTAGCTAATAGTGTGCCACGTCATCCACGTCACATGTGTAAATAAATAATTCTAATTTCACGTTGATTAACTTTTTGATCCCTATAAATAGAGAGTGTTTAATTCCTACCATTTTTTCATATCATTTGGTCTTTGTACGTCTTAAAACTTTGGAAATGGTCTCTGTCGTTAGTTGATCACCGTTAAGTGATAACGTGGCTGACAGTGTACAGCGCCATCTAAGCCATGTGTGCAACTAAATAATTTCTAATTCCACGTGAAATTTTTAAATTGTTATTTTATTATTTTATTTTTATTTATAATAATTGTTATTATTGTTTATTTAAAAAATTAAATTGTTTTTAAATTATTATAATAATTAAATAATGGTTGTAACTTTTAGAAATCACGGTATTCTGCTAATCATCTTCTTATCCATCCTCCTTGAAGTCTTCGTTTCTTATTATACTAGCAACCATTGTCTTCCTTTTCTTCTTACTAGTAGCCGTTGTTCTGCAACAGCTGGCCATTTCCGTCTCATCTTCGTCATCTACTTCTCTTCTTCCCACTACTCAAACCATGAGTTAACCCTTCGAGTAGAAGACCCATCACTTGACATGGGCGTCACTTGACATGAGCCAATACCCAAAATAAATTTTGTGGTTGTGGAGATAGGTTGAACATATGATAGCAAGGAGCAAGAAGAACCCAGAAGAGAATTTTGGACATGCCCTAATTGGAAGGTAACTTAATTTGAGTAGTAGAAAGTCCCACCATGCACAAGCCCCACCGCGACCTTATAGGTTGTCCACCAATAGGGAAACAAAGTCGCTATCGAACGAAAAATCCGAACTCGCTAAAATGAGAACTGAGAAAACTGACTTAAGGAAGGAACTGAGAAGGTGAGAGTACAGGTAGGGATGAATGAAAAACCCTAAGTCTCAAATATTAAATCCTTTTAGTGGGCTAGAGTGATTTTACAAAATTAAAATAAAATTTTAATAATTAAAAACATTTTTATAATAATAAAAGCAATTATTTAAATCTGTTTAAATATTAAATAATAATACAAGTAATGTTAAAAATTAAAATAAAGTTTTTTTAATACTTTTAAATAATAATACAAAATTTAATTAATAAAATAATATTTAATTAATCCACGTGGAATTGAAAATTATTTACTTATATATGGCATGGATGACGTGGCACACCGTCAGTAACGTCATTACTTAACAATGATCAACTAACGACAGGGGTTATTTCCAAAGTTTTAAAATGTACAAGGATCAAATCATATGGAAAAAAATTGTACGAGCTAAAACTAAAACAAGCCCTATTTGAAGGGAGGAAAAAAGGAATTAGAAATTATTTATTTGCACACGTGGCGTGGATGACGTGGCGCATTGTTAGCCACGTTATCACTTAACGGTGATCAACTAATGGCAAGGACTATTTTCAAAGTTTTAAACGTATAAGGACCAAATCATATGAAAAAAATGCAGGGACTAAAACTAAAACACACCCTATTTATAAGGACCAAAAAATTCATTAAACCTATAATATATTTGGGATTCGAGGTACCTTGACTCAAATTTCAAACATAAAGAATTTTTTATTCAAAATATGGAAACTGCAAGAAAGAAAATATTTTTGTAGCGATAATCTACTAGATTATCTATAATTTGAGATGAAACTGGATGGTCTATTTTTCCTTTTATAAGTTTTTGATGATGTTTACTCTTTATTTTCATTACTTTATTGATTATTTTATACTCATGAGTATTTTGCTAATTTTAAGCCACTTTATCTTGCTTTTTAGACCTTATTTTATTTCATTCTATGTTTTCATTTTAGGTAATGAATAAAGTAGGAGTAAGAGCATAAAGAGTTGAGAAAAATGATAAGAAAAGAGTGGTAACTAGCATTTGGCGCCCTTTACCCAGCTCTGGACGTTGGGAGTTGAAAAATGATCATGTTGTCTGGCAATTGGGCATTGGGCACCCAAGCATGTGCAGAAACATTCCTTTCTATCCTGAAAACGCCTAGCGCTGGCTAGAGGGCATTTACGCTAGTACTTGCCCCTGTACACTATAAAAACACGTTTTCTCATTCTAAAAGGGTCTTTTAGCTTCCCAAACGCTTAGGAACACAAGTTAGCCCTAGTTTTACTTTTCCCCAAAGCTTGGAGGAGGAATTGAAGAAGAATCTCTTGCCATCCTTCTTCACCCTTCATGGAATTCTTGTGTCCCCTTCTCTTTTTTCTTTGTTTTTAGGAGTAAACGCCAAAGCTAGTCCCTAAAAGAACATGTGGACTCTTTTAGCTAGTCCCTAGAGAAAAACTAACCAATTAGTACCTCAAAATTTCAAACGTGCGGCATGTTAGGCATTTCATTTTCTTCCATCCATTTGAGTCCGTTTAAGTTAAGTTAACCCATTGCATTTGATGAATCTTTCGCGACCTGACATTGCTTATGCAGTGGGACGATTGAGTAGATATAATTATAGTCCTAATTAGGATCACTGGGAGGCACTTAATAGACTCATGAGATACTTGAAAGGTACCATGAACTATGGTACTATGTATAGTGGATTTCCCACTGTATTAGAAGGGTACAGTGATGCTAATTGGATATCTGATTCAGATGAGGCAAAATCCACTAGTGGTTATCTATTCACACTTGGTGGTGGTGCAGTTACCTGGAGATCAGCGAAACAAACAATAATTGCTAGATCTACTATGAAGTCAGAGTTTCTAGCTCTGGAGTTGGCTGGCAGTGAATCTGAGTGGTTAAGAAACTTCTTGGCAAATATTCCTTTAGAAATAAAACCAACATCATCAGTGTCGATGCATTGTGATTGTCCATCGACAATAGTCGTTGCAAAGAATAAGACCTTTAATGGCAAAAATAGACATATACAAGTGAGACATAATGTGGTAAAGCAGTTGCAAAAAGATGGAACAATAATATCAATCGATTATGTGAAATCAGAGGTGAACTTAGCAGATTCTTTGACAAAGCCCCTAGGAAGAAAATTAACATGTGATACATCGAGGGAAATACGACTTAAGCCAATTGAAATTAACAAGTGATGGGAACCCAATCTTTGTGGTTGGAGACCCCATGAAAAAGGTTCAATGGGTACGAACAAGTCACTTATTAGTTCTATTAGCACACAAAACTAATTTTGATTTGTTTAGTGTCCCTTTCCTATGGTGTGATTGAGAAAGTGCTAGATAGTGCATTATTGAGAGGATAAACTTATAAAGCTTTTAATGTTTTTCATATTCCTTATGGGTGGTGTATGATTTGCAGCATACACTTGATGAAATCGCTTATATGTGTGTCAAGTGAGGCCGCTTGCATGAGATCGTGGCGAAATCTCTAGAGCATTCATGAATATCGGGCGCGCGCATGGCCTATTAGCGTAATACGACATAATAGCAAGAATTGTGGAAATGTAGTGTGATTGGTAGACCTCTGACACACATATAGTGTCTTGAGTTCCATTGCTTGCAATACCAATTCATTTTGTGTTAAATCTTATCAGTCTAGATCTGTTTCAATAGCTTGCTAACCAGATCGGACACATTACATCCAAAGTGTTAGCCCAAGAAATTCTTTTTCAATTTTTCTTAAATGTTTTTAAAACACTTTTGAAATATTTGAAGGATTGTTGGATATTTTGATATATTTTAAAAGTTAAATATTTCACACTTGTTGTGTCAACCCTTGAGATTGTTATAAAAATGATCTTCAACGCAGCACGAACATAGCAACAATTATGAAAGTCACAAACAAGACACAATAGGTCGATACGCACAACGCCTAGTATCCATCATTTACGGTAAGGGTTTATCCGCGTGATGCGCAAACCTCCAGGATACAATAGGCCCCGCCCGGTTGATGAACCGAGGTAACAAAATAGTATGAAGGAAGAAGCACTAGCATTGCACCCAGGAAGCATTTTCGAAGTAAAAAAAAAATATGTAAGGCAGATTAATCAAGTTATAAAACTGATAGCCATTTTTAAAACGTTTTAAATTCAAACGTTTTTAAAAGATAGGATCAGATAGAGTTAGTGGGCATAAAAATATGAACTAGTTAAAACAACTATTTTTGGAAAAGGCTTTTAACAAAGTAAATTAATTTTCGCACAAGATAATTTAATTAAAGTTGGACAAAAAAACTATGAGGCCTCATTATCGTGCGTGCATGGGGAACGAATGTGAAGATTGCACCACATCGACCTATGAAATTTATTTGCCAGCGAAACCATTCCTCTCACTTGGTTCTTTGAAAGCCTAAAGCACATTGTTACTTATAAACTCTAAAAAATTAGGAGGATTAGACAACGTGGAACTTCCCACATTTTGAAATACACACAAAACTACAACAAAGATATCACTAATAAATAAGATTTTTGTTTTCTGTATTTCAAGTTTGCATATTATATATATTTGATAATGTATATATTTACTTTTTATTTTTTTTACTAATTTTTATCATTTTTATAAATATTATATTTCAAAAAAACATATGATATCTATTTTAAAGTTCAAGAATCATTTTCTAATAAATAAATAAATAAATAGTAAACGATAAAGTCATTACCGCACAGCAAGTGCGCTCCTAGAAAAGCAACTTTTCTAACACTAGTTTATATTTATTGTTACGTTTTTTTGGGTGCTTAGTTTATATTTATAATTATTTTAGTAAACATGATTTCACGTAACAGTGAGTGAGTCAATGATATGAATCATATGATGTTCCAAGGTCCTCCTTCTTCGCAACAATTGAATCTTAAATTGCAGCTTTTTTTTATGATTGAAACATGGGTTAAAACCCCAAACAAATCAAATTAGAAGCCTTTTAGGGACCAAGTATCATATTCATCTGCCGTTAAGGCATTAGAAATAAAATTAGGAGAAAAATAAAAAATTCTAATATAATATTACAGCTTGTACCCACAAAAAAAAAATCTTAAATTACACCTTAGTCTTATTCAATAACAAAATATTTTTTACACCATGAATATAATATTTCTATGGATATTATATCTGATAAGAATATCACTGAATACTTATTATAAAAAAAAAAAAGAATATGACTGAATCCTATATATTATTATATAAAATTATAAGAAATATATATATATATATATATATATATATATATATAAATTCTTCAAATTAATAATAGGACTCTCCTCAATACGAAAATGTTGCAATGGGAATACATTAAGAGTTTAATTGCTATGTATTGACAGTGTAAAATATTTTTACACAGACAATCAATCATCAATCATGATATAGATGACTTTTAAGATAGCTAGGATAAGTCAATTTTTTTTACTAATATAATAACTTATAATTGAATGTTTGTATAAAAATATTTTATACTATATAACAATTAAATCGTGTCCTTCTAATCATTTTCAATAATATAAGAATATAATTGTTGTATTCAATATGGCATCATGGTGAAGAAGGAAAACCGTGTCCTTGTAATCATTTTCAATAATTAGGCTATATTTTGCACAGTTTCTCTTAAATAATGGATGTTATCATTTTTCTTCGTGGATACTCGTTCTATTACTTTACTTTTTGTTGTTTAATGATAATATAATCATAGACGTCCATATTATTATCATTAACACATGTCATTTTTCTTCCTTACGTTTGGAGTAACACATTCATAAGTAGGAGTATTTTTAATCACCTTTGCTCTCTCTCTCTCTCCACATATATATATATATATATATATATATATATATATATATATATATATATATAATCTGATTCTTCATCATTGGATTGATTACAAATTCACATCATGAATCTGATTAAAAATTCCAATGCTATTGTTTTATGGTGAGTTAAAGAATAACAACTTGGATGATCGATTAAAAATTCCAATGCTATTATTTTCTACTGAGTTGAAGATGAACGAAGAAGAAGCAATAGAGATAGACATACCTATGGTCTTCTGAGGTCCTAAACCCGAGCTAAATTCTCAAGTCCTGAACCACCACAATTAAAATGGCCCTAATGGACTTCGCCAAATCATCCTCGCCTAGCTCGCGACAGTTGTTTCTGGGTTTGGTCCTGAGCCCGAACCAATGAATTGGAACCTCGATGTGGGAGAACTGAGTTGAAGACACATGCAAGGTAAATAATTTCTGTGATTTGCGTTGTTATCAGTTTGCACTCTCTCGTCAGTGGGACCGTCCGTTGGGAGAATGATGTTGGTGACTGGGTTTCTCTCCCTCCGATCTTCCAGAACCTTCACAGCTTTCATCAGTGCTTCACCCACACTGGTTCCTTGGCCGCAGGCGAGCCGTTCCACCACGCGTCGAGCCACGCGCTATCCGATAGACGTCAATCGTTAGACAGGTAGCAATCGTTTGTATATGGTGGCGAAAGCCACGATGGCTAGATGGTTGACCGAGACGAGAGAGGAAATAACCAAACGCATCGCGCGCTTTAGCATGTGAAGCTTCAGACCGCTCATGTTGGCGCCAACATCAAGCATCATCATGAGACACTCTCATGTCAACTTCGCCTGAAGGCTTCTCGAATCAGCATCGTTCAATTGTTTTGGATTGACAAAAATGACCTCTAAGCGGGCAGCAGCGTCGTCGTTTTGATCATCTTGTTCGACGCTTTCGTTGGCTTCTGGAATGGGAACCATTTGGGTGCATGTGATGAGAAAGAGGAGAGGTTCGTTGTCGTTATAGGATGTGACCGAATCAGAATGCATGCTTTGATTGTTGCGGTTGTTGGGTGGTTTCGATTTCGATGGTGTTTTCAGAGACACCGTTTTGTTGCAAGAGGTTACTGTGATTGCGAATGTGGTTAGCGAGGCATAGAACTGGCCATCACCATCCTCCTTCACAGGAAGCTCATCGTCACGGTGCCCAAGATGATGATAATAGAGGTACTAAGAAAGGTGGGTGAGTGGGATTGGGGAGGAAAGAGAAGAGAAATGAGTGAAAAGTAATTTTGTTTTTGCAAATAAGAATTCTTTCATAGTCTTTCCTGATGAGCGACTTGTCAATGTCACTCCCCCATTACCCTAAAATTTGTCTATGATTTGTTAGTAAACTCCCCCAATAATATTTTACTGTGCAAGGACGCAAAGGCTACCAATGAATTGACCGTCAGTAAATTTTTATGAATTTTCACTTATAGTGAATAGTTCTGGTGGCGACTACGAAAGCCATTATTAATTCTGAAGTTACCAAAGAAGTCATAACTATTGGTAAAAACACTATCGATAACACGCATTAACCACTCACCTGGTCTAGACTCTAGTACAGTCATCGCAAGTGGCGTGTGAAACCAAGATTTATTAATCTCCTGAGACATATCGAGTAAAATTTGCAGGGATTTTGTCTTTAGCCTTGAAATTGTTGCCTTGCCTGAGTCATCTTTCTCTGTCTCCGCTTCCTTGTACGATGGAATCTTGAGCTTCAAATCCAAAGAGCTGTAAACCCATTAAACACTTCAAGATCTGGAAAGACACGCACGAAAGCGAAACAAAAGAAATTCGGAAGTTGAAATTGATCATTTATTGGGTTGGTGTCATAGGAAACTGGAGATAAATATGGAAGTTTGATGAAGGCAATTATACTTCCGCTAGAATTTATTAACGGAATTAACACTTAAAGGATTAAATGGGATAAAAAGATACTTTTAAAGCTAGATTAGGGTGCACTGTTATTTAGAGTCAAGAGTATAGTCTAATAAAAAAAAATCAAAGAGTATAGTTTACTTAAAATAAAATATGATTATATGAATGACTAGTCAAGTGTGTATTTCAATCAGCTGGGAGAAATAGATTATAGGTATAATCCACTATTGTTATAATTAATTATAATAAAATCAATCTTATATGTTTGAATGTGTTTGCTGAAAAGCGATTTTAAAATAATCTCTTTCGTTTGAGTCATGAAAAAAAATTAATTTTATATAATAAATTATAAAAAAAGATATGAAGTTATTTATATAATTTAATAATATTTATTTACTAGCGAGTTTTGTAAGAGTGATATGAGCAGAATGTTATTGATTTCAAAATAATTTAATAATTTTTAAAATAAGTTCCAAACTTATAACTTCTCTAAAAACATTTTACTCTTAAAAACAATTGTTTAATTTGCAACTTACAGTGTATTTGGGTAAGATTAAACAACTATTTTTTTATGGTAAAATCTATTTTTTAATAGAAGCTGATATGTTTGGGTAAATTTTTTAAATTGCAAAAGAACTATTTTTATGAGAAAAGAAATATTTTTAGAGAAGCTAGAAACTTGAAACTTATTTAAAAAGTTGTTAGATTATTTTGAAACAAATAACATTCTTCTCATATCATCCCTGTAAAATTCACTACCAAATAAATATTATTAAATTATACAAATAACTTCATACCCTTTTTGTAATTTACTATATAAAATTGATTTTTTTATACCACCTAAACGAAATAGATTATCTTAAAATAGTTTTTCAACAAATACATCCCAACATAAAACCAATTCTATTATAATCGATTCGATTATTGAAATAATCTATTTTTCATGATCAATCCAAATACACACTTCTATAAAAAAAACGACTTTTACAGAATAAACCATCGTTAGGCAAGATAATCTTACCAGAACACACTCCAAATAAATAAGGGAAATGCTTTGCACAAATCAATTTTTTAGTAACTCAATCACTTACATCAACGTTAGAATTAGACCGTAGATATGACAACACAAAATTAATAGGAAAATTTGGTTGATTGATTTTATATTTTTTTATTTTATTTTTCATTTTGATCCTATTTATTTTATATTTTTCATTTTAGTCCTATACATTATGTTTTGTTTTCATTGTTAGTTCTAAAACTGACATTGACAAGAAAGAATGGACGGAAATGACTAATATAGAAGACGAAACATAACGTATAAGATCAAAATAAAAAAAATTAAACGTTTATCTTTTCTTTTTATTCTTATACATTATGTTCCGCCTTGTATGTTTGTCATAAAACTGACGTCGTTAAGAAGGAATTGACGGAAAGGACTAACATTGAAGATAGAATATAATGTATAGGACCAAAATGAAAAAAAATAAAACATATAAGACCAAAATGAAAAATAAAATAAAAAACGTATGTGATCAATCAACCTATTTTGCTAAAATAATATAAAACTAATTTAAATTAAATAGTAAAAATTAAGTTTAATTTTGATATATTGTTAATGTAAAATTTTTTACACTATCAATCAATCACAATTTTTTTTGTATGTGACTTTTAATATAATTTCTATTAAGAGTCCAATATTTTTTATGGCGTGTCAATTCATAATTGGTTGATAATTATTTTTTTACACTGACACCACTTAACAATTATATTCATAAAAAATATATAAATACAAGCTATATATATATATATATATATATATATATATATATATATATATATATATATATCAAGCGAGAGAGATGTTTTTATATGAGAGTGAAATGAGTTTTTATCAGTCATTGAATTAAATATAAATGATCAAAATTAGAACTTAAAGTCATGTGACTTTTTAAAATGATCACATAACTAATAACTAACTTATAATCTTAACCTATATTTCACAATTTTTACACCTACTTGATAACTATTGATCATCTATCCTTTTTGTTTTACAAATAACATGAGAAGATATTATAAAATAGGGTAGCTTCTACGGTGGATAAGCATTTAAGTGGATCATGAGTGGACCACCAATTTTAACAGTAGGATATAATAATATAATAGTGAATGGTTGAGATCAATGAGGTTACAGGTCACTATAAACTTTTGAAATTTACATCATCGTCCCTTTCTGCATACGGCGCGTAGCGACAGTCATACTATAATGTGGGGACGTCAATGTTTTTTCAAACGTAAAAACGTGTCTGCGGAACGCGCGTCTTCACGTTTAGGAGTGACCATCGGAACGCTCAAGTAGGGGGCCATTATAAAAGGAAGAATACTTATTTTAAGGAAAGAGATTCGTACACAGGCAGACGAATAGAGCAATTGTAGTTTTTTTATTTGAACAACGTTAACCAGTATTTTTAAGATATTTATTAAAAAAATGAAAATTTTTTTTTTATTAAAAATCGATATATTTAATATTTAAAAAAATATATATTTAATTTATCAATATAAAATTTCTTTTTTAATTTTCTTAAAAAATTGTCTTTTCAACACTTATTAGTATTACACCTTTTATTATTATTCTTTGACTTTTTAAACAATCTATTACTAGAACTGATGGGTTATTATTTTGATATATGATTCGTCACTTTCGTTTTCGAGACAAATAGCAGTGGTGTTATAAATACTGAACCAGTGGGACGCTCAGTCATCTTAAGCTCAAACCCCTTCATCTTCCTTGCTTCCTCTGCCTTGTTTGGTCACGCCGAATGAGTCTCACTTGTATTGAGTAGTCGAAGATTACTACATCTTTGTTAAGGAACCTCATCCAAAATTTCCACATTTGGGGCTTACGGTTTCAACGTTTATCAAGAGGTATGTACCCAATTTTTTTAGAAATAATATTGTTCAATCTATTGAGAAATTGCTCAAAACTGTATTTTCATGGTTGGGTAATTGACTATGTGGATTATACGTGTGTTTCATAGTTGAAAACGCTACATTGAGTTGTTTTTAGATATTAGTTGCCTGCCATGTGTTTGAAAAATGACTACATGAACGAGGTCTTACTTATTCTAACACTAGGGTTCTACGAGACTTATACTCACTTTTGTGTTTGCAGCATGATATTTGCTTTTGCACGTTGCTGACTAGTTCAATTTGTCATTTGTAGATAATTATGACATCATCATCTACTGGTCGAAAGAGGGAAAATCGTGTTGCAAATAGGGCAGATCAAGTGACTGATCGGTGATAGTTTTTTTCAGGATAAAAGAAGGTTGAAAAGGGCGTAAACTCATTGAGCAGTTGAATTTTGAGGAAACAATTTGAAGCCTAACTCTTTCATCCCTTTTGGGTAATTGGGGCCACACTCAGTGATCCAAGTTATCACAGTGATGGTAAAGGAAATCATCGTCAGCTAGCCAATACCACCATGGGTGTACGATTAAGAAGATACAATGCGTTTGCAACTTTCATTTCATTGATGATAGAATTTGTTCATTGGTTGTTAAAGTGTATTTAGTGGTCAGTTAATTATTGGTTACCAACAAGGGATCACAAAAATGTTGAAGGGAGCGTTCTTATGTTTATTTAGATACCTAAATGTTTGAAATTCACTAACTGTTTTAGTTAGTGTGTGTAGGGAAATGACATTGTTGTAAAGGAGAAGCACAAGGGGTGAGAGTAGCTTGTATGTCAAATGAATCAAGTAAAGGTTTAGATACTGCTTTTTCTCCAAATTTAGTTATTAACTTCCAATTCTGATATGTACACATGGCGGCACGTATACTAGATTGTGGGGACAGCAATGCACAGAGAACTCCAAAATGATAAAGTGGACCGCGAGTGTGGAGGGTACAGTAGAATGTGGGGATATCAACGTCTAGAAAACATAAAAATGACTATGTACAGCAGGTCAGAACGGTCTATGTAAAATGTGGAAATGAATTTAGTGATTTTTATTTATATTATTTTGATGATTTTAGGCATTTTTTGAAGAGAAAAATATAAGAGAGAAAAATGAAATGAAATGAGAAAGTGTGTATCAAATGAGAAAGAAAAAGAGAAAGATATCAAAGGTATCAATTATGAAAGTTATCCAATCCATATCAATAAAATATGGGAACGAAATGATTTTAAAAACTTAGAAATGTTTTTGCGTAACGCTCGACATCATGTTCAGGAGATATCGATGGAATGCCATCAAATTTTATAAAGGACCAAAATGCAAATATGTTTCATCGTGGCCACCTGCTATAGCTGATAAAATTGGTGGTCCACCCATGATACACTTACTTGGCTTATATCTACCCTAAAAGCCACCAAGAAAAGGTGTGAAAAGACGAGTGTGAAAGTATTATCACTCTCGGTAAAATTTCTGAACTGCGCAAATTCTGGTTGAACTTACATATAGTTTTCACGTGTTTTTTTAGAAGAAATATTTTTTTTATCAAAGAAAAAAAATATTAGATATATATATATATATTGATATGCAGTATTTTATAATATAATTTTTATCATTCAGTTATATATTTAATTTTATCTCTTTTTTAATTTTTTTTTACATATTCAAGTTTTAATTTTAGAGTAAAAGCCCAACTGGGTCCTTGACAAAAAAATACAGTGAAATTTTGATCCCTGAAAAATGAAAATATCAATTTGATCCTCAAAAATATAAAATGCGGGTCAAATTAATCTTTTTAGAATAATTTTTAAAAATATTTTAATCTCTGTTAGAGATTATTTTAATCCACATTTAATATTCTTAAAAACTAAATTAATATTTTTCAATTCTCACAAATCAAAATATCATTATAATTTTTTTGTTGAATAGTAATTTGAACATTTACTCTTAATTTTATAACCTTAATAACAAATAAAATATATAAAATAACATGTGTTCCAGAAATATTATAAAGTAAAAAAGTTACCGTACATGGAAATTTTCTGACAAATGACCGTGGACCATACACGAAGACAAGAAACTTTGTGTGGTCATATATTCTCATGTTGTATTTACCATTACGCAAGCCCTGGTGTACTGTATTTGTACGCATTCTGTCCGCGTTCATTAATGGTAATTTGTCATTTAGGAAAATAAAAGTATAATTCATTAATATTTATATCTTTGATCTTCATTTGATATGTAATATCAAGATGCTATTTTTTGGATAAAGAAATTTTATTTGTCATGTATGTATCCACATGTATTATTTTCTACTTATATATTTACTTTTTAATTATAATTTTTTTTAAAGTGAATTGATTTCAAAGTGAAAAAGTTAAAGTATATCATGTTTAAATTTTTAATAAGTTAAGATTATAATATATATTTAAATTAAAAAAGTATAGTCATAAATTCTTATTTTAAAGTAATGTTTTAAAAATCGGATCAATCTGATCGGGTCAACCGATTGGACCGTCGATCAGATGCCTCCCTAGATTTGGTCCGACTAAGGAATCAGAAAAGCGGCGACCATACAAAATCTTGTTACATCGGCGTAAAATCGATTAAACCAGTGTAAAAGAGTTTTTTGAAAACCGATCGGTTCATTGTTTCACTTGTTTTTTTAAAAAAAAAAAATTAGGAAGGTACTTTTGATAGGGTTGACCCAATTCATCTGGACTGGGGCTCTTACATGTTACAATTAATGTAGTTTAATGTTGAAATTATAATTGTTTCTTGAATATGAAATTTAACAATTCGGATTTGATATGGAAAGTTGGAACTTGAATTGAAATATTTGACTTGTTGACTAATCTCTTTAATTATTAATGCGTATTTAACTATTTGTAATTTTATATACATCCTGGCTCGACCACAGGTTAAACCCTAAACCGTTCTCTTTTTCGATCCTCTAACTGCATCGATTTTAAAACATTGGTTTAAAGACAAACTTATCTTAAAAAAATATTACTCTTTCATTATATTTAATTTCATTGCGTTGTTTTTTTCTTATACCCATGTGATTGGTACGAAGTATCTAAAGTCGTTAACAGTGATTAATCTTCATGCGAAAAACCTGAAGACATAAAAGGTGGATAGTCCCCTCCAATTAAATTTTTTTCATTCGTAAAAGTCAGGATTCAAATTCTTGATCATTTATTTAAGATGGACGCTGGAGAGAATTATAAGATATAGGTGATATGTAAGTAACATTTTTCTATTTCTATTTATTATGATCATCCAATCTGCTAGAAGAAGAAGGACAGTGGTATACATATGATAGGAAAAAAACATCGTAAATGTATTTGCATATTTTTTTATCTTCTTGTGGTTGGCTTACTTCATCTTTATTGTGATCTACCACCTCGCAAGTACAAGATGATGTATGCCGTATTGTGGTACACCAGACATTTCCAATCTCGTTTCAGGCACTTATGCATCGTTATGCAATGCACACCACGTTATTTTTATGGTAAACAACTTATGTGTTATTTTTTTTTCGGTGTTCAACTTATGGGTTATTTTAATAAAGTAACTTTAACTGTTTAGCTTAACATTATAGTTAAGGAAGTTAATTAGTCTTGTTTTTTTTTTTTTTGAAGCAAGTTAATTAGTCTTGTTGTTAATAAAGGATGTTTCATATTTGAACTATTCAGATTTTAATAAGTGAATGTGTAAAGTAAACTTTAGACTCTGAGAAAAAAATTATTCTTGATTGAAAACAGCTGATCAGCCGAAAATGTAATTAATGTAAAAGAAAATTAACGCTAAAAATCCGGTAAAGTTAGTGATCTTTTTAATAAGTGACGGCAAAGTTAGTGATCTAAATGTAGAAGATAACCTTATAAATTATAATAACTTTATTAATAAATATATTAAATATACTACTATTCATAAAAAAATTATCTGTTTATTTCTTTGTCAAAAAAAAATAAAAAATTTTATTTTCTTAACCAATAAGTATTTAATCAACAAATAGGTAATAGTATTTAATAATGAGTTTAATGTTGGAGTTTTGATAAGTTAAATAGTTAATTAGTTATTTAGACTAATAAAATAGTGACTTTGATAGAAATGAGGATGCCAAATGACTAAATGCCATTTCTTCATATATTTTTATACATATTTAGTATAAAATTTTGAGTTTAATTTTTATGTATTATCGGTGTAAAGTTTTGTATACTATCAACTAATTACAAATCATTTTATGTGTGATTTTTAAGGTTGTTATGATAAAGTTCAAACTTTTTTATATATATGGCAATTAAAATTGATTGACAATGTAAAAAATATTTACAATAATAATATATATCAATTAAATTTTAATTTTTTTCAAATTACTAACTAATTATATATTATTATACATGTAATTTATCAAAGAGTCAAATATTTTTTAATATAATAACATATAATTTAAACTCTTTTATACTTACAATGTATATAAATTAAATCATTTTACAAATAACTATAACATTAATAAAAAAAATACAGATATTAAAGATAACTATGTAACATAATAAAAGATAGGTTTAATTACTATGTTGGTCCCCGAACTATTTAAGAATTTTTAAATAAGTCCCTGACTAAAAAAGTTGTAATTGAATCCCTGAACTTTTAAATACTTTGTAATTGGGTCCCTGCACTTTAAACTTTTGTAATTGGGTTCCTGAACTTGTAAGTAATTTGTAATTAGGTCCCTTTTATAGGAGAAGAACCTTGTAATTAGAGCATCATATAAATTTCTTTTGAGGTTTCTTATTGGTCTTGGAGGTTAATAGAACCATTCGATCACCACAATAGCAAAGATTCTAAAAATGCCTAATATCACATGAACCTAATTATAAACTATTAACAAGTTCAAGGACCTGATTACAAACGTTTAAAGTGCAAAGATCAAAGTACAAAATATATCAAAGTTCGAGAACCTAATTACAAATTTTTTTAGTTTAGGGATCTATTTAAAAATTTCCAAATTGTTACTATAACTATTGCTATCACTTAAATAAGTTTTTCAAAATCAAAATTGCTTAAATTCTATTTGAGACAAACTTTGTTATAAGATAGATCGAAAGAACTAACCATATTATTTAGAGTGAAATGTTAAGATCATTTGATTATAAAACTTTGATAAATGATTTTACTACTAAAAAAATTAGAAAAATGAAAATGAAGATTGATGAATTAAATGAAATTATAGCCCTTTAAAAATTTTGCCCGTCGTTACAAAATTTCTAAACACCATTGTGTTCTTTTTTGAAATAATTTATATAAAAAATAAATATTTTTAATAATGTGATAGGGTATAATTAGCAAATAATGTAAAGGTTCGTTTGTTTTAGATTCTGATAGAATTGATTTTGAAATAATTGATGTTCAAATAATTGATTTTAAAAAAATCGAAGTTAAAAAAATTGATTTGCGTTTGGTAATGATATTTTAAAAGTGAGTTTAGAAGAATTGTTTTTGTTTGGATAGAATGAAATAGAACCACTTATAGAAATAAAATTACTAAAAAAGACATGAATTATATATCGAAGAAAAATATGTAGAAAGAAGTTGCTTATATGACTTTTTGCTCAAATAACCATATAAAGGAGTTAAGAATATGGCCTTAAAATTCAGTATCTTTGGGCATTATGTGGTCAAATAATTGTAGAACGGAACTAGTCAGTGCATTCACTGCACTGTTTTCAAATCACTCGATTATCTTAACGTTTCAGGTTGAACAAAATGCATGATGAGCTACAAGAGATATTAAAATCCAGAGAAAAAAAATAAATTATATAAACTTGAAATTTTACATTTGAAAAAAAAGATTTCAAAAGGGAGAAGTCTAGAACATATATAATAGAAGACAAAGAGGGGGCGACTTAGGTCACACCATCTCAGCCACCTCTCTACCACGGTGGTGCCGCCCCTTGACGTCTCCACCTCCCAAAGCAACAGCAGCGATGGACAAAAGCAAGCCCTTCCAGTAGCAAGATCAGCTGCTGATGGAGTGAGGTGGGGTGGTCATGGTGAGAGGTTGCTCCTTCCAGTGGCAAAACACTGACTGTAGCTATTGATCAGGGTAGTTAGGTAAAAACCATTTTATGTTTCAAAAGATAAACGAGAAAGCTACCCCCAGCTTGCTTCCAGAAAAGTCAGTTTTCTCCCATTTCAAACACACTTATTTTCACACTGAATTTTATCCAAACAAGATTTCCCATTGCAAAAGCAATTTTTTTTTACCACAAACGGAGATTTTAGCCTCCAAAATCTGAAACAAACGAGCACTAAATCTCTTACACAGGATTAAATCTATTCAATTTTTATAAATTAAAAATTTGATACTAAAAAATTAGTGTGATAGTCTCGCTTACGCAGCTTGAGTGGTTGAGCTTGCAAGGGACATTTGATGTCTGTGAGGTTACGGGTTCGATCCCGCTGTATCTCCATTTTCCCCTCCCCTATTATAAGGGCTAAGTATGTCTCATTTGAACCCAAAAAAAAAAAAAATTAGTGTGATAAATCATTCTTAAAATTTATGACACCATAATATTTCGTTCGGATCTATATATAAACAAAAAAAATTAACTTCACACGTATTAAGAAAGTTAGTTATATTAATTTAATTATCTTGATTTGTGTAAAAAAAAAGTTATAGTTACTAAACTACCCTTTCTTGGGAGTGTATAATGCTCTTGAAAATTGTTTCTTGGAAGTGTATAATGTTCTTTGAAAAATAAAAAAATAACTAACCAAATGGTATTTTTAAAATAATGACATTAAATAAAGTTAATTTGATTGACTTTTGTTTATATTAAGTCAAAAAAATTTAAGCATTTTTTTACTTACATATAAATCGGGATGTAGCAACATTACTGGCAACATATTACTCCGGACCTATATATAATAAAAAAAAACTAACTTCAAACGTATAAAAAAAGTTAGTTATATTAGTTTAATTGTCTTGATTTGTGTAAAAAATAAATTATAGTTACTAAATTATCCTTTCTTGGGAGTATATAGCTCTTACAAATCGTGTTTTGAGAGTATATAATATTCTTAAAAAAATAAAAAAATAATTAATTAAATATTATTTTTGAAACACTAATAATAAATAAAATTGATTTGATTAATTTTTATTTATATTTGATATTAAAAAAATTTAGATATTTTTTTATTTATATATTAATCCGGAAGTACTGAACTCGTAAGACTAACATGGCTTGGATGCTGCCGCCGGTCAAAGAAAAACTTAGAAGACGGTGTCTCGGGGAGAGTGCAGGGATAGGTGACTTTGGCACACCGTTTTCGGTGACCGACATCCGTATATTAGGGTCCGTAGATACCAATCAGGAGCTTTGGCACACCTATGTCTTCAAATTGGGTTCTTCTCTCTTTTGCTATCTCCACTCTTTATTTTTTGTATTCTATTTCCACTCTCCACTTCCATATTTCCCATTTCCCATTTCCTTGCACTTTGCCAAAAAAGTTCGAACAATGAAATAATAATTTAGGATAGGTAATAAAAAATAGTGGCAAATGCTAACGCTTCTTAAAAGACACAATCGTTTTTTTCCTCTTTACTTTAATCTTTATGGTTAATTTCCTTTGTTCAGTCTTTCCCCAAACGTTAAAGGCATCTGGTATAATTAAAATGCATTTTTCAATTGTCAAACTAGAAAGTGCTCCCATCTTTTCGTCCTTTTTGTGGAATCAATTTGATAAAATTAGTGAATAAATTAATTGATAGTTGATAGTTGATAGCGAATAGTGGATGAGGTAGCTGATAGCAGATAAATTAACGTATTTTCTGTGGAAGTGTTTGGTAAAACTAGCGGTTGAACTAGCTGAAAAGTATAAAATGACATAAAAGGACATCTTCATTAATGATTTTACATAAAAGAGAGAGAAGAGAATAAAGATAGAATTAAATGAAGATAATAAGGATAAAAGTGAAAAGAAAAATAAAACGCTATAAGCTATAAGCTTAAACGCTACTTCCGGTAATAAGCTCGTGAAAAAACGCTATAAGCTCGTAATAGAGATGCTTACCAAACGAGATTACTTTCTCATCCGCTATAAGCTCATAGGAGTGTCTTGACAAACAGGCTCATAGAGTGATTGCATGTAATTGTGGTGGACATTAGGTAGTAAAACCTACTTGTTTCTCAAGAAAAGAAAAGAGGCAAATTATGGGACTCAAGCGTAATATTTCCTAAGGTCATCCCAATTAAGTTAATTTTTCCAAACTGTCATCTCAATTAGTAACGAAAATGAGTTCAAGTATTGTAATAAAGATATTATATCATATCCAACAGAAATATTTAATATCCCATATTATAGTGGATATAATGATATTGGATATCGAATATTCTGTAAGAAGCCACACTAGTTTATAATTTTTTAATGGAGATAAGCGACTGCTTTAACACATTGTTTAAGCAATAGAAAACATAAATTTTGTTTGAGAAAATGATATATTTAATATATTAAAAAAATATTATATTTAGCTTCTTAATATAAGTTTTAGTTTTGTTAATTCTTTAACCAATATCCTTAAGATACTCGTTAACAAATTCTTTTTTTAATTATCGGATCAACAATTACGGAATGAAAATTTTATAACTCGGTGTCATTATTTGTTAAATCAATTCCTATAAAAAAATAAATTTTGCAACAAAATACATTTCTTTTGGACCACTATCCATCATCTAAGGCTCAAGAGGCCAACCGCATCCATGGGTCGAGCACAAGCCCGATGAAGAATGAAGCTAATGGGCTGAGCACAAGGCCGATTACCAAATGGACTACATAGCCACTCATTATCAAGCAACATGTGTGCCCCAATAGGACTGTCTACCAGGCAGACGAGCCGCACACTCCCTACCAAATCCACCCTCTACTACATGCTACCTTTGTTACACGCGTCCTCCGTCACACACCACAACAAGGTATGGCCAAAGGTGGTGCAGAGAATCATTCAGCCCATGCATCTCTATTGCTAACTTAAGTATCAGAGTGTTATGGCAAGTACACCTCCCACTATTCACCAAATCAACAAACATAATGGGTTAATGGGTATTAGGATAAAGTAAAAAAAAAAAAAAAAAAAAAAAAAAACCTCCATCTTCTTCCTTGCATCAAGGCGAAGTGAGATCAGAGTTGAGGCCGAGAAGTTTTTCCAATATCAAGGTCATTTTCTTGCACCCCATGATCAATACTCTGAAGAGTGTGAGACAACTGGTAGAAGATAAAACCAACAAGGCATTCAAGCGAAACATGCTTTTCATCCTTACTCCTCACACCTTTTTCCCTAACAAACATAGACCATTATTCTTCTTCTTTGTCACATCACAGATCTGAATATCATCATCTTCCTTCACCTAGGCAATCAAACAAACACCTTTACCCTTGTTTTTTGGCCCTGCCAAGAAGCAATGCTCAAGATCCTTTGCCACCTTGCGAATACGTACCCACTTCCAGTGGCGACAACGATTCCTTCCCAACTTGAATGGAATTGAAGAAAGACTCAACTAGGTCGCTAGCAGACACCATTTCTGATAAACCCTTTGAAAAAGTCACAGTCTTTTTCCACTTCGTTATCAGAAAGAACACGTGAAAATACAAGAAAAATTAAAATCTAAACAATTTGCTCAAATTGTTATGAAAATAGGGTTAAAAGCAAGGTTATTAAAACCGGGCCGGATTGGGAACCGGCCAACCATCTAGTCCGAATAACACCCATAACCGCTTGATGGATGAACCGGAGTAAAAATCGCTAAACCAGTATGAAACCGCGAAAACCGGGCAAAACCGGTGGTTCACCGGTTGTCAGCGGTTAGCCTTTTGCTTTCTTGAATCCGGTGACCCCAAGCGACCTCCGACGATCGGTAGCTTCTTCAACCTTCGATGCTTGCATCTTCACATTCTTTATCGTCGGACGGTGCGCGATACAGTGATGAGGGAGAAAGCAGAAAAAAGAACAATGAGATATTAGAGATGAGGGGACGACGACCATGAAATTGGAAAGAATAGGAAGGGAGGGGCAACAATGAAATGATTTTGTGTAATAGAAACTTAAAAACAACAGAATAGACAACATAGAACTGAAGTAAAAGAAATAGGGTTTGTTGTGCTTATGCTAAATTGGTTTTGGGCTATTTGTCTATTTTTGTTCCTAAAGCCTGGCCCACTTGAGCCCCAACGACAATCATATAGTAAAAGTAAATAGCTATTTATTATTGAATAATACTAAAGAGAATGCTAATGAGCACTCTAAGGATATTGATTAAGGAACTAAAAGAAAATTTTTTTTTATGGGTAAATGATTTAATAGTTTGAAAAGTTTAATACTTAACTTTTCAATAAAAACTTGTTTTTTATGGGTTCTTTAACCAATGCGAATAAATATAATGGCAACTTGTGCGAATAAGTATATGTCTCCAGACTAGTACAATAAATATATGTCTTCAGATTCTAATAGAATATATTCTAATTGGCTCAATATTTTTTTTATTATATATAAATATATATATTATAAAATTTAAAATATATTTAATTATAACCTGTTCAACCACGGTTTAATCGCGGTTCAACCAACGATCCGTAAACCAGTGTCATCTTCGGTTCAATGACCAGTTCAGTTTTTAAAACATTAGTTAAAAGTGATAAGATATTGAACTAAGGAATGATAAAGAAGCCATTTTCGAGAACACTGAATTGTTGAATATTGCACATTTGGATTCAAGATTGGCTCCATTTGACAAATCAAATACTGAATCGAATACGAGGATGAGGGGTTCTTCGTTGATGTCGACGGCAATGGTGGAGGAGGAGACCACAGGTGGCGACGGCGAAAGCAAAGTGCCATAGGGTTTCCACGGCAGCCATAAGGTTTTCAACTTTTCATAAATTAAATGTAAAAATTAATTTTAAATTAAATAAATTATTATTTTCATAATACCCATTTTACCCTTTTTAATCTTGATCATTGAAAAATTGTAACATTAAATTCATAGTGTGCAAAATTATGGAGGATGCAAACTCCAACTCAGGGATGAAGTATTGAAGATAGCGCTAGCATAAACAGTTACCAAGACCTCTCAATTACATAAGACCAATCGTCCCAGAGTTGAAAATCTACAATTGAACACACTGTTTATTATTTGAAAGAGTTTATATCTTTTATCAGAGGTTCGAACTTGAAAAAAAAAACTTACAAAAAGGGTAATTTCAATATTTAAATGATTAGTCGCACAGTAAAAAATATTACAAAACCTAATAATAATAATAATAATAATAATAATAATAATAATAGATAAGTTATAAAAAATCCCTCATCACTATATCATTTTGGCAATAATTCAATGTAACATATTACTCAACAAGTATAAAATAGGCAAAAATCATTGACTACTTTTCACATTGATGACGAATATGGATAATAATTTGGAGTGTTGATCATAACTATTAAAAAATTATTTATTTCACAAAATATTTCTATTAGCTCAAAGACTTTAGAGGAATACTTTCTAAAATGGGTAATGTTAAAATTTCTTAAGCTTTGACTGGTGTGTAATTAATGGCCAAGCCCATTAGATACTAATTTCATTAATAAAATATCAAGTGCAATGCACATGATTACTCAAAAAACCAATCGATGAATTTGTAAAATTTATATATCTTATGTTTATTTTAAACATAAATTTGAGTGTTTTGAAAGAAGAACCATGCCCCTTATTATCAATATTAGGTGAATGTTTTAGAGTTTAATTGTTATATATTGATAGTTTAAAGTCTTTTTGTACAAACATCCAAATATAAATTATCACATCAGCAAAAGAAATTAACTCTTATGTTAATTATCTTAAAAGTTATTTATATTATTATTGATGATTGATTGACAGTATAATTTTTTTTATAGGTTTAATTGCACTTTTCGTCCCCAATTTTTTTAATTGTGCGATTTTGGTCTCTCAAAAATTTTAATTGCACTTTTGTCCTTCAATTTTTTCAATTGTACGATTTTGGTCCCTCAAGAAATTTAATTACACTTTTCATCCCTTAATTTTGTGAATTTGTGCAAAATTACTCTTTGCAGGGATCAAAATGAAGGCTTTCATTGCACAATTTCACAAAATTAAGGGATAAAAAGTGCAATTAAATTTCTTGAGGGATCAAAATCGCATAATTGAAAAGTTGAGGGATAAAAGTGTAATTAAAATCTTTTAGGAACCAAAATCAAATAATTTAAAAAGCCGAGGGACTAAAAGTGCAATTAAACCTTTTTTATATTATCAATTCATAGCAATGAAACTGTATTTTAAACATTTTTTTTATCGTGTTCTGTAAGATTTTAAAAGCTTTTATTGAAGTTAGGCAGAGTTTTGTATTACTTTTGTAATTTGGTTCACTTGCTAAATTAGTCAATACTCTTAAATGAGTGAAACTATTTATGTTTACATATTTTTTATCCTTATAAAATTGATAATAGAATAAATGAATAGAAGTGAATTTATAGTTAAATTATTAGTCAACTAAAATTATGATATACTTTAAATTAAATAAATAATAAATACATCTTTGCTTGTCATTTTATAGATAAAGAATTTTTTTTTTTTTTATCTTTCACTCCCCTTTGACTTTTTAATTTTGCATCACACAACGCTAATTTAATTTGATTTGATTTTTACTTTGAAGCTCATATTTTCACCATTTTTACTTTTATGTTGGTCTTCAACTTTAATTACTTTTAATTTTTAATTGAACTTCAGTTTAACAAAATAAATAGATGTATGAAAAAAAGCAATATATTTTGAACATTTATTATTATTTTTATTTCTTTAAATTTGGAGAAATAAATTAAGGGATCGTTTGATGATCAGTATTGAATAATGATGAATATGATATGAGAATTGGATAATGATATGATAGAATATAAACATAATAAACTCTTATCTTATATGATGTTTGATATACATCAGATAATGATCACGGACCCTAAATGTCAGTCAAAAAGTTAACTTAATTTCCTTCCATTTTATCCTTTAAGATATCTGTGTTTGTATTTATAAAATTGTAAAAAACTTAAATAAAAAACTTAAAAGCTAAAAATACAGAGAAAAAGAAAACAATGATTGGATTTTTTTAGCAGTAAAAAAAACAATGATTGGGTTGGGGAAGCAATATGATACGGTGAGTTTGGGAGTGGAAATAGCAAAAACAGAAAGGAGAATGCAGAGTCTTAGCTGGATGCACCATTTCTAGATTTTTTTACTATCTCCTCTTTTCCTTTCCTTTCCCATCTGATTCAACCTTTTCACACTCTCTTCTCTGTTCTGTCTACTTCTCACTCTAACAAACAGCACTCCACCTCTCACAAGCCACATTCACTCACTCCCACTTCCAAAGAAAGAAAAAGAGAGAGAAAGAAAGAAAGAAACACCACAATGTGCAGCTCCTCCACCACCTTCTTCTTCACCTTGTTATTATTCCTCTTACACCTAACCACCTCTGACTCCCACTCTCACAACCGTAGGATCCTCCACCAACCCTTCCTCCCTCCATCTCACCCACCAAACCCTCCTTCACCCTCTCCTCTCCCTTCCCCTAAAACACAAAACCCCAAGTACCCATTCTCCTCCACCCCCACCGCAACCACCAACTCTCCACCATTCTTCCCTACATACCCATCTCCACCACCACCACCTTCTCCCTCCACCTTCGCTTCTTTCCCCGCCAATATCTCCTCCCTCATCCTCCCCCACCCTCCTAAATCCAAATCCTCCTCCTCCAAGCTCGTCGCCGCCGCCATTGCCTCCGTCGCGTGCGCCGTTCTCGTCGTCGCCGTCTCCGCCTTCGTCTACTGCCGCCGACGCCGTAAACACTACTCCGCCGACGAGAAAACCCTCAGATCCGACAGCAGCATCCGCTTGTTCCCTCGCGAAGCCGAAACAACAACCGCCGCCGCCGGAAACCGCAAGGTGCGTCACACTTCTTCCACCAGCTCCGAGTTTCTCTACCTCGGCACCATTGTCAATTCCCGCGGAATCGAAGATCGTCCTGATTCTCGCGCCAACGGCGGTGCTTTGAATCCTCGGAAAATGGACTCGCCGGAGCTCCTGCCGCTTCCGCCGTTAGCGCGGCAAGCTTCGGAGGTTCGAGGAGACATGGCGGATGAGGAAGAAGAAGAGTTCTACTCGCCGAGAGAGTCTGTAGGTGGACGCGAGAGCTCGAATGGAACCGGATCGGGTTCTAGAAGAGCTTTCTCCGCCATTGCTGCTGAGAATTTCGTAGGTCGAAGCAGCGAATCCAGTTCCAGTTCCTTCTCTTCTTCCTCTTCCGCTTCGCCGGATCGGTCTCATTCCATTAGCCTCTCGCCGCCGGTGAGCATAAGCCCTGGAAGATCAAACCCGAAGTCGCCGGAAAATGCTGCACTTTCTCCTCCGCCCTCGTTGAATGTAACCGAAACACTCGCCGTCGATGGTAAAAGTTGTTTGTCTTCATCCACACTCTCATCGCCAGCACGTGCTCTTTCACCGGTTTATAACCACCAGCACGTGCAATCTTCTTCAATGTCTTCAACGCCAGAGCGAGAGCGAGAGTGTCACTCACCGTTAATGTCACCGCTTTCTCTGTCACCCAACAGGGCATCGGAGAAAAACCCAGATGGAAAGACTCAGTCTTGTTGTTCATCACCTAACAAAAACGACGAACCGAGGCTATCGAATGGAAGTGGAAAATCGGTGTCTTCATCTTCAGCTTTTTCTCTGCCTTCGCCGGTGAAAGTTACGAATCAGAATCATCATCAGATATTGGATCAGTCTCCCACTTTATCAGATGTGTCAGATCGGTATAGGCATTCTCCTATTTCATCACTGCCACTATCACCGACACTGCTTTCATCACCAGAGACAGAATTGAATTTGAAGAACCATACCTCACAGAGGAAGCATTGGGAGATTCCAGACCTATTGACACCACCCATTCCTGAATCAGTTTCAGTTGAAGATGTTACAGTTACTACTAGGAAACAATGGGAGATTCCGGTTCTGTCAACACCTATTGCTTCATCTCTTAGAGTTCCAGCTCCTCCTGCTCCACCGCCACCGCCGCCGCCACCTCCTCCTCTTCCTGTGTCGAGGCAGAGGAAACAGTGGGAAGTGCCGGCTGCTCCCTCAACCCCGGCCGGTCAACCCATTTCGAGGCCGCCGGAACTGGTACCTCCTTCGAGGCCTTTTGTGCTGCAAAACCCAACAACTAAGGTTTCTCCTGTTGAGTTGCCACCGAGTTCTCAGACTTTGGGGGTGATTGAAGAGAATTCTGAGGAGGCAACTAAACCAAAGTTGAAGCCTTTGCATTGGGACAAAGTGAGGGCCAGCTCTGATCGTGAAATGGTGTGGGATCATTTGAGGTCCAGCTCTTTCAAGTAAGATTCTCAATTCTCACATTGACATGTTTTGTTCAGTTGTTGTAGCTTTTCTGTGATGGTTACTACCTAGGAATCGGCACTTGGTAACAGTTGATAATTCATATGCATATGTAGCAAATTGCAATTAGTGTTGTTGGATTAAGTATATTGGATTCGGTTGGCTGCAGGTTAAACGAGGAAATGATCGAAACGTTGTTTGTAGTAAACACACCAAACCCAAAACCTAAGGATACTACTCCGCGCTCGGTTCTTCCCCTGCCAAATCAGGAGGATAGGGTGCTGGATCCTAAGAAGTCCCAAAATATTGCTATCCTGCTAAGAGCGCTTAATGTGACTATAGAAGAAGTGTGTGAAGCACTGTTAGAAGGTATTTTCCCTTGGTTATAGGCTTGAGGTTATGGCTTAAATGTCTCAAGTTTTGTGGTGACTGTTGATTGCACATTCAACAACTTCTCGTTAAAGCGATGTATGGTCATACTGGTTGACACTTGACACCTAATGCAATTTTTTCTTCAATTTTGTGTCTTGATAATCCTATGGAATAAATTTTTTTACCCACTTCTGGCAGTGGGACATCACTTTTACTTATATGTGCGGTTGAAAACAGTTGCAGGATACAATGGGGATTTATATGGGAGAAAGAAAATAGAAAACATTTTGTTCATTTTGGTTGACAGTTTTGTTCTTGGGCCTTGCTTCATTTCAGGAGAAATTTCTTAGTTGAATTCGCTCTTGCTCTGGTTACTGAAAGCATAGATTTCTGCTAGATAATCTGTTCTAAGATGCATCAATTTTATTATTTGGTTAGTTTATCCTGTCTTGCCAGTCTTAAGGTTTGCCAACTGTTATGTGGTTCTTAAGGTTCTTTGCTTAAAAATGAATTATTACAACTTTGTCTTTAGAAGTTTGCTTGTAGCCCTTGTTCATAAAAATATACTGATTTACAATAGCTATAATTCTATCCACCACCTTCCAATTTTTAATTAGATGTAACTAAATCTCCTTACCTTTCTACAGGTATTACTGATACACTTGGAACAGAACTACTTGAAAGCTTGTTAAAAATGGCACCAAGCAAGGAAGAAGAACGTAAATTGAAGGAGCATAAAGATGACTCACCAACCAAGCTTGGTCCTGCTGAGAAATTTTTGAAGGCAGTGCTTGATGTACCTTTCGCATTTAGAAGGGTGGAAGCAATGCTTTACATAGCCAATTTTGAGTCGGAAGTGGAGTATCTTAGAAAATCCTTTCAAACTCTGGAGGTAATCTTTCACTGTGTCTCATTGATTTGTTTATTTCATCTCCCATTATATCTCTCCTTCCCTTTCCACCAATTTTCTTGTGCTATTTTATTTATCCTAGTTTTTTTGAAAGAGGTTAATCAAAATTTGGTAAATCATGTTCATACGTGCTTCTCAGGAGGTTTCTCGTATATGTGTCATGAGTTCTAGTTTCTGTGCATTTTCTGATTGTTTGTTTTGTAGGTTGCCTGTGAAGAACTGCGAAACAGTAGAATGTTCTTGAAGCTTCTAGAGGCTGTGCTTAAAACTGGGAACCGCATGAATGTGGGGACAAACCGTGGTGATGCACATGCCTTCAAGCTTGATACACTTCTCAAGCTGGCTGATGTCAAAGGTGCAGACGGGAAAACCACTCTGCTGCATTTTGTGGTACAAGAAATTATTAGAACCGAAGGTGCTCGTTTCTCAGGTACTGATCAAACTCCAAGCACAACTTTGAGTGAAGATGCCAAGTGTAGGAGGCTTGGTCTACAAGTAGTGTCTAGTCTAAGTTCGGAGCTAGCAAATGTGAAGAAGGCTGCTGCTATGGATTCTGAAGTTCTTAGCAGCGAAGTCTCTAAACTTTCCAAAGGAATTGCACACATTGCAGAGGTTGTTCAATTAATTGAAACGGCAGGGTCAGACGAAAGCAATCAGAAGTATACAGAATCAATGAACAAATTCATGAGAATGGCTGAGGAGGAGATTCTAAGAATTCAAGCCCAAGAAAGTGTTGCTATATCCCTGGTGAAGGAGATTACAGAATACTTCCACGGTAACTTGTCTAAGGAAGAAGCTCATCCATTTAGAATCTTCATGGTAGTAAGAGACTTCTTAACAGTTCTTGACAGGGTCTGTAAAGAAGTTGGTATGATAAATGAGAGAACCATGGTTAGTTCTGCTCATAGATTCCCTGTTCCAGTGAACCCCATGCTTCCACAACCCCTTCCTGGACTACATGGAAGACGACAGTACAGCTCTTCGGATGATGATAGTCCATCTCCTTAGCTGTTTATCATTCGTGTCAGTGTGACATCTCTGTTAGTAACAACCTGGAACCAGGTGATTTTGAAGGGTCTTGGCATGCATGTATGGTCTTGGCCCAAATGATTTTTTTTTTCCTTGTTAAATTGTAAAAATCCTTGTAAGAGATTTGAATTATATATAGTAGATTATATATGTAGAGTAGAAGATTTTCTTTGGTAAAAATAAGCTTGCCTTATATAAACAGGATGTGTATTAATAAGGTTGTTTTGATCATGTACAAAGCTATTCAATGCAATTTGGGACAGCACTTGGTTGCAAATGCTTTATACAAGACTGTAGTTTGCCAAGCTGACAAATAATTCCTTGTTCTCAGATCTCAATCCACTCCATTCTAGAAAGGGGTTGAGTTGAATCAGTTAAACTAAATTCCAACTTGTCACGTTAGTATATATAGGAGCGTTTTATGGTGGTTTTATGTTGCATTAACAAATATTTATATCATAAAAGTTATAGTTAAGACTAAATTAAGTACAAAAATATTATCAACTTTCTTAGGTGAAATATATCACTGACATTTACATATTTATAAAATCTCAAAAATATTTATTATGATTATGAAATCTACAAATTGGTGTCTTATTGGATGAAATTCTTGTATTTAAATGGAAAATGTCAAATGTCCCGGTTGATGAAAACAGAGTTGGGATCCTCTCAATTTCTTAGACACAAAGGAGAGTTTTGTATATCAAACTTCTTTTATCATTTAAAAATAAATAAATCATTAAAAATCTTTTGTATCCATCTCTCTCCTAAATGGAGTCCTCCATTTCTTTTGAGAAATGGAGAGAATCCCAACTCATGAAAGTCGGATGTGAGCCCGTGAGTCTATATCTTTAACTGTTAGTAGTTTTTTGAGATAAAAAAATATTCTATTTAAAACATAAAATCAGAATTTTTTTGTGGTAGTAGCCTAGTAGGGCTATCTCGTGCTCTATTAACCGGGCTGTGTTTCATTGCCTTATTTTAAATATGAATTTAATTTGTATGTATTATCAATATTAAGATTTTTTATACTATTAATCAATTATAAATTATCATATCACTAAAAATATTTCATTATTATTCTAACAACTTTAAAGTCACTCATTGTGATTGATTAACAATGTAAAAAACTTTATATTAATAACGTATCAAACTCATCATTTTAAAGAAATAATTGTATAAAAACGATAATATATTTGTATACGCTGGCAGTAGATTATAATATAGTTTTTAGTTTAACTTGTATGTTTTAGTTTATACAGGGGAAATGGAAGCTACTAAAACTGTGACAAGGCCGACCAAATATGTTACACAAACTCAAAGGGAAGGGATTTGTATTAATTATTATACTGCCAGTTTCTATTTACTTATTCGTTTGAAGGCATATTCCATTCCATGTTACGTACATTTTGCCAGCACGTGATGCCCTGGACTGACAATAGTGTAGTTTAGTTGACAGATTATGGAAGTAAACGGCAAAATAGAGCAGTATATCTCTATATGAATGAACATGTGTCTACTGAAAACATGTGAACACCACCAACGCGGCATGTACCATGCATGCAGGGAGGTAGATAAATTCATTACAGACATTAGTCTAATTCCTTGTCTATGACATGAGCTGGTGCCTATTGAAAACAGGTTCATATACTAATACAAGTAACTATGCACCAGTTGTGCCGTGCCTACTATCCGTTGGAAATATAAGTATATAATTGACCAAAATAATAAAAAGACTAACTAATGAGAGAAAAGTAAAGCAATGAAGTCAAACAAGTAGAATAAAATAAATGTTCAGCAGTTACAAACTGAAGATTTAATTATTTTTAAGTCATAAATTGGCGGAAAAAATAAATGGCCAACAAAATTTAATTTTTTGTATCAACTTTTTTAAAATTTTATTTTTGATCAACAACAAACAAACAATTATTGAAATATTTAAAGGCCCAACAAAATTCAATTTGATTATAGCTCAAGTGGTTTACAGCCCTATACCACAATTGAAATATTTAATGAGTATAGTCTTATATAATGACTCACCAGTATACTAATAGATTGAAATTTGAGCTTTACATCAACACAAAATAAAAATTCCAAGTTTGGAACACACAATTAGAGCTGATAATTTGGACCCGGTCCGCTGGGCTAGCTCGGTTTTTAGATTGGGCTGGCTAAAAAATTGCAGGCAGAAACCAAATTCGAGCCAGCCTATTTGGTTCACTGGACTAGCCGGCTCGACCCGGTGGCTTGTTTTTTATATTTAAATTATTTGTATACAATTGTCTTTAGATATAGAAACATACTTCCGTAGTTTATATTATAACCTCTAAATAAATGACATTTCAATTTATTAATGATGAAAAATATACTTATTTAATGACTTTTATGAAAAAAATGATTCTTTAACACTTGTTTACATATTCTAAATTGTGAATTATACTATACTTTAGTGTTATTTAATACACACACACACACACACACACATATATATATATATATATGCATTTAAGCAAAAAAAAGTAAAAAAAATATAGGGCCAAAAGGATTCGTTGGGCCACCAGGTGCTTACATGTTCCTATATCTGAAATCTGAAATACTGAAAGTTGTCAACATTTAAGACCAACTACAATGGTTGTTCTTAAGGTAACTTTCTTAAGTATAAGAACTGGTTCTTATAAGAACCTTCATTGGAGTATTATGACATGGCAACTAGGTTGTAGAACGGTTCTTATAGAAGAACCGTTCTTCCTAAACAAATTTTTTTCAACACAAAACCCAATGGAAAAACTCAACCAGAAATGCAAGGAAAATGGAAAACAGAAATGGATTTCAGCCAGAAAATGCAAATGAAAAATGGAAAACAAATTCACTACCACAAATACATCACAGATTCAGCCAGAAAATGCAAATCGAAAAACCAGAAAATGCAAACAATTTAGCCGAATACATGCAGAGAGGCAAATGCAAACGATTCAGTTGATTCCTCCATTTCTTCTCCTAATTCATCTTCGTCCATTGAAGGGGCAGTGCCGAAAACGGATGGCCGAGATGGCGGAGAACTCGATCAATGATGGCGAAGATCACAGAGGGGGGGGAAGAGATCTGTCGAAAGGAAGAGATCCGTGTTAAGGGGGGCGCCGATCTTTAGGGGAGTGGAGGGGAGGAGGAGATCTGCGTGAAGGAGAAGGGAAGGGGTCGTCAGTGGCTGAGGAGGAGAGTTGAAGTGGGGGAAAGGAGAGGGAGGAGGGCAGCTGGCGGCGCCGATTGCACAGAACAGAGACAAAGATGGTTTGTGGACTGGGGAATGCGGAAGATGAAGAGAAATGGGGCATGAATGGAAAATGGGAAATGGGAGTGAGGAAAAATCATTTCTTGGTTAAAATATCTTGTACAATAAAATAAAAAATGGGAAAATTATAAAATAAATCAGTTATGACTTCTAAAGTTACCGTTTGAGAGATGAAAAAAGATGAAAAATGAGTAGATTGAAATGTTCAATGGATCTAAGTTACCGTTTTAATTGTCCAAAGGATCTAACGTTATCGTTATTTATTTGTCTATAAATAATGTCTCATTTTCACTCAGTTTTCCCCACACACCTTCTCAACTCACAATGGATCCCCATCAATTTAATTTCTACAATTTTTTTGCAAAATTGTCAACCTCCTCCTACCACTGAAAATTCTCAAAATCCTCCATTTTATTCCATGTTTCGACCACCACCAATGAACCCCGTCATGTTTTATAGGCCACCAATGAACCCTTCTATGGAGAACACTACTAAAACTCGTCAAACAGTGGTCGGGTCAATGCCTGAGACTAAAGTTCCATAATTTTCAATACAAGTCGGCCTAGAAGATATTACGCTCGTTGAAGGAGGAGGAAGTTCGAGTCGGAAAAAACCGCGAGTTAGATTCACAATGGAAGCGAATATTCTACCTGGCTTTCCACGTATGTTGGGTTCTATTGATTGTATGCATCGGGAGTGGGAAATTGTCCAATCGCCTGGAAAGGCCTCTATTCTCGAGGTGATCACGCCAAACCCACGATTATGCTTGAAGCTGTGGCATCACTAGACTTGTGGATTTAGCATCATTTTAAGGCACTGCAGGTTCAAACAATGAAATTAACTTGTTAAATGCATCCAATGTGTTGAATGATGTGTTGAATGGAAAAAAAACTCTTATGGTGCAATACACGGTGAATAGGACCCCATATAATATGGGGTACTATCTAGTAGATGATATTTATCCTGAGTTGGCTACATTTGTCAAGACCATCCCAATGCCGCAAGGATAAAAGAGAAAATTATTTGTCCAACGACAAGAATCAGTAAGAAAGGATGTCGAACGGGCGTTTGGAGTGCTCCAATCTAGATTCGGGATAGTACGTGGTCAAATCCGTGCTTGGCACATGAACCCAATCAAGAACATAATATATGCATGCATAATACTGCATAACATGATCGTTGAAGACAAACGACACACATATAGTGGCAATTTTGATTACGGTCATATAGATAATGACACGTCAATGGCTGAAGTATCTAATGTTCCTCATCCCAATTTTACAAAATACCAGCAACAAAGAGCACATCTTCGTGAAAAACAAAAACATCGACAACTTCAAGCAGACTTGGTGGAGCATATTTGGGAAACGTCTTGGGCATGAGAATAACGAAACTTAATTTCATAATAATATTGTCATGTATTTCTCATCTTTATGTCTTTCTCGTCATATTTATGTATTTCTATTTGTTTTAACTTTTTGTTATGAATAATATAAAAAAGTTGCAATACTTTTAATATTTTTATTTTTTTGGTATTTATTATTTTAAAATTAAAATATATATGAATTAATATTTTAATTTGAAATAAAAATAAAAATAAAAGTAAATATAAATATAAATAATAAGTGGGGTCTATTGTGGAACCCATCTAAGAATCCAAAATGAGTTCTTCCATTGGAGTGAAAATGAGGTAGGGTTTTTATATCCCAAGTGATATCTTTGGACCCACAAAATGATATATAAGAACCCAATTGTGATTCTTCCATTGCAGTTGCTCTAAGCTCCCTAAACCAAATATATATACAACATGCTTCTTCGCCGATTGGTTTCACAACATTGTAAGTCTATGTTTAGACGTGTGTTTGGATTTTCATTGGGAGGGTCAAAAATCCAAATTTCCAATTGGGACATTGCCAACACCAATTTAAACACACGCTTAGTAATTTGACTATTGCCTTAGGATGTACCGTGAAAATGAAATAGACGGTATTTGATACCCTTATCATATAATACAACACACACAATGCTTATTTCTTCAATCATGATTAGTATCTAATATGGATTGAGAAGTTGCTATGGAGAAACAGCAATTGACTAAACGAACAACTTCGACATTATTGATTAGTATAATATGGATTGAGGAGTTTGGTGTACAAAACATAATTGTACATTACATATGACACTAGACAATTGTTTTTCATTATTTTTATACTCAGAAACATACGACAGTATACGGGAACAACAAGTGCAGAGGGTGCAGGATAAGGTGGTCCACAACCACATATAACTCAATATCATGCGCTAAGAGGCAGGTGTAAAATTCATAGGTTGCAGAGAGTGAGTCATTCAACATTCGTGGAACAGGGAGAGAGTGCGGAGACAAAGAGATAAAAGAGAAAGGTAAAGGAAGTGCTATTATGTTAGCCCATGCTTTTTTGGGAGAGTACTATGGACACTCTTGATACATGCATACACAACTTTAGAAATGGGTTTAATGTTTTTTATATTCAGACTATGATATTTAAATGAAACTCCAATCATACTTGAAATATGGTATATTTATTTTAATTTACACGTGTGCTTGAATTAACTGGGAAAGTTAAATTATTTCAATAATCAATTATATGTATAATCGATTATAATAAAATCAATGTGTTTGGATATATTTGCTGAAAAACAATTTTAAAATAATTTATTTCGTTTGAATTGTTTAATAAAATCATTTTTATATAATAAATTACATAAAAAAAATATGAAGTTATTTGTTTAGATAATATTTGAAGGACACGATTGAAAAAAAAAAGATCACTTTTGAAAAAAAATATGAGTATAAAATGATCTGAATGCCCAACTTCAGATTACAATAGACAACTTTTTTTTTTCAATGGATAAAATTTATTTTTTCTTTTCATCTCAAAATCCAAACATAACTGCTACTGGAAAAACAACTTTTAATATCCTTGATAGCTGTTTTTGGCAAGTTTAATCTTACCCAAACATACTCTAAGAGTATGTTTTGGGAAAGCTGAAAAAAATAGATTATACTTTATGATAATCGGTTATAATCAGAATCTATTTTTGTATGGGTATATTTGCTGAAAAACGATTTTAAGATAATTACCAACATGATAAATTATGTATAAAACAACTTTTTAATCCAAAAAAAAAAACAATAAAGAAAATCAATATTTTCCAACCACGCTCTTAGTCCATAAAAAATGTCAATCCTTCTGTTAATCAAGCTCCTTCTGTTAATCAGTTAATGGATGCGTCTACTTGGCACATTAACTTGCTAATGGTCAACATTTTTCGGGAAAATGTTGAATTAAAAATCAAAACTACGCGGCAAAAACGATGTCATTAGGTGCATGCATCAGGTGATCTTCTTCAATCTCACCAGTACCACAACTGCAGCCGTAACGCCCCAATGGATCCAACACCGCTCGTCCCTCCGCCATATATCAGTCTGAATGGAAAAACCAAGTGCAATAGTCACAATCTCCTGCCAACAAAAAAGGGAAGACCCACTCAACTAATTATAGACAACAAACAACCCATAACATTCATACACCAACCGAAATAAGATAGATCTGAATATTTATCCTCCTTCCAAATGAACCAACCCCAAGATATCATCTTAATTTAAGTTACAATCTGAGTACAATCAGTCACACATTATCCTTAAAAACTACTATCTTATTTCTTAATAACCACAAAGATCATACTACCGAAGCCAAACAATATATCTTACTTTTCGGGTTCGTTTTCCTCTAACTTAATTGGTAGATCCACCCTCAGAATCTTTATGTCCTCACAAAAATCAAGAAAGCAATCACTAATGCAGATTTCAACATTAATGAAAAAGCTAACACCATTTTCAAATCATCGTCTATGAATTAGTAATAGTTACTTCGCCGGCAAGTGCATTAGGTCATGCAAGTAATAAAGTGATGAATGGGTATAGCTTCCATATTGCTTCACTAAATCGAAGTAATTGAATGCGATTGAACAAACACTTGAAAACAACAAAATTAAAGGTGTGGGATCAAATTTCATTCAATTGTGAATTTGGATTCTTTATTAATAAGGAATCATTTGAATTACTAAAACCCTATTCAAATTCCGATTGGCTTTGTTCATTGTTAAATCCCATAATTTAATTGAAACTAATTCTTTAATGAATCAATTTTATCAAACCCCCTATCAATTTACCTAATGCCTTAGGTCTAATTAATAAGGAAAAGGTGATTAAGCTCTATAGAATTTTTAATCAAACCACATCAATCAAGTTACTTATTCCTATGTTAACTCAATTTTGAAACAAGAGGGGATGTCAGATATAATTAAATCGAACATCATGGGATGCCAATATAATCTTTTCATTATTTTTTAAAAGAAATCCCAAAGTTTGGAGGTCAATCCCCTCTCCTTTCGTCTTTTCCTTTTAGGGTAAGATAAATGATCTCTTACACTACATTATTAAATATGCAATAGATTAGTTATAAGATAAAAATATAATTAAAATAAAACACAACAATCGCCCACAAAATTAATATATCACATATTTAGTGATACAAAATCTCGTGCAAGCACCTAATAATTTCTTCCATTTGGATGGATATGATCCAAACATGCACTAAATTGTCATTTTAATGTTGGCATGGGAATTAGAAGTATTGGTTGGGGAATTGGAAGATTGCTTATATCATTTGAGGAAGTGAGGAGTATAGGTAGAATGAAAGAATTGGTCATTTCAAACAAACCAAACCATAAAACTCGCGGCAATGCTGTCCCCCCACCCCCACAGATTCACGTTCGTTTGTGTCAAAATTCACATAACTTCCGGAAAATTTGTTATTGCTCTTGCTAATATTACAAACTTCAACATTTTACCAAAGCCCCATTTTTTGTATTTTTTTTTTTTGTTCCTTACATTTTGCATTCCTATGCAAAGATTATTTGATTCTCTATGAAAATTGGTGGCTTCACATCTTGCTTAGAATACCCAGAATTTATTTTTCATTTTTATTTTCTGTTCATTTGAAGGAAGGAATTGTGCATTAGTTTTGTACTAGATTGAAAGTGCTTTGATCTGCATAAGTTTTACACTAGAAGGAGCTTGATCTCAATCTCCTTCTTTTGCTTTCATTTATTTGATTGTCCATCACCACTGTTACCTGGTTAGCATCTAAACTCATTGATGAATTACATTGGTTTTCCTTTGTGAAGGAATATTCATCCTAACCTCTTTGTTTACAAATTATAGGTATTGTTTTAGATCAAAAGCAGGGTTATGGAACAATTTAGACAGATTGGGGAGGCACTTGGGAGTTTGAAGGCTGTGATGATATTCCGGGAGAACATTCAAATCAATCAGAGACAGTGTTGTCTGCTGCTTGATGTTTTCAGCTTTGCATATGATTCTATTGCAGATGAGATTAGACAGAACCTGAAATTTGAAGAGAAGAATGGAAAGTGGAAGGTTATTGAACAGCCATTGAGAGAGATCCATAGGATTTTCAAAGAAGGAGAAGCTTACATTAGGCATTGTTTGGAAACAAAGGAATGGTGGGCTAAAGCCATTACCTTGTGCCACAACACAGATTGTGTTGAGTTTCACTTACACAACTTGCTTTGTTGGATGCCAGTTGTAATTGAAGCTATTGAATCTGCTGGAGAAACATCAGGGTGGGATCAGGATGAGATGCAAAGGAAGAGGCTTATCAACTCCAAAAAGTACAGGAAAGAATATAGAGACATGAAACTTTTCCAGTGGAAATTTGGGAAGCAGTATCTCATTACTCAGGACTTGTGCAACCGTTATGACACGGTATGGAAGGAAGACAGATGGTTTCTTTTCAACAAGATTCATGAAAAGAAAATGTCAGGTGCAACGAAGTATGAGAAGAAATTAATAGATCTGCTTTTGAGGAATGTAGAAAGATCAGAATCAGTGGAAGGGAAGCTCCTGCCAAGCTCAATCTTGGTTGGGTCTAAGGACTATCAGGTGAGGAGAAGAATGGGGAATGGGAGTCAGTACAAGGAGATTCTATGGTTAAGTGAAAGCTTTGCCATGAGACATTTTTCTGGGGACATTGAGGCTTTGGAACCTGAGATCATAGAACTTTTATCTCTTTCCCACCCAAATATAATGGACTACCTTTGTGGTTTTACTGATGAGGAGAAGAAAGAATGCTTTTTGATAATGGAACTGATGAGCAAAACCCTCAGCAGTCACATCAAAGAGATTCATGGCCCAAGGAAGAGAATACCATTCTTGCTTCATGTGGCAGTTGATATTATGCTTCAGATTGCCAGAGGAATGGAATATATGCATTCAAGGAAAGTATATCATGGAGAACTAAACCCTTCAAACATTCTTGTTAAGCCCAGAGGTACATCCCCAGAAAGTTACCTGCATGCCAAGGTATCAGGGTTTGGCCTATCTTCTGTCAAGGACTTGAACCAGAAAGGGAATACAAATCAGAATGGAGCTCTCCCATTCATCTGGTATTCGCCAGAAGTACTTGAAGAGCAAGAACAATCAGGAGGTGAAGCAAACTCCAAGTACACAGAGAAATCTGATGTGTATAGTTTTGGAATGGTTTGCTTTGAGCTTCTAACTGGTAAAGTCCCTTTTGAAGATAGTCATCTTCAAGGGGAGAAAATGAGCAGAAACATAAGGGCAGGAGAGAGGCCACTTTTTCCACTCAATTCACCAAAATATGTTATCAACTTGACAAAGAGATGCTGGCATACTGACCCAAATCAACGTCCAAGCTTCTCCTCCATTTGTAGAATTCTTCGTTATATAAAAAGGTTTCTTTCGATGAATCCTAGTTACAATAGCCAGCCAGAACCACCATTGCCACCTGTAGATTACTGTGATATAGAGTCAGCACTTTTGAGGAAGTTTCCTTCTTGGGCAAGTTCTGAATCATCACCAATATCACAAATTCCATTTCAAATGTTTGCCTACCGAGTTATAGAGCGCGAAAAAATAAGTACATGCTCAAAGGAAAACTCTGAATCTGGAAGTGATGCTTCAGCCTGCGGTGATGAACTTGTTACCTCTGGGGATGAGCCATTTCCATCCACAACCGAAAGAAAGTCTTTAGTTGTAGCAGATAGTATAAACAGGAGGCTTACCTCCAGGAAATCTCTAGATTTGAAGCTCACCAAACAACCAGGTTGCCTTAAAACTTTTGTATCCATGGAATTGTTAAATACATCAATTAATGATTCTTAAGAAGCTAATGTTTGAATCATAGAAATACAAATTTCATCATGCTAAGGATGCAAAAATGCCTGCTAGGAAGAACCTGATAAAATTATACAAGTATTTTAGCTATCAAAATTGTTGCATTCCATGCTAACATCATTGATTAGTGAAAAAAGCAAATGGCTATTATGTCTAAAGTTACCTGAAAATGCATCTTAATTTGGAGCATTGAGTAGGATTTCTACCAGGCTGTGGATATTGTTTGAGAGAATTTTCAATGTTTTAGGATCTCTGAAATGGCATTATAGCATTACAGTGAATTTAGCAAGCCTAAAAGGAGTACTTCCATGAACTGCCATTACTTGAGATTGATACTGATTTGATGTGATGTGATATGATAATATGATACAAAATACAAACCCAACAATCCTATTTATATTAATAGTAGACTCCTAGTCTTAATTAAATAAGGAAACAAATTAAGGAATATATTTAGGAAATAAATCCTAAGAGATCATTTAGGATATCTAAAATATTGGATAAGACTCCTCTAAAGTGAGCTGTCTCTAAAGGGAGCAAGCAAGAGTGTATCCACCGTTGATTTGATAAAATGGATTGAGATCTCTATCAATTTATCAAATCAAGGATGGATACATCCTTACTTGCTCGCTTTAGGGACATGTTCACCTTAAAGGAACCTTTTCCTAAAGTGTTCTAAAGTATAATAATGCCATTATGAGATATTTTTCATATATTCTAGCACTCTCTATCAAGCTAAAGCTTCCCAAGCTTGAGCTTGTTACAATAAAACAGTCCTCCCATTTTGAGATTGAAAAAAGATTGAAAACATAATGGCAGACAGCTTGAAAGGATAAATATCAAGATTGAAAACATACTGGCAGAAATTTATGAAGGATAGCTGAAAACATAATGGCAGTGGATCTGTACACGGAGAAGAACATCATATGAAAGGATAAATTTCTGAGAAAACATCCTGGATGCATCAGTAGTAAACACTTTCAGTGAAGGAGTTAGTTATCTCAACCGGTATAAACTCATTTGTAATGAACAAACAGACCTGAAATAGAAACCTGCCTTAACCAAGAAGAGGGGTTTTAAGGGATAGAATTACATCCCATTGTGTAAGTCTCAGTTTCTCACACTCATGAGCCAAAATAAATGTATATAGAGTGAATACATTCATTTCAGTGCTAAAGGCAATAATTTGAAGTAGCATAGGTTTCCTTTCTGTTTGCTATTTACTTTGAAGGTCAAAGGTACATCAAGATTAATATTTGAATGAATGGCAGTTGTTTCTTGACATCTTTATGTCTTTTTCAATGCAGGTACTCCAAGAGGGCGATCAGCTAGACCTCCACAAATGTCCTCTTGTGGGCGTACTCTGAGGGTTAATTCAGAGAACCGCCTAATATCGAGTCCAAGAATAATGAGAAGAACATCTTCCGGTCATGTCTCAGATTCTGAGCTTTCTTAGATTACAACATACCATCATCAGATTCTCAACATAAAATCGAGAATCTTCTCTTTTATGCAAGGAAAGATTCACATAGTTTACTTAAGTAGTTTAAATTAAGGTATTCTTGACATGAGTAGTTTGTGAATTAGGATAGGAATAGTGTAGTATAGCCTACTGTGATTGACTCCTTGTATTCATGCCACAGCGAGTCTCCTTAATGTTTGAAAATTTCCTCCAAACATTTCCTAATCATTACTGACCAAGTGGAAATAGAAACTTGAGAATTAAACACTATGGTACTGAACAAATATTTCAAGAAGAATAGAAAACTAAAATCAGAAGTAGAAGAGGTTTCAATAATTCCACCTAACATTGCATTCTTGATCAATCTTCTACAAGAAATGCTTTTTAAGGTTACTGATAACAAAGTTCTATGAAAGAGAAAAATGACAAAAGGGAACCAGAATTCATAGTGTCAAAGTCAATAAGAGTAAACATGCAACTTCAGCATAATATTGAATGATGGTGTACAAGTAATATTTGAACTATTATTACAACTACAGTTAGTTTTTGCAAGTAAATGCAAAGCATAGCATAGATGATATCCTGTACTTCTTTGATAAATTACAATTCATTTGGAAGATAAGTTAATAAATATATCTTTGGGGTGCATCCAGATCTGGTTTAGTAATATGTCCCTCACTTCCTTAACAGATTGCAGTCTCAGCAGCATGGATGTATAGGAGCAAGGAGCTATCCCGCTTGTAAAACAACAAATTTGACTTACTTTCAAGTTCAACCAAACTTTCAGGTCCGTGTGGTGCCCTCTAGCCCCTAGCTCGTTGGTTTGTGATACATCAACTAGATGAGAAGTTCTTGAAGTTGAAGGAGAAACTTCTGCATTGAACATTGGATAGTGTGCTATATACAGCAGCATAATGGATCAGGGGAAACCTTAAGTCACGTGTGATATTTTCAAGAAACCTGCAGGCTCCAGCTTCACTAGTTGCTTCAGTTCAAAAGCCTATATTTTTTACATGCTTTATCCATTTCTTGTTCAGCTTATTTTGGTTCAGATTTTAAGAAAAAGTGCTCCTGTCTTGATGTCATATTGTAGAAAACGACCTCCTGACAGGATTACCTACCCATGGAAATTGTGAACCAATGCCATATCACTGACTCAGTGACCCCATTTAAGCTTTATTCCCCATTAATCATTAAAGCCTGAATAATGCACTGGTCTAAGTGTTCATCCCAAATAAAGTGTATGCCTGGTCCTCTGAAAGACATATATCACAATATTATCGTTTCAGGAACTGAACTGCTTTTCAAGTTTCATTGTTAACCAATTATTTTCTCTTCCCTGTCAGACCATCTGCAGTAGTTTCACAATTCCAATTGAGTTGGCGGCAACAAGCACGTTAGACTTCTTTCTCCAGCAGACACTAGAAACAAACTGTCCATTATTGTCTTCACTATTTGAATGACCAGAAATGGGATCGATTGACTCAAATTTGTGAGAAGTGATTGGCACTGGCAGAGATTTATGAAAACAGTATACCTGAAAGGTAGAAACGTTTAAAATGAATTAGATTTTTTATCTATTTATACCATGTTTGATGGCAAATGCAATTAAGAGAAGCAAGCTTCCAAAAATTCCTTGAATTGATTTAAATAAGAATCACCTTTTTATCTGTCTTAGTTTGTGAGAATGGATGATACTTATAGACTGATTGTACAAATTAAATTAGGTACAGGATCTATGAACTCCAAGCATATTCCTTATAGTATAAACTTAGTGTTCTGGAACAACTAAATAACACATGCATTATGCTTGCTCTTAGCTTGATGTTAGCCATATTTTCAAAGAAATTTCATAAGGAATGCAATAACAAAGCTCGATGCTAAGTGAGATTAGTAAAATCCATTTTTCAATTAACTGAAGAACGTCTAATCATGAATGATGAAAGCAATAACAATATTAAGTGAGATTAGTCTAATGTTTTTCCTCAAAGTAGTGCAGGATGTGAAATATTTGCTGGCCTCATGACGTAATCAACATTCCAAGGACTCAGACCAGTATACCGTATGATAAAGTCAAGGTTGTTATAAAATAAAAACTATACCTCATTAGTTTCTGAACCACATGCAATGTATCCATCCAAAACAGATAAACCCACGAAATTCTGAACAAGAAGAGGAACAATAAAAATTTAGAACAAAGAAAGGAAGACAAAAAGAGAGAGAAAATATGTAGAGAAACCAACCTTTTCGTTACTATGGCCTTTAAAGGTTAAGCCACAAGCATCAGATGACAACCCAGAAGAGCAGGTTTTCTTCAGGTCCCAGAGCTTCAAAGAGTTGTCAGTAGAAGCAGAGACAACTGTTTCAGCATCTAGAAATTTTACATAGCTAACAGCTTTCCCATGACCGGATAATGTGCACCAAGGGATCCTAGTGTGACGAAGGTCATAACCATAGACCTTGTAATCAGCTGATCCAAAAAATAAAAGATGTGTTGAGTAAGCAGAGAACTGAACACAGCATACATTTGCAGGGTTCCAGATGGTTCCTATAGAATTTCTCTGCAAAAACAACAGCATTTGAGACAATTACTATGTGCTGTGAAGTAAAAATATTCAACTGCATCTTTCTGTCACACAGTTATGTTCCTTTTCATATTATTCTTTCTACTATATAATTTCAAATAGTATAAATACCAATATATTTTTTAATAATGGTTTGTTATTAAAATGCATAAAAGAAAGCTTGCCTCACTGATATTCCACAGTTTGACAGAGTAGTCATCACTTCCACTAGCAAACATTTTTGGGTCGGACGCAGAAAAGTGAACAGACCAAGCTCTCTTTTGGTGCTCCATATATTGAGACAATGGCTGACCAGTGCCTGCATCCCACATCTGAATTCATCCATACATGTTATATTATTAATGTCAATAAAACATAAGATATAAGCAATGATGGTTTTGTTGGTATAAATGAAAGAACATGACCAAAATTGGTTTTCATCGGGTATAGTTTTAATGTTTCAAGGAATACACACCTGAACCACACCATCATAGTCAGTAGATGCCAGATGATTTTTTATATAACTATTCCAGCACACACAGCTAAGCTTTGATTTATTCGACATCTCAACTATGGGGTACTGAATATCAATAGAATCACTCAAAATAGTACTTAAGTCAAAAATCTTGATTTTCTTTGAAACTCCACCAACTGCAATGTAGTCCTCATCACGGTCAAAACTTAAAGCACATATTACATTGGCAGAATTAAGCAGATCTCTGTTTCTTAATGTACCACGCTCTTTAAATTTGCTGTAACAAGCAAACTTGCATAAACCTTCAAAGAAGGATCCTAGACAACCAACAGAACTCTGAATTCTTCTTGGTTCCTTATTTACATTCTCTATATGAGGCAATATCCGTCTACTTTCCAGCACATCTTTATCATAGCTTGCAACAGCTGAAGCTTCTTTAAGCAGGACTTGAAATCTCCTGGAAAAGTAAGAATTCTCTAGCTGAGTTATATTACTCATAAATCTTGCTTCATTAACACATGACCTTGGAATAGATCTACTAATGTCTGAACTGGAAGGATAGTTGATTTGTGCCAAGGGAAATACTGAATCTGCCCCAAATGAATAACTTCTTTCTACCTCCTTAATATCTTCAACCAAGCAACTTAGCTCTTCTGCCAACTTGGCTGCCTGCTTTTTCTTTTCTTCTTTAGCTAAAGATAAAAAATGTAGTAAATTTTCTGTCTCAGCTTCATCATCACCAGATACTGCGACATCATCTCCAGAATTTGATTCCTCTAACTCATGTATTAATTCAGACTCTAAAATCATCCTGATATACATAGAAGGAGAACTACAAATTATAAAGAAAACAGGATGCACCTTCAATATCAATATCATAATTCTTTCAGCCATATGATTATTTAAACATATTGAAGAAAGCATAGAACTAATTTTGCTGTTTTAGACAGTTGTGTTCATTTACAAAGAGACCAGAAGTACCAAGGTACTAATGACCAAAAATAATTAACCCGAGGTGCTAGAATGAAGTCTGGAAAATAAAGAAATGCCGAAACCCAAAACCCACTAATGAAGGGTTAGCACTTGAATACAATGTCATCAACCAAGGGCAACTATAACAAAATGCACTAATCTGCATATCTGTTTCCTAGCAGCATTTACACACATGGATACTGTTTATCCTGTTCTCTCTTTCAGTGCCGTGGTTTGTTAAGCATAATGAACAATAAGAGTATCCGTTTGGCTATCAAATCAAGTTAAGGATGAGCTTCTTTTTATTGACTATAAGCTGCAGGTGTACAATAAGAATATCAAATATCTTTATTATGTGAGAGCCACCAGTATCTCAAACTCGCATTAAAACAACGTAAAGAGTTAATTATGGCAACTGACAAGTTCAAAACAGTTGAAGAAATTCTTCCAATAATTACCGAATCATGTGAGGTAAACTCCATGGTAGCAAAGAATCCAGAAATCGAAGATAAATGAGTTCTTATAGAATTTAGAAAGTACTTGTAACTACTGATAAAAGTTAATAACTTGAGCTGTAAATAATCTACAGATATTGCTCCTTAGACTAAGAGACATGTACAGTTATGCACAGTTTTTTAGGTAGATTACTCAATCATATGTATGGCCAGTCAAAAGAATGGCAGAAACGTTTTCCTACATGGCATCCTAAACTTCCCATAGCATCACTACTTACCACCATCCATAGTGAAGCCACTGAAGATGATACTTTTCAGATTACACATTCTAGATGAAAATTTAACAGATTCAAAAGAGACAGAAAAACAGCACCAGATATAAGAACAACAGCTTATCATGTTACCTTGTATTGGGGCGAGAAGAAGGTTCAGGATGCAGAAGCCAAAGACAAAACCCAGCTTCCTTTGGATTTTCTGATAGAAATCTTGGTGGTAAGATTCTATGACACAAATTCGACATCACAACTGAATGCACCTCCCATGACTCAATATTGCATAGCAACTGAGAGCAACATCCACTTGAATGTTAATAAATACATAATGAATAGCTTCTAGTCTTCTACGCGAGGATCTATATAGTTGAAAAGTAACAAATTTGTCCAGGCAAAACCATTTGATAAAATAGTTAAATAAAACTGTAACTTGAACATATATGTTTCTATGTCATTTCAAAAGGTTAGGCATGGTATGTCAAACAGATAAGTCTTGCTAAGCAATCTCTTGCTAGGTTGCAGCAACCAAAATCTCATATCACCCTCATTATCATGCTTGGAAAAAATAAACAGTGTATATAAAAGCTCTAATGAAATTTAACACAATAATTGTGCTACCAAAAGGAAATACTACAAGATAAAAGTTTAATGTAAAGTAACAATGGGTAAGACAAAATATTTCCTTACCTCAAAAAGAAGAACACCAAGGCTATACATATTTGATAAAAACGTGCAAACTCCATAATCGAGCTCTTCTGGACTACAATACCACTTCTCTTCTAGCTGCTTGGTTACAGATATAAACTGCTTTTCTTCAGTAGAAGTATGTTGACAACTAGAACCATTTTGGCACAGACTTTCTTTAGTCCTTAATTCCATGGGCCCATTTTTGTTAGAGTCAGTTTGATTCACTGTTGTAGTACTGCAGCCATGAATACAGGTGAAGTGATGCTGCTGCCTAAGAGATCTTTTGTCCTCACAGGGCTTTTGCTGCCTTGTACTCAAACTTTGGCAAGCACAGATATCATGTTCCAGAGGCCTTTTCCTAGTCACTTTGTAAGGTTGGCCAGATGAACCAATGTATTTAATTTTACTTGAAGGCGATAAAGTGAAACAAGATGGTCGTAAGTCTTGCAAGACAATCCCTTGGGAGTGTGCAAAATCAACCAATTCCATGATCTGCTTAAACAAATGCACTCTTCCTGATTTATTCATTTTATGACCTGTAGACTTCAGCCACTCTCTTAAGTTAGTTGCAAAAGCATGTTTCTCATCCTCCTGGCCCATTAGTGCTCCTCCGGGACTGATTCTTTTGTCTAAATCTGTGCAAATGACTCCCTTTCCCTTCATTGCTTGCTTTACAATCAATTGAGAAAAATTATATGTAGATGAAGTATTCTGCTGTGTTGTACTGTTAATAAGATTGGCATTACTTGAGGTGATAGTCTTATCCACTTTGCTTATATTGGCAGAAACTTTCAGGCCAGACAAAGACTTCAGGTCCCTTAATTCAGAACCAACTCCCTTAAGTCCTTGGCTTAATCTGAGTGGTAACTGTTCTTCAACCTGTGGTTCAATTTCTCTAATCAAACTATTATACCTAGACTCAATAGTTAACTGATTCCTCTGAGGATGTCTGGAATTATGTGGGTATCTAAGTAAAGCTAAATTCGAGTTCCTATAGGTTCTTACAGGTAACTCTTCAACAATGTGTTCAGAATCTGTCATGGAATAAGAACTAGTATTAGGAGGTCCAGATCCAGCTAAGGAAATAATACATCTACTTAAATAGTTATCTTCATTACCAATCACATTGTCATTTGGCAAGCTCTCTGGCCAGTCCTTCCTAATAGGCATGCACAATCTTGGTGACCTTGGCATATTTTGGTGTCCCCCTGGCTTGAGAAAAGAATCATTATCTTTTCTCTTGTGTTCTTCAGTCTCAGTCCTACCATTTGCATTTGCAGTCATGTCTTCCGGTTGTCAATCCATGCACTCCAATTGCAGTTCCTTCAATCAATTTGAAAGACTTGCAATAAGAAAATTTAGGTCACTAAGTTTATATTATAATTTCATTAGAGAAAAACCTCAAATATAAAGTGATAAATTATGAATATGACTGAAAATCTTTGATCAACAGTTAGAAAAAAATAGAAATGTTTAAACCTTTTCAACTATATATCGGGAACACTGGAATCCACTATTATCAGATAATATCAGTGGAAAAATACAAATGGGGTATAAAATATCTGATTTCCTCTGAAACATGCAATAGGTGACACTAAAACATAGATGTATGAAAGCTATTTCCATTGTAAAAAGCAACAGAACTGGCATAGTGGATGAAATCTAATCAAACATTTTGGCCACATGAACTATATACATTACCAATGAACAAAGTAGCCCCCCGAGAGAGAGAGAGAGAGAGATAGTAGTAATGGCAGCTCAAACAAGAAACCAAAGGACAGAAGGGAATAAACTGATAGAGAAGATGGTTTACCTCACCAGCTAGCTAACTAGATTCCCTTGCAGGGGGAAATATCTTGCCCACGACACTGACAAACAACATGTCATGAAACCAATAAATACTTGATTTCAGAGTAAAGCCTTTAGATATTTATAATATTTATTATGGACACAATTTAATAATTTTTCTAAAGTTTTTCATTAGTTAGCTTCCGAAGGCTGTCCACGTCTGTGGCAAAAAGTGCAGCCACGATATATTGTTCCTACAAAAAATATTATTTACACGTTAAAATAATTACTTTATCACTCACATTTTATTTATTTGTGAAATAAAAATAAAGAGCATGTGTGTCGCATCCAGAAACACATATTTAGCTTATTATATAATATAATATACGATACGATTTCTAGATATTTTCATATATAGGCCGCGGAGTTCTCTTTATTTACTGAATACTTTACTTTTGTCTTTTTTAGTTTAGGTAAAATACATTTTTGCATTACTTAGGTGAAATTAATATAAACTTATTTTAGCTTTATTTACATTGAATTATGACGTTATCATTAATTGAGGTTGGTTTAGTCTTTCCATTAGCGTCGTTGCTTTATCCTTTATAATAATAATTAGGTAGTTAACTTTTATAAGAGTACGTATATTCATGATAAAATTCTGAACCAAACACTTTAATGATAAAAAATCTAAAAGAAAAAAAAAACGATCTGTTTCGATCTAATGCATACACATTCAAGTGTTAAATGTTTTACAAATAAATAAATATCGATAATGTATTAATAATATTTTCCTTTCCATGCTTTTTGCATTCCTGCCAAGAATAATTGGGGAAGATACTTAAAAATGAAAACCGATGGGGTTTGAAGATAATAATGCAAGAATTAGTGTACCCTTTCTCATGAACTGAGCTCTGCTAAACTATAGTGATATATGCATCGAACAAAATTTTGAACTAACAAAAAATGGTGTGTCTGTATTCCCCACCAATCAAAGGTTGAGAATATGCATAGGTATTAATGAGTTATGATTTTATTTTATTAAATGATAAATTATCATTGATGGAGAACAGAAAATATGACAGAAAAATGGGACAGAAAATTTCCATCCATATGCATGCTTGGTAGTTATATGAGAAGTTAGTTCAATAATGAGCATATGTTGAAAGCGAAAAAGGAAATAGTCCTTGTGACTACACTGACGGCAAGACTCATTTAACAAAGCAACAAAGACTTTTCCACCTTTAGGCCCTGATCTATTCCCCCACATATATTACCACTTACCACCTTAGACACCACACATCTGTCAACCTATATTTACCTCAGTTACAAAGTAGCCACTATCTAACTCTTTTCCCTTTCCTATTATTTTTCTTCCTTTCTCTTTCTAGTTTCTAGTGTTATGAACCAAACAAACAATGAATAGTCGATTAATAACCTCACATTTAGAAATAGAAAAATAAAATTGGAAAGTTAGAATTGAGAATAAATTGTAACCATGCTTTTGGCTCAAATTTGGTTGCCGTCTTTCATGGAGAATCCTCAATCAAGGTGGGTTTACCAACTTTCAAATATGCACATAACAAAAAAAACACATTAATTAATTTGTGATTAATGAACATTTTTTTATAGGGAATATGGCAGAACCAGGAAAAGAAAGAGACACTGAAATAGATAGGGTGGAAGAATATGAAGAAGAAGAAGAAGAGAATGGTGCATTGAGTCATTCACAGCTGCCAAGCAAATCTCTAGCTGAGCTAAACATGTTGCTTGTATCCCTTTCGTTAATTTCCTTTTCTATTGATGACTGCATGGAATACAAGGAGAGGGAGCATAATGTAAGACATCAGGTTGCAGCAGCTAAAACCTGCATATCAAGACCAAGATTACCAACTATGAATGGACATATTCATGAGCCCAAGCTTGCGAGGAGATCATCATCATCAACAAGATTTCACACTACCATAAGAGACTTCAGGTAATAAACAACCTTCACCCTTTATAATTCAAATGCATTTACGGTAGATACTAATTATCTTTTGCTTGAGAGAAACAAAAAATTGAAAAAACAATTGTAAGAAAATAGTTATTCTTGAAATTTGGCACATTAAATCCTTCTGCTTATTATTGTGAATCGAACAAGCAGAATAAAACAGTAGGATTGCAATGTATCCTAATTTTTTTTATAATATATTCCCTCAAATAGAATTGTAATATTGAGTCATTGACATCTAAAACTAAGCGTTGTCCTTATGTTATATGTTCAGGCATGGAAGAAAAATGTAATATCTTTCTACAGCGGAGGATTACATAATCAACGAAGAGATCAGAGAGAATCGCCAAATTTGTCCCCATCACAAATTTTGTTTTCAAGTGTTCAGTCTACATAAAGTTCTACCAAAATCATTTTAGAGGCCGTCGATCTAAGTGAAGATGAGGAAGAGCCGGCCCCTAATAGTGAACTCTTGTGCCCATTGTGCCATCTTGATTTGTATATTTCACTTGTCATTCATCATGCAATCAATATACCAAAAGATGACACAAGTTTTGTTAGCCTAGACTTGAAAGAGAGAAATTGATTATTTGTCCCCTATTAAATTATTAATACAGTCACTAACTGTAGTGTTGTGGCTAAACCTCCATTGTCTCAATTGATGTCCCAGCCACGTCCAAACTCATTCAGCATAAGTGGGCAGATAAGGCGTTCGTTCCACTTAAATAGCTAAAAACAAAGGAAGAGTAATAAGGCGCTTGTCCAGCCATGCTATTTCTAATTGTCTCACAGAAAAGTAATATAACTTCATGTGTATGCCTCCATCCTAGCAATTGAAACATCATCTTTATCTCAACAATTACCTTGCAGTAACACTACTTAGGTTATACGTCAAATGCTACAAATGACATGGTTAAACAGCATAAATATAATGACATGAATATTCATTGTATTAATCAGGCTGCTTAGAAACATTCATATAAAACATTGCAGATGTTGCAACACATTCATTCATAACTCGGTAGGGAAAAGGTAAAGAAGGGCACTAAATAATCAGCCAATGCAAATTCCACTAAGAAAAATTCATAAGTCGTGCAGACAGCTAGGCAAATATGTCCTTGCATTGTTTTTCCACAACACTTATTGACATAGAAGATGAATCAGAAGCTGAAAGCTACAGAATGTTCAGAAGAAAAACAAATAGGAAACAGGGGAACAAATTTATAGACACTAGCTCTAGAGTTTCTAAATTCATCCTTGTAGAGATGAAAAACAAAAAAACATTTGTAATTTATCATCTCTGCATCCCCTTGCCTACAAAAAACCATACCAGGTAACCAGATATCATGTGGTTATCGAACTTTAGTCTGATATTCTGATCTCAACTCCTAAAATGTCCTTCACCACCTCATATGTTACAAATGCAATTGCTATGGATGGGACCACCTACAAAACATTGAGTTAAATAATGCTATAATTAAAGGAAGGGTGAGGCCATTAAACAATAGTTTCAGGTGAATATGTCATCAACAAAAAACACAAGTTTATTTTCACATTAAAATTATTATACTCATAGGGAATTGAGAGAATTTATAAACACCAAGCTTGAAAAGACCATCCTGCGGTGTCATTAAACAATGGAATTATCAAAATAACATCTTGAATCAACACATAGAAGTTAGAGCAGGAGTTGTTAAAAAGAGGCTATCATGGTGCTTGACCACAGCAAGCAAAATTTTAACAGCAACCAAAAATTTTCTGACCAATGCATAAAGTCAAAGATTCATTAACAATCTTATGAGTTGTGTCTGTAGATTAGCTTAGCATTTATAAGCTGATCAGGAACTGAGAATCGAGCAGTAAAAAATTCAAGGCCAAAATATTAATATTTGGCTCAAGCCAAGGGCAATGAGTGTTGCAATGTTGGCTTTTGGCTAATCAGGTAGGCTTATTATGTTTGCAGACCTAATCAGACAAGAAAAAGTCTACAACACATTTTTGGCAGAACAGATCACGAGTATTAGATGAAGACTGACCTTTACAGAATTGGGCACCAGACCCTTGTATAATGCACCAAATCCCTCATGCCGAACAGTTTTCCTAAATGCATCAACCATTCCAGTGTATTCAAGTGGGACCTTGCCTCTTCCATCACCAGTTAGAACAGAAGCAGCATGGTTCCAACCCACCATCTGCATTCTTCGACGAATGACATCAAGAGGGTAAGCAACAGTTTGTCCAATAGTTCCAGCAGCAGCACCACAAGCTAGGCGTGTTGTCACACTCAACTCAGAATCATTAGCTAGACCAAATGGTTTGGATTTAATTAACCAATCTTTTAAAGACTCGTAGACAGCAAAGTTGAGACCCACATAAGGAACCTGGAAGAGGGGGGAAAAGAGAGTAAGAGAATATCAAATCAAACGGAAGCACCAAAAGCTTCTATGCAAAATTATAATATAAACTAGTCAATTATATTTATGAAGCATGCAGATAACATTGCAGAACAGTAACCTTTCATATCTCTGTAATTTTTATTGCACCAATATTAGGTTGACCTGACTGATAGATTTTACCCCAATTATTGTTCCAAACTATCTGCTACCTAAAGGTAATTACAATATAACCTAGTTAATTATAATTATGAAGCATACAGAGAACATTGCAGAACAGTAACCTTTCATACCTCCCTAAATTTGATTACACCAATATTTAGGTGTGACCTGACTGATAGATTTAATCCCAATTTTTGTTCCAAACTATCTGCTACCTAAAGGTAATGCAGCCCCGGCAACAGATAGAATGATAGATAGACATCTACCTACATCCTATCACAACTGGGTAAACCTTATCACCGTTGTAGCACCTATCAGACTTCATTATGAAGCGTGTCGAGAACATTGTAAAACAGTAAGCCTTCATGAAGAGAACCTACAATTACCTTGCCATTCTCGACCCCCTTTTTGGAATCATGCAATCTGCCTTCCCTTGTATAATGTTGTGACTTGTAAGGCACTATCTAATCAAATACCTTAATGTAGCTCCTAACTACGTTTTGCCCAATGGTAACACATACCTAAATGAACAGATCCTACCATAAACAGTTATGACCTCACTGAAAAACTAGTTGCACACGCTTCCTAATATCTTCCACCCATAAGCAATGGAAAAAGAATCAAACATTAAATCACAAAGAGCCAAATATTTTTAGAAGAATACATGAAAGAAATTTTAAAAAAAAAAAAAATTAATTGAAAATAGGTTGAACTCACTTAAGCCATTTATTACGAGTTTACCGAAAAGTTAAACATTAATTTCACAAAAATAAACAGGTTCACAATAAAAAGGTAAAGGAAGGAACATAACATGGATAGAACTATACTTTGAAGCAATCTATGCAGAACTTCAGTTTCTTATTTAGAACTTTTTTAAAATTCTTGGGGATAAAGTTCTCTTCCTCCACCAACTGCATGTTCTATGTTGCTTTTAAATACAGTAAGAACTTTCCATGAAGGTTGTAGTTAAATCATATTTGCAGTTTTTACATATCCGTCTTTGGGATCATGGCCATAATCATTAACTTGATGAAGAGAAAAGATATTCCGTAAATATTACTCACAACTCCAATTACTGAAGGAAGCCAGCCCTTATATAAAGCACGAGGGCCTTCTTCCCTAAGCACAGTAGACAGAGCATGGAACATTCCTCTGTACTGATAAGGGGATTTATCACTCTGCAAATACAAGGCAAAGAACTTTCGGTCAAACATTAAGACCATAAGGAACATAGATACATTTAAAATAATTTTACAGCTATTAGAGAAGGTATTATCTTTATGCGTTTTCAGCTACCATTCTAACCCACAACAAGCAAAGCAAGCATTAGGTAAAAATTTGAATGAAAGAAAAAAAAAATACCTGTACAGTTATCCTGCCTCGAACCATATCCATTGGATAAGTTGCAGACATGGCAATTATTCCAGCACATGCTCCAGCTCCAAGACGTAAAAGAGGAGTTAGCTGAGCATCCTCTGCAGAATGTACAAGAGAAGATACTTAGACAACCAGAATAATTTTAAGAGTAGCGAAGTTTTTGACAATTCTCAAAGATGACGAAATTCATTTCATCCAGTGTTGCCAACTTGCCATAAGGCGCTAAGCTATTAAGGGAGACTATTTTTTTAGTGATGAAAAGCTAAGCACTGAATTTGTAATGTTTGAAAAGATTTTCTTTCAAGTGCTGAAAGTGGTATTAAAGGAGACTATTGATATCAGGCATTTAAAAAATAAATATGGTTATACTAAAGAAAACTAATGTCATTTAATAATTTCAAAAAGGCTAAGAGTCTGTTTGGCACGTCCCTTCTGCGAGCTTATAGCGGATGAGAAAGTAGCTTCGTTTGGCAAGTGCCTCTGTCACGAGCTTATAGCGTTTTTTCCAGAAGCTACTTGAAGTAGCGTTTGAGCTTATAGCTTATAGCGTTTCATTTTTCTTTCCACTTTTATCCTTATTATCTTCATTTAATTCTACCTTTATCCTCTTCTCTCTCTTTTATGTAAAATCATTAATGAAGATGTCCTTTTATGTCATTTTATATTTTTCAACTAGTTCAACCGCTAGTTTTACCAACTTTCACAGAAAATAAGCTAACTTATCCATTATCCGCTATTAGCTACCTCATCCGCTATCCGCTAACAGCTAGTTTTACCAAACACGCTCTAAGGTTACTGATGAATGTATTAAAGAAACACCACTGAATCATTAGTGTTAAAAATATTCACTTTTAGCTTCAATTGAGTATTCAAACAGGCCCTAGGACTCCACATAGCTGTGGCATAAATTCAGACCTAGAAAATCTAAATTGTTAGAAGGAATTCATAATCCAAATCGCATGCTGCCTCACTAACTATGGGTTAGTGATAAGCTCAGTGTGATTAATGAGGAGAGAAAGCCTCATCATAAGTTACCAGTTAATATGATAAAGGAGGAATCTCATACGAATAAATAACCCAAGAATGAATACATTTCCAGAAAGCAGAGCTGCCTAGTCAAATTTGTCAACTGTCAATCTAACCTGCACTTGTTTTCCCTAGTCCCTACTCCAAAAAATTATCCAAGCTAACACAAACCATCCACAAGAAAAAATGGTAAACATGAACATACCATTTCCAGTTTGCTGCTGATACAGATACAGTATACCTCTGTCAAAATAGGAAGGAACAGTCATACAAAAAAACAGGTGACCAAATTAGAAATATATGAAGTGGGATGCATTGAAACAATTGAAAAATGTTTGCCACTGGAGTGACCCTATTTAAATAAAAATGTGCAGTAAAAGAACAGTGTTAAAAGAGGATCTCAGAAGCCAATTTGCCATTGTTTTAAGTTGATTGGCTTGGCATAATGCTGCACCTGAATGGCAGGCGGAAAAAAAAAAAAAAAAAAGAACGCTGAACAATAAAGCAACCAGTGCATCATCTTGTATCTAAAGTATAACTTACCTAGAAGCTTGCTCATAACTGAAGAACTTCACCGCAGAATTTGGGACAATTCGAGCACAATTAGTACCATTCCCTTTGAACAGTCCACGAAAACCTTCAGTTCTCCATATATATTTTAGGCCTTGGATCGTTCCATTGTATTTTATGTTGTGAGGATTCTGGACCTGCACATGGCATTGGCAAGACCCAGGGCCATAACGCGTGTAGGAATTAGGATACATCCAAACAAGCATGTGCAGGTAAAGTATGTATCTGGACCCAGCATGCACATATAAGAAGAAATAACAGCTGAACCCATTTAGAAACAACTAAATAAACAAACCTGAAGCAAAATTTTCAACCGTTCCAGTGGAGCAACAGCTGTTCGTGATCTGCATGGATACAAAAAGTTTCAATTCAGTTAAAACTCAATAAAACCAAAAAGGATCTAGGAATTATTCGGAAGAGAAAGTTTCCAGGAAAACTGGATTACATTGTTGGAATAGCATCTCAACTTATTGAAATGACATAAAAATTCAAAGCAAGTACATACTCTTTTATTGGAGAGAAATGCAAACATCATTAAGGCAATTCACTGTCAAGATATTAAGGGAATGGAGATTATCTAGAGACTTTCATGATAACTGACATATACCAGCACAAAAAACTAAGGGTCCAATTGTTTTAGATTATTTTGTGAAAAAATAACTTTTTCTATAAAAAAAAATCAATTCTAAGGATTTTCTATATTTTTGTTTCAGCTTTTGAAAATAATCAGAATTTGAAGAAAAAAAATACCTGAAATCTGATTATAATGAGAAGCTTCTTTGAGTAGCTTCTCATAAAAGGCTAGAAAAAAGTGATTTTTATGATGGTAAACAAACACAAATTATCTTTTGCTTTACTTAAAAATCTCTAAAAAATAATCACTAGATTATTTTATATAAAATCACTTCTTTTTAATATTAAACAAACTAACCCTAAATCTTGTCACAAAGCCCCAAAATTGGAGTGGTTCTTCCCAGGGGATCTAAGCCAAGTAAAGTGGATGATATGAACAAGAGCACACTGAACAACTTCCCAAATGATCAACAGCGTTTTTTTTTTTAACAGACCAAAACAATCATACAATTTCATCAAATAGACAAATACAAAATATCCAAATCAATAATTCCCCGTATTAATTGGTCTATGAAATAAAATAAATAAAATAAAAAAAACAGGTACTGTGAAGGCCAAAAACAAGATGCTTTATTGCTCCCTGACAATAAAACATAAAACTTTAGTTATCCATCAAAATGAACCCTCTGAGGAAACCAATGAAGCATCAAAATCAAAACACAAATACTTCCAATCAATCATTATTTATTTAAATCGATATGTTCAAGAATTAATAAAATTGCAAAAAAAAAAAAAAAAAAAAGGAATTTAGAAACGGAACTGACACTCCTCCAGCGACTCCACCGGCAACGAGAGACTTGCAGATACTCATCAAGGCATAGTTTGGAGCCTTCACGACGCCTTCTCTGGCGAGCTTTGCTTCCTCAGCCAGATTCACGATCTTCGTCACAGCGGATTCGCCGCTCTTCACATCTTCCGAAGCCATATATATTTATTATATTATATTTATAAAAACCCTAACCTAAAGTTCCACGAAGAAAAGAGAGTGATCTACGATTGAGATTGCGACTGAGATCTACGATTTTCCGGGAAAAAGACGGCGATTAGCGGAGAGAAGCGATCACTTCCCTCTCGCCTGCTCTGGAAGTGGTGGCTGCGACGCCCCTGCGAGCTGCCAGTGAGAGAGTGAACTAACAACAACAACTACAACTGCAAGCAAATGACGGCGTTTATCTATCAAAAGTTACACTATTATTTATACTTATTATCAGAGAAATAATTTTTTATTTATTTTTTTATAAAATTAAGCTTTTGGACTTATTCCGTTACTTTTTAATTTAATTTTTACACTTTTTGTGGACGTTTTATAGTCACAAATACTTTGAAATAGTCTATCTTCATTAATATATGGTATAACACTATGACAATTATGTTTCAAAAAAAAAAAAACACTATTACCATTTATTTGTTGAGATGACAAGCGTGAAAATGATACTATTTATGTCAAATACAAATAGATATTTATCCAACATAATATTATAATAATATTAAAGAGATTCGTCCGAAAATATTTATTACTATAAGACTATATATATTCAATACTTGGAATTGTTTAATTCCGGTATGGATATCAAAATATCACATCATCACTTTTTATTTTACATATAAAATAGGTTGATTAGTTTTATACATTTTTTTTTTCAAATCGGTCCTACACGTTATGTCCATTTTCATGTTAGTCTTTTTCATCAATTTTGACCTAACGTCATCAATTTTAATCTGATGTGGCTATTATATTAATCCTACACGTGCCTTTTTTTGATCTCGACGACGTAAGCTAACGTAAAAACATAACATAACATATAGGATCAAAGTGGAAAAAAAAAACTTATAAGACCAACTTAAAAAGTAAAAAAAAAAAAACGTATAAGACTAAATTAATCTATTTTGCCTATTTTATATTACTTTAAGAAACTTTCCATTCCAATGCTCAAACTCTAAAAAGTTCATCAAATGAGTCCCATAAATTACCTATATTTTTATTTAATTTACATTTATTTATTCTGGTTTCATGGTTTCTTATTTGGTGTTTCTGTTCTTACAATTGGATATCACATCATTGTGTTACAATAATGCTACCTAATAAAAATCAATTTTTATTTCTTAAAATTAGTTAAGCGACTCTTATTGGAGTTGCTCTAAGGACTTCTTTGAAAAGAAAAAATATATTAAATTAAAGACAAAATAGGTTGATTGGTCCTATATGTTTTTTTTACTTTTCACATTGGTCCTATAAGTTTTATTTTTTTCAAATTGGTTTCACATATTATGTTTCGTTTTCACGTTAGTCATTTCTGTCAATTTCGACCTTATGGTGTCAGATCAAAAACCATGTGTCAGGCTAATGTGATAGTCACGTCAAGTCAAAACTAATGACGTAAGGTCGAAATTGACGAAAATGACTAACATTAAAACGAAACATAACGTATAGAACCAATTTGAAAAAAATAAAATTTATAGGATCGATGTGAAAAGTAAAAAAAAATATATAGGACCAATCAACCTATTTTGTCTAAATTAAAATTTAAAAAAAATATGAATTAAAAAGTTAATTTAATTGAAAGAAATTAAAAGATTGTATATTGATTTTTTTCCTTTCAACTCGTATTTTTTAGGTGTACTTCTTTCAACTCGTATATCCTCACATATTTTAAATATTTGCTCAATTTCTTCGATAATAGTGAAGTTGTCTCTCTTACTCATGCATTTTCGCAGGCTTGAACATTTAACACGGCAAAACTCTTATCAATGTTCTATTAAGTGTTTACTAAAACTTGTTTAACACTTCTTCTCAAAAAAAAAAAAAAAAAACTTGTTTAACACTTAAGACCGTAACCAATTAATTCAAACTTGTAAATATTTTATTTTATTATATCTACATTCACATTTATAATATTATTTTTATTTTTATTTTAAAACTTGCTATTTTATATATTTTTAAAATTTATATATTTCAATATATCTGTAACCGGTATTATATGTGCTTTATAATTTGTAATTAAATTAAAAGCAGTCCTATTTAGTTCGAAAATATATAGTATAAAAAAGCAACAAATTTTTTTGTAACCAATCATTTATAGTGATTAAAAGTGAAAAAAGGTTGCATTTTCGGGTAATATGTATTTGTTGTACTTTCATACGAAATTTTTTCGCACCAAAGATCATTACCCTTAAATTAATCACTTGTTAAGCAATCAATCATATTTTTGCAACTTCTACTATGAAAATTAAAACCTTTCTATCACTTTCAATTATAAGTTACAAAAACTTGAATGTTTGTTTTCATTAATGTGAATTATTGGGATGGTATAAATGCTTAATTTAAGATTGGTCGTGCACAAAGCAAACTTTTCAAGATGGAGGCATATTGCATGATTACCAAAAAAGTCCAAGACTGGCAAGGTGTCAGTGGATGATTGATTAGTGCAGCATCACACGGCCCACAATTGGAAGAACAAGAATGAAAAAACAGAGTGTGACCAGAAAACATAAATAAAAAAACGAAGAATGAGAAACAGAAAAAGATGGTATGTGTGGTACTATTGCCACCTTAGCGGGGCTCTGCATGACGGAAACCTAGAAAGATTTGACGGCGTCATGTTGCGGTGGCTCGTACGACCCATCTTATTGTAAAAGCTAAGCTATCCGACATTGCTCATGACTCATGACCACGTCGACCATCTAATTAGATCAAAGAACAGGAGTGTATTTAAAGTAATTTATTTTGTATTTAAATAGAAAATAATTAAAAGTTTATAAGAATTTTTTTAAAAATAAACAATTATATATTAAAAACAATATTTTCTAAACATGCACGTAATATTTTTAAAGTTTTATTGACAAAGTCCAATTAAGATATATTTAGGTAAATAACTTAATTAAATACTTATTTAATAAATTTTTTTCAAATAAGTTAAAAAATATTTATTTTTATAAATTTTTCTCACAAACATTTTGAAATAAGTTGAAAAAAACTTATAAGAAAAACATAAACTATTTTCATAAGTTATTTATATAAGTTTATTTTCATAAATTATTTTAATAAATTTAAATAAATTCCTCATAAGATCTTCCAAATATCCCTAAATCTTAAAAAAAAATAGTGGTCCTCAAATCAACAGCTAAATCTCTATATATGTTCAGCTAAAGAACTTTCTAGTGTTATTATTATCATCATCATCATATAAACCATCAAATTTTGACTTGAAAGCTGTCTTGGTTCAGCTGCGGGGTATAAGTTGTGAGTGTGTGGGTTTAAATCCCGTAATGTGCTCCACCCTTTCTCATTCTCTTTTTCCCTTATCACGTTATCTTGTAAGGCCTCATATGAGTCTTTCCTTGAACAAAAAAAAATACTAAAAACACATTCTTTAATAATCTTTTTTCAATATATTCTTCTATTGATTTAAATTCATGTCGGTCTCACTAATTTATGTGGGTCTCACTTGAATTTTGTAGGATCTACATAAATTTCAACCAATAAGAATGAATGTGTTGAAAAAAGAGTATGTTGCTGACATTTTTTAAAAATAAAAAATAAAATTTGACTTGAAAGCTGATGATTCTGTTTCGGGCTTGAAATGAAACCTAACCACACCTGCTTTCATTTGGATGGTCTACTATTGCCGAAACAGACCAATTGTACCGGGCCCGAAATTGATGGACCGCTTTCATGAAAATAAAAACTAAGTTTTGTGCAGATACAGGGTTTGAAGATACAGTTTGGTCTGCATGTATCAGAATGTAAGAGTTTTGCTTAGGCTTATTTTGGGATTTTTTTTCGTCACTATTTAGGCTAAATATTGCACAAAAAGTTACTGAATTTGGTTGAGTTTCAACTTTCAACCCAAACTAACATGGTTCATGTATATCCTTAGGTAGAGTTTGATACAAGCTATATTTTAATATTCTTGAGAATGTGGACATGTGAATAAAAAATTCTCATATTTAGTACAAATTTTAAAAAAACTATTCTCAGACATAAAAGATGTCCAGGAATAAAATTAGTTAATGAAAGTTAAAAATTTTATTCTCATGTATGAAAATGGGAAAAAAATATTCTTGGGAATGAAATTTCCGGAAATGTAGTTTATCTGACAATAAAGCATTCCATGAACCAAACGACACCTTAATTGAATTTCTTGGGATTTTATTTGTGTGACTTGTGAGTGATATCATTTATACAACTTTATTTTAAAAAAAATTATGTACAAACTGCGAATATAGCTTCATTTCAATCTGACAAGGATTTTATTTATTTATTTTGGGTACAGAAATTTAAAACCAGTCTATAAATTCAGAAGCAGTTATACTTATACACCACTATTTGCGTACACTTGGGTTTTAATGTTTAAGTATTTGGGTGTTGTTTTTAACATCACAAATATTTTTAATATACCACTAATTTTTTTTTAAAAATTTAATATCCTCAAAATATCCCCAACTATCTTCATACGCCTCATAACCTATATTCTGAAATACACGCCTCCGCTCTTCTCCTTCCTCATCCCCACCCATTGAATAACTTCCCTTTGATATGTTGATAGGTTATTTTTCCTTTTGAATAACTTCCTCCCTTTATGTCCTTCTCTCATTTTGCGTTTCTCGTATCCAGTACATAAGTTTATGCAAATTCATCGTTCCGGAATTGATTTTCGGAATATTGCTTTTTTATATACCAGAATTTAAAATCTGGAATTTTATTCAAATTTTGTAACCTTTCGAAAATTTCTTTTATGGTTCTGGAAATAAATTTTCGAAAGCCAAATTACTTCACTTTTTTGATAGAGCAACAATGTAGGATTGCTAAAAGTGGAGTGAAAGATGCAACTCACTTACACACCAACCCACCCACTCCACCATAGCATGAAAGCGGGTTCAAACTTCAAAGAGATTTTGCAACCTCTATCAAACAAGTGAAGATTAAAAAAAGTTCCATCCAACTCCATTTTCACTATCGTCCCTATTTTCCGGAATTGGATTAGTTGCAGTCGACCATCTCTTTCTCTCTCTACTTCCATTTTTTTTTTTTTTGGAGAAAACAAATCAACAACAATGAAGAAGAGTGAGAATAAATCCAATGGTGAGAGTTATTGTAACTATAGCAACTGCAGGATCCTTCAACTGCAGTGAATCCAAGTCCCTATTTTCCACCTTCTGTGTTTTTTTACCTACTAAAATATATTTATCTGACACCTAAGAGGCTAACACCATCTTGTGTTTATAATTTAGTTTCGTAAATGAGTACTTCTCTACTGCTACTGCTAGTAAGAGTAAAAGGGGGTGTTGGGTGTAACCAGAAATAAAATGGAAGAGGAAATGGAAGATGAGGGGAACCGAAAACGGTGTATGAAAAAGATGAAGATGGAATAAAGAATAAGGAACGGGAAATATGAAGGGGGGAAGGAGACTACAAGGGTATTTTGAGGATATTAAATTAAAAAAAAATTGGTCGTATATTAAAATTATTTGAAGTGTAAGCAACACCCTAAGTATTTTTTCTTTAAAATGGAGGGCCAAGGCCCAAAGGAAGAAAGGGACTATAAGAAGAAACACTTTGGGGCATAAAAACCCTATGTGCACCAGCAAACAAAAAGGTGTGGACAAAATGATGTCAGCTGCTTGTTTTTAAAATTGTTGTAGGTCATTTTTTCTAAAGTTTATTTTTATTAAAGTTAATTATTTTATTTTATAATGGTTTTGAAATAAATTTTTCTAAAAAAATGAGTCTGTGGGTCAGCCTATTTGGCCCACAACTCACAGAAGGTAGAGCTTGACTAACAAATTATCAAACCACAACTAAATTTGTTCTGCCCAAACCTAGTTTAGAAAATATATTGGTTCGCAATGGGTCAGCCTCGACCTGAATGAGTCGTGCTTACCCGATTTGACATATTTACAATGCTTTTTTTATAGATAGTTGAGCATCTTAAAAATTTATAGATTTCAACTAAGGACTGACTCACACATTCTCTAGCCTCGCCCGTCCAACATATACACAAACTCACTCACTCAACACTTGAGAAGGAGGAGGCAGTGTTGAGCTGTACCCATATTATGTTGCAGTTACATAAAAGACGGGATTTAATTCCACATTCTCGCGATCAGTTATAAAGGATTTTACTAATTTAACTAGCTAGCACTTTGGTTTTTTTCTTGTTTATACAGTGTGTTTTCTTCTTTTTAAATGGGAGTGTAACGAAAAATAAAAATAGAAGAATGCTAACGAATATCCTTACGACATTATTTAAGGAATCAAGAAAAGAAGTTTTGTATGAAAAAATGATGTATTTAATATATTAAAAAGTGTTACACTTAATTTCTCAATATAAACTTTCATTTTATTCATTCCTTAATCAATAGTCTCGTGACACTCGTTAGTAAGACCTATAAAAAAATATTTGTTAAGGTGATTATCGGCATTCTATGGATTAATAATGTTTTGTAATAAAAAGCGAAAAGAAAGATCAAACAACTGCATATGCCCTAATCCATCTCTTCGTAATTAGTATTTAACATTAGTAGAAATTTGACGAAGATGTTGACTTCAAGATCATTATCTCACGGTGGCTGTGACATGAGTGTTAATGTGTTATGTACGTTCTTGGTTCACTGTGCTTGCTAATTCCTTTACAGTATAAGTAGAGACAGGACTAATCAGATTTAGTGGCGTTTGAAATTCAGAGTTGGCTACTCGATTTGTAATTGTAATATAAACAAAAACATATCACGTCACAACAATATTGTCAATGTTGGAATAATATACTTTCGTAATACATACGCATGCGATTCACGTCACACAGAAGATGCGTGAACGGGTAAAACCAACATTAAGTCATTATTCTTTCATGTGCTAAGACTGTAACAAACGAAATACAGCATCCACCATAAAATTACAATCACAAAATCCCCTATCTCTGTCACCACCTAAGTCATTTTCTTGAAATCGATTATTTAAGTCTATGAAATTTTGTGAATTTACTATGACTTATTCAAAACCTGGTGCTGCCTTCTTGACAGTATACTGATTTAGAACTTTCAAGTTTTTAGTGTCAACCTTATTAGATGCTCAAATATTAATGCTTGCTTGTTTTATCTTTGACGTCGGTATATATGTATGAAACTAGCTGCATTTCAATTTGGATTTTCTTTAATAATGAAATATAAAGACTTCTAAAGAGCCAGTGAGGTGATATTTTAGAGGGCACCAACCTTGCTTGACGATGTAACAAGTTTCATTCTTACCTTGTTCCATTTTCCCTCTTTCCATCCTAAAATCGTGAGGTTATATTTGGGAGGATGGAGTGTGGTGGTTGAAATGGTAGAAAATGGTAAGTCCATTGTTTAGAAGTTTTTTTATTAATGGAGTGAGATGGTTGAGGGTGGGAACCCAAACCACGTCATATCCCTCATCTCTTCATTTTTTTTTCATACCTTCCAAATTGGGGGTCGGGTTTGGTATTTCTCTCCAAACTTCCAAACAATAATATGAAGTGATATATTTTTACCTTTTCACTCAATTCCGATCCACTCTAATTAAACCACTTTATTACTAACCACTTCACTCCATCTCCTTCAAAATCCTCAAATATAGCATAAGGCTTTCTGCATAAACAAAATCAATAGATACATATACTTTATAACACTTCCCGTTACAAAATTATATTTTCCCCAAAAAATAAAGTAGACGAAATGCTTCTATATATCAAACAAATTGAAGAAATGAGTACTTCTGTTAAAAAAAAAAAAAAGAAACTCAAATTTTTAGAGTTCCTAATTAAAATTGAGTAAGTACATAATTAGAAGTATATTATTTTACTAGATAAAGCTCTTTTAAAGTGAGATCGAATGTAAAGTGAGAGAATAAAGATTTTTGTTAAGGAAATGTGACCCTATGTCACCATAAAAGTGATAGAGTAAAAATGCATGTATTCACAATTGATTAATTAAAGTACATTGATATTTCAACTCACTAAATTATTTAAAGGTAAATACACCCTTATTTCCTCACTTTATATCCAACTTCACTTTAAAATAACTTTTTTCCCAATTTTGCTAACCAGTTCGATTTTACCAATTAAAAACAATTAATACTTAACTCGCACTTCATATTAGAACACAAGTGTGTTTGTCCAAAACTTAATTGTAACTTTTTATTCATGCTAGAAGGGTTTGTTTGGTTCTGATGATTCAGATTTCCTGAAGAAGAAAAAAACTGCAAATCCGAACCAAACTCCGTGAACATCTCTATTTATGATGTAAGGTATGTAAGTGTAATGATAACATAAACCTTTAGAGATATTAGTGTAAGGTTAATCATTACCTTAAGGTTATTGATTAAAAAATTAAAAAAGTAAGTTTTTATAGCAAAGTAATATAGTTAGTGACTTAATGTCTGGAAAAGTAAATTTTTTATTTTTTAATAAAACGTTACTTCTTGTAAAAAAAAACGTTACTTTTTCTCTATCTTCAATCGATGACCTGAGGATACGGATTAATAAGACCTAGATCCTTCTGAGCTTAAGTAAAAGTAATAGTTAGGATGAATAACCCGAGAAATCTTCTTGTTGCAGCCACTTGGCATAGTCCAAAAGGGTTTGAGTACGTGGGTGAGGATTTGAATAGATCGATATTAGGTTTAAGTTGTGACAATTAGGCGAGTCAATTAATGCTGTAAATGCATTATAACAAAGTTTCTAACAGATTTAATGATCGCATTTGAAAAATGGATTCGGAGCTACTATCGCAAATTCCTGTGCCAAATATTGAAACTTGAAAGTGCCCATACCTTGGTGTTGATTGAAAGCGATACGTGCATCGAATATGTGCATTTTTTATACTAATACATGCCAAAAATGGACCAGTAGGACAGCTCGGAGTTGGCACCTTCATAATCTTGTTAAAATTGGAAGTTACTCCCACGAAAGACATTTGTTCTTTGAGTACATTTTTGCATACGAAATTTTGGATTGAGCTTTCTCGTAGTATAGATACACATGAATTCTTATTTTTAATAAACGTTTTTTTAGGCGATCAAAAGGGGCTAAAACCCCAAAAAAAAACAAACTTACAAAAAAGTAACACTGCAACAAAATGCATTTTTAGTGGTAATTATTATGACCTTTAGCGGTAATAATAATGGCGGCCAAAATCTTTATCGTCAATTATTAATTAGTCGATGTATCCCATGTCGGTAAAAAATTTTCCGATAATTATAGAAAATGTTGGTAAAGACCCAAATAATTGTCACTAAAAGTCAAAAATTATAGCGGCAATTATCATGATCTTTAGCTGCAATTTTAATAGCCATTAAATAGGATTTTAGAATTATCTTCTAAGCTTCTTTATTAACTTTTTTTATTGTCACTAAAAGTTCTAGCTGGCTTTTCCCAACAATTACTATTGCCACGAAATATTATGATTTGGTCACTCAAAATGGTTATGATTTGATTAACAAAAATTTTAGCAACAATAATATTTGCTCATAAAACACTTAAATCATCAGGTGAGATAGGTTGGGAAGTGAGGTGAGGTGATTTTTGAACTTGAAATCGCGAAACGGTAAGGCAGTGAGGTTGAAATCGTGAAATGGTCTCGACAGACAAGATCTTTATCCTTCTATCGGCAATTTACATGAATTGTCATTATAAATTATTATACTAATATTGATTGGCCACAAAATTTGGAAGCCAGATGATAAAATAGAGGTAATTAGTTTATTGTCATTAAATAATTGCTCCTAAAAACAAAATTTGGTGTAGTGTAAAAGTGCGGGGTACAGAAGCCCCAATCGAATCATAAAAGAGTAAACTAGTTAGTTCACCTGAAGGGACCAGCACAAAATTGTATCATAAATGGGAGGACAAACTCCAATTAGTCAGCATAAAGGTTATCCTCCCTATAAGTGTATTTAATAAACTTTATCTACGCCTTTTGCATATATCTACGCCTTTTGGGTGCAAAAATTGGGAAGCTTTTGGATGAGTTGGTCCGGGCCTTAATTTTTGTGACTCATGAGTCCAGGTTAGTCTCAGTTTAAGCTTGTTCTTTTCCATTTTTCTTTTGGATGACTTCATTAATTGAAGAGATATAACTACAATACTGTTTTTTTAAACAAAAAGTTTACTGCATTTGATTAATAATGTGACTGAACTATGTATTCTAGATTAGGAATTGTCTAGAAATTTTGCTATTTTTTTATAAGAAAAAAATATATTGATTGAGAATATTATAATCCATATACAAGAACAAGAATAAAAAAGGGGAACCTTATGTAAAAAAGCAAAATGTCACTCACAAAAGAGAAACAATATGGATTTTTACAATAGCCTTATCCCCAATGAGCATAAACGGTACAATCTTCCCTGCACCTAGACTACATGACAGTCACTCTCTTCCATCTCACAATGTTTGAGTCTCAGAGCGTCTTTGGATTGTCGTTCAGTCAACCAAACCCAAGTTTGAAGTGGTAGATTTATAATAATATTTGCATCAAACATGAAAAAAATAATTTCTTCCGCTAGTGAAACTGACATTAATAACTGAAATACAATACATACTCAGAGATGTTACTTATGAACAAAGTTTTTTTAGGTTTCCTTAGTATTCTTCGCGTACAACTGCGGAGACTAATCCTACGACGTATTAGACGGCATTGAAGGGTTGACCTCTTCCAATCAGGTTTTTCTTCATACATAAGAGTTAGGGATCAAACCCCTGACCACTTACTTAAAGGATCTGATCCTGCTACCACTCGAACCAATCACATGTTGGTAGTTATGAACAGAGTTTGACCTTATGTCTTCATGCCCGAATAATTAATTAATCACAAACCTAAAGAGGTACAAGAATACCTGAGAGAAAAAAAAAACAAAAAAATCATGTTTTATTTTTTTTCCTCGAAAGATCACCTACTTTTAAAATTACCAACCTACCAATAACTTATCAAACACTTTCATAATAAGCTAATTAATATCAACGTGTGATTGGTCAGAGTGATAATAAGCTTGGATTCTTTAAGCAAGTGATCAGAGGTTTGATTCATGATTCTTGTATATGAAAAAAATTTGTTTAGAAGAGATCAATCCTTAAATGTCGTCCAGTATCTCGAGGATAAGTCTTCGCAGTTACACACGAATGATAACTTGGAAACCAAAAAAAAGAATAAGCTAATTAATATTGAATTAAAAGATGGTGCTTTCTTCGGTATCCCTAATAATTTTGGGGTAAAAATTATCTTGTCCAACCAGAATGTGTCACCTCAATAAATGAGTCATGCTAATGGGTTAAGTCAAATGACTATCACCATTTAATTGGATCATCTAAATAGAATAAGTTATACTTAAAGTATCAGAAAATTGAACTTAAAAGATTACAAAAATAAATAGAACTTGTCTTATTTCTATATTATGACGCACGCGATGATGCGCAGCACGCATGGATTGCCAAATTTGTGGTAGACATTCAACCTGAAAAAGAAAAGAAAAAGACAAAACTTAGGTATGATTATTTAGGTGTTTCTATGTTGTTTTTTAGTGAGAAGAAGATATATTTAATAATTCATTAATAAAAATATAACATAATAAATAATAGTTGCTCTATATCTCTTATTCTTATTAAAAAATAGTATCTACAAAACAATACATGTTTATATGTCACCCACTCACCCTTAAAGATGATGTAATATCATTATCTTCTACGGCAACAATTTAACAAAAGAGAAAGGAATGAATATATAAAACGATGTCATTTTATCATCCATATAATTTCGCATGTGATTAGATATGGTAATTTTTATCTCAAAATTATTGAAATTATCGAAGAATGCACATATCCCAATTAGTAATTAATAGAAGTTTTGCTTTTTGTAGCTTAAATAATCTTCGGCACACAATATGAAGCTATTTTGGCCGGTGATCAGTAGTGATCGATGAAGTGAATATTCAAGGACTATTCAAAGTGGCTCTTCTTGCCTTTTAGTTTTCCCTGCCGGATCGACAAGACAAAAGGGATCAGGGATAATAAAAGGGGTTTTGATTTTGGAGTTAAATGGCAACATTTTCCATATGAGAATAATGGATTTTTGGATCACATGAACTTTAGGTTCAGCACTTCAGCATCTTCACCTTCACATGGATTCGTGTGGGCGTGGATGAAAGTGATGATGCGGCGGCGTAGCTAACTCAGTTATCTTGAGCTTCCTTGACTTTGCGGCTCATATACGTTCACACGCATTATCATGGACGGTGGGTGCATATATATAAACATAAGGTTAAACTAATAATTTCATCATTATAAGTGATATTGATTTTGAATTTGGTGATTGTATATGAAAATTTTTCAAATCGGTTTATGTATATAATTATTTTTAATTTAATCTTCATCGTTTTAGTGTTATAACGTCGTCACATGATAGATGTCAAATTCAAAATAATTGTCACTTATAGGAACCAAATTCAAAATAATTATCATATGTAGAGATCGAATTACAAAAATTGTGAATTTGATCCATATACTTTAACTTCACCAAACGACGTTATAACACTAATAAACGACGATGACCATATTAAAAATAATTGTACATATAAAGACCGATTTCAAATGTTTTTGCGTATATAAACCAAATTCAAAATCAATGTTATACATAAAGATCAAATGATTAGTTTAACCTAAAAATAAAAGGGAAACATAAAAAAAAAAAATATAGGCCGTGCTAATTCAACTAGTTAACAAATCAAAAAGTGAAGTTTCATTAAAAAATTAAAAATTTCACTTTTTGATATGTAGGTTATACCATTTTTCTTAAAATTAGTCTTTTTAATTCCTTAACTAATTAGAACTATAGGGTACCATTTTCCAAAAGTCTTGCTCATTTTATACGGTGAAGCTACATAACTTACCATCGTCTCATGAAAAAAATTACTTTCGTCTCTATTGTTTTAATTAATGTTAAGAGGGGTAGGGAAAGGAAAGAAAAGAAAAGGGAATGAAAGAAGGGAGGGAAGTTTACTTTGCAATATTTGATTTTTTAACTCTTTCATAATTCAAAAACAATACACTGTACTTGATTTTTGACTTAATTCTTATTTTTGTTTTTTTATATTTAGGTTCATTCTTATTTTAAGTCTTTTGAAAAATAGAATAGTAACTATCAAGTATCAACCACAATCTCATGTGAGACCAGCTCACTCACCCCACACCGTAAACCACACTATAAAATTTGGACGAACTCGTTCATAAATCTCAAAATAGTCGCTGGCATTTAGTTGTCCTCATTAGGCTATAGGATCTACGAGACCGAAAACCCTTTTGCCACAAAGTCAATATCCTAATAGATCTTTGACAGGCACAAGTGAAAAGAAGCTGCATGGAATTGGAATAAAGATTCCAAACTTTTGGAATTGAGATAAACTTTCAAGCATACATTGAAAATCTATATGATAATTTAATTTGACAACTATTGTTCAAGAATCGTCACCTTTATAACTGTCTTCCAGTATCATAGACTGTTATTACTGATGCATAATAATGCAGGTGGATACGGTGGATACTAAAACTTTTTTGATTTCCAATTAGGATACTCAAAGGAAGGACCCACATTTTAGAAAATAAAGTGAAGATGGTATTACTGATGAGAAAATAAAAAGAAATATTGTAACAGGAAAAAAAATAGAGAGATGCAGAGAATAAAAATATGGACTCAAAGTTAGTTCTTCAAAAACTATAATTCAAAGGTCAATTCTCCAGGAACTGACTATAATCTTTATATTGATAACCTAATTACAATAACAAATCTAATAGTTCTAATTATAATGGACTATAATTCTAAACCAAATCAAGGAATAAAGAAATGAATAAATATAAAGATATTATGAGATATTATAAGATATTAAATCAAGATAATCATCCATCACGTATTAATATATGGATATTTACAACAAGAAATAAATTCTCACATGATCTGTTATTTAACGACATGTGTTTTATAAAATTTAAATAATTGATTTTTTATTAATGTTTATAATTTTGCTTAATAAACATTTTAGTCCTTGTAAACTTAACTTTTTCACTATACCATAAAAGCAATTTTAACTTTTTCACACATCACAATATTATGTTTATTAAAATTAATTACTAAAAAGGGATAAGAAACACCGCTATAAAATTGTCATTTTAGGATAGATTTGCACACAGATTGCAAACGAAATTTCTACACTTTTTCAACAGATTTTAAACAGAAAATTTATTTCGGACAGAATATCTTTTGTCCAAGAAAACCTTGTTACAAATTAAAAATGCGTCCCAAATTCCGTCCCAAACATTTTCGGACGGATTTCACACGCGTGTCAGACAAATACATGAATCTGAATTTGTGTTTTATTGGCTTAACTTCGAATGGATTTCAAATGAATTCAATATTACATTCAGACTGATTTTGGACGGATTTATTATTGCTGAAAGCACATTTCAGATGGAACTCGAATGGATTTATGATATTATTTTGGACGAATTTCCCATGGAATTTGTATATTTTTAACACGGATTTGTAACAAACAAATTTATTTTTTTGGGACGGATTTTTGACGAATTTAATTATATATTTTTAAAGCCTATTTAACCACCTAAATTAAATATATTTAAGTGACCAACAAGGCCATCACAGTTGGTAAATAGCCGAGTTGCTTAAGTATAAGAGGTTTAATTTTAGTCATGTGTATGAAAAATGTTTTGTTGAGAAATATAATATCACTTTGGTGATCTCTACGCTACGAAAGGTATTAGACGTTGACTATCAGCCGAGAGTTACCCTTTGTGCACATCAAATAAATAGTTATATTATATGTATATATGGGAAATGCTGGATTGTACGAAAATATTTTGGACGAAATTCTTACAAGGCTTTATAATCGTTGATTATTAAAATCATGGCTTACTTTTTAAAAGTTTAATTGTAAAACTATTTTTGCAATGTGTTTTGGCTTAATGAAGTTTTTGGTCCCTGAAAATATAGGGTTTTTTGGTTTTATTCCCTATCTTTTGTTTGTTTTGCTTTTGATGTCTGTAACTTTTAAAATTTTGTTTTTGGTCTCTGCCGTCAACTCCAACCGTTAACTGCTGACGTGGCAAACGGAAGTCCACGCCAACACTGGCACGGGGCAAAATAATTATTTTTTATTCCATCAGTCTGACATACCAGGGACCAAAAACAAAAATTTTAAAGTTACAGACACCAAAAACAAAACAAACAAAAGATAGGGACTAAAACCAAAAAGCTCTATATTTTCGGGGACCAAAAACTTCATTAATTCTTTAATAAAAATGATTTCTTATGATTTATGAATTAATTTGATTTTTTGACAGATGAAGAAGAATTGTAATTTTTTTAGTGGACTGATTTTAAAGCAAATAATCCTCCTAATATAGATGAAGATGATGTCACTTTGGTATTTAGAGCACATGTTGAAAGCTAAAGAGGAAGAGACAACAGTTGCAGTTGAAGCTAGCTGGTGAAAGAAAAAAATCTCAAATTTTGCTAATGTGCTTGAGAATTTTAGTTGGGTTTTGCTTATTTTGTATTTTCAATTGATAGTATCATGGCTAGTATGTCTATTTGTTGCAGTGGTTTCTGTTATACTTGACAATTGAAAATACTAAATAAACAAAACTCAACTACAGTTAATTTGAGACTTTTTTCTTTCACTGGCTCGCTTCAACTGCAACTTCTGTCTCTTCTCTGTAGCTCTTCAACATGTACTCAAGGTAACAAAGTGAAGTTCTCCTCATCTACACTTGAAGGATTATTTGCTTCAAAATCAGCCTATTCAAAAAAATTACAATTTTTCTTCATCTATCAGAAAACCAAATTAATTCATAAATTACAAGAAATCATATTTATTAAAAACTTATTGAAGTTTTTGGTCCCTGAAAATATAGGGATTTTGGTATTAGTTCCTATCTTTTGTTTGTTTTGTTTTTTGTGTTTGTAACTTTTAAATTTTTGTTTTTGGTGACTGTCATGTCAGACAGATGAAATAAAAAAATAATTATTTTGCCACATGTCAGCGCTGACGTGGACTTCCATCTGCCACGTCAGCAATTAACGTTTGGAGTTGATGGCAGGGACCAAAAACAAAATTTTAAAAGTTACTGACACCAAAAATAAAGCAAACAAAATATAGGGAATAAAACCAAAAAACCCTATATTTTCAAAGATTAAAAACTTCCTTAAGCCATGTGTTTTTGAAATTCTAGAAATGGTGGTGTGTTTCCTAGTCTTACCATATAGTGGTGCTCTATACATGAGTGCAAGGACCAAATCTAAGCTTTTGAATCATATATTAAAGATCAAAATTACAACATTAAGTTATATGACTGTTTTAAGTGATCATATAAATACTAATAATTAAGATCTCCCATTTATCACGAAATGACATTTTACCCGTAACATTTTCTCTTTATCTTGCCATTGTCAACATATCCCCACTTGATCACTATATTGATCATTAAGTGTGAAATTTTGAATAAGACTGACAAGGTTTTGGAACAAAATAAACAACAGTTTTTTTATGCTAAATAAACAACAGCTTTATTAGGACTAATTATTCACAATTATTAAATATTAAACAACAGTTTGTATGAGGACCACTTTTTAATAATTAGTTCTTAATTCGATAACAAATGTTCATCACTAATTGGTCATCCCCTTTTTCAACTCCAAGCGAAAAATAGTATTCAACGCCATTCAATTAATAATTTTATCCATGCTTTGTTTTATTGGACCCAATTTTCTGCATCAAAGTACCAAATGGCATTATCATGCACTTGTGAATGGTACTACCAACTTTCTACGGAAAAAATAGGATTTTACTAGTAAGTGTCATCCCCTTTTATAACTCCAAGGACAATTGAAAGTATTCAACGCCATATCGATTAAAGTATAATTTTATCCATCTTTTGTTTTAATGGAACCCAACTTTCTGCATCAAAGTACCAAATTACATTAACAATAAGCCCCGTTATAGTTGATAGATAATCGGGTTTTTTAATCATGTTATTAAGGATTCGATTTATGTTGTGTATATAAAAAATACTTTATTGAAAAAGGTAAAATCCATTTTGATGATATCTATTCTTTATGTCTCCAAAAGGATTAGTTTTCAACTATCGATTAGGGGTTCACAAAAAAACAAACGTATCAAATTGCATTATTATGCGCTTCTAATTAAAGTTTATAATTTATGATCGATTGAGAGTGTAAAAAATCTTTGCAGTAATAAAGGATACTAATTAAATCCTTTATAATAATGGTACCAACTTTTTTTTTGGTTCGGAATCCACCATAATTAGGGCATTTAGCTCCCTAATGGGTCCACAGGGGTGTCCCCACAACTTCGATTCTTTAGACCGACTATGAAACTAATCCTCGATTCGGCAGCGATGGACACCCAATTTTTTACATACGGAATTGGATTGATACCAACTTTAAGTATCATAAGGATACTAATTAAAGAATCATAAAAAAAAAAATTATTTTTAAGTTTACATTGTAAATATTTTACTTTACATTCAATATTTTTTATTTTTTATTTCATTTTTTTAGTACCTTTAAAGCACCCCCCCTAAAAAAAATAAAATTGTGCATTTCTCAAAGTTACAAACGGCTGCTTGGGCGTTGAAAAGAGGAGGGTATGGTGTGTGGATAATGGTGAAATTGTTGAAGTCTGGACGGATGGATGGCCGAAGCAGCCGGCAACCACGTTTGGAGGAGCCCATACATAGTTCTACCGGAAGATGCTAAAGTGGAAGAAGATCTTATTAACTGGGAAATCGGGCTTAGCTGGAACCAGCAGCTTATACAATATTATGAGTTGGTAAAGCTTTTATCAAGGTCAAAAAAGATGTGTTACTTTGATTTTATAATATAATTTTCATATATATATATATATATATATATATATATATATATATATATATATATATTAATTATAGCAAGGGAAACGTTAGGACACTTTATGAAATTAAAAAGACAATACTTCACGGAGAAGTGGTGTAGTTAATTTATTATGAAGTGTAATTTTTAATCTTTCAATGAAACATTATATTTTCTTGATTTTTTAACCAGAGTCCTTAGAACACTAGTTAGTAAAACTCATATATAAAAAAAGATTTTGCTAATCAGTGTCCTAAGAACATTAATTAAAAAAATCAAAAAGTAGAAATTCTGCATTAAAAATTATAACTATAATTAAACTTTTAAAAAAAATTGAATATATAATTTCTCAATACATAATTTTTATTTTTGTTTCCTTAACCAATATCAACCAATATCCTTAGGGTATAGGTAAAAATAGGAGAGAAACAAGATAAATATATAAAATAATATCATATGCAATATTTAAAGTTTACTAATGAGACAAAGGAACTTTTATGAGTTTAAAGCATTTCAATTGTCAAGCAATTAGCATAAATCTATCCGCCAAGGACCAGGTTGTGTTAGAGCCTGGCAAGGTACTTCAACGAGCTTATAGCAGATAGCTTATAGCGGATGAGAAAGTAGTCCCGTTTGGTAAGCGCATCTGTCACGAGCTTATAGAGTTTTTCCCAAACGCTACTTGAAGTAGCGTTTGAGCTTATAACTTATAGCGTTTCATTTTTCTTTTCACTTTTATCCTTATTATCTTCATTTCATTTGACCTTTATTCTCTTCTCTCTCTTTTATGTAAAATCATTAATGAAGATGTCCTTTTATGTCATTTATATTTTTCAGCTAGTTCAACCGCTAGTTTTACCAAACACTTTCACAGAAAATAAGCTAGCTTATCCGCTATCCGCTATCAGTTACCTCATCCGCTATAAGCTATCCGCTATCAGCTACCTCATCCGCTAACAGCTAATTTTATCAAACAGGCTCTTAGTGTCGCGTCCCTTCAAAATTTGTGTTGGTGGTGGAATTTGGTATTTACAGACTTTGAAGGTGAACCAACAAATATATTTCAAGTGATGGTAGGATTCTTAAGTTTCTATAGTAATCTTGTGTGAAAACTTTCCTAAAAGGTGATGAGTTTTGACGGAAGATGAAAAGTAAATTGGCAGAAAGTAAAATGTGGGAAAATAGATTTTTGGCAATAACATAAAGCGTGTAAGAAAACATAAATTAACAAAAATTAAAGTGCTCGAAATTAAATGTCCTGAAACGTAATAACATAGAAAATGTAAAATGCGAAAGAAGTAAAGTGCAGGAAAATTAAACCAACGGGAAAGTAAATGCAGAAAATTAAAAGTGCAAAAACTTAAACGAAAGCATTTAAAGATGCAAAAATTTAAAGAGAAGTTGGGGAGGAGGAGAGAAAAGTGAGAGAAAAGGAAGGAAGTGCAGGAAAAGTAAAGAGATTGTATTGAAATTAAAAGTGTTGAAATTTAAAAGTAGAAGACATACTTGATAGGATCCTTCAACGTGACTTAGGACATATATATATAGGACTTTGATCAAGAAAACCAACCTTTGTACATTGTTGTATAACTAGTATTTATAGGCAAATAATGTTACTACTTAAGTGTTATCCTACTGACACATGTCCCACTAACATAATTGAAACACATTCTTATTGACACACTATAAATAACTAATACTACACTTCCCAATGTTAAGCTTTGCAGTTTCCCATTCTTTTAAATTTGAATTTAAACTCTTGCACGATATTTTATAATTGCTCCCTTTTCAAATTAAGGTAACCAACGCATGAGACCACTTCTTCTACAACTCATTTCTCGATCAAATCAAGAGCGCCAGTTACTTCTTCGAAATTTTCCTTAAGAATCACGTAAAATCCTCTATCCATTCTTTCTTTCTAACACCCTGGCCTTTGTCAAAAAGAAGTTGATTTGCCTTTATCCCTTTATTTTGTCGACTAACCCGCGCAACATTGTAGAAAGTCCTTCTCTGGCACATAGGTTTCTCTGACTCGTTAATAACCCCTTTGTCAGATTCACATTTGTGAAAGCAGTGCCAAATTGATTCTTTTACAATTCCTTTTGACATGATGTTTCTTTTCTTCGAATGAAAATTTGGCTATAAAACTTAGTGATCCTTCTTGTCGAAATGTTCCAAATCTTGCATTTAGTCCAAACAAAAATCGATCTTTGTCAGATTTTGTTGTCAGCACCACTTTGTTGGAAGTACCACTTCCACCTCTTCCAAAGGTTTCTTCGATGTTGCCCTTGTTTATTGAAATTGGTCATAGACTCTGTAAATATTTCTAAGTCAGAATAAACGACGTCGTCCTTGGCCTTGCCATGATTCTTTGTCCAACTAAAATTTGTACTTTTACTCTCAACAACCAACATAGAATCTCACCACTGAGCATCATCATCTTCAAAAATCGCCGCCACAATTCTCAGCAACCATCATACTCCTGAGTTGCACCACCAACACTTCAACCAGTGCAAAACACTGCAAATTAACCTCCCATTTGTGTGGGACAAACTCAACCCATGCAATTGATCTAATTGGCATGATCAACTACCCATTCAACTGAAATCTACATTACCTTGCAACTCAACACAATACATAACAAACCAGAACCTGTATGGGTGTCTCGAAGCTCCGTTGCTTCCTCCACTATCTAAATGGCACCCATAGTGGTCCCAAAATCAAACCCTAATACATGAGAGAGAACGAGGAACATATACGTGATAATGAGAGGGGTTTAGCGAAATGTTTTAAGAATCGAACCAGAGATCGAACCAGCGAGACCTCCGGGTCATGGTTCAAATTGTTCAATTGGTTCAACCAACGCTTGAATCAGATGACTAATAAATAAATAAATTATACTATATATATTCCAATAGATCGGTGTAGTTCCCAATATGTAATTCCCATTTGTTCTTAAGATGTAAATAAATATATACTTTCCAATATCTAGTTCCCTTCCCAATACGCAAATAAATATATGGAGATAATATCTAAGTATGTGCATTAGAATCCCTTCCCCTTATTATTATTAAGTATTAACATGAACATTCCATTATTACTGTAACCGGTCAGTTTTTCATAATCGGGTCCAGTTCATCGATTCCTCTAGTTTCAACTCGGTTCAAGCGATTCCTTCGATTTTTTGAAGGTTTTTCAAGACCACCAATTTTTCCAACCGAATCAAACCGTAAATACAGCTGGTTCTCGTTTCAACTGGTTGAACCGATCCGTCCGATTCGATTTTCACAACAATAATTGAGTGTGGTTCTTGAATATTTTATTAAAGTGCGTGTAGGGCATCTCACACTAGGCACTAATGGAAGTTGACTCCATTTTTTTAAGGGGTGTTAGTATATTACTACAAAAAAAATTCGCAGTTTTTCACGGCCAAAATCCTAAGGAAAAGACAAAAATCCGTGGGAAAACTCACTTTTCCCATGGATAAGCCATGACTCCAGAGCTGTCGGAAAAACGGGCGTTAGACTTGTTTTTCCACGGCCATTTCTCAAAAGACCGTGGGGAATTACCCACGGCTTTAACCCTGAGACATTTCCCATGGCCTAAACCTTGGGTAACTTAACGAGGGCTTTTCCCACGGCTTTACCTTGGGAAATTACTAGGGATGGCAATGGGTCGGGACGGGTGCGAGTAGTGCTTCACCCACATCCATCCCCGTCAATATCCGTAGATATTTGTGCGGGTAACGAGTATTCATGAGTATTTAAGACTCTAAAATAAAAGGAAAGAAAATATAAATATATAATATAATATAGCAAGAAATTATATTAACATTAATAATATACTATATGTATTTTAAAAAAATTATTATTATGGGTTTAGCCATTAAAAAGTATGAAATAATAAAGAAAGTAAAGTTTATTTCATCTCAAAGTGATAGAAATTGTCATAATATATATTATATATCTAATAAAAATATTTATTATGAATACGCAGGTATCCGTGGGACGAGTATTATGATCCTCATCCTCATCCAATAGATATCCATTTAATATCCATTGCGGGTAATCCATGCATGCGAGTATCCACGAGTAATTTTGACATCCTTAGAAATTACGCACTATCAAGCCTAGGGAAATTTCCAACGGCTATACCCCTGGGTAACATGTCAAAGCTTTTCCCATGACTTCGGTCCCGGGAAATATTAATTTATTTTTTTAAAATTTCTTAATAATATAATAAATAAAAGTAAGTCATTATATATTAATTAAATAATTAAATTTTATAATTTTTTTTCATTTGGTCAAAGATTATATTTTTTAATTATTTAAAAATAATAAGTAAATAATTACGACAAAATAAATAAAATAAAAATTGAATAAATTCACATCATAATTTAAACGATAAATAACTTATGATTTTTTACAATCAATAAAAACTAAAATTCATACAAAACCTAACAACATAAATATCTATTTATTCTCATCTCTATAAGGATCCTCAATAAGCTGGTCAAAAGAGTCATCGCCCTCCTCCGAGATGTCCTGGGTCTGCTGACTAGGTTGCAGAGGCTACTGCTGTTATGGGGGCTGCTGTGTCCAAAAGTGTTGTGTCCAAGCACACACATTTCTCTCCAGTGTAACACGCATATCAACAATGATTTTTATTGATAATTTATTTTGTTGTGATTTTTATCAACAACAATTTTGTGGTGATTTTTTATTGTTTAAATTTTTATTTGGCTTAATTGTACTTTTAGTCCCCCAACTTTTTTAATTGTGCGATTTTGGTCTCTAAAAAATTTTAATTGCACATTTCGTCCCTCACATTTTCAATTGTGCGCTTTTGGTCCTTCAAAAAATTTAATTGCGGTTTTCATTGTTCAACTTTGTGAAATTGTGCAAAATTAGTCCTTTTAGGAACCAAAACTTTCATTGCACAATTTCACAAAGTTGAGGACGAAAAGTGCAATTAAATTTTTTGAGGGACCCAAAGCGTACAATTGAAAAAGTTGAGGGATGAAAAGTGCAATTAAATTTTTTAAGGGACCAAAATCGCACAATGAAAAAACTTGAGGGACTAAAAGTACAATTAAGCCTTTTTATTTTTAACTTACTAACACCTAAAACTAATTTCGGTACAAGCTTATGAATCAAACTCCAAGTGTACAAGCTTATGAGTTTTAAGTTGATGTTCTTATGAGTCTTGGCACAGTCCTGCTTTCTTACTTGATACATGGAATACAAAATTATCTTTAATCTTTGCTAAACCAAATACCAATCTAAATATTAAAGCAAAATCCTTGCTTACTGTTCATTTTAAGTGATACATGGAATACAAAATTATCTTGAATCTTTGCTAAACCAGATACCAAACTAAATATTAAAGCATCAGAATTATCTTTGATATAAACACAATCTCATGAACACAAAATGAAAAAATATCCAAGAATGCTATAAACGCAAACAAGCCATACAATCTCATGAACACAAAATGAAAAAATATATTTTAACTTTTGATGAGTTTTAAACAAACACCACTAAATCATTTTCAGTGCTGAAACTTTTCATTTCCTTCAATGAATTAAGCCATACAGCAGTAGCATTGAGTTCAATTGCAGAAATATCTCATTCTCACCGCAGGTATATCTCAATCTCAGTGACACATTTTGACCAACTCAAGAATTTCAAGAAGTTAATAAAAAACACAAAATTTTACCAAATTTCAGGAAGTGAATCTCGTGAATTTTTAACCTAAGGGTTTCAGGACATACCTACAGTACGGAGCTGTAGCTAAAGTTGGAATAGTGGCGGTGGGTTTCTAACCTAAGGGGTTGAGGAGCAGTGCCGGTGGCCCTGATGGTGGTAAGCAGTGACGGTGGCGACGTGAAAGGGAGCGGTGGCCGGAGGGAGCAGATCTTCGACAGAGGGAAAGAGGGAAACGGTCGGAGGAGCGTTGTGGCGGTCTAGGGAGACGGAGGTGGCGGTCGAGGGTGCACCTTGCGCGGAGGGGATTGGTGGCTGGAGTGTCCTTGCGCATGGTGGTCAGAGAGTTATGAGAGAGGGAAAAGAGAGAAAAAAGAAAATAGAGAAAAAGGGAAAGAGGGGCTTATCAGTGGTGGCGGTGGCAGGTCGCGGACGCGGTTGGCAGTGGCGGGTCGTGTTTGGCAGCATAGGGGTTCCAGAAGAATTTGTAGAAGGGTTCGAAGAGTTTCCAGGTAGGGAAAGGGTTTCTGATTTTGGGCTTTATATATAACACTTCCCCACGGCCTTTCGTAAACTTACACATGGCCTCCGTGGGAAACAACAAACAATTACACATGGCTCTGGCCGTGGGAAATCTGGCGGAATAATTTGGCACGCAGTTACACACGGTTGTGCCTAAATGTGAAATTATACCAACTTTTATTTTATAAACAAGACCAGACTCAATGCAATTATTAATGCAACTTTACGAGAAGTCATGCATCCCTGTTGATTCAAGTGATAAGAAACTTGTTTTGCCTCATTGATTTGATTGCCAGTGTACGTTTCTCCATGATCTTCTTCTCAAGGATGCTAGCAGTATAGGCGCTTCTTCTTTCTAGTTGTTTTCTTTGTTTTCTCTTTCTCTTTTTCACCAAAAAAAAAAAATGGATATTAATCGTGAACCAATACAAAGACCGGTTCAGTTTAAAATTTATCTGACACGTGTTTGAGATTTGGAGAATAGGCAGGGACATATTCACTTGAAAGATGTTTTATCTTTCCAGAGATTATTGCATACTTCTAAAGTATATTACATACATATGTATTCTAAAATAATTTTTTATTATTAATTTTAAATTAGTAACTTAAAATTTATTTATGGTAATTTAAAATTAATAATATTTGTTTTTAAATATATACATTTAGTATACTTTAAAAGTATAATAGAATTTCTCCGCCAGCAAAGAGGGCCTGATGTATTAAGCATAAGTTTTAAACATTTTAAAAATCCACCAAAGTATCGTGTCAAATTGAAGATAAAGCCAAAGAGATGGCCTTGTTAATCTGTTCGATGCTTAACAACTAAACAAAGTAGCATTTGTTAAATCAGTGTAAGAATTATTTTAGATTAATTAATACTATCGAGTTGAAAACCGTGTAAGAGTTTTTTTTTTTTTTTGAAGGAGTGTAAGAGTTAACATCGTGAACATGTTTCTAACAATAAACCAGCTAACAGTTCAAAAAAAAAAAAAAATAATCCAGCTAGAGGAGTAGCTGTTCACATGTACTATTGCAATTTGCATGCATATCCTCTTAATTATACGAGTCATTTCTGTTTTTATTTTAATTATATTTAATTTTTAGTATTTAAAGTTTATAACTTAAGTGATACGTATTTAATACGTAGTATAAAACAATAAATTTTTCTTAGTCCTGTAGCATCGAAGAGTTTCTCAAAGTCTGATTTGGGTTGAGAACTTTGACGTTTGGGCATAACTTTCTTTATTTTTAATTTATTTTTACCAATAAATTCATAATCAAGGTAGGATTAGGATACACAGCAATAATGCTTGCCAAACATATTACTTGTACATTGAAAACGAAAAACATTCATGTTTTTGAAATAATTAGCAGTATAATTCTGGGATCAGGGACGAGGAAGAAGAGAGGAGACCCAACTAGAGAGAGAAAATTGCCCCTTGCCCAGGTTGGAACTGGCTGCCTCGGCTCAAACACCTATATATATATATATATATATATATATATATATATATATATATATATGCTTATCCTTCACCAAATTGTGTCCTGTATATGTGCATAATCTAATATGTAGGATTGTAGGGATAAGAGTGGCACAACCTCTCCTAGGTTCGTAGGCATGTGTAACTGTAACTGCAACCCTTTATTTTATATAATTTTTTTCTTTTCGTTCATAAAGAAGAAAAGTCCCACATAAACTTGATTCTTGTGATGATCTTTTTAAGATCTTAGCCATTTTATTTTATTCTTCAACTCTTCTTTGTATCGTAACTGTACAGATCACATGGCAATATTATGGCATAAAAAATGTCGCCATTTTAGGCAGGCACCTGCTGCCGATTACCTGTCTCAACTCTCATGTATCTTTCTTATACAAACCTATACCCTATACAAGTTACCGTGATTTAATTTATTTATAAATTCAATTTGTGTATTGTGAAGCTCTCGGCAAGTTGCACTGACCACTGATTATTGATTGCAAAATTTCCAATAATTTTAATTTCTTTACTGAAATTTGTCATTTTCATGGTAGGGAAATGTTAGTTTGTAAAAAAGAAAAATATTATCGATATATCACTCAGAACAATAGAAAATTGAATTCCAACCTTCAAAGAGTCATCAATGTGGCTCTGTGATTTGTTCATTCTAGCTTTCAAAATACATTTGAATTCCAACTTCCCATTTAAATGTCTATCTATAATCAGATAATGAAAGAGGAAAAATTAAAAATTGTAATTAAAGAACAATTATCTATACAAAACAAAACAATGTGCTAGAAACGGGAGAGAAATAATACTTATATTCTAGTGGTCCAATCTTGACATGAGAGTGGTTTTTTGTCTTGGGCTGTAGCATTTTATTGGATTTAGATCCCCGCTTTTTTTTCCCCTGTTATGTTATGAGAGAGAAAGACACAAAGTCAAGTTTTAATGGACAACACATGAAAGTAATTTTGTTTTTGTGTTCCTTTCTCTCTAACATGAAAGGAAAAAAGAGAAAAGAAAAGGAGATGATTTAAATCCTATTTTCTTAAAGTCATTCTTTTGCAAATTAAATTCATTGTTTACTAAAGTTATTTTTTCCCAAACACACTCGCATTAATAGACAATATGTACGCAGTATGAATTTTCTCTAGCTTTGTCTAAATATAATGGATTTGCTTAGTGTGAGGATGTACGTTTGATTTGTAAAAGGTTTTTTTTGGTCTTATAAGCTTTTCTTATACCCTTGGGTGTGAAATTGATTCTCACTCAGAACATTGAGAGATGAAACTACAGCTTCTACAAGGGAAGTGGGTCCCTCTACAAGTATTACCCCGCAATATCTAAAGAGAGATGTTATATAATACAAAACGAATTCGTACTATGTAGTTGATAACTAACAAGAGAGACAAATCACAGGCTATCATGCACGAAAAAATTGTGAAAAAAAACAGAGATGTAAAAAATGACTTAATAGATACGTTTGTATAAAATTTACGAATACAACATTCGTGGAAATAAGCATTCCTCAATGGTCCTTCAATAAGTAACATGAATTATGAGTGTGGGTGACAGGAATCCTGAGTATGGGAGTTCAAACATTCGCATTCCACAATATGCTTTGTCTCTTTCTATTTCCCTTCTCTCATATCCTTTCGTAAGATTTTTTATGAGTTTCCTCTTAAACAAAAAAAATAATATATTTATTAACAATCTAAAGTCTAAACGGTTAATAATAGTTTTCGTGGATTCTCCAATTCTTTGACGATTCCTTTTTGGAGAATGCTAACGAGGGATGATGATCTCTTGTCCCATTTTGGTATGCCACATCATATCTCAATCAATAATATTTTGTCATGTAAGTTAAAATTTTATTTAATATTGAAAAAATAGAATACATGACAAGATATTATTGATTGGGATATGGTGTGGTACACCAAAATGGGACAGGAGATCCTTATCCGCTAACGAGTGCCCTAAAGATATTGATTAAGGAATTAAATAAAGAATGTTTTTATTGAAAATTAGTGTATTTAATATTTGAACGAGTGATATACTTAATTTTCTAATGAAAACTTGCCTTTTTTGGGCTTGCTTAAATAACGTTCTTAGGACATTCGTTAGCATCATCCTTCATTTTTAATGCGATTTCGACTCTTCTTCTCCCTCACGTGCAGACACTCATTCATCATGCATGTGCCTTACCATCCGGAATAACGCCTTTTTTTTATCAGATAGAAACAAAACACAACAAACTAAGGCCTTAATCTAGTAACACCTAAAACATCTGCAAGGAGAACCATTTGATTTAAGGACATTGTTCCCACTTGAAGGAATAACGCCTTCAATATATAATATGGGCACTTATACTACAAAATGTGTGAAGATTTTGAAAAAAACTTGAAAATGAGGTTAAGTACGAAGAATCTTTTGGGATATTAGATAAGTACTGAAGTGAGTTGCTAACTAGACTGCCATGCTAAATGTGTGATGACTTATATCATTTTATTGTTTTTGTTTTAAAATGATGTGATGATCTAAGTTAACACGGCAAAATCATCAATCAAATTTTTAAAAGAAAATGAAAAATAAAATAAAATATAAAACAATTATTTACAATCAAAGAAAATTATCCAAACGGGATTGGCCCACTAAAAGCATGTTAGGTCCGCAAGGTAGGCTAATGTGTACAAAGATATTCTTTAGTGAGAGGTCACTGGTTCAATTATCATCTTTTGCAAAATAAATTTCTTGGGGAGGGGTCTCACCCATTTTGCCCCAGACCCCGAAGTGGTAGTTCACTTTCTACCATTTTAATCACCAAAAAAAAAACAATCAAAGAAAATTTCATTTTTAGAGTTACGTTTTCCTTTCTTATAGTTTTTTTTTATAATTTAGAGACTTCACATTGCGTTAGTTAAGGGAGAGGTAATATTTGAACAGGAATCTCCACCTTTAGTATTTTGTTCTCAGTTTTTTTTTTAATTTCTTTATGTTATGTCATCCGAGGTTTTTTCAAACCGTTTGATTGTGAAACTAATCTAAATTCGGAATGAAAAAATGCTGCATCTCTTACCATTAAGGCTATTTGGTAACATTTAAAAACTATTTTGAAATATTAAAAAAAAACCATTAAGGCTATTCGGAATGAAAAAACTAATTTGAAAACTATTTTGAAATATTTAATTTTTTCTACTGATGAAATATTTTATTAAATAATATCAATGAAATGACATATTTATATGTTTTTTCACATAAACTTTATTTTATAAGGTAGGGACCCGATAAAGTAGGATTTTCGTGAAAATAATACGGTTAAAAATGAAAAAAAGTTAATAAGCTTTAAGTTAAATAAAATAACTTATGAAAAAAGCTATAGGATAATGAAATAAACTTGTTTACCTACGAAACACTTCTACTTTGATCAAAAGCTTATAAGCTGGTCAAATAAGTTATAATCTATTTTATTGCAGTTGTCAAACAGAGCCTAATTCACACCATAGATCCTGATATTGATCAATAGCAATTTCATATAAATTCTTACAAGAATATCTCATACCAAATGGTCTTGCTATTTCAGAATACTGAAATTGCTATTCTACATTATTATTTAGTCATTTATATTTGATTTTTTTCATTTTCATTTCATTGAGCTAACATGTTATATTTTTATTATTATAAATAATGATATGTGAAATAGATATATGTAACAAAAGAATAATGTTATAACTATTGAAATTGTTTGTTCAAAAAAAAAAAAACTATAGAAATTGCTTATTGCGTGAGCAATTAAAATGTGTAACACTATAACTGTCCTACATTTTTATATCTAATTTTAACTAAAAAATAATAAAATTAATAAAAATAATATCAACTTAATAATTCTTTTAATTATTTAAGGAGGAAAGAGAAAAAAAAAATGTGCATTTAATACGTTTAAGAATTTTTAAATGGTCTTATTAATCCAGAAATCTTTTAAAAGAAAAATAGGAGACTTACTTTTATCTGAATAATTGGAGAATTTTGAGGATATTTTTAAGTGGGTTTAGCAGTATTCTTATCCTAGTTATCCCGTGAAATATCAGATTTTTTGTTCCAGTGTATCCTCCCAATGGTCATATGCCTAAACTAGACTTTTCAATGGTATTATTTTCATACACATAAAATTAGAGAAATGTTTTTATATCTCTAAAAATATATATGATTTTTTTTAGGGTGAAGGCCAAATTCGTCATTGAAAAATTTTGAGGAGCTACTTTTAGTCTCTGAAAAAAAAAATTAATCATTTAGTTCCTCAAATTTATAAATGCATGACACATTAGTCACATCAATGATATTTTGACATTCATTTATTTGCCTACGTGTCTCATTAACCATCATATTTGATCCGTTAGTGGTCCTGTGTGACCTATGACCAATTTCGGTCGTAAAAAATTAATGAAAAGTGAAAAAAATGGATATTTTTCAGGTATTTAGATTTTAAAATTAATTATGCATGTTTTTCACTTTTTATTCGTTTTCCACGAAGGAAATTTGTCATAGGCCACGTATAGCAGACTCACTAACGAGTCAGGTAGAATGGTTAATTAGTCACGTAGGCAAATAAACGGACGTTAAAACTGAACTGAGAGACTAAAGTATCTACGTTTATAAATTTGAGAGACTAAATAATTAATTTATTTTTATCAGGTACTAAAAATGGGTTCCCACAATTTTTCACGGCCCAATTTGGACATTTAATCTATTTTTTATTAAACATCATTGATGTCACTTTAATCAGATGAAAATTTATTAATATTTTTTTACCATTCATAATTTCAAAATAGGTAATTAAACGCTAACCTGGTCCACATAAATATTTACCACACACACAACAAACATTTAGAAATATAATAAATGTCACTAATCAACAGTATTTAAATAATCTAATCTAAGTGTCCTAAATTGAAGCTATTGCCTATCTCTTATGATAAAAAAGAAATACCGCTTTAAAGTGATATTGTCTTTAAAGCGAGCAAGGTAAAAGAGTATCTACTCTTAAATGTTTACTGAGTTCAGATTTCAATTCATTTTATCAAATCAAAATTGGATATACACTTATTTGTTAACTTTAGAGATAAACTTTTTCCAAATTTTTTTGTGAGGTTTTAGTTATATCAAATTCCATTTTCACTTTCACTCTCCCCCTCCTTCTCATGTGTGTGAAAGGAACTATCTAAGTTTGGATGTTGGGGTTTTGGAGGAAAATGAAAAGGATGACTTAATTCTTTCTTAGTGAATTCTCCCATATCCAAGGGTAACTTTATCTTGTCTAGGTGGCCCAATCAAATGTTGAGAATCATTTGACTTGACTCATTAACATGACCAATTTAATTGAAGTGGCGCATTCTGATTGAATAGGATAACTTTTACCCCAAAATTATTGGGAGTATCATGGAAGACACCATCTTTCTTATCTATATTTTAAATATTTTCAACATGATGGAATAAAATTTAAAGATGTTCATATAAGCTTTTATATAGTTGATAGTAGATAAACTTATAACTGATAGCTGCTAGTAAATAAGCTAACCGAATGATTTTAAAGTGTTTGATAAAATTAGCTGTTGAATTAGCTAATAAATATAAAGGACATGTTTATATGTTTTTAAATAAATTTTGTTTATATATATATATATATATATATATATGTTATTTATTTTAAAGTAATTATTACTTTTAATACTTTAATTTATTTTAAATTATTTATCATCTAAAAATTAAATTTAAATTTTACTTTTAGACTAAATTACTCTTTCGGTCCCTCATTTGTTTTAATTTATTCAGGTTGGTCCCTCTATTTTAAAAATGTTCAAGTTGGTCCCTTACTTGCCAAACGTTAAGCAATTTAGTTTTTTTCCATTAAGTTCTAGCTAAATTACTCTTTTAGTCCCTCATTTGTTTTAATTTATTCAACTTGATCCCTAATTTTTTTTAATTTATTCAACTTAACGGTGAAACTTAACGGAAAAGACCAAATTGCTTAACGTTCGGCAAATAAGGGACCAACTTGAACATTTTTAAAATATAGGGACCAAGTTGAATAAATTAAAACAAATAAGGGACCTTAAAAGTAATTTAGGCTTACTTTTATTATTTTACTAAAATAAAATGGGATAATATAAATAAAATGGCATATTGAAATAATTTTTTATATCAGTTTTAATATTTTTTATAGAAAAAAATATATTGTCTAATATTTTTATCCTAAATATATATTTAGTTAGTGAAGTTAATCCTTAAATATATATTTTATTTATGAGAAGGTAAAGGAAGAATTTATATAAAATAATGAGGACAAAAATGAGAGCAAAATAATAAGCTACTAAAAAAATGCTATAAACTAAGAGGAAAACGTCATAAACTAGTGAAAAAATATCGTTTATCAAACACTTCTATTTTGATCAAAAAAACTTATCCACTATAAGCAAGCGATTCAACTGTATCAAACGGAGCCAATCAGCCAAGTCTTCCATTTCCTTTCCCTCCAAAACCTCCATCCAAACATATATGCCAAAAACTCAGTTAATATTTTTATCTCATTTTAAGAAAAGTGCATTAAACACCAGAAAAAGCAAGATAATAAATATAATTAAATATTCGCCTGCATCTATTATTATTATTATTACAACTGTCACTGTTTTCAAAATTGATCCAACCGAACTGGTTTGACTGGTTGGACCGTCGATCAATGCCTTTTTTGGTTTCGATCGGATTAGAGAATCAGGAAAGTGGTTTGATTATGCAAAATCAACCAAAACCCAGTTCAAACCAGCCTAAAATCAGTTAAACCGACGAAAAAATGGTTTTAGAGACCGTTCGATTCACTGTTTTATTTTATTTTTAAAAAAAAATGGAACGTACTTTTGGACTTTGATCCAATTTGTTTTGGGCTTCAGGACTTGAGTGATTGGAATCCACTCAATATGCATCTTTGGTTATTATCTTAGTCAATTAGGACATATTATCTCAGCAAAATTAGCATACTCTAATTTAAATGTTTTGAACTATAATGTATCTTTAAAGTTGTATTTTTTCTTTGATTTCTTGATTGATCTCTTTATATCGGTGTGACTATCGATTAAACCGATTGATTCAGTTGAATCTTAAATCGCTTTCCTTTCCGATCCTCCGATTATTAAAACATTGACCACAACTAAAGTAAAATCGTAATATTATTAACAATTGGCTAATTGCTAGCACAAATTCAATTAGAATAAAAACTCAATAAAAAAATGTTATATCCTCGTAAACAATCAATCCATATACTAGATTATTCATTCTTAAATATAATATTCCTATATATTATATTACCAACATCTGATTGGTCTGAGTAATAAGGGATTCAGACATCGTAAGCAAGTGATAACGGGTTCAAATCTTGGCCCTTGTGTATGGAGAGAGAAAACCTGGTTGGGTGGGGAGAACCTACCTTATGTGCTCAACAGGTTTTCCGAGAGAGATTAATCACTGTTAACGATAATAGACTCCGTACCTATAACATGGTTACAAAAAATATATTTTTATTTTAAATTTTTTAACATATTTTCTAATCTGCTAATTGATGGTTATTACTACCAAATCTACATATCATTTACTTAATTCTATTTAATTATTTTTATTTGTAGGATGCACTTTCAAATTTATTAATTAATAATTATTACTAACAAATCCATTAATAATAATGTACCTTATTTCGATTTAAATCTTTTCTTTTTAAGACAAAGATTTATAAAAATAATATTTATACCTATATATTAAATTAAAGTATCTTCTCTTAAAAGTGGTAGCTACTCTCATTTGTAAAATGACAAATGTCATTCTTAATTTCTTTTTTTTAATATTTAAATTTATATTTTAGAATTAATTACGCATATTATATTTTTAGATTTAAATATTCTTTATTTTAATTGACACTTTTTGGATTCTATATGTGTATGTCATTTATAAGATTATTTTTTATTATATTTATTTTACATTTTTAAAACTTTAAAGAGTTTAATTGCTATATATGCACTGTCAGTGTAAATTGAAAAGTTTTTACGTTGACAACCAAATCAGAAATCATGATATAGATAATTTTTAAGATAGTTAGGATAAATATCAAACATTTTATCTTATTTGATAATTTCTAATTGGTTGAGAGTGTAAAAAATCTTTACATTGACAATGCATACCAATTAAATGCAACTTTAAAATACTCATGTGCAAGGCGCGAATACTTGTTAGCTAGCCTAAAAATTATATATCCTCCTAATTTTAAGAGTTTAATTATTATATACTGTCAGTGTAAAATTTTTTACACTATAAACGAATCACAAATTATGATATGAGTGGCTTTTAAGATAATTAGGATAAAAGTCAGACATATTTTACTAATGTGATAATTTATAATTAATTGACAATGTAAAAAATATTTATGTACCAACTAAATCCTTTATAAACAGATGAATGTTTTAAATATTTTTCTTCAACTGTTACGATATTAAATGTCATTGCTTTTTAATGTTATACTTTCTTGATTTGGAGGAATTTTCTCAATATATTATCATGAATCAGTTTAATAACACTTTTAAAAAAGTATTAAATTTTGTTTTTTATTTAATGTTTTCTACTTTAAAAAAGATATTTTAATAATGTATTTAATACTGCATTTTATTATTTGGATGAGAATTTATTAAAAGAATAGGGTAGGATTTTACATTCCTTTATAGGAGGATTTTAATCAATGCTCCCTCTCAAAATTCAATGAAACAGCTACTCATGCCAATGGCAGTCGGATAACAATGATTCATACCATATATCAGCAGATGGTGACCTGTCTCCTTTGTAATAAACCGACCCAAAAAGACAAAAGTCGCCATTCCCTCCGACCAATCCATCTAAAATTCATGGGCAAAAAGGTCAATTCAAAATTAAGAAATATATTTCATAAAGTGATATGGCTATGTGTATATATATATTGCATCTCCCAATGAGAATCTTCAGCTCATCTCACACTAACTGTCTTTGCCAAATCCCGAAGTAACAGAAGCACCATTTTTTGATCATAGGAGACTTCACTCCCCGTCTCTTCCATACAACAATACGTTCAGATCCATTTCTTTCTGTTTTCGCTGACCCTTTCTCTCTCACCTCAATCTTAAAACACACACAAATTGTCCCAGCAGGTATTCATTTTATATTTCACAAAATACTAATAAAATTCAGTTCTTTTACCCTGTTTGCTTCCATTGGTTTCTGGGTTTGTCCAATGAGATCAAAGTTTTAAATTGTAATTGGGTCACATTATGTTTATTGCTATTCGAGACAACTGTGAGAAAAAAAGTAATGTCAATGCAGTTACAACTATGGTCGTAATATGGTTACGAAGACCGTCAAAACCATAATGTTGTGCTCTCCTGTTGCGGTTCCCGACCTTGTTTTAAAACCTTCAACCAGTAAACTAGAAAACCCAGATGAATTTTGTTGTTTTATTAATTTATTTTTATTATTATTTTCCATTTTCTACGGCTACTTTTCTGGAACAAACAGCACATGCTTTCATTGACTTTTTTTTATTCTTCTTCTTTCTCTCACCTATATCTTTCAGATATCATTGATGAGCTTTTGGCTAAAATTTCGTGTTACCAGTTGTCATCTCTTTCTATCACTCACACTCTCTAAACCAGTTTGGTTAGTTTCTCTGCAAAAGCTAGTTCAAAAACTAATCTTTTTTTTTTTAAACACTACTTTTTGTTCTCGTTTTTTTACCCTTCATGGACTACTTTTTTATTCCCTTTGACTTTTTCGTTTTCACTTTTTTCTTTTTGGCCTTTTATGTTCTTACAGTTCCGTATTAATTCCCTTCACTAATAGTTGTTTGTTTGATGAGTTCACTTTTCTGCTCCACATGAACTTGATTTGATTTTGGTGCTTGAGAGAATAACTCTAGAAAAGTTTAATTTGACCAAAAAAAAAAAAAAAAACAAAGATCAGGGCCCACAGTTTTCATTGTAATTTAATTTTTCTGTTTTTTCTTCATAATTTGCCAATTTGGTTCTTTTCTTTCGCTTTCTCTATCATTTTCCACTGCTTTTCTTAATGAATTTTCCATTGTTTTGGTGTGCCTAATGGTTCAGAGAACCCCTGAATGTGCATTTGTCCTGTTTCTGACATTTATTTGGGAATATTAAATCACCAGGGAAAAAATAAATAAAACACCATAGTTGAATGCTACTTTTTGGCTTTATCCATTTTTCCTGAATTATTTCTCTATCTAAATTAGCTATTGACCACGTCACTTTTACCATTTTGGACTTGCATTAATTTATAGGTAACAAAAAAAAAGAAAGAGTTCATAAGTCACCAATTGTTTGTCTTGTTCTCTGACTGCTCCATTTTTTTCTGAATAGCTTGAGTTGAAGGACTTTGAAGATGTTGGAGAAAGTGGAAGAGTTTAACACTGACAAAGTGATAGAGGAATTTGAGGCAGTGACTAAGGATGCTGAGAGGGTTCAGAGGGAAACACTGGAAAGGATTTTGAAAGATAACGCATCAGCAGAATACTTGCTGAGTTTAGGACTCAATGGAAGGACTGACCCTGAGAGTTTCAAGGCCTGTGTCCCGCTGGTCACTCACAAGGAATTGGAGCCTTATATCAACAGAATGGTTGATGGAGATTTTTCTTCTATTCTCACTGGAAAACCCATCACAGCTATGTCTTTAAGGTGTCACTCATGTGTTTCTCTCTTGTTTCATCTAACTAGTTGGATTTCAATTCACAAGTTTCTGAGTTTTGATAAAATGATGATGATGATGATGTTCTTGCAGTTCTGGTACTACTCATGGGAAGCCAAAATATGTACCATGGAATGATGAACTGTTTGATACCACAGTGCAGATATATCAGACCTCTTTTGCCTTTAGGAACAGGTATTCAACTTCATGTCTTCTAGTGGTTACATTTATCTTTTCTTCGAGTTGGAATTGGAACTGACACAATCTAATTGTGCAGAGAGTTTCCCATTAAAAATGGTAAGGCCTTAAGCTTTATCTATAGCAGCAAGCAGTTCAAAACAAAAGGGGGTCTAGCAGCAGGTACTGCTACAACCAATGTGTTCCGCGATCCGCGGTACAATCATACAATGGCAGCACTTCAGTCCCAAAGTTGCAGCCCTGCGGAAGTGATATTTGCTCCTGATTTTAACCAATCATTGTACTGCCACCTCTTGTGTGGTCTAATTTTCAGGGAGGAAATTCAGTTGGTGTCTTCTACATTTGCACATAGCATTGTCAATGCTTTTAGAACCTTTGAACAAGTGTTGGAAGAGCTATGTACTGATATCAGGGAAGGGTTTCTTACCTCCAGGGTCACAGTTCCATCCATTAGAACTGCCATGTCTAAACTGCTGAAACCAGACCCTGAACTAGCCAACTTGATCCACAAAAAATGCACCGGGTTGAGCAATTGGTATGGGTTGATACCAGAGCTTTTCCCAAATGCTAAGTATGTGTATGGGATCATGACAGGGTCAATGGAGCCTTATCTGAAAAGGTTGAGGCACTATGCTGGGGAGGTGCCTTTGGTGACTTCTGACTATGGATCTTCTGAAGGGTGGATAGCAACAAGTGTAAACCCAAAAGTGCCCCCTGAGTTGGCTACTTATACTGTGCTTCCTCAAATTGGTTACTTTGAATTCATCCCTCTGACAGAGAAGGGAGATCCTAGTTTCCTCTGTATGGAGCCTCAGCCAGTGGGCCTGACTGAAGTGAAGGTTGGTGAGGAGTATGAGATTGTTATCACCACTCCTGGAGGTACTAAATTCTTCTCTAGCTATTTTTTTTCCCGCTCCCAATTAATCAATCCGGACATGACTAAGGACCACCAACTACTACTCTCTTTTGTCACATCGGAAACTTTTGATACTTGCATAACATTTCTAGAAACTCATTAATTATTTGACCAATTGTGTTTTGTTTTCTGTCTGGAGTCTGAACAATGAAGCTTATCCTTAAATCCTAGTAGAAAAGGAAGTACAGTGGTTCTTTTTTTTTTTTTTTTTTATTGGGAAGAATTGTTACTGTTTAGTTTGGAATTTTTTTTGAAGCGATCAGCATGAAGGTGAAGAATATTTTTCCAGAATATTATTATATATATTTGGAATGAAATTAAAAAATTATTTGGTGAGTTTGTGGCTAAATTATGAAGAGCATTCATGGGAGCATTTCACCTTCTGACAGCTTTTAGCTAAAATGGTTATTCAAAAGAAACGCTAACAGTAGGTGCTTAGTTTTTTGTTTTTTACTTTTTGTGGGGCGGGGGGGGAAGGAAGAAGTGGTTGCTTTTTTTGCCTGATTATATGACCTGCATGGGACCAGCTTAAAGAATTTTATTCGTACTGATTTTTAAAGGAACATTATACATACTAATCACAGTAATATAATATACTTGTATCATTACAAGATAGGTCTATTACAACTAATTTTCGATTCACTAGTCCTTGTTTCATGGAAATTATTGTGCCTGCCTTCACCACCTATCTGCATGTTCATTTTTACCTTCTAGTGACAGCATGAGTACTCATCATTTTTACCTTACGCTAATATCTTTTAACTTTGATTGTATTTCTTTACTTTTTTATTTTTGATTTTCTTTAATGAGTAGAGTTGTATAACATACTAAAGTCGTAGTAAAATTCTTAGGAGAAAAAAAATGTTCATATTCAACATATATGTGACAAACTATTGCCTCATGATGCTTTCTCATGTTCATTTATGTTATAAATTTTCTTGATAGCAAAATTTTGAAGAATTTCGACCTAGTCTAATAGCTGAACCTTGAAGTATATATAATCTGAATTGAATATAAATTTTTTCAGAATAGCAAGATAAAGATAGAGTACCGATGTTGTACATATCTAAATTCTAAGTTTCTTTCTTATAATATGTACAGATTATTAATATTATAACTTGGCTAATTTGCAGGCTTATACCGTTATAGGCTAGGGGATGTGGTCAAGGTTGCTGGGTTCCATAACTCAACTCCAGAACTCAAGTTTGTTCGCAGGAGCAGTCTTCTGCTTACCATCAACATTGACAAGAACACAGAGAGGGATTTACAGTTAGCTGTGGAAACAGCATCCAATTTGTTAGCAGAGGAGAAATTGGAAGTTGTTGATTACACTAGCCATGTTGATGTATCCAAAGAACCAGGGCACTATGTTATCTTTTGGGAAATCAGTGGTGAAGCAAGTGAAGAAGTACTTGGTGAATGCTGCAATTGTTTAGACAAGTCTTTTGTTGATGCTGGCTACACTAGTTCCCGTAAAGTCAACTACATTGGGCCCCTTGAACTCCGAGTTCTTAGGAGAGGAACATTCCAGAAGATTCTTGAGCATTACCTAGGATTAGGAGCTGCTGTTAGTCAGTTCAAGACACCCAGATGTGTAGGTCCTACAAACAACACAGTGTTGCAAATATTGAATGAAAATGTTGTGAAGAACTATGTCAGCACTGCTTACAATTGAATAACATTTGGGAATAGAGTTACAGCAATATAAAACCAATTCCCTTGTGGTTTTTACAATAATATATTTTGTAAACCCAGATTTGACACCCAGAGACATTGTAGTGTAAAACTAGAATAGATGTTCTCTGTGTGTCATATTTTGGATGTTCAAATAATACAATTCTGGTTTTTAACCAATGGCTTTTGCCACTTGCTGCCTCCTTTCAACTTTTCTTCCGTACTTAGTTCTTTATGTTCTGCTTCAAGATCCAGTCCAATAGTCAAAGTATATATCTCTTGTGGCTTGGCATGGTTCATATACCAGACAACATATTCCTCTATGCTAACTTCATTCATCACCTCTGTTGTGCTCTCTACAATATTATAAGTATTGGTTAACCAAAATGGATAGAAATCCACGTGTCCGGTTGCTTTGATGAAATCAGAAATCTTTAATGATATTTGAGATGAAGTCCATGATTCTCGGGATGAAGAGTGAAAGATCATATGCAGAACATATAGACAATATGGGCCCTAGACAGCAAAATAAAAAAATGAAGTAACAAATTACATAGCTTGATAAGCTGAATATTACATTGGTTAAACTAGAACTTTATGGATATTATTATAAGATATATTTTGCACCCCTAAAGAGGGGAAATGATGTATGCAAGTACCAAAAATTTCTAACTTTTGCATGTTTGATGATAATCTTTCTAAGTCATCCTATATGAGGGATATCAGAATTTTAGTATGAGCATATATTATTTCTCCCAAAAGAATATGCTTAATGCTTTGGGATTGTCGGTAAATAACTAAAAATGGTTAAGTACAAAAGAAATTTAAAACGAAAAATGATATACAAATGTATTTTAATTTCCAACTTGTTTATCTCAACCAGAGATTGGAGGATGAGAAGTGGGAGACAAAACTTGGTTGCCAGTAGCTTAGACAAACGTTAAATGTTAATTGTGGCTTAACACTAATAAGGCCACTGGTGCACCAATCAGGATCCCCCATGGTAACACTTGGCGATTAATTAAAACAAAGGACAAATAAGCTTTCCCCATCTTCATCAGCGTAGCTTTCACGTCACTGAGACTTCTGTATTGTGATTAGAAGGGGAAAAGTGTAAGAATCCAGTGATTAAAAGCAGTTTGGTGGATCTCAACAAGGAAGTAATAAGATATAGTGGTGGGCTTGGGTAGTAGTGGCTGAAGCAGTCCTTCAAAGGGTGAGGTTGTCCTTATCAATAAAAAGAATTTATTACTTTATTATATAATTTTTAAAATGAAATGAAGATATGAGGGGAGTGCCTAATACTTATTGGGTATGCCGGCCAAGGCAAAAAGTTTGCAGTCACCTTTAAACTTTTTGTCACCAAGATAAACATTATGAATAATCTAGTTAGTGTTTTCCAGATATTCCACGTACTTTCTGGAAATTCCTCCTTTTCCTTACGAGATAGGATTGAGTTAGTGTGGTTATCTGTACTAATTAATCCATAGGCAGGAAAACAAAAAAGGAAACTCTTTGACCACGCTCTTCCTATAATATCAAATATTATGTTTGGATCCACGACTGAGAATGACTTCTAAGGTTAAATCATGATGAAAATGGCAAATTAGTAATTAAAAAGGCATCAAAATCAGAACACCAACCAGGCTTCCGGTGTATTTGAATGAACGTTTGACAAAACATGATTTTGGATAGAATTGATTATATAGAATTGATTTCAATACAAGTGAGTTTGAAGTGAAGTGATTTATGTCTGAATATTTTTATTTTGAAAGCAAGTTTGATGTAAAACTTAATGTAAATTTTTCAATTCAACGTAGAAGCTACTATTTGTAGCTTCTACTAAAATCACGTTTGAAGGAAATATCAATTTTGTCAGACAGTAACAAAACACCTATGTTTTTACCAAAATCATGTTTGACAGGACTGAAACACAGTTGGAGTCTGTAGAACTGAAACCAAACACACACTAAGACAGGAAAAAAGTAGAGAAAACATCACTTTGGATCCTCTCCAATAACTCCTCTCTTCAGCCTTTTTCCAACAAAAATTCAACCATTAGATACATGCATTGATTTATCTGGATCGTTATCTGCATGTAAACTCCCAATATTCATGGCTAACATATGTGGGTACCTGGACAAAACTTTTTTTTGCACGGCTCGAGAGGATCCAAATCCAGAAAACATTGCATATGCACAAACATGACAGCAAAGAGTTATAGTTTAACATCATGACAATATGCATAGCATATCTTCATTTCACTTACTCTCCTTTTTCTTTATTCCCCTTGCAATTTTCTAATTAATAAATCATTTGGCTTAAAGATTGAAACTGATAAAATCAAAATCCGTAAAAAGAGTAAATGAGAATTAAGTCAAAGTTGTTACAAGCAACCACTTTCTAATTAATATACTTGAAACATTTGATTATATATCTAGTTATAATAATTAAAATAAAATAGAAATGTATGTTTCATACATGGATTCTTTTCTAAAATCATATGAAATTTGATATTTGTGATTATGCATCCTCATGATCAACTGCATTTTGGTTGATGGGGGTAACCCAATATTTAAAACAATGGATCTGTCATTTTCTTGGACAAACTTGAGCCAATTATTGTATATAAAATCCTTTTTAGATGCAGATGCTTGTATGATAATGATCCTCATCATGCACATGTTATGTTAAGAATCTCAGAGATTTATTCCCCAATAAGCATGGTATTTTATTTTGGTGTCAAGAGCAGCTTTGACACCACAATATAAAAGTGTAAGACTTGGTCTTGGAGGAATCTTTGCACTTGCAGAGACCAAGGGATGCAGGTTACTCTGTGAGGCGAAGTCCCCTTAGACCAATCTTTGACCCCACCAGAAAATCGAGGCCAGATGAGCACAGTGTCTAAGGAGTCTGAAGATGAGAAAGACCAAGCAGGAGCTTTTCCGATATGGGATTGTGGCAGCCCATTATATGACTCATATGAATTGGTCTCACTTTCTCAAATGATTGAGAGGCATATGATGGTGTGGCCTTATCTTGGTGGATCAAAGCAGATCATCACCCAACTCTCTGATCCTGATGAAGTGATGATTTCAACCAGATATGCCAAAGGTTCTTCCAAGTTAATCAGCTTGAGTGAATTTTTGGAGAAGATCATGTGGAAGAAGAGGAAGGTGACTATAGAGGGGAAGGAAAAAAAGCACAAGAAAATAAAAATTGGGTTGTCTGGCTTTCATAATCGATTGGTTTGTGGAAGAAATAGAGTACTCACATGAATAAAATAAGGTGATGAGAATGTGTTTTACTCTTCATTCTTAGTGTATTGCTTCAATGGACTTTGATCCTGTGTTTCAAATTGTTTGATATATAATATTTCATACTCTTGACTATAATGGAGAGATGAGATTTCTCGAGTCTAATTTGATTCTCATCTTGCTATTTGTAATTCTTGTATATTCTTATAAAGATTCAAATATTAATATGTTATGCAATCAAACATAATGTGAGTACCATGAACATAGAGCTTATCAGTTTTTTTTAAAATAAAACTAAAGTTTAGATCAGGGGAAGGCACGCCTTCGTGCAAGGTTAAGAAAGACCATCAACTTCTATGAGGATTTATAGTGGAATTTATATATTGCCTACCAACAGGGGAGATCTGATAATCGAACCCAAGTCACACTGAATATGGACGGAAGGCTCGATCAGATGTGCCAACCCCTATTGGTAGAGCTTATCAGTTTGAATGCTAGCTAGTAAAAATATTCAAGTTACTATAATATAGCCTTAAACTCAAAGAGCACTATCCCTAATCTTCCTCTAATTTTATTGGAAACGACCCAATGATTATGGTTATTCTAGCGATGGACGAATCATTATTTGAGATTTTCACTTTGTCCATTGCATGTAGATAAAATCCTCCTAGATGACCCACATTTAGCTCCTCATTTCCTTCTATCCCCTATCCCATGGTCCATCCATATCTTTCAGATGTAGCTTAGTATAAGTGTCATTTTCAAACAATAGTGCGAGATATAAGTATGTTCACTTTGGTTGTCAATGGTGGCTATGAATATTATGTAGCATGTATATGAGAAGTCATATCGAAGTTGACAAATAGCTACCTTGGTTTTATTTTGGTAGGAATATGGGATTGAACTGAGTTCGTTGTTTCCTATTGTAAAGTGAATTTCACATGTGGAAGACACTATTTGAACAGTACACTATTCACACATATGGGCGGAAAGGATGTCAAAACATGCATCATACATGGATTATGTCATTACGGACCTCAAGAAAACCATGGCACTTTGACAAACCCAAATTTGTTCCCGGTACATCTTGTTTTCACTTGTTTCCAGTGACGGAATTTTAGATAAATTTATTATAAAAAAAATCTCAGATAAATTTGATATTTCGAAGGAGATAGACTAATATTTAAACAAAATAATATAAATTAATAGATGTATACAAAAGTAAGTGAGGGATAGTTAGTTATAAACAAATCAATCTTATTTTTCAAAAAGAAAAAAGTTTTAAAGGTTAGAAAATGAGAAAACACTAAAAAAACTACTGACTTAGCTTGAATTGAAACCTTGCGGCTAAGACAACAAGCATAACATAGAACGTGCAGTGAGATCAAGCCCAACCCGACATAACATTTTTTTTTATGAACCACCGTAGTTAGGATCTTTGGCTCCTTCGTGGCATCCCGGGATATCCCACAAGCTTCAGCCATTTGGATCGGCTATGAGACTAATCCTTGATCGACTGCCTAGAGCAGAGAATTAACCATTGTTTTTCACAACCTCCCAACTAAAGTGTCTGCTACCAGGTGTGAACACCCAATTTTATCCGGGTTAATTAATTTTTTGACTAGGTAATCAGAAAAAGAAAGAAAAAATTGAGTAGGCTTTGGCCCATAATCCCATTTTTGTTTAACCCACTTAAAAGCCCGTTTCTTGTTCAAAAAAAAAAAAGAAAACGAAAATGATAATAAAAAAAAAAATAATAACAAAAATTTAAAAGGGGGGACGTGAGTTTTGCACTTTGGGGAAGTCTTCCCTTCTTCTTTTTTTCTCTTGTTTTGTTTTCTTTTACTTTGTTCCTATTTCTTCTTAGGCAATATCAGCAGTAAATGTTGGTATACTGCTTCCCTGCTGCTGCACCACCAAACACAGAGGGACAAAGCTGATCTGCTCCCTCCTAAGGCACCCATCTCCTGCATTTGTACAATTTCCTCTCAGCAAGTTAATAGCAAATTTTGGCATTACTCCCTCATGATTTTACCTATAAATTCAACAGTTCACGGAGAGCAAAAGGATATTTTTTTCGGGGGGAGAAGGGAGGAAAATGGAGTGAGGAACATCAGAGATAGAAACATAACAATTCAGAGGAAAAAACCACGTTGATCTCCTTTCCTTTCTTCAGTCATCTTCTCCCATTTTCGTTCCTGCATCTCTGCTTCCTTCCTTCACCACCAGTTTCCTTTTCCTCAAAACAAAAGTTCCTGACAACAAATAAAGAGGAAACACTAAAACTCCATTTGTTTACCCAGCAGAATCGTGACCCCCTTCTTAGCAGCCAACAACAATCGCGAACGCCTCCTACTGCTCCGTCGCGCCGCCGCAGGAGTCGCCGCTCCTCGTCGCAGATCCACCACGGGCTCGCCGTTGCCGCTCCAACCGTCGTCGACCTCCATCCGGCAAGCCATCGCGAGCAGCTCCTCCGCTACAACCACCGCAGCGCGTTCGTCCCAGCCACCGCCGCCGCATCGCCTCCGCCACTCCGCCGCAAGCCCCCAGCCGCTGCCGCTGCCGTCGTGCCCTTGTGCTGAAGTCTCCTCCTCTGTTCCTCTGTGTGGGTAGCGTAAAAGAGAGAAGGCTGAAGCCTCTCTTATTCATTTTCTTTCTTTATTTGTTTCAGTTTTAATACATGGGTCAATTTTTTATCTATTTATTTTTGTTAAGTAGGGAAAAGGGGACAAGCTAAGGATGAGAGTGTTTAATATTGGGTTGGGCTTGGTATGAAGGATTAACCTAAGTTGAATTTTTTTTTTCTTTTTTCTTTTCTGATTTCCTTTTTTTTTTTCCTTTTAGGCCAAGCTCATCCTTTTTTTTGTGTGTTAGATTCTGGTCTTAAATAAAAAAGAGAGGAAAAATCTTTATAAAAAAATATAATAATCACTTTCAAAGAAATTCACGCAACAATCTACGACGTTGATGTATGAATTTTTCATCCTCAAGTGTTGTAAGAGTTGTAAGGGTTTATCGTGTAGCACTGCTATCTTGAACCCGGTGCAAGAGTTTTTTAGAATAAAATCCCTTTTCAAAATTATTCTCCAAAATCCAATCTTTTCTTAAAAAATAAAATAAAATAAACCAACCAATCAAACTTTTTCTATTAAGAACTACGTGGCTTTGAGTTTTCCATCGCACCGGGGAATACGTAGGAGCAAAATAATCATTCTGTCAAGCCAAAATTTTATTTTCTTCCTTTTGTGTTTATTTTCTTTTTGTTTAGTTTTAAAAATGGGGTAAAATAATATTTTCAAAGGTTATTAAAATTTTTGTACGATTAACTTGAGGTACCGTTCTTAGAACGGGCGATGTAGGGTGCTAACACCTTCCCTACTCGTAACCGACTCCCGAACTCAAATCTTTGTCTTTTTTAAGGGACCAGTTTTCCTTAAATAATTGGGTTTTCCAAAGTTTTCCCAAATAAAAACCTTGGTGGCGACTCCTCTATTTTTTTTAACCCTCTTTTTTCGTGGCGCCCGGACGGGATGATCGCGACAGCTAGGGACTATGGAGAGTCAGGCCCATCATAGTTGATTGTGCAAATCTTTAATAACTTTTATTTATTTATTTTACCCCTTTTTTTGTTGTTACCTGGTAAATTGTTTTGTTTTTTATTATTATTTTATTTTTATTATTATTTTATTTTTTTCTTCTCTAATACTTTTTGTATATATTCTTGCAACCTTAGGATAGAAAACCATTGTGTTGTGGGTTGTTTCTTCTTGCAGGTTTGGGGAGTTTTTGTTTGTGTAGGATTTTGTACAGGTTTGTATGCTCTCAGCACACACTGCACTATCACTTGCTTCACACACTGTTGGGCTCTATACCCGAGTCCTGGGACGCCATAGGATTAGAAGGGGTTTCAGTGGTGTTATTGTGATGCTTTTGCATCCCTGGCAGTCACTGATTCTCCCGCTCAGATTGCTACCGGTACATGGACTGCCATATTGTGACTTATTTGTCCCTGTGGTGAGGTTCATAGATCCGGGTCCTTATCTTTTTAGATGAGGGTAATCTGGGGGCCTTTTAGGAGTTTAGATCTATGCCAAGAGTTCCGCACATAAGTTGCCAATAGAAGCTGTCCGAATTAGGGTTTTAACTTCAGAAATCCCAACCATAGGATGCAACCTGTGTAAGACAAAGGAGAGCACATTCCGCCGTTCTTTCTGCTGCATACATATTCACACCTATCATGATTTCAAGCATCCTAGCATATTACCCATTTTCTTTTTTCATGCATTGTTGCGCCTAAGGTTAGGCTTGGACGACCAATGTCGTCCTTGACTTGAGCATTATGCTACATTTCCATTGCATTTCGAGACGCAGTCAATTGCAAGGATAGTCATGCGCTAGTAATACCTGGCGCACCCTAAGGGGTTCACAACCCTTTCATGTGTACCTGCACCCTCATTCATTCATAAAGTGCATTCATTTTCCAATTTTGCTAATAAAAATTTCCCTTTCACAGATTAATTTGGTGAGAGTTAACCTTTTCTTTGATAAACATGAGATGGAAAAAGCCAAGCACACTAGCAAGAGCTCCAAGGTGATAATTAACTCGCTGGAGAACCTAAGGGAGCTAAGTCGGTCATTACCTCAAGAGAATCGAAGAAGCTTTGTTAAGAAGTATGGAGGGATCCTGGACCTTATCTTTATACCAGTTGAAACTGCCGTTTTGAGCACTCTGAGTCAGTATTGGAACCCGCGGCTCAGATGTTTTGAGTTGCCTCACATGGACATTACCCCTACCATCAAAGAATATGCTTGTCTGTTAAGGTTACCGATGCAGACCGAACCTGTCATTTACTTCCATATGGGGCAATACCTGACCGTCACCAACATAGCAGGGTTACTGGAGCTTCCTGAAAAAGACGTCCACTTGACCGGACACTCAAACTCGTGGGGATTGACTCGAACATTCCTTGAAAATATCTTGAAAAGGTTGAAAGATCAACGAGATTGGGGGACTTTCGAAAGGGTATTGGCACTTGTCATCTATGGGTTGGTTTTGTTTCCATCAGCACTGGATATGATCGACCAAGCTGCACTGGACGTATTCTTCACAGTAGAAAGGAAAAGGAATCCAGTGCCCGCGATATTAGCTGAGACGTTTCTGACTCTAGATTTTTGCCAGCGCCATCAAAAGGGGAAGCTTCGATGTTGTGCACAACTGTTGTATGTATGGGTCATCACTCACATGTACGCGAGAGGCCATGTCAGCCGACATTCAGATCCACTGAGAGGCTTCCACAATATCCCAATAAAACAGCAAAGTGAACAAGAGTGGAAAAACGAGTTTGACAAAGTGGATGGCAGCTCTTTCAAGTGGGTATGCCCATGGTACGAAGGTCAACAAGGGCAAGACATCATTTACAGTTGTGGCGAGTTCCCAAGTGTGCCTTTAATGGGCCTGAGAGGATGCATATCCTACACACCAACCATAGCCCTGCGACAGCTTTGTTGGACACAAACTGTACCGCGAGAAGAACAACTCGGTGGATGTTGTTTCCGATATGAGGACGGTGAAGATACCAAGTTGTCAGCAAAAAAGGTCAGAGATGCATGGAAGAATGTGAAGATGGCAGGGAGAGCCGAATTAGGCAGGCCGATCCTAATCATTGTCTCAGAGTATGAAACATGGAGAAAAACAAGGAGGGTTCCCATCAGCATTCCGAAAGAGGATCCGAAAGGCGAAGATCATTCCCTTTTGGTGACTCAGATGGCAGAAAAATTAAAGATCATGGAGGCACAAATGAAAGCGGTGGAGCAAGAAAAACAAGATGCTGAGCTGAAGGCAGTCACCAATCAAAGGCGGTACAAGAAGTTGGCAAGAGAAAATGAGCACTTAAAAAACATGTGCGCTGACATCACCACAACCTCAGGTGTCAAAAGAGCAACAGATAAGGTTCCAGCGAGCCTCATGGCCAGAATCCAGAAACTTGAAGGGAAAATGTTGACTTTGACAAAGGAGAAGCTTCAACTAAAGAAGGAGACACGCCAGTTAAAAGACGAAGTTAATCGGCGAGATGAGAGAGAAAAGGCATTAGAGGCAGAAATTAATCGGCAAAGGGAGGCCAATGGCGATTTAAAAAACCAGATCTGTACACACAACAAGGTGGAGGCTGGATTGGCACAGAAGGTCAAGGACCTGAACGCCTTGCTGTTCGAAATCAAACAAAGTTGCGACCTAGGGTGGACGTCAGCCAAACATTATCATGACCAGGTGACGCGAGCGGTGAATGCCATGAAATGGTGGAGGGGAGAAGCCAAAGAGCGAGGATTGGATGTCGACATATGGAGGAAGAGGTATATAAGTATGACTAATGAGCTAAGTCATTGCATCCCGACCTTTGTTCAACACTTTGAGAAGGCTAACAAGCGGATTCGCGTGAACCCTATGCTACGTCTCCCTCTGGAGTTAGAAGATTTCATGCGGATGTGTGATGGGTTCACCCGAGGCCTAAAAAGGAAAAGATCAAAGTTGTTGACTTTAGGATAAAAGCGTTGTAGAGATGTTGAGAATTTATGCTTTGATGTTATTTCTATCTATGTACTACCCTTGAGAGGTTTCAATGAAATGAGATGCATTTTCTCGCCTTTACTTTCTCTCGCTCTCCATCTCTTATACTTGATTCATGACAACGCCTATCGTGGAGCGTAATCTCCCTTTAGTACGTTGCTAACTACGTCCTGGCCTCATGGGAGTTATCCTTCTGCGTAAAGTATAGTTGTTTACTTCCTTGACTCGGGATCAGCAATGCTAATGTGCCTAAGACGACATCTATTGTGGAAAGAATCCTCTCCCCTAGATTCGTTGTCAACCCCACGTCATCTTATGGGCAAAATGCCCTCTGAATGGAGTGGAGGGACCATCTCTTGTCAATCATTGGGGCGTTAACTCCTTGAAAAATAAAATTTAATAATTTCAAGCATCTCGAAGGGGTTAATATGTTTTCTGTGTTTTCTTATCCCTTTTTGTTTTTATTCATTTTCTTTTTCGTTGTTGTAATTAAACAGTGATCTTTTGAACCATTGCTCCGCAACACGCTTACCGCACTCGTTCACAAGCTAAAGTTATGGCTGACCTAGAACAAACCCAAGAGATGAGAGAAGAGGTAGACCAACTCATGGAACAGATGGCAAAGATGTTGGAATTGCTGCAAGCGATGCAAAAGGAGAAAAGCACAGATGAGAACCCTTCGGCCTCGAATGACGAGCATCCGGCTACGCCTCTTCTCCCACCTGGTTTCACTCAGGTTCCTGTGCAAATGCAAGGATTCAACCAACAAGGAGTCATGGTGCCCTTCGCTATTTATCCAAACAACCAGACTCATTCCTCAGCTGCCAATCATCATGAGTCTACTATAATGAACCATCCTCCATACGGTCTTCCTCCAGGTTACGTGCCGCCAACTGCTACTGGTCCACAGGATAATAACCCTAACCACCAAGACACTGTCCAAGTCCCTCAAAATTCTGTCTTCACATTCCCAACACAGGGGGTCCCTCCGCCACAAACCATTAACCCTCCGGAAGGTAGTACCCCGGCAGTGATACCTTCTCCTAATCCAAAGCTCCCACCATACACCCTGCACTTTGGACCCAATGGGGCTCAAGCGGCACCAAACTTCACATCCGCCTACATGCCACAGTACCTTCCCCAGAACATGTACGGTGAAGCTCATGTGGATCGGTCAGGCGAGAACCCCCGATCTAGGGAAAAGTTGGAGACACTAGAGGAAAGATTACGGGTTATTGAAGGAGCAAGTAGTTATGGCCTCAGAGATGCCTCAGAGCTTTGTCTGGTGCCCAATGTCGTAATCCCACCTAAGTTCAAGGTCCCGGATTTCGACAAATACAGGGGAACCACTTGTCCCAAGAACCACTTAACCATGTATGTCCGAAAGATGGCATCACACGCGCACGATGATAAGCTGCTGATTCACTTCTTTCAGGATAGTTTGTCTGGGGCAGCTTCGAGTTGGTACACGCACCAGGAGAGGGCACATATTCGATCTTTCAGGGATTTGGCCGATGCCTTCTTGAAGCAATACAAGTACAATGTTGACATGGCGCCTGATCGGATGCAGCTGCAAAATATGTCTAAAAGAGACACAGAAACTTTCAAGGAATATGCGCAGCGTTGGAGGGAAGTGGCAGCCCAGGTAGAGCCCCCGTTAGCAGAAAAAGAGATTGTTGCGATGTTTATTGACACACTTCAGTCGCCCTTTTATGATAGGATGATTGGTAGTGTATCGTCAAATTTCTCAGATATGGTCATTATCGGTGAGAGGATTGAAGGTGGAATGAGGAATAGCAAGATTGTCGAGACTTCAGTTGGGGCACCTGGCCCGAAGAAGCCCCCATTTGTAAAGAAGAAGGAAGGAGAAGCACATGCTGTGACTTTTGACTAGAATAAGTCTGGCCAGTGGAGACCAAACTTGATGCCTGTCCACCCTCAGCAATATTTCCAAACCCAGTATTACCCACAAACTCCATACCACCAAACTAACCATCCATATATTGCCGCCACCTCACAATTTCCACACCCCCAACCTCAGCATCCAATGACACCTTACCGGCCATCATACCCTACCCATCACCAAACACTTCCCGCCATACCATCCCAAACAGTTTAACCACCGCATCACAACCCAAACCCAAACCAGAGAAGGCCACCTCATGACCTGGAAAGAAAACCTGTACATTTTGATCCGATACCCATGACCTACACCGAGCTGCTACGCCAACTCGTGAAAAGCTCCATGCTAGCTCCTATCCCAACAAAACCAATGGAACCCCCGTATCCAAAGTAGTTTGACCCAAATACTAAATGTGACTATCACTCAGGGGCATCAGGTCATTCCACCGAAAATTGTAGAGCTTTGAAGCTTAAGGTGCAAGAGTTGATTAACGCCAAGTGGTTGAGCTTCGAGCAGTCTAATGTGGGGCAAGATCCTCTACCAAATCATAGGGGTCCTGGCGTCAACGCCATAGAGGACTTCATGGAGTATACTCTCATCAGTCAAGTCTCCAAGGTCAAGACCCCCATGAGAGTTATTTTCATGGAGATGTGTAGGCATGGGATGATGCAAGCCCCGATTGAGGAGGAAAGTGACCTTGACAAAGGCGTAGGATGTGACTTTCATGGGGAGAAAGAGCATGCAATTGAAGATTGTGCAGAGTTCAGACAGGTTGTACAACGGTTATTGGATATGAAGATGATCCTGATTGGTTGCCAGTTGGATGAGGGAGGCATAAATGTGATTTCTGAATCTACAGTCTCCCCGATGCGGGTCAATGTAACTCCTTTGACCATCCGGGTCGATCCTCGGCCAGTTGTTGAAACAATCGTTCCAAAACCGCTAGTAATATACTATACCAAAGAGGTACCATCACCAACTTCAAGTGGGCTGAGGCCACTCGTCATCCAAGTTCCACGTCCTTTTCCTTACAAGGACACCAAAGCAGTACCATGGAAATATGACGTGCAAGTTCAACCACAATATTCTAAAGATACCACTGTAGTCACCAATGTCTCGGGAGTCGGCGGGATGACTCGGAGCGGTCGTGTTTATACCCCGGAGGCATTGCGAAAAGCAGATGCAGAAAAGGAAGGAGGAAGCTGCAAGGGAAAAGGAAAAGAAACTCTTGTTGAGGAGGACGCAAGAGGGAATGGATACAAAAAAGAAGTATCCGATGAAGAAGTCTCCGAATTTTTGAAGTTCTTCAAACAAAGTGAATATAGGGTGGTGGACCAGTTGAATCGAACTCCGGCCAAGATATCTCTTTTGTCTCTGCTCATGAACTCTGAACCACATAGAAAGGTGTTGATGAAGGTTTTGAATCAAGCCCATGTTTCTCATGACATCACTGTCGATAAGTTTGATAACATTGTGGGCAACATCATCGCCGATAATTACGTAACTTTCACCGATGATGAAATACCTGTTGAGGGAATGGGGCATAACAAGGCGTTGCATATCTCCGTGAAGTGTCGGGATCACATTATGGCTAGAGTGCTCATTGACAATGGATCTTCTTTGAATGTGATGCCAAGGTCGACCTTGTCTAAGCTGCCTTTCGATGGGACCCACATGAAGCCGAGCTCGATGATAGTAAGAGCATTTGATGGTACGCGAAGAGAGGTCATTGGTGAGATCGAATTACCTATTCAGGTTGGTCCTTGTACTTTTGAGGTCCTTTTTCAAGTAATGGATATCACACCGACCTACAGCTGCCTCCTTGGGAGACCTTGGATCCATTCTTCTGGAGCTGTACCCTCCACGCTGCACCAAAAGGTGAAGTTCATCATTGATAATAAATTGGTAATTATTTATGGAGAAGAAGACATGCTGGTGAGCAAACCAACAACGACCCCTTACATTGAGGCAGCAGAAGAAGCTCTTGAGACCGCTTTCCAATCGCTGGAGATTGCCAATACTACTTACGTAAGAGATGGGGCTTTGCTTTCAAAACCGCGGCCGTCAAACGCATCTGTCATGATGGTGAGGGTAATGCTTAAAGGAGGATATCGACCTGGGAACGGATTGGGAAAAAGCAACCAAGGGGTTCCCGATATCATAATGCTTACTGAAAACAAGGATAGGTTTGGGTTAGGATACAAACCCACCAAAGCAGATAAGAGGAGAGTTCTAGAACAGAGGAAAGAGAAGAGGCTTGCTCGTTTGGAAAATCATGAGTACGAGGTTGAAAGGGTTCCTATCTGTGACATACGACAAAGCTTCCGCAGTGCAGGGTTCGTGTTCCTTGACCAAGTAGCAGCCCTCGGAGATGATGATTCCACCAATCACAGTGTCAATCTTGTTTATCCATGCTCTCCTGATACAGAGCTCAGCAATTGGGAGACCATTGAATTCCCGAGGACCATAGAATCTTTGTCAAATGTTAGTGTTCCCGCATATAATTTCGATTATCCCATTAATCATGCTGACGAGGATGTTGATGACAGTGAGGAAATTCCCCCTGATCTAATGAGATTGGTAGAACAGGAAACCAAAGAAATTCGACCCCATGAAGAGCCGACTGAGGTGATCAACTTGGGAACAGAAGACGATAAAAAAGAGGTCAAGATTAGTATTTCCTTGAAAGAAAGTGAGCGACATAGACTGATCAAGTTGCTACTTGATTTTAAAGATATTTTTGCATGGTCGTACCAAGACATGCCGGGGTTAGACCCTAGCATAGTAGAACACAAGTTACCTTTAAAGCCCGAATGTCCTCCGGTGAAGCAAAAGTTACGAAGGATGAAAGCAGAGATATCGTTGAAGATCAAGGAAGAGGTCAAGAAGCAATTAGATGCAGGCTTCCTGGCAGTTGCAAAGTACCCTCAATGGGTTGCAAACGTTGTCCCTGTTCCAAAGAAGGATGGAAAAGTTCGGATGTGTGTCGATTACCGGGATCTGAACAGAGCTAGCCCGAAAGACGACTTCCCTCTCCCTCACATCGACGTTCTGGTGGATAATACCGCTCATCATGCTTTCTTCTCTTTCATGGATGGATTTTCGGGATACAATCAGATCAAAATGGCTCCTAAAGATATGGAAAGACCACATTTGTCACTCTGTGGGGTACCTTTTGCTACAAAGTTATGTCTTTTGGTTTGAAAAATGCAGGGGCGACATACCAGCGGGCTATGGTGACTCTATTCCATGACATGATGCATAAGGAGATAGAAGTTTATGTGGATGATATGATTGCAAAGTCCAAGTCTGAAGATGACCATGTTGACGATTTGAAAAAGCTTTTTGAACGGTTGAGAAAGTTCAAGCTTCGATTGAATCCGGCCAAATGCGTTTTTGGAGTGAAATCGGGCAAGCTTTTGGGGTTCATAGTTAGCCAGAAAGGAATAGAGGTCGATCCTGATAAGGTGCGAGCGATCATCGATATGCCAGCACCTCGAACTGAGAAAGAAGTTCGTGGGTTTTTGGGGAGATTGAACTACATTGCCAGGTTCATCTCTCAGTTAATCACGACATGTGAGCCAATCTTTAAGTTGCTGCGTAAAAATCAGGTGGTAAAATGGAATGAGGATTGCCAAAAGGCGTTTGAAAAGATCAAGCAGTACTTGCAAGAACCTCCGGTTTTGGTACCTCCAGTCCCTGGAAGATCGCTCATCATGTATTTAACAGTGCTAGATGAATCTATGGGTTGTGTGCTGGGGCAGCATGATGAATCAGGAAGAAAGGAGCATGCCATCTATTATCTGAGTAAGAAGTTCACGAGTTGTGAGGCCAACTATTCATTGCTGGAACGCACATGTTGTGCTTTGGCATGGGCAGCTCGTCGTTTAAGGCATTATATGCTGAGTTATACTACCTGGTTGGTGTCCAAAATGGACCCGATCAAGTATATCTTTGATAAGCCTGCTCTGACTGGAAGGATTGCCCGCTGGCAAGTCCTGCTATCCGAGTACGACATCGTCTACATCACACAGAAAGCAGTAAAAGGAAGCGCTCTCGCGGATTATTTAGCCAACCAGCCCGTAGAGGATTATAGGTCGATGCAATGTGACTTCCCAGATGAAGACATAATGGCTTTGCTGGAGCAGGGGCAGTCGTCAGAAGAAGAAAAGTGGACTCTGTTGTTTGATGGAGCTTCTAATGCACTGGGGCATGGGATCGGAGCCATCTTGATCTCACAGGAAGGTAATTTCTTCCCAATCACCGCAAGACTTTGCTTCGGTTGTACGAACAACATCGCCGAGTACGAGGCTTGCGCGCTAGGGATCCATTCAGCAATAGAATCAAAAGCAAAGGTGCTAGAGGTATATAGGGACTCTGCTTTGGTCATTCACCAACTAAGAGGGGATTGGGAGACTCGAGATGCCAAGTTAATCCCGTATCATGATTACATTAAGGGTTTGATTGAGAAGTTTGATGAAGTTACACTTCACCATATTCCCCGGGAGGATAACCAATTAGCCGATGCGCTGTCTACCTTGTCCTCAATGTTCAAAGTAAGCGACGAGAGAGACTTGCCACTCATCAAGATGGAAAGTCGTGATCATCCTGCGTATTGCCAAGTGGTAGAAGAAGAACCTGATGGGAAGCCTTGGTACCACGATATCAAAAGTTTTATCCGAAAAAGAGAATACCCCTCAGGTCCTTCAGAGAATGACAAAAGGACTCTAAGAAGTCTTGCAATGAGTTTCTATTTAGACGGGGATGTCCTCTACAAGAGAAATCATGATATGGTGCTTTTAAGATGTGTCGATGCAGAAGAAGCGAAATGGTTAATCAAGGATGTGCACGAAAGATCTTTTGGGACTCACGCGAGTGGACATGCCATGGCAAGAAAAATCTTGAGGGCTGGTTATTATTGGTTAACAATGGAGGGAGATTGTTTCTCTTATGCAAGGAAGTGCCACAAGTGTCAGATATACGCCGATCGGGTTCATGCGCCGCCAACATCCTTAAACGTCATAACATCACCTTGGTCATTTTCGATGTGGGGAATGGATGTCATTGAACCGATAGAACCAAAAGCCTCGAACGGGCATCGCGTCATTCTGGTCGCGATTGATTACTTCACAAAATGGGTTGAAGCTGCATCTTATGCTAGTGTGACTAGGAATGTTGTGATTAGATTTGTCAAAAGAGAGTTGATTTATCGTTATGGGTTACCGAGTGAAATCATCAGTGATAACGCGACTAACTTCAACAACAAGATGATGACAGAGGTATGTGAAAGTTTCAAAATAAAGCATCATAATTCCTCCCCATATCGTCCGAATATGAATGGGGCAGTCGAGGCAGCTAATAAGAATATCAAGAAGATTGTTCAAAAGATGGTGGTGACGTATAAGGATTGGCACGAGATGTTGCCTTTTGCTTTGCACGGCTACCGCACTTCTATTCGTACTTCAACTGGGGCAACCCCGTATTCCCTGGTTTATGGGATGGAAGCAGTACTCCCAATCGAGGTAGAGATCCCTTCACTAAGGGTGCTGATGGAAGCCGAGTTAGAGGAAGCTGAATGGGTACAAGCTCAACTCGACCAATTGAACCTCATTGAAGGAAAGAGATTAACCGCGTTGTGTCATGGCCAACTTTACCAAAATAGGTTGATGAAAGCTTATGAGAAAAAGGTGCGCCCAAGACAGTTTCGGGAAGGAGACTTAGTGCTTAAAAAGATTCTACCCATACAAAAGGATCACCGAGGGAAGTGGACTCCAAACTATGAGGGACCTTACGTTGTGAAAAAGGCCTTCTCCGGAGGAGCTTTAATCCTGACAAGGATAGATGGTGAGGATCTGCCACTCCCTATAAACTCAGATGCGGTCAAAAGGTACTATGCTTGAGCGCACTTCCAAAATAGCAAAAGAAAAGAAGAAAGAAAAAAAAAGATGGCTCGCTAGGCTGAAAACCTGAAAAGGCGGTCTAGGCAAAAGTTAGAGCGACCCGTTAGATTGAAAACCTGAGAAGGCAGTCTAGACAAAAGTTAGGGTTAAAATACGGAAAATGCGAACGAAGGAAGTGTCATCAAGCTAGTAAACTGGGGCAATGTTCAGTCTTGAGTGGGGCAAATCGTGTTCTTTGAAGTTGATTAATGGGTGTTCGAGATTAAATGTGGGATACTAGCTCTAGTCATTGTAGAAAGTGTCATTAAAGAGATGTGATTCCACACTACAATCTTGCTTGTTAAACTTGAGTTTCTTTGCGATATTTACCTTGTACACCTTTCCATTTTCAATAAATGACGTTTCCTTCCATTCCTGTTGTATACCTCTCACCTTTCATTATCAATTGTGTACATTCATTATGATAAGCGTATACTGAACTAGAAACATATAATCATAAAAGCATTTAGATTTCTTTGAAGGTTTTAAAGTTCGGGAAGAGCGTGGTGGTCTCCCGACCAGGGATGCTGTGGAAAGGAAACAACAATTTCTCCATCCATCAGGACAATCATCACGGATGAAGCATGCCTTTAACAAACATGCCAAGAGTAATGGGTTTTGTTCTAGTTCATCCTCAAGCCCGCTGTGATCGAATCTTAAGGGTCGAGGATCAAGCAATGATTTGAAGAAACAAAATACCAAAAATAAAAAATAATAAAAAATTAAAAAATTAAAAAAAAAAAATCATCATGGTTTCATCAAAAGCATCTCTTGCATATCATACCATCTTTTTCATCAATCGCAAAAGCACTTTTTACATCATCATAACATCATTTCTTAGGCCAATCATTGCATTGCATTTGTTAGCTTCAGCGGATACCCGACTCCGCAAGTTTGGTACCTTTCTTGTCGAGCTTCTAATGGGCAATTCATCCCATAGGCTCCTTATCTTTTGTTCGAGCTTCTAACCGGCAATCCACCCCGTAGGCTCTTTTGGTTTCTGTTCGAGCTTCTAATGGACAATCCACCCCATAGGCTCCCTATCTTTTGTTCGAGCTTCTAACGGGCAATCCACCCCGTAGGCTCTTTTGGTTTCTGTTCGAGCTTCTAATGGGCTATCCATCCCATAGGCTCCTTACCTTTTGTTCGAGCTTCTAACGGACGATCCATCCAGTAGGCTCTTTTGGTTTCTGTTCGAGCTTCTAATGGGCAATCCATCCCATAGGCTCCTTACCTTTTGTTCGAGCTTCTAACGGACAATCCATCCCGTAGGGTCTTTTTGTTTCCGGTCGGGCTTCTAATGGGCAATCCACCCCATAGGCTCCTTATCTTTTGTTCGAGCTTCTAACGGGCAATCCACCCCGTAGGCTCTTTTGGTTTCTGTTCAAGCTTCTAATGGGCAATCCATCCCAAGTTTTTTAGTTTGAGTCTCGATAGGCAATCTAACCTTTGGGAATCTTTTTTTCGAAGTTCAAGTCTTTACTCGTTTCTTATAACGATAAAAGGCTAACTACGGTTACACCTATTATCTAATAAGAACCTAGTAAAGAGGGGCAGCTGTGAACACCCAATTTTATCCGAGTTAATTAATCTTTTGACTAGGTAATCAGAAAAAGAAAGAAAAAATTGAGTAGGCTTTGGCCCATAATCCCATTTTTGTTTAACCCACCTAAAAGCCCGTTTCTTATTCAAAAAAAAAAAAAAAAGAAAACGAAAATGATAATAAAAAATAAAAAAAATAATAATAACAAAAATTTAAAAGGAGGGACGTGAGTTTTGCACTTTGGGGAAGTCTTCCCTTCTTCTTTTTTTCTCTTGTTTTGTTTTCTTTTACTTTGTTCCTATTTCTTCTTAGGCAATATCAGCAGTAAATGTTGGTACACTGCTTCCCTGCTGCTGCACCACCAAACACAGAGGGACAAAGCTGATCTGCTCCCTCCTAAGGCACCCATCTCCTGCATTTATACAATTTCCTCTCAGCAAGTTAATAGCAAATTTTGGCATTACTCCCTCATGATTTTACCTATAAATTCAACAGTTCACGGAGAGCAAAAGGATCTTTTTTTCGGGGGGAGAAGGGAGGAAAATGAAGTGAGGAACATCAGAGATAGAAACATAACACTTCAGAGGAAAAAACCACGTTGATCTCCTTTCCTTTCTTCAGTCATCTTCTCCCATTTTCGTTCCTGCATCTCTGCTTCCTTCCTTCACCACCAGTTTCCTTTTCCTCAAAACAAAAGTTCCAAACAACAAATAAAGAGGAAACACTACAACTCCATTTGTTTACCCAGCAGAACCGTGACCCCTTTTTTAGCAGCCAACAACAATCGTGAACGCCTCCTACTGCTCCGTCGCGCCGCCGCAGGAGTCGCCGCTCCTCGTCGCAGATCCACCACGGGCTCGTAGCTGCCGCTCCAACCGTCGTCGACCTCCATCCGGCAAGCCATCGCGAGCAGCTCCTCCGCTGCAACCACCGCAGCGCATTCGTCCCAGCCACCGCCGCCGCATCGCCTCCGCCACTCCGCCGCAAGCCCCCAGCCGCTGCCGCTGCCGCCGTGCCCTTGTGCTGAAGTCTCCTCCTCTGTTCCTCTGTGTGGGTAGCGTAAAAGAGAGAAGGCTGAAGCCTCTCTTATTCATTTTCTTTCTTTATTTGTTTCAGTTTTAATACATGGGTCAATTTTTTATCTGTTTATTTTTGTTAAGTAGGGAAAAGGGGACAAGCTAAGGATGAGAGTGTTTAATATTGGGTTAGGCTTGGTATGAAGGATTAACCTAAGTTGAATTTTTTTTTTCTTTTTTCTTTTCTGATTTCTTTTTTTTTTTTTCCTTTTAGGCCAAGCTCATCCTTTTTTGTGTGTGTTAGATTCTGGTCTTAAATAAAAAAGAGGGGAAAATTCTTTATAAAAAATATAATAATCACTTTCAAAAAAATTCACGCAACAATCTACGACTTTGATGTATGAATTTTTCATCCTCAAGTGTTGTAAGAGTTGTAAGGGTTTATCGTGTAGCATTGCTATCTTGAACCCTGTGCAAGAGTTTTTTAGAATAAAATCCCTTTTCAAAATTATTCTCCAAAATCCAATCTTTTCTTAAAAAATAAAATAAAATAAACCAACCAATCAAACTTTTTCTATTAAGAACTACGTGGCTTTGAGTTTTCCATCGCACCGGGGAATATGTAGGAGCAGAATAATCATTCTGTCAAGCTAAAATTTTATTTTCTTCCTTTTGTGTTTATTTTCTTTTTGTTTTGTTTTAAAAATGGGGTAAAATAATATTTTCAAAGGTTATTAAAATTTTTGCACGATTAACTTGAGGTACCGTTCTTAGAACGGGCGATGTAGGGTGCTAACACCTTCCCTACTCGTAACCGACTCCCGAACTGAAATCTTTGTCTTTTTTAAGGAACCAGGTTTCCTTAAATAATTGGGTTTTCCAAAGTTTTCCCAAATAAAAATCTTGGTGGCGACTCCTCTGTTTTTTTTAACCCTCTTTTTTCGTGGCGCCCGGACGGGACGGTCGCGACACTAAGATTCGAACTTACGTACTTCTCCTTATGGGATCGAGCTGCTTACCACTTCGTCAACCTTTGGTTGGTAACCTGGGGTAACATCTAAGTGTGTGTTCTGGCATTTTGTTGGAAGGGCTATAAACAGACTTTTAAGGATCAAAATTCCGCTTGGAGTTTTTTGGAATATGTTCGACACAATTAGTTGTATCTTGATTTGGAGCTCGATACTTATTTGTAGAAGAAATTAAAAAAACATTTACTTCCCCTCAATCAATATTTAGTTTGAATTTTAACCTACAATTCTCACGACAATACTTTTACAAAATAAGTAATTAGGAATCCGGATCCTCTACAGCAAAAAATTGTCCATCATCTCTGATCACAATCACAGCCGTTGTACTAATCCAATAAGACAGGATGTGTGTTTTTTCTTTTAATCCAACGATTGTCATTGTGGCTTGAGAGAGGATGGACAATTTATGGTTGCATAGGATCCAGATTGTACTAAATAGAAAGCCACAATTCTATCCTTTTTCAACGTCAATTTGATAATTATATATACGAGTAAAAGTTATTTTGATTAACATTATTCAAACAATATTCCTCTTATGAAAATCAGTAAAGCATGCAAAACCTAGTTCACTTTTAACACAATATTAGTATGATAAATTCAATGCTAATTGAATTTAAATTTATAAAATCAAATCTATCAAAACTTAGTTTTATAAAAATGATTTTTTTATAAAATCCAAATGAAATAAATTATCTTAAAATCGCATTTCAACAAACATTTTCAAACATAAAAATGATCTTTTTACAATATTTGATTATATATATAATCGATTAACTCAAATGAAATAGATTAGCTTAAAATCATTTTTTAATAAACACGTCCAAACATAAAATTAATCATTCTAATCAATTATATTGATTATTGAAATAATCAATTTTTCACGGTCAATCCAAACACATTCTTAGGTAACACTACTTTCTTTTTCCCCTTGTACTTGGACTTTATTGCCGAGCAAATTATGTTTTGGCATATCAAGAAACTCTACTAAGACTTTAATCTAGATTTTTAATTATTCTAATTTCCCATCAAATAGATCTTTTAAATTGAGTTCTAATTTCATAATGGTTTTATCTAAATCTCAGAAGTTCAACATAAAAAAGAATAGAAGATTTAATTTTAGATTTAAATTATTCCTGTTTATTTAGTCTGAATTTTGGTTTATGTCCCCCCATAATTTTATATTTTTTGTTTTTTATCTTTTTTATCAATAAATTTATAGATAGAATCACTTCCCTTAAAAAAAATCTTTTAAATTGAGTTAAGCCTCGGTAGCATCTAATATTATTAGCGTCGACGAATTTGTACATAATAATTATTTAATTTTTATTTTAATATTTTAATACTAAATAAGGTTTTGAAGACTTGAAAAAGGAGGAAAAGAAAAAAGAACCGGGTAAAAGATCAAACCCACATGCAAAGTATAGGGTTATTTTTATTTTGGCTTAATTGTACTTTTGATCTCTTGGATATTATTATTATGCAATTTTCTTCCCCTAAGTTTTAATTGCGCCAATTGGATCTTTCAAGTATCACGATTATGCAATTTTGGTCCCTCGGATTTTAATTACGCCAATTGGGTCCCTCAGGTATCACAATTGTGCAATTTTGGTCCCCCAAGTATTACAATAGTGCAATTTTTAACGGCAGTAGCCTACGTGACCCACATGGGACTGATTTGGCACTTAGTTAGGTCAACTTGGTAGCTTACGGAACATTCTTATGTGGCATCATTGACATCTCACACACTTTAACGGTCAAATGTACATCACTAAGTGTTACATAGGAATGACACATAAGCTATCAAACTGATCTCACTAAGTACCAAATCAGTTCCACATGTGCTTCATAAACTATTGCCATTAAAAATTGCACTGTCGTGATACTTGGGAAACCAAAATTGCACAATCATGATACTTGGGTTAAAACCTGAGAGACTAAAATTGCACAATCACGATACCTGAGGGACCAAAAGTGTAATTAAGCCTTTTATTTTCTATTTATTTCTCTAGAGGATCCTAAGAATTTGAATCACCAATCACGCCGAAGTACCCTAACATAGCAAGGGGCAATAAAACTTCTGAAGATGCCTTGATTACATTTTGGTCGGTAAGTCTTGAATGGCATGCAAAGACTAGTACATGACACTCATTACTTATATTGTTGTAACTCCCTATTTAAATCACTAGTTTTTGTCATTTTCCTCAACAAACTGAAAGAGTTAAGACAAACCATTTGCATTATTTTATTTTACATACAAACTATTACATATTGGACATCTAATTAATTATATAAATAACTGTCAACTTAGCCAATGATATATTTTAAGAAAAAAATTGGGGAGGTAGTCTCATTTTTCTGATGGCTTGCAAAAACATCAGCAGTTGCATAGATGTTGACAACTTGACATTTATAGGAAACTCCGTCGAAACCAATTTAAGGCTGCAGAAGAAAACCAAGACCATAGGAAAACAGCAAACATGAGGGGGAAAGAAGAACAAGAACTGAAGGAAAATCAGACCCTGATGAATTCAGCAACATCGAAGGGAAAAACATATGAGAAAGAAGAAGAAGAAGAAAAAAAAGCGAAGTCCATGTGGGATTGTGGCAGCCCATTATATGACTCGTATGAATTGGTCTCCCTTAATCATCTTATTGACCGGCACCTTATGGCTTTCCCATCATCTCTCCATGGATCAAAGCCCATCATCACCAAATTCACCCATCATTCTCACTCTATGGTCTCCGAGGTGGCACAGAAAGTTTGCTCCTCAAAGAAATCCAAAGGGTCTTTCATGGTCACCAGCTTGAGTAAATTTTTGGAGAAGATAAGGAAGAGCAAGGATAATGAAGAAAGAAGAAAAAAGAAGAAGGAAACGAGAAGAGGCCTACATGGGTTTGTAGTTGATTTACTTTGTGGAGGAACCAGAAAACATTCATGAATAGGAACAGGACATAAGAATGTAAAATTTCTATTCTATCATGAATGGATTGCAATAAATAAGTTCCATAATGTCTATAAGAATTTTGCTTGTGATCTTTAAATTTTACTGTTATAATTCTTGGTTGTAATTTAATTTGTAACATGAAAGGAGAAAAGTTATGGGTGCATGCTAATATTTGTAACTCATATTGTAATTATACTGCTAGTCCTTGTGTATGGGTGCAAATGTGCAATACCTATGAAATTCCTAAGCTCATATTAGTTGAGTCATAGAATAAAAAACTCCATCTGAGAAATATATTAGAACTTTAGAAGCCAAATTAATTTTGGATGAAAAAAAAATAGGAGCCCGATGTGACAAATGACTTTTCAATGATAGTTACACTAGATTTAACATATACTTTGTAATTGTATAATAAGAATAACAATTATTTTCCTCAAATAAACAGATAGGTAGCAAACGTACCAAAAACATATTATTGCCGATAAAAAAGGTTATAAATTATAATTTTATTTATTATAGTTCCGACTTTTTTAAATTTAGTTCCAATAATATATTTTTTAAACTCATTCTCACATTTCTAAATGTTTTTAAAATAGTTCTTCTCCTCAAGTTGCGTTATGAAACTTTAAATTTAGTACCTATTAGACATAAAAAAAAGAAAGAGCATATAAAGATGCACCTATCCAAAAAAATAAAGGAATTAATATGATTTGATCGAAAAAAAGGAATTAATATGAGTTTTTTTATTTATTTAAAACAAATAGCATCCGAAAAAGCATCAACTGGATAAAAAGAACTATTCACCGAAAAAAACTGGATAAAAAGAACACTTACAGAGTTACCAGTGTTCTAAGGAAAGTTCACAGCGAAGACAATTTCACAATTTTTGTAAATTTGAAGATTAATTTAAAGAATACAAGGACTAAATAAAAAATGAATAAAAACAGTAACCACTACGTGAAAATCGAAAAAACTTCACAGTGCAAAGTTGCACAGAAAAGGAAACCAGTAATTGTGTGTTGGGATAGGTTTGTCTAAACGTGATTTTAAATAGAATTAATTTAATAAAATTGATTTAGTTATAATTAAGTTTGAAATGAATTAATTTATATTTAAATGCTTTTATTTTAAATGTAAGTTTAATGTAAAATTTAGACTAAATTTTTTAACGCAACGCAAGGGCTACTATTTGTCCCTTCTAATCAAACGGAAGTTTAAAAGCAAAATCATTTTTGACTAATAGTAACCAAAAACTTTAAGTTTTACTAAAATCATATTTGATGGTTGATAAAATCAACTCTAATATTCTCTATGGCAAAGACACGGTTAACTAACATAAATAATAATAGGAGAAGTTTCTTTTGGAGCAAAAAAATGGAAATGACCCAAACCCAATTTTGCAACCCAGATGCAGATGCCCGACCCAAAATTCCTTTTCCCCCTTCCCTCACAACCCTTTACCAAATGTGAAGATTTTGCATCCTAATAGCTACCCCGGATCAGAATCACGTTTCTTATCAAAATTGCGATTGTCTTCCATCAATATGAGATTGCTTCTCTCTTTTTCGTCAGGTGAGCATAACTCCTTCCTATTTTGGCTTCCCAATCGTGAAGTAATGAGGGACACAAGTTTGGCCTATAAAAACTCAGGCAGATGAGCATAAGAGGAGGAACAAACAGAGATAGAGAGACTCATAAGGAGAGAAACGAAATACAGAGGAGATGCCCCATTATGTGTATGCTACCATTATATTGTTCAGTTTCCTTTTTCTTAGCTCATGCATAGATCTTTTACCTCTATCCAAATGAATGATTTGCAATGTCTTTGATAGTGTCCTGGTTGAATTTAAGTTGTCGCAAGGGAATCATTTTTTGGGTGTTTCTGATATAGTGATTAGTAGTAGGATACATTGCATTATGACTGTTCAAATCCAAACCGATTAAAAATTAAACCACAAACCGATTTAAAAAAAAGCTGAACAAAACCGATTTTTTTGGATTTTTTAAGAAAATTGATCGGTTCCGATTGGATTTCGGTTACATTTTTTGAAACTGAACTAAATCAAATCACATATGTAAAATTTAATACCTATTTATTTTATTATTACTATATGACATTATATTAGACTTTTAGTGTATTATATATTACTCTAACCTAACATCATATTAGACAATTTGTTGGTTTTTGTTTTCCTAATAATATTTATTAATTTGATATGATGTAATTCTCTACAATTTTTAATGTTTCAAACATAAATTTGATACTTGTTAGTTCCTAATGTTTTAATTTTTAGTATGTTATATGTTTTATATGTTAATGTTATTTAGACATACTTTTAGTTATTGTGTTGGTAAAAATCATATCATCTAATCCAATTCAAATCGTTTTTGATTGGATTGGATCGGTTAGGATTTGATATAAGAATCGATCCAATCCAAACCAAACCACAACTTATTTTTGTATTTGGATCGGATGACTTTTTGGCTCAAAACGATTCAAACCGATCTGCGAACACCCCTACATTGCATGGATTGATTACCTTTGGCTTGCTCTTTATTTGTTTTTTTACAAAAGGAATGAACTTCTTGAAAACTAAAGTGACATTTGGATTCTTAGACATTTGAATGGCTGAATGTGATTTGCTTGATGATTAAATCGAGTTGTAAGTAGAGGTGTTTCGGGATCGGTTTTGAGTAAAAAAAAGTCATCCGATTTAAAAATATAAACAAGTTGCGGTTCAATTTGGATTGATTACTTTATTAAATCCGAACTAAGCCAATTCGATTAAAAGTGATTTGGATTAGATTGGATGATTCGATTTTTACCAACACAATAACTAAAAAGTAAGTCTAAATATCATCAACAAATATAATATAACATATAACATACTAAAAATTAAAACATTACAAACTAACATCAGCAAATAAAAAGGCAATACAACGTCGCATACTAATAATAGAATTAATAAGTATATTAAATTTTATTTATGCAATTCGATCTGTTTCGGTTCGATTTCAAAAAGAGAAACTGAAAACCGAACTAATCGGTATTCACAAAAAGAGTCCAAAAAATCCAATAAAAATCAGTTTTATTCGATTTTTAATTTTAATTTTTGGATCGGTTTGAATTTGAATACCCCTAATACGCTCTTCTTGAGTTGCATGTGTGTACTGTTTAATGGTTCCCATCCGTGTATATGACGTGTCCATATCATTTTTAATATTCATTTTTGTATTTGTCAATTTTTACACTTTGAAAAGAACTACAATTTCACTTATTCCATTAACATATATTAAATATTAAATATAAATTAACATGATATTCATATACGTTTACAATGTAATAGAAATATAAAATAATAGATATAAAAATAAAAATAGATTAATAGAAAGTACAATATTATTTTTTCAATGTTAAATTATTTTGTCCATAATCAAGCAATATATGAGCTATACGAATCAAGTTGAGGTTTCCTAATTTTAAATCAAGTTCAAGTTTTAAAGTTGACTCATTAATTCTAAAAAAACAAGTCAAGTTTAAGTATATTTTTTTCACAAAGAAAGCTTGATATTCAAGTGTTTGACATACCTCGACTCAATTACACCCATATTGCCAATGGTCGTCTTTGTTACATTATCAAAGCAAAAAAATATGTAGTGTATTTTAAGAGTTTTTCCTTTATTATATCAAAAGATATATTTTAATCACCCAATTTGAAGAGAATTTGTCAATAATTTCTCTTCCTGCAATATTTGTTGCCCAACTTCTTTATCCAACCTACCATCTACCTTCATTTAATCACTTTGACAAAATGTTACCTCCCATCTTTTCAAAGTCAAAAGTGGCTTTACTACTTTCACATTTACATAGAAAAGATGAAGTCATAAAATAATTTTATTTTGAAATATAACATATTTTTATATTATAAAATTAATAGTACACATTAAATTAATTTATTTTTTATTCTTAAATCTATTTTTATATATTTTAACTTATACTCTATTTATGACACAATTTAATTCATCTTTATTTGATTAATTGATCAAATAAATTTTACTCATTCATCAAGTTCTTTCAAATATAGAGGCAATTTCTTGATATATTTGAGCACTTTTCTCTGTTCAACAAGTATAGTTTAGGACATATTTCTTGGAATGACGCAAATTTTCCTGCTAGCATTGTTCATTGCATTTTGGGCAGCTTCTCCTCTGGTGGTTGATACAACCACCGTTCATGTAGTGAATTATTTACAAGATGGTTTGAATTTCACAATTCACTGTAAATCCAGAGACGATGATCTTGGAGTTCAAGTAGTGCCCAACCTTGCCCACTATCAATGGCATTTCAAGCCCAACATCTTTGGCACAACATTATACTTTTGTGGTATAACATGGAGAGATGCATCAATCGTATATGACATTTATATACATGCAAGAGATAAACACAGATGTCCAACTGACTGCCTCTGGGACGTTAAAAATGAAGGTCTAATTGGCTTTCAGCAAAATCCTCTTGAAGTTGATATTATTGTAAAGTGGCCAGGACATGCAAATTGATACTTGGATTTAGTTTTATTGTGATATTCATGTTTTCATATGTTATGTTACAAAAGGTTGTGACACGTCACACCATTATGTATGAATAAAATCATGGTCCTCAATTAATTTGTTGTCGTTGGTGGAACTTTAATTTTTTTTTTAATTTTATAATGAAATTGTTAAGGCTAATGGTGATTGTCCAATTTCTAAGTTAGAGCAAGCTTTCAAATTTAATAAACACTTACAAACGTACTTATGAATAACCCATTAGTATTGAATTCCGACGGAGTTGAGCCCTGACATGGTCCGCCACTCCGCCCTTTCCAGTCTTACCAACATACTGTGGAATTTATCCACATTTTATTTGTCTTTCATTAGTTGTAGCTCATTTGGAATGGGCTATAATAAGTTGATTAGAGGTGATAAAATGGGTTGTGACATGCGGGTCAACCAGTCAAAATTTGATTGGATGGGTTGGGGTTTTAAATCCACCAACCCATTTTGACCCGTTCCGCTTAACCCATCCGAAAACGGGTTAGTAGCGGATTGGTCCGTCAACCCGCCCGATTAAATTTTTTTTTTATTAATTTATTAATTATTTAACTTAATTTAATTATTACTTGGAATTATTTCATACTATAAAAATAATGTTTTTACTTTTGTAACACAAATGTTATGTTATAAGATAAGATTATTTTAATTTTTTAATAATAATTTAAGAAAGGCTAAGAAGATTACCCAAAAAAAGAAATGTTATATGATTTTTTAAATTTTTTTATTTTTATAGCGGGTCAATCTGTCAATCCAATTTATGTTTTTATATATTTAGCGGGCCAACCCATCAACCTGTCAGCCCATCATTAGGCGGGGTGAGTTGGGGGTTCAACCCATACTACTAAAATGGGTTGGCCCGCCCTGTCCTGTTTTAGGTGAGTTAATATCGAGACGGGACTGATTAACCCACTTTATCATCCGTGTAGTTGATGATGAGCTAAGAATAAATTGTACAGAGAAGTTACCATCCATAGCTATTCCCAAGAACTAAAGACTTGCTTCAATATAAAGCATTTAAAAGAAATTTGATTCATTGTTAAAATGTCCAAATCAATTTTCCCGCAGTGAACAATGCGACTTGTAGAACATCAATTCCAGAATTAACAATGGACAATCAAGTATTCAATCATGCTTCATACCAAAATAAAAGCCCCAATTTTCATTATTAACGTTTATGTCAAATCATAAACCTTAATCGGATATTGACGAATTCCTCTCAACCTACTTTGATACCACATGTGAGTTGCAGTTTATGTTACTAACATCAAGGGTCTTAGAATTTCATAATTTTCCCTCACAATGATTACAAAACTTGCTTCATTTCAAGAAATATGTCCTAAACTATGGCTTTGGCTAGGGTGGGAACGATGAGCAGGAGTGTAACATCCCGATTTTTCATATTTTCTAAGAACGATAAACTCAATTAATGAGTTTATATTTTTATCTATGCTTTAGAAAATGATTTTGGGAAAACTAAAATCATATCCATGTTTCAAATAATCTTAGGAGCCTACGGTTATAGTTTGGGTCGAAAACTCAAACAAAACTCGATCTATGTTTTTCAGATGATAGTGTTTTTCTACTACCAAGACCTAATCTTGACTAACGGACGAGACCATTAGTCTTAGAATTCGATCATCTATCTTTTTGCTAAAATGCGTCCTGACGTCCAAGAATATAAATAATATATTATATTCGGACCAATAATCGATCGGGGAGACATTTCGAGCTGTCTTAGGGTTTTTCGAGACCCACGATCAGATGTTTTTCATGCCAGAACTGTGTCAAGTTATTTGAGGACTCAAACCAATGTCGTGATGATTTCAAATATCGGGACGTAAATTGACCAAATTGCCCTTGGTTGGTTAGTTTTTACTAATTACCATTTTACCTTTCTTATTCACTAAATTTACTTAAATGAAAATATCTCCCATTCACTCTTATCTTCTTCTCACTATCTCGGCAGCTCTCTTTCTCCCCCACACCCCATCTTCTCTTCTTTCTCTTTTCTCTTCCTCAAAACTCCATTTTTAGAGGCTTTAAGCTTGATTTCTCTTGAAGCAATCTTCATCAATCTTGAAGTAGATCATCATAGGAGGTAGTATCCCATCTCTATCTCTCCCAATCTCTCCTTTCTCTCCTCAATTTTTCATGATCAAAGGTGTTAGGGATTTGTCCCTAAAATCTTCAAAAATCCATGAAAAATTATAGAAAAATCGTTTCGGTACCAAACCAATTTCTATGGCCTAGGTTCATGACATACTTGTATGGTCCAAGAGCGTAGAGCCAAAAAATCTCCCTAGCTATATTTTCTATGTGGAGGCCGAAAGCCCCCTATGTGTGTAGGGTAGGGTTTTGGTTGGTTTTTGATGTTTTGAGCTGATATCTAGGTTTATCACACTTAGTTAGGGTGTTATCCAAGAAATGAGAACTTTTGGAGCTCCCTAGCTATTTTTAGTGTAATAAAGCCGAACCCTAGGGGTGGTGCAGTAGGAGAAATCTTTGTCTTTTGAGTTAATGCCTTTATGGATTGTGTGTATGTAATGATCGGCAGCTAGCTGGGCCAGTTGTCAAGTTGATCGGGTGTTCGCAACCTACCTTAAGACTACAAGAGGTAAGGGGATAAACCTGAGGAACTCCATTTCCGACAGCTATGTGCCGCATCGGTGTTTGTATTGTAATTAAATATTCTATATGTGATTGTTGGTTGATTGTTTGGTTTACTGCTATTGATTTGAGTATACATGATATAACTGCTGACATATTTGAATACATGCTATAATTGTTGAATAATTATATGGATGTATCGTGTGCCCTGCTATGGGATTTAAGGCGTTAGAGGACCTAATATTGATTAGGATCCGATATCGTGTAACTTAAAAGTTTTAAAAGCTTAAAATGTGGAATCGAGAAAATAAACATGTTTTATTGTTCCTCAACTTAATTTAAACAAAAATAAGTAATTATCCCTTTTGAAATAAAATATAATGAACAACTGCTTTTAGGTAAAATTTACTTAAAAGGGTAAAGTTGTGAGAATGTGGTTTTAATAATGAAAAATGATGTTTTTAAGATAAATAGGGCGTTAGAAACCTTTGTTAGTTTTTAAATCGATAAAGTTAACCGTTTGAGTAAAAGCTTTTTGAGAAACGTGATTTACAAAATTTATTGGTTTTATCCAAGAAAAAGGATTTTACAAGCTTTGTTTTAAGGTTTGTGTTTTACAGAAAAACAACAAGAAAAAAAAAATAGTCTTTAGACTACGTTTTGTTTAATGGAAAACCGATTCCAATGACTTTATGTAAGTGTCGGAGTTTTGGGTTTTTGGTTTTTGAGTTTTCAAGAAAAGTGGTTTTAAAGGTTAGAAACTAGAAACCGAGATGTCGGGATTCTAGGATTCTGCAGAAACACGTGGATCAAGGATCCGTGTTAGTTGTAATCCTGTCGGCTTAGGGACGATCTTTGTGTTCCTGTGGGCTTGAGGATGTTTTTATGATCTTGAATCCAAAATTCTAGACTGGTGCATCGGTTAGGGATGTTTGGATTTGAGTTGTTTTTGGACTAAATGTCCTGTTTTGAGAAAATGTTTTTGAGGCTTAAAGAGTCTAAGACATTATGGTGGTTGTTAGCGTTGATGCTACAACGGGGAAGTATGGATGTGACAAAGATCAATTATCGGGAACTAAATAGTTTCTCATGCATTTGTGTGTTAGGCAGACGTGCCGTGAAACGGGGGACCTTGATGGGCAAAGGGAACCTGAGATGACTTAATGTCATTATGTAACATTGTGCCTTGATGGACAATGATGTTATACGTGCCAGGGAGAGCGTATTGTGCCCAGTGAAGAGGACAATATAGTATGGCTTATACATCGTGAGTACCACTGACATGCGTGTCCATGTTATATTTCCTGGAAGGTTACGTGCTCACTTTTTGCCGAATTTTAATTCTAGCGTTTGTCATTGTTGCCTGCGGGGCAATGACGTTGAGTCTGATCAACTCGTGTTTATGGTGATGGGGTTTTCGAAAATCTAGATTGAATATTAGTTGAGATTTATGAAAGTTCCATGCATACGTTTAGAGAATAACGTTGATTGTAGGGTACGAAGCCCTTGTGTATTTACTGCTATTAGTACATGATTATATATGCTGTACTATGTGATGCATGATGATTTGAGTGAGTTATATTATATGAATCTGCTGTTTGGATTGGGCATATAGTTGTCGTTTTTGGATTCATATATTGGTTTCTCACCCTTACATTTTTCTGGACTACTCTGTTTCTGGTATATATATATATATATATTATGTACAGATGAGCTTGAGGAGTGAGGGGTTGGCGCACACGAGAGTCCGCTCCCTCACCTTCGAGCATAGAGAGGACCCTGCCGCCTGGGTCATACATCCCGAGACTACCAGTGCGACATATACTGGCCCAGTTTGTACCCTGAGAGGGAACCTTGAGGTGGGACCTCAAGAGAGGGTACACACGATTTATTTTTTTATTTCTTAGTTTTCGAACCTTTGCACTAACTACTTTTAATTCAAATATGCACCAGACCAACCTATTTTTGTGCTAATGTTTTTTAAGAAAAAATAAAAGAAAAATAATCAAAATTAAATCAATATTTTTAAATGCGACCTTCAATTTTTAGGGATAAGTAAATATTTTGAAGGTCATTAATATGTTGCATAATTAACTTAAGATATTATTTATAGAATGAGCAATGTACGGTGCTAACATATTCTTAACTCATAACCGACTCTTGAGCTTAATCTCATTTTTAAAAGGCCTGTATTTCTTAATAAAAGGGTTTTTCCAAAAAAAAACCAAATTTCAAAAACTTTAGAGGCGACTCCATTCGTTCTTTTCCTTCCGATGTGATCTCGATCGCGACAATGGGGGATAGGGTGAAGGCTCTGGTGGAAGCTTTTAGGAATTATCGCTAAATCCTTGATGTTGGACATCACCTAGATTTATTGGAAACGCATTATGTACCAAGTCTATCTAGGAATTTGGTTTTATTATCTATGTTTGATGTTGTTAGATACTCTTTTAATTTTGGTAATAGAAGTTTCAATTTATTTAAGCATAATCATCTCATTGGTACGATATTCTTTGTGACGGTTTATATGAACTGAATTTGGATGGTTTGTATGCTAAAACTTTGCATCATAATATTGACACTAAACGTAGTTTAGTGAATGAGCGTTCTCCTTATTGTGGCATAAACTTTTGGGGTCATATCTCAAGGGAAATAATAGAAAGACTAATAAAAACATAGTCTTTCCAGATTTGGATTTCACCGACCTAAACATTTGTGTGGATTGTATAAAAGAAAAGCAAACAAAACATATAAATGAAGTGTTGCAACAAGCGCTTAACTTCTTGAGATTGTGCACACTTATATTTGTGATCTTTTGGATGTTTATCTTTCGCAAAGGAAAGATATTTCATCACCTCCATTGATGACTAATCTGTTATGATTATGTCTATTTACTACATGAGGAATCTCAAGGAGTGAACTCCTTGGAAATCTACTTGAATGAAGTAGAAAGGCAACAAGATATCAAAATAAAAATTGTCAGGTTTGATAGAGGTGGTGAGTAGGAGGAAAGTTATGATGAAACTAAGCAACACTTAGGTTCATTACCTAAACTCCTCGAGCGTTTTCAATACACAATGTCAGCTACACCACAACAGAATGGTGTATCAAAAACGTGTAACGAAATGTTAATGAATATGATTAGGAGTATGTTGCCCAAATGTATCAGGAAATTGCTTGTTTTCCCTATAGCATCCTTTCACCAGATAGGTGATTAACTAATCTCCGGGGTATGATTAGATGCATAAGCGAGTACCCGTTCCAACGGTAATAAGGAATTTGCTTGGAAAAGGTTGATCAATTAAGTGATTTATATGATTAATTAGTCAGATAGGTAAATGAAACTGTATAAAAAGTAATGTAATATTGTAAAGATCATGCTGTATCAAACATTTTTAGAATATTTTAATAAATTGAAACTATTATATTATTGCATAAATGTTGTTGGTATGGTTTACTTAAACGTGATCATCAGTTTGTTTGAGCTAAGTTATGGTTCACTTGGAGTTTTAAAATCTTAACAGGATATTAACAATGTTATGGTGAAACGTCCACTTATTGTGACTTTGAGTTTATTAAAATAATGATGGTTGTTTTTTTCATTTATGACACAATTTCATTGATCTATACTTAATTAACAGATCATATAAAATCTATCCATTCATAAAGTTCTTTCAATTTCAAATTTCAGAGACTATTTCTTGACATATTCCGACACTTTTCTGAAATTTAACAAGTGTAATTGGAATGAGGCAAGTTCTCTTAATAGCATTGTTCTTTGCATTTTGGGCAGCTTCTCCTCTGGTGGTTGATGCAACCACCGTTCATGTAGTAAACTATTTGCAAGATGGTTTGAATTTCACAACCAATGGAGTTCATCTGTTGCCCAACCTTGGCAAATATGAATGGCATTTCAGGCCCAACATTTTTGGCCCAACATTATTCTTTTGTGGTATAACATGGAGAGATGGATCAATTGTATATGACATTTATAAACAAAAAAGAGATAAACACAGATGTAAAACTACTGCCTTTGGGACGTTAAAAATGAAGGTCTAATTGGCTTTAAGCAAAATTCTCTTGAAGTTGATATTATTGGAAAGTGGCCAGGACATGCAAACTGATACTTGGATTTTGTTTATATGCATGTTTTAGTATGTTATGCTAAAAAAGCTTGTAAAACATCAGACAATTATGAATGGTTAAAATCATGATCCGGATTAATTTGTTGTTGTTGGTGGAAGATTATATTCTTTATTTTTGAATGAAATACCTACAACTAAGGGTGGTTGCCCAATTTCAAAGTTACAGCAAACTTTCAAATTTAATAAACGTTTAAAAATGTATTTAAATCCGACGATTAGACTCGTTTCTGATAATTTATTTCAAAGATTGATACATTTTTTTTTCTTTTGCCAAGTGATTAAGCCTTAAGTTGTAGCTTCTGCTTGATGGTTAAGCTTTGCCTAGTTTGACATTTGAGGATTGTTCCCAAATTGGACTCTTTGGAACGAGTGTCGTGGAGACGCTAAAAGAAGATCAGATGAGCCCAAAAGAAGGTCTAGGACTTCTCGGAGCTATGAACCTTGGTCGTTGCCTATATCATTTGCAGACGGGTCATTCATTTCAGATGACTCACTCATTTCAGACGATTGAGTTCGGGTGACTCATTTACTTATTGTATTGTTCATTCCAAGCTGGAAATACTAATATGCACTTCCAGCTTTTGGCGGTTGTTAAAGATATAATTAGTTAATGGTTAATTACAAAGTAGTTACTATTCTCACGTTGTATAGAAGACACATAGTTGGCATGATGTAACAATCTTTCTCATTCAATCAATTTTAGAATATTCAGTTTTGTCTCAACTCCTTCTTCTTCCTCTCTTCTCTACCATATTTTCTAACAATGACCATACCCAAAAGTTTGATATATGTTACCCATGAAAGTCAATGCTACAGATCCGGAAACATGAATATTCTGGTGACTTTGATGGTATCACTTTTGTAGGCAATTTGACTTTGCTGTATTATGCTTTTAACCTGGGTGCGGTGAGTTTGTTCGCAGTTTCATCCTTTTCGGTTTTAGCAATTTTGGATCTGTATTATCATCGATGTACTCTATCAATTTGAATGAATAAATGTCTTTCCTTATCAAAAAAAAAAAATGTTACCCGTGAAAGTTAACACTTGTATCATTGCCAAAATCTAAATCTCCAAATATAATATTTTTATGATATAAATGTATTCATTTAAGTGTGGCGTTATGACATTTTTCTTCTTGAGATAAAAGTATTATAATAATTGGTGTACACGTGTTGGTCCAAATAGAATGGATTTGGGTCCCTTAAGCATAGCATGTGGTCTCGAGTTTGATCCTTATATTCATGTGTATGAAAAAAAATATTGTTGGGAGGGCTCGCGACTTAGGCGCCCGATCATATCACACGAAATTAGTCTCTCACGTATCGGGTGGGACAATATTTTAGGAAAAAAAAAGTACTATTATATTTTTAGTTTATAATTTTTTAAATAAATATAAATTATATAAATTAAATAAAAATAAATAAAAACACAATCAATGAAATATTGAATTAATAAAAAATGTGTATATAAAAGTAAATGAAGAAATTATATTAGGATTTAATTGATATATACTGTCAGTGTAAAGATTTTTACACAGTCAACCAATGAGAAATTATCACATAAGCTAAAATGTTTGACTCTTATCCTAACTATCTTAAAATTCACTCATATAATAATTTCTGATTGGTTGACAGTATAAAAGAATTTTACACTGATAGTACATAGTAATTAAACTCTTATATGAAAGAGGTTTCTCTTATATCATTTCTGTTAGTGAGGATATCGATACTCCTTATCAATTAATAATTAATATTATCTATGTGTCCTACTAAATTTAGATATAAATATAACTTTTTTTTATGTGATTTAATTAATTAAATAAAGCATGAAACTAAATATTTAAATTTAACACATGATGGATAGACTAATGAGCAAAGTAGCTGACTGGAATGCCTCACCTTTATCAGTAAGTAATTGCTAAAGCTTCATATGTCATGCAAACTGTTTTGCTTCCTTCTGCGGTTTGTGAAGATATTGATAAATGTAGTAAGAACTTCATTTGAATGGGAAGTTTTGGAAGAATAATTGGGTGCAAGGATTGGGTCCTTTCCTTTGAATGTTGTTTGTACTAGAGTTGCTAATTCTGGAGTTATCTCATGTATAACAAACCCAACAGGACCGCTGATGATCTGGTTGGAGTGGCTTTTTCAAGGGGGTCCAGCTTTTCAGCTTTTTGGGCTGTATCGTAGTAGTGTCGTGCAGGGTACAACTAAAATAAATGAACGAATGAATGAAATTAGTGGTGTTTTGATAAGTGTGTTGTAAGGTATTTTTGAAAGAACTTACACAAAGTTTATAAGAATAATTTATGAAATTAAATTTATATAAATAGTTTATAAAAATAATTTATGATCTTTTTATAAATTTTTTTTAACTTATTTTTATAAGATTGTAGAAAAGATTATAAAAATAAATTATTTTTAAATTATATAAAAAAAATTTATTAAATAAACATTTAATTAAATTATTATCCAAACGCACACTAGTCTAACCCCATGGACGGACCCCAACCGAAAGAAAGGCTAGCGCCTTTCCCTTTATCAGGCTAACGGCAAGTGAGATAAAGAAAGTGGTTGGCCCTGTTTATTAAATCTTGCTGCAGTAGAGTCTTTAACTAATGAGAATAAAACAAGTTTTTGAAGCAAGACAAGAAAGGACGTCCCATTTGACAACACACCAAGGGATGAGAGCTAATTGTTGGTGATGACTGGGTGAAAAGAATGGGGTCCACTAATCTCTTGTAGTTGGATGAAGTCGAATCCTTGTTTGGCATTTGACCAAACACTAATGGCCAGTCTTGGAGTTTCACTATCACTGACTGGTTGGTTGCTCCAGTAAATAGAACAATTGTAGCTACAATGACACTCCAATGCCTAAGTCCGGAATGGGGAAAGAAGAGAAAATAAATAAGTACATCAAATAAAGCATCACCGTCCGCACGATCCACACTATCCAAACTTAATAGCACTGTCCATATTGTCCAAGCTTAATAGCTCCGTCTGCAATGTCCATACCGTCAAGCTTAATAGCACCGTCCATATTATCCACACCGTCCAAACTTAATAACACCGTTCGTACCGTCCACACCATCCAATCTTAATACTTTGAGTTTATTAAAATGATAATGCTTGTTTTTTCATTTATGACGCCATTTCATTCATCTATAATTGATTAATTGACCATATAGAATCTACTCATTCATCAAGTTTCTCTCAATTTTAGAGGCTATTTTTTTTATACTTTCTGACACGTCTCTCCAATTCAACAAGTATGGTTGGAATGAGGCAAGTTCCCTTACTAGCATTGTTCATTGTATTATGGGCAGCTTCTCCTCTGGTGGTTGATGCAACCACCGTTCATGTAGTAAACTATTTGCAAGATGGTTTAAATTTCACAATTCATTGTAAATCCAGAGACGATGATCTTGGAGTTCATGTGGTGCACAACCTTGGCCAATATCAATGACAATTCAAGCCCAACATTTTGGACTCAACATTATACTTTTGTGGTATAACATGGATAGATGGATCAATCGTATATGACATTTATACACAAAAAAGAGATAAAGACAGATGTCCAACTGACTGCCTTTGGGAGGTTAAAAACGAAGGTCTAATTGGCTTTAAGGAAAAGAGTAAATCATCATTTTGATCCCTGAAAGCAATTAAATTACAAAAAAAGTCCTTGAATGTTAATTTCCTTAGTAAAATTAGTCTCTGACAAGGACTAACTTAACTAACGAAATTAACATTGAGGGATTAATTTGACTGACAAAATTAACATTAAGGGATTTTTTCATAATTTAACTGTTTTTAAAGATTGAATTGACAGCGGCTCATATTTTCAGAAATCATAATGATGATTTATTCTAAGGAAAATCCTCTTGCAGTTGATATTATTGTCAAGTGGCCAGGACATGCAAATTGATGGTTGGATTTTATTTATATGCATGTTTTGGTATGTTATACTCCAAAATGTTGTGAAAATCACACCATTATAAATGAATAAAACTATGATCCCCAATTAAATTGTTATTATTTGTTGAATATCATATACTTTATTTTATAATGAAATACATATGGCTAAGGGTGGTTGTCCAATTTCAAAGTTAGAGCGAGCTTTTAAATTTAACAAATGCTTGCAAATGTACTTATGAATAACACGTTAGTTATGAATTCTGACTAAATTTGTAACCTAACTAATTTAATTGACACGGTCCGCCCTTTCTAATTATACCAACGAATTGTATATTTCATGCACATTTCATTTGTCTTTCTTGGTGCCATAGCTCATTCAGAACGAGCTATTGTTAGTCCATAATAAGCTAAGAATAAACTGTAAGAAGAAGTTCTCATCCACAACTATTCCCAAGGATTTAAGCCTTGATGGAATATTCATTAATTCAATGACATGTTCATCCATACTCCGCGAACCATCAACCATCATAGTGGTTAGAGTACTCATTAATGTCCCAAAAAGAGACACACTCCATAATAAAATTTATGAGAGATTTAGTACATAATATATTCAATCGTTTAATGTTCAAGGTCCCTGAAATTGTAGGGTCGTATCAACTTAGTCCCTTACATTATCAATATTTCAAAATGATCTCTGGAATTGCAGAAAGTTAATTAGATTCGTTGGTATTTATATGGACTATAATGCCATTAAGTTGATAATATCAGGGATATATTTGAAACTAAGTGAATAATGTTAGGGATGCATTTGCTACATTTTGAAATTCCAAAGATCATTTTGGAATATTGATAATGTGAGGGACTAAGTTGATACGACCCTACAATTTCAGTGACCAAATTAAGTATTTACTCATTAATGTTCACTAATGCTCTCCTTTCAGCGATACATCAACATACTTCCTCCATAACAAAATACAAACAAAAATTGACTCATCTAAATTGTAACAAAATATAAGCAAAAATTGACTTTTTCATCCTATTTAATGATAGTATACCAAAAATGCCCTTCATTTTATTATATTTAATTGAAACAAGTTTTCATACAATATAATTAATGCGAATAAACAAAAAAAGATAATTTAGGCAATGAAGTTGAACTTTTAAATGAGATTAATAATATTAAATGTGAATAATTAATTATCTTAATAAATATGAAGGTGATTAAATTTATTTATATTTTATTATGAACGGATTACAACATTCAAATATAATGATGCTAATAAAAAAAATCAATTAATTGGCAATGAAACGTGCCCCAAGTAGAACAGTATTATAATTCAATGTATGATTCATAAAAGAGTTGCTGCTTGATGGACAAGTTGTGTCTTTCTTTACTTAGTGTAATTTCTTTAATCTTCAAATGAATTTGTATGCTTCCATAACTCATTACTCTCTTTTTAAATTCATCAATGATTACCAATAATTCAATGTTAGTGCACCTAAAGACATCTTTAGCAATATGTCGAACTTCGCTGTTAATTGACTTAACTGTGATGACTTACCAATATATTTTTTATTCAATTTTTTGCGAAGACTAATATATAAAAGAATCTAATAAGAAGAAGGAAACCAATTAGAGGTTACGTTAAAGTAATATTTTACTCTCACATTAATTTTCAATTTAATCCTTATACATAAAAAGTTTTCAAATCAGTTCATATATGTACAATAATTTTTAATTTGGTCCTCGTCATTTATTGATATTATAATGCCGTCAAATAATAAGAACCAAATTAAAAGTGATTATCACATGTAGGGACCAAATTGAAAATGATTGTCAAGTGTAGGGACCAAATTCAATTTTTTGTTGTTGAATTCAGTCCCTACAAGTGACAATCATTTTCAATTTAGTCCCTATACTTAAACTCCAACAAACATCGTTAAAATATTAATAAACAGCAAGAACCAAATTAAAAATAATTATACGTATAAGAACTGATTTGAAAACTTTTTATGTATAATGATTAAATTGAAAATCAATATCACATATAAATAATAAAATATTAGTTTAACCTAGAAGTTACTTTTACTTATCCATATATCTATTTTATTCATTTATTTTTTTCTTAGTTTTCAAACCTTTGCGTGAACTACTTTAACTCAAATAATATGCACCAAGTCAAGTTCTTTTTAAATGGCGTCTTTATCAAGATGTTGAGCTTTATTCACATAATTGATCTAGTCGCAACAGCTCCCCAATATTTCAGTTCAAATTTCTGTTTTATTTTAAAGCAAGGTAATAGAAAGATAAAATTACAAAATGTTGAGCTTCACTCGGGATTGGCTTAACCATTGACGGCTTGTCAATTTTTTCAATTTTGGCGGTAATGTTTTCTAAGGAAAATAATTAAAATTAAATTAATGTTTGTTGTAAAATGTAATAATATTAACATTTTCAAGAAAAATGCTCTTAACCAAAGATGAGAATCAATTTCAAAATAACATTTTCAGGAATGTTTAAGACTTGTCAAACATATTTTTAACATTTCCAAAAAAAATTATGGGGACACTTGATAGGTCACCATGCTCAAACGCGGGATGATGAAAAAGTCTTTTTTTTTTTTTTTGAGGAAATGAAAAAGTCTATTAAACCTACAAAGTTAGCTTATTTATTATTATTATTATTATTATTATTATTATTATTATATAATTAAAACTTCATAATATTCACACAATTTTTAACTGATGTTTTGACATAAATTATAATTAATATCATATATTTATTTTGTCAATAATATAATTTATTGAAAGTTTAGTTATATATTTAAACATTAAAAAATCTATTTTTTAACCTATTATAAAGTTTTCATGTAATATAATTTTTAAATAAACTTTTAAATAATACTGGGCTTTGATATTTTTTTTTTAAAAAGTAGGTTGATTTTTTTTGTGAAAAAAGGACACAAAACCAAAGAGAAAGAAAAAATGTGCTTGCGTTTATAAGGGTATTTTTTATCCAGTTTGTTATGATTTTTTTATCTGATAGTAATAGTAATGTTTTGACTTTTGAAAAGTATATTGCTATAAAAATGGGTGTCCCCAATTATTTTATTGTAGTAGCCACAAACATGTGTAGCAACAATATTGGCCACCGAAAATACGAGTAAGTTTGTTTTTTTTTAGATTATTAGTTGGGCTGTGATATAAAATAAGTGGGTGTTTGGAAACTTTTTTTCCTCAAAAGCAGTTTTATTTTGAAAAAAAATTATTTTGAACTTAATTTGATATGTTTATCAAACCTTATTAAATTACAACAAAAGTTATTTTTATGAGAAAAAAATGTTTTTAGAAAAGCTAGAAGTTTGAGGCTTATTTAAAAAGTTATTAGATTATTTTGAAACCAAGAACGCTTTTATCATTTTAGTCCCGCAAAACTAATTATCAAACGAATATTATTAAATTAAACAAATTATTTCATACCTTATTTTTGTAATTTATTGCATAAAAATGATTTATTTACACAATCTAAACAAAATAGATTATCATAAAATCGCTTTTCAGTAAATATATCCAAACATAAAGTTGATTTTATTATAATCAATTATAATAATAGTTAATTTTATTATAATCAATTATAACAATAATTGATTATACATGTATGTAATTAATTATTACAATAATCACTTTTCCATTATTAATTTTCCTTTTTCCTTTTTCAAAGTAAAAGTCACACTAATTTTAAGAAAATGTAATCATCTAATATCTTGTGCAAAAGTCCAATTAATTTACATGCTGACCTCATTGTATTATTCCCTATCTTTATTGATGTAATTTTCCCTTTCCATCGTTCTGACAATGAAAAACAATTTCTTTGGTATTATCAAAAAAAAAAAAAAACAATTTCTTTGATATTATCAAAAAAAAAAAAAACAATTTCTTTGGGGCAAATATCTCCAAAATTGATTTTTTCAATTCAAGGAATTGGTCATCAGATTCTTTCATGGCTTTTGACTCTCCCACTAAAAAATAATCAAATTTAAGATAACACCAGTTGCATTTTTGAATTTTGTGCATTGCCCAAATATAGAGTTGACAAACATCCTAGCGAAGATATCCAACTGTCTATAGTACTAATATAATGGCAGGACCTAGCATGCTTGATATTGAAGCATATATATTAAATTGTCTGAGCAAAACAATGACAATTGAGTTATTTTATTGAAATAATGAACACTGAATGATACTAGTATATGATAAACCTATTAATAATAATCATAAGACAGAAGCAACTAACCTCTCAATTTAGATTAAAAGAACCAACGAGTTTGCTTGGTGTGGTATAATTAGAATGAATAAGCTAATTTTTAAGGTGACTTTGTCTCCCACCTGAATCACAGTAAACACTCGGAGAAATACGAAGCAATATCATTGCATTACAATAAATTAACACTTGCAGCAATAAGAGAATCAATATCATTCCTAATGGAACAAAACTACTAATTACCTTATACAGAGTAACGGAAATTTTCCAAGGACTAAGAATGTTCCCCTATTATTTTTAGGGACTGGTTTGAGTTGTTTTGAAATTTAAATTTAAAAGATTTTAAATTCTCCTTTTATTATAATTTATTTTCTCCAATCTTTTTATTAATAGTTTAATTTTCTTTTATTGCTTCTTAATGATATTCATTGATTTGTCTAATTTTTGTGCATATTTTCCACATGCAATTTGGGTTAAAATAGAAAACGTATAATGACCATTTGATTAAAGAAAAACGTATCTGTCGCTTTTGATTAGACAAAAGGAGAATAAAAGTAATATAAAGATTTATTAAAGGTTTTATCCCCGCCGGATGATTATAATTTGCCAATGACACGTTATTAGAATAATTAATCAACAGTAAAAAAAAAAAGAAAAGGATAATGTTAGATAAATTAATTCAAAATGTTGTTATTACACTTTTTTTAATACATTATTATTGGGATGTATAGAAGAGAGAAGAAGAAATATCATCAAAAAAAAAAAAAAAGAGGAGAAGAAGAAAAGTCAAAAACATGTCGGTGATGAAGAAAAGGAAAGGTGATAGACAGTGATGGTGGGTCGTATTTGGCAGTGGAGATGTATAGAATAGATCAATAGAAAAAGAAGAAAGGAACAAAATCTAATAATTGAATAATACTTTCAACTCATTCCTTAAAAACACATTTCTTATAATTTGTGATAAAACTATATACCCTCGTCGCATTTCTCGCTCTCAACCTTTCATAGATTTATCTCTTCCTTTTTTTTCATCCACTTGAGGAAGTGATTTTGGATAATTTTTTAATTAGGAATCACTCCTTTATATCATTTTTCTCTTTTTTTATTTAAATAAGTGATTTTTTCATATAGATATGATTTTTCTTTCGTATTTTTTCGTGATTTCGTCGTCTGAGTGCGGCGTTATTTTTTTCGTCGTCTTTGTACGATGTTGTTTGATTTTCCGTTTTGTTGCGGTGTTCGTTTGGTTCAGATTAACAGATCAGCTTCGATCCATTACAGATTCAATCAAGACTTGTACGTCAACGTTACAAATCTGGAGGCATGGGTATTCCGATCACTTTGATTTTGTCACATTTGTAGGCATTTTGCCGTTTTATGCTATTAATCTGGGTGTTGTGAGTTTGTTCGCAGATTCATCCTTTTTGATTTTTAGCGATGTTGAATTTGTGTTGTTTTCGACGTATTTTATCAATTTGAATGAATGAATATCTTTTTTTATAGTTAAAAAAAATAATTTGTGATAAAACTAAGAGTAATTTTTAACTAAATATTATCTATTATATGCTATATGCAAATAAGCACATTATTTTACATGAAAAAGCTTTTCTAAAGTGAGATTCTTCCTAAAGTGAAGAAGTAAAGGGGTTTTCATCTTTGATTTGATAAAGTGCATAGAGATTTGAACCCACTAAATTATCTAATAGTGAAAACATTTTTATTTGTTCACTTTAAAGAATATCTCACTTTAGAGAAGCCTTATCATATTGTACATGCGTATCGTGGCAGAGACAATTAAAGAATTGCACTAATATTTTAAAAGATATTTAAGAGCCCATTTTTTGGTTTGACTTAGTTTGAATTGGACTCGATATTTTAAATGGATAACTTTTTTTAATATAGACTCATTTTTATGACTTGATTAATGACAAGTTAGAATCGAGCCGATATGTGTTTATAAAATGAAAATATAATTGAGCCGGTATGATAATTAGATAACTTAAATATAGTTTAACTTTAATATATTATTAGTGTAAAATTTTTTATATTATCTTGTACATGTGTATTGTGGCAGAGATAATTAAAGAATTGCACTAATATTTTAAAAGATATTCAAGAGCCCATTTTTTGGTTTGACTTAGTTTGAATTGGACTCGATATTTTAAATGGATAACTTTTTTAAATCTAAACTCATTTCGATTATGACTTGATTAATGACAAGTTAGAATCAAGCCGATATGTGCTTATAAAAATAAAATATAATTGAGCCGGTATGATAATTAGATAACTTAAATATAGTTTAACTTTAATACATTATTAGTGTATAATTTTTTATATTATCAATCAATCACAAATCATCTTATGTGTAACTTTTAAGATATTTATGATAAGAATCAAACATTTTTAATGACGTAACAATTTATAATTAGTTGATAATATTTTTTTTTACAATAACAGTATGTACCAATTAAATATAACTATATAAATGTTAACATTGTGTAATTAATTAATAAATTTCAGAAGTAAAAAAATTAAAATTGAGATGTGATTTATAATATATTTTAAAATAAACAATATCAATATAAATATATTACGTGTTATGTAAAATTTATTCATCTTATTGTTTATAACTAATTATAAAAAAAGAATAAGCCACAAAAAATTAGGATGTGTTTCAGAATCCGTTTGCAAAACTTAGTTTTGATTAACTATGTTTTATAAATCGGGTTTTGATTAAAAGTGAGTTTATAGTAACTAATCTATGTTTGGATATTTTATTGTTAAAAGTAGTTTTGGTAAAATAATGTTGTTTGGATTGTGTCAATCAAACTGACTTTTAAATGTGTAGTTACTAAATTGTCCTTCAACTTTTAGATGATTATGAAAAGTGTTAAGCTTTAGGGATAGTACGATAAAAGTAATAGTTGAAAAACTTAATGGGGGCGCTGCAACTAGAGGTTTTACTGGCCTGATGAAGGATCTGGTTAAAGCTTAATAACTCAGTTTAACTAGTGTCATAAAAGATCTTTAATGCATTGGTTAAAGTTCAATAAAAGATAAATTTTTGTTGGAAAACTAAATTTATCATTTCTTAATCTGATAATCACATCTCTTCCCACTAAAAATTTATCATTTTGAATTCTTTAGGGCGTTGGTTAACATTTGCTATAATAAAATTAAGGCTAAATTATACATTTGGTCATTTATCTTATTTTTTAAATTTGATTCGATCCTCTATCTTTAAAAGTATTTGTTTTAGTTCTCTAAGTCTAAAACTCTAGTTAATCTCACATTTGTTAGTGACATGACGTTGTTAATTTTATCATACATGACAATTAAGTGATAATTTGGACAATTGAGTTGACACGTCCTCCATGTAACAACATGTGTTTGGAGCCACGTGAGAGAATCAAATTGAATCCAAAAAATAATATAAAGGATCAAATCGAAATTTTAGCTATTCTTCATGATGTGTCTTCATCTCCGATGAGTCTTCTTCTCCGGGGTTTTAGACAAGGCAACCATGAATAAGAAAATAAGATAAAATTAAATATAAATAAATGATAAAATTATATAAATACAAATTTAATATATAAATCTGACATTATTTATGTCAAATAACATACAATAAATGTTTAATTATATTTTTCGTCCTTAAACATTTTTAAATGTGCGATTTCAGTCTGTCAAAAATTTAATTGTACTTTTAGTCATCTAATTTGTTAAATTATGCAAAATCAGCCTAAACAACCGAAAAAAGAATAAGTCTAAACAATCTAAAAATGATTGATTTTGTATAATTTAACAAATTAGATAACTATATATATAATTAAAATTTTTTAGGTATCAAAATAACATATTTGAAAAAAAGAAGTAAGAAAAGTGCAATTAATTATAATTAAATAATAAATATTATATAAATATAAATAATAAGTATATAAACATAAAAATGACACTATTTTATAAAATATTTGATTTGATTTGATGTTTTCACATTAGAGATAGAGAGAGGACTAGTTAGAAAACTGGGACTCAGACCCTCAGACTTGTCAGCCTCTGCAATGAGATATCTAATTACGCGCCTTCTCTCTCTCTCTTTGTCCTTTGCACATCGGCCAAAGCACTGCCTTTTCACTACAGTATATCTGAAAAGGTAAAGAAATTGATAAAAAAAAAAAATTAATTATTATTTTATTTTTAAATTTTATTTAATTTTTTATATCCATCTTATAAGTTTTTATTTTTTTAAATTAATTTTATACATTATATTTTGTTTTTATATTAATCATTTTCATCAATTTCGACATAATATCGTTAGTTTTGAGTTGACGTGATCATGATTTTGGTACGACACATGACTCTTGATCTGACTTCGTAAGATCAAAATTGACTGAAAGGACTAATATGAAAGTGAAACATAATATATAAGACCAATTTAAAAAAAAACTTGTGAGATCGATCTAAAAAATTAAATAAATATACAGTAACAATCAACTTATTTGGCCGGTTATGTTATTACGTGAAGGAGTGAAATAACTGTTTTTTAATCCGACTGAGTTCATCGATAAAAAATTTTAGTTTATATTTTTTTTTTGATATAATCACATGATAAAAAAATGATATTAGAAAATCCATTCTCAAAAATTAATTTTTAAAAAAGCAGTGTTAATATAGATTCAAATTCACAATGAACTCACCAAGATGTGATTGTTCCGACATCTCAAATAAGTGATTAAGGGTTCGAATCCTGATTTTTGTGTATGAAAAAAATCTGATTGGAATAGAAGAACTCACATTATGTGTCCAACAGGTTCCCGATGAAGATTAGTCACAGCTAACGATAGTGGATACTCCATTCCTATAACATGACTACCAAAAAAATTCACAATGAACTCAATATGACTATGTACATATAAAAAATAATGAATTTAATTAGCATATATTGTTAGTGTAAAGATTTTAACACTGCTAATTAATCATAATTTGTCATATCAGCTAAATTATTTGACTCTTATCCTAATTATCTTAAAAGTTATCCATATCATTATTTTTGATTGATTGATATGTAAATTTTTTTACATTAATTGTGTATAGAAATTAAACTAAAAAATAATAGTGTGGATAATTTCTTATAGTTTTTTTTGTTTGGTAAATATATGTTGCATATTTCATTCGGAGTTTTGTTAACAAATCTTTTAAAGGTAGAAGTTAATATTTTAAAAAGGATTTAATTGATATCACATTGTCAATAAATCAGAAATTGATACATTAGTAAAAATATTTGATCATTATCGTAATTACCTTAAAAGTTACTACTACAATGATTTATAATTGATTAACACTGTAAAAAATTTTACACTATCAATTCATAGTAATTAAACTCTTTTAAAAACTAAAAAATATTGTCATAATAAATAAAATATTATTACATTAAAAATTCAAAAAGCTTATAATTTTAATTTGTGTTTCATATTTTTCTCTTTTAAAGGTTTAATAAGTATGTTGAAACGTTGACGCAAGAATATTTGGATGAGATGATACGGGTCTCTTCCACCTTAACCAGTGGTTTCAAATTCAAATTTGAGCCCTGTGAATGCAGAAACATTAAAACTCATAAGGGAGAGTTTTGCCACCCTTATAATTCTACTCAACTCGAAGGGATTAGTTCCTATAATTACACGTAGGGGATAAAACAAGAAACCAAAAAGAAAAATATAAGCATTCATTTTTTAAAAGGAAGCATGTCGCGATAAGATGATGCAATCAAAATTTTAGTCCAAAACTAGGCTTAATTGCCCTTTTAGTTTCTCAAGTATTATGATTGTGCAATTTTGATCCCTAAGTTCTAATTGCGCCAATTGGATCCCGATATATTATGATTGTGTAACTTTAGTCTCCGAGGTTCTAATTGCGTCTATTAGGTTCCCAAAGTATCCTTTCTATTACAATCAAGTCCTTCTGGCAATGTGTCGTCCAATTTTTAATGTAAATAAAGTCTACGTGAGACTGATTTGATACTTGATGAGGTTAACTTGGTAGCTTATGTGACATTTCTATGTGACATCATTGACACCTCCCACTTTAAAGGTCATGTGTGAGGTGTCAATAATGTCATATAGGAATGTCATTAAGCTGACTTCATTAAATGTCAAATCAATCTCACATAGGCTACAGTGCGTTAAAATTGCACAATCATAATATTTGAAGATCAAAATTATAAAATCATATTTGAAGGATTCAATGAATGGAATTGAAATGAAAGGAACTAAAATTTCACCATGGTGACATCTCGAATACCAAATTAACACAATTAAAATTGGTAGGATCAAAATTACATAATTTTAATATAGAGAAGACGAAAAGTAAAATTAAACTAAACAAAAGATAAGAAAGAGTACTTGTTTAATTATTAGTGGAACAAAGCGCGTATTAGTGAGAGCGGCGGTTGTAGATTCAGGAATCAGAACATTCAACGTTGCCCATTTCCACGAGAAAAAGTAAAATGAATGCATAAAATAACCGTAAGGTGCAGTGCAGCAATAAAGGAAAGGATTGCTAAAAACGACGTCGTTTCACTTGCTTTCCGGAGACACAATTATTTGATTCTTCGTTCTTCTTCTTCTCCTCCTCCTCAACAGAAAAAGCACCGCTCCGTACATCATTGGACAAATGAATGAAATGTTCCTATAATAATATTACTATTTCCCTCAATCCTCTCTTTCTCTCTCTCTCTCTCTCTAAAACACAACACCCAGTATAAAGTTGCGATTTTTAGTAATTCTGGTATCGAATGAAAAAAAGTTCAACTTAGCAATTTTCTTCTAAGATTCCCAGAGGAAAATCTGTCCCCACTGCGCTGCGCTTCTCCCATTAACCCCCTTTTTTAGTTTTTGGTCTTTTGCTGTTTGGATTCTAAGAAAAAACCCAAAAGTAAAAGCAGAAAAAAGCTCTTTCTCTCTCTAATATTCAGCTTCAAGCTCTGCAATATCTTAACGACCCCCCCCCCCCCCCCCCCACCTTGGTCACTTCGTTTTCAAACCTTGTTTGTTTTCCGAGAAGTCAAGGATTCACTTTTGGACCCTTCATTTCTCATGTGTACGTGAGTGAATAATAATATTTGGGTTAAGCAATGGAGGAATCGGCTAAGGTAAGGTTGGTGCGGTGCCCCAAGTGTCAAAACCTCCTTCCTGAGCTTGCTGATTATTCTGTTTATCAATGTGGTGGTTGTGGTGCTGTTCTTCGAGGTACCCTTTTCTTCATATTCTTCTCCTTCTTGCATTTACTTTAAGGTCTATGCTTCAGAAACTTTTTATGTGTGCTAAATTTTAAGAATAAGACAGTTTATGAGGCAAAATCTTGGATCAAATTATTTTTCTTTCCATTTCATTCGCTTTTTATTTATTTATTTATTTATTTTAATCAATTAATAAATAAAAAGGTACGGACTTGCTGCTAAATATAGTAATCATATTCATGCAGTTTAGTGAAGTTAGGATCTTTTGTACTTGAAGAACAAAGGCATGGAAAGGGGGTTTGGATATTCTGATTTCTTATTATTATTGTTGTTTCCAATTTGCTTACATTTGCAGCGAAGCATAAAGGTTATGGAAGTGGTAGCTTGTGGGAAACAACGGATGAGAGAGAGGGTGGAGGAGATCATGCTGGATCAGGGAATTCTTTGGGGAAAGGCATAGTTGATATGAGTGAAAATTCAGATGTTGATGTCAAGTCGAATGGTGGCTCATTAAGGTATGATCAAAGGGATTCAGAGAAAGCCAAAAAGGGACATGAGACGTTTCTGAATCGGGCCCAAGATGGTGATGAGAAAGGGGTTTTGGAGAATGGTTTTGATGTCAACGAAAACAAAGATGAAGGGGATAAATCAATAGGAAGAGAGCAGCAGGAACAGAAGTCCCAAATGGGTCATGGAAAAGGGTCCAAATTCTCTAAGAAAATGTATAATCGGCCAAATGGGGAGAGAGGTGAGATGGACGGGTTTCGGAGAAAGCCATCACCTGAGATAGAAGGTGTGGGATTTCCATCTTTGAATTATCCTGGTGAGGGAACTTCAAATAGCTATTCCAGCTTTTCTTATAATTATGGGGAACAATGGAGGAATGATAAAGACATATATGGAATGAGCCGGGTTCAGGACCTTGAGCAAGATCGAGCTGAGCTTCTAAGGAAGCTGGATGAGTTAACAAACCAGCTGAACCAGTCTTCTGAAGTGGTTAATAATCCAAAAGAAAAGGTTCCTTCTAATGGAAGGATGGTTCCACCAGATCCTTATGGGGGTGCTGATACTTGGTTTCCAGATGGACCATCAAGGTTGAACAGTACTTCAAGGCAATTCTTTGACCCTACTAAACATGTGGCAGGTCCCCCTTATTTCAATTATCCTCATGATCCTTATGCTTATTCGAGTGGTCATGAAACCACTATGTTCAACTTCCATCCTTCAATGCATAATCCAAATTACATTCCTGGATATGGGGATCCTTTTGCAGCCCAAATGTTGAGGAGAGGTCCACATCAGTTCCCACAACAACCAGTGCATCCTTACTTTCCTGGACCCTATGCCGATACTAGTCCAGATTCATATGAACCATATGCACATAATGGATTGCTTCACCCACCTTCTTGTTCCTGTTTTCATTGCAGCAAACGAAGAGGTTCAGTGCCAGCACCACCTGCTGCATTTATTAACAGCCGATTCCCTGATGCCCCTAATGATCCTATGTTATACCGTCAAGAGATCCCAAGGGCATTCGAGCCACATGTTCGTAATTATAGAACTGGCATTCCTCCAATGAGTTTTCATGAAAAACAATTGCATACGAGATGGCCAAATGACTTCAACTCTGTCGTGGGTGGGTTAGTCCAAAGCCTTCCTCGAAAAGTAATGCCAGCTAGTGGTAGTTGGCATTGCTTTCCTATAGCTGGTGGATCTCCTTTCATCACATGTTATAATTGCTTTGAGTTACTGCAACTGCCTAAAAAAGCATTGGTTATGATGAAAAATCATCAGCAGAAAGTGCGATGTGGGGCTTGTTCTTCCGAAATAAGCTTAGTTGTCATCGATAAGAAGCTAGTTATTTCTCTTCATTCTGAAATGAAGGAAATTACCGCAAATGTTGATGATACCTCTAAGGAGGTTGTGAATAGTCGCTTGTCACATTCCCATGGTCATGCGAATACGAGTGGTGTTAATTTCTCATCTGATGATTATTCTGGTTATGATTTTCACTCGGTAGATAGAGAATCTCCTGTGCTGGCTGCAGACCCAAGCTTGAACTCTAGCAACCCCCAGGAGATGCAAAGTTTCCATTCTTCATCTCCAAGTACCTCTGAAGATGAAAATAGTCCAGAAGTCATGATTGCTCCAGGTGAAGCCACTAAGTCCATTCATCAGCCAACTGAAGCCTCTCTGTCTACTCCACTTTCTGGTTCACCTCTTCAAGAGTATTTTGATTATTCTAATAATAACCATGAAGTAAATCGGTTTGAGAAAGGCAACCGAAGTCTTCGCCTAGAACAAGACAAGGCAAAAATAGACAAGATTACATCAAGGCAAAATTCTTTGAAAGAGGTAGTGCTTGCAACTGAGATGGATGTCCATGATTATTCTAACACTAGGGTCTCTCAGGATTCTGGTGATGTAAGCCGAGAACATGATCATCCTAGATCTAACAAAGGGGGTGAATCATTTTTAGCAAACATTATCAAGAAAGGCTTCCGGGATTTCTCCCAATCTAATGAAACAGATGATCGTGGCAAAAGTAAAGTTACTGTAAATGGACAGCCCTTATCAGATCGGGTGATTAAGAAGGCTGAAAAGCTAGCTGGACCAATCCAGCCTGGAAATTATTGGTTAGTGTGCTTTACTCAACTGAAATAATTCATTTGTACCTTTTGCTATGTTAGATTAACATATATCACAAAGTACTCCAATGAAAGACAAATGTTAACAAGGATCAAAATCAATTGAGCAAAACTCCTCTAAAACAAGTTTACTGCATATCTCTAAAGTGAGAAAGTAAGGGTATATCCACCCTTAATTTGATAAAGTGCATTGTGATCTTAACTCGCTAAGGGTGGATATATCGGCACTTTCTCACTTTAAAAACAAATTCACTTTAGAAAAGCTTTTTCCAAATCAGTCAAACTTTTGAAAATGGGTTCTTTAATATGCACCAAAGATTTCTGAAGTTAACTGTATGACGAAAATTTCAAACTATTGTATGCAGTAGTCTCAGTTAAGTTCTTATCATCTGCAATAGGTTCATTAACAAAACAACATATTGAATTTGATATGTTCAGATATCCTTCACAAAATAACATTTCTAGTTTATCACAACTTTGCATGAAGTTATAAATTTTATACTGATTGCTTATATAGTGTAGTAATTGATTTGCCTTTATACTATTGCTTCATCAGGTATGATTTTCGCGCCGGATTTTGGGGTGTCATGGGTGGACCTTGTCTTGGAATAATTCCAGTAAGTTATACTACTCTGGCACACTCCATCGTCATAAGCTTATAGTCTGATCAATATAAATGGGCAAGCTGATTTCTATTGCAGTCGTTCATAGAAGAGTTCAATTATCCCATGCCAGACAAATGTGCTGGTGGAAATACCAGCGTTTTTGTAAATGGTAGGGAACTTCACCAAAAAGATTTGGATTTGCTTTCTGGTAGAGGACTTCCTCATGATAGAGATAGATCTTATATCATTGAAATTTCTGGAAGAGTCCTGGATGAAGACACGGGAGAAGAGCTAAACAGCCTTGGCAAACTTGCACCTACGTAAGTACTAAATGCTGAGTTTCTGATGATTCTGTTCCATTTCTGTGATAATCAATACCTCTTTTGTTTTAATGCCCTTGAGTTTCTATTTATTACTTGGAGATAATGAAATGTCGATAACTTATTATTAACAACCCATGTCCATTCCTTCTTACTAGCAGTCCACATATTACATGTTGCATGACATCTTTGGCCCTAGATCAGGTGGAGCTTTTCCGGAATACCAGTTTGGCTGTTTTAAATATTTTGACTTGGCATTGAGAATTCCCTAGAAAGAAAAGAGTGCACCTTTTCAAGATCAATATGGATTTATGAGGGATGGGGTGCGTGGTTTTGTAACAAGCAGCCACAATGGTTCTTGCATCATTTTGTTGTTCTGTAAAAGGAAGAGAATATGCTTAGGTTGTTGTTTTCACAATTCCGTGTGTTTTGGGGACAAGTTTTCTAGGAAGATAGTCTTTATGCTTCTTTGATATTTTATCATATAATGATCAATCTGTCAAGTACTTGTTATATCTAGTGCTTGCATATGATCATCTAAAAAAGGGCGGTCCAATGCACGAGGCTCCCACCTGGTGGGATCTAGAGAGAGTAGATGTTTTCAGTCTTACCCGCGCAAGCGGAGAGGCAGATGATCATATATTAAATTCAATTCAACTCAGTGAAACATTGGAAGTCGGAACTACTTAGTTCAGGATAACAATTTGATGGTCTAACATATGTTTTGTGTGACGGTTAAGAGGAGTTTATATTTTATGTATATTTCTTCATGCCAGTGAATTGTATATGCTTTTCTTTTTCCTTAAATTGTCTAAGCGTATGACTGTCTAATTTCAGTTGTTATTCCTACCCGTTTTGTGAATATTACCCTGCTAGTTTACTTACATAATTTTCCCATTACATAATTTATTTATCTTTACGAATCTTAAGTTACGGTAGTTGTTAAGCCTCTTGTCTTGACAATTTAACAGAGTGGAGAAAGCAAAGCATGGATTTGGCATGAAAGTACCCAGAGCAGTTGCATAATCAAAATGTAGAAACAAATATTCTGCTAAAGGTTTGAGAAGAAGACTTTGTTCCTTCCTTCTGCAAACATTATTTGGTATAGGATCATGGAATTTTTTTTTCAAATACTTGCCAGATTACTTGAATTTCCTCTATTGGCTGCATGGCAAAGTCCAAGTGATTCTGCGCATGACTTGCATTTAGATTATATGACGTGTAATTTTTCATTCTTATGTGGTTATGAAAACAGCATCAAAAGTTTTGTAGTTGATGTGATCAAGTAGTTTTCAGTAGGGGTGTTCATCAACCGATCCAAACCAATTCAAACCGCAAAAATCGAACCGAAAAAACGAAAAAACCGAAAACCGAAAAAATTGCTTTTTTTTTTTCATTGGATTGGATCAGATTTCGGATCCCCTAGTGAAAATCAATCCAATCCAATACAAACCGACCTACTATATACATATACTATTATTTTTTAAATTATAGTACTACTCATACTTAAGCATTGTTTTTCATATTTTTATGAACGAACACTCTCATTCTCTTTAATATTTTTGTTGGAATTGTCAAATATTAGATGTATTGGAATGTGTATAGTTATTCATATATCTAGGAATCAATAGTTATTCATTTACTAGAAGATTTTATGCATGTACTTAGGAACTAGAACTACATTAATTCTAGTATATATAGGTTTAATGTTGGTTTTCGACTTAATATAAACGATGTATCGGTAAAAATCGAATTATCCAATCCAATCCAAACCGCATTTGATTGGATTGGATTGGATCGGATTTTTTTAAGTAAGCAAATTGATCCAATCCAAACCGCAAGTTATTTTCATCTTTGGATCGGATGGTTTTTTGGCTCAAAATCGATCCAATCCAATCCGCGAACACCCCTAATTTTAAGTAAGGTTGAAGTGATGATATAGCAAGTCTTGCATCTAGTCTAGGATTTGATGTGGAAAACAATTTGTAATATATTCAGTCTATTGGGTATGTACCAAAACAAGTATATAAGGTATGTAGTTTCTCCCACTAAGTATATTTCATTATTTTCAATACCGACTCCATGGTCCCTACAATGCTCGTATAAATGATCACATCAGTTCGTTCATATCTTATTCAGTGAGGCTTGGTGCTAGTGGTCCTGTAATCTATTATTCATTTTTTCTGGCGACAAAAAAAGCAAAAAATAAAAAAAGAGTATAAATGAAAACAAACAAATACGAGTTGGTAGCTAGTTCACTCGTGGGGCCAGGAGTTGAGTGGTGTAAAGTGCGATTTTTTCTCAAAGAGAACTAATTGGGCACACCAATTATTGGGGAACGAGGTACAAAAGCACCAAGACAAGCAAGCTTCACTGGTTTTGAAATTTGGAGGGCCTTGCTGTTCCATGTTTAGATAGAATGTTTGGCCCCACAAGGCATAAACTAAAAAACACAATTGGACGCCACTCTATGCCTTGTGACAGGCAAAGTCAAAGTTACTTTATTTTGTGGAGGATCAAACGTTCGTATGTTTTCAATAATTGATTTATTCAGTTTTTAATTAATTAATTAATCAATGATCCAGATTGTTGGAGGATCATTCTTCAACCTATTTGTCGGAGGGCCTTAGCCTTGGCCCTTGTGACTAGGTGGTTCTAGTGCTGTAGTGCGGACTCCTCAGTCTGCTTCTGCTTCACTCCTAAGCGATACCCCTTCTGGAAACAAACATGCTTATGAATCTATCTCGATGCACTATTTTTGTCTTTCCTTCTTTTACCAAGTTATGAAACTTTACATTATCGTTAATCAAGTCCAACGATGATACTTTTTGAACTGTTTGGTATGCTAATGCATCACACAGAGGAGACATTCCTATCGCACTATTAAATATAATTATATCTTCACACAAAAAAAATGGATATAATGTGCATGCATGCTTGATCAGGCCAGGACAAGTTTTTTTTTTTGTTGATACAAAGACCAGGACAAGTTAAGGAGTGAGTAATTATACTTTCTCATATATCGAACACTTGTGATGATTCTTTTAAAATAAATAAGCACTAGCATAAATTTAAACAATGTTGTAACATTTTTGTACTGCTTTAATACCTAAGAGGGTGCAGATTGCGGTCGAAGGCTATTAGCTTAAAGGAGGCAAATTAAACAAATAATTGTGTAATTGGTTTTTGTATCTAATGAAAAGGAGGTGGAAAATAACTTCCATATTCCAATCTTTTGACTGATAAGGAATGGAAGAGTCCAAACTCCAAAGAAAAGATGTCAGAAGGTCTTATACATTGTAATTAAACCAGACACAGATAGAAGAACAGACTCAATAAATGGGTAAAATAGAAGGGGTCTTATCTGGATCTGGGATGCCTTTTTTGTCCTTTTGCTTTCTAGCTTTTTGTTTGATAAAGAATACTATTAATGATGAAAGGGATATATGAGCTAGGTTTTAGCTTTTTAGGGCGGGTTCACTATGGTTGATGCAGTGCACGGTAGAACAGAAGAAAATAATGTGGACTTGGATAGTATCCATGGAAAGGATAACTCATGAGAGCTCTATCGTCCTCTCAATCAAAAGAAAATTGTTAGTTACACATGCTTGCGTTGCGTGTACATCAATCACATATCTATTTATGTGGCAAAATCAAAATGAAGTTACTTAAAAAGTTTAAGTGAAACCAGTTATAATAAAGTGGTAGAAACTCTACAAATCTATTATATATTTACAATAATTGGATATTGAATCTGTTATGTGTAATTTGTATTTGGCATGTGGACTTTATTTTTAATATTTGATTCCGCTATTAGATGCTATTTGGTTAAATAAGTGTACAGCATCACATTCAATCTGAAATTTCTCAATTTTAGTTTTTCTCTTATGAAAAACTTCTTTTATTTTCAATAATTGTTTTTAATTTTTTTTCAGCTCTTAATGTCATTTTTTTTAAATTTATTTTACTTCTAATGCTTCTAAAGCTATCTTTTTGATTATGGACTAAATTAAGACTACATTTTCGAAAAAATAACAAAAGTTTATTGTTCATTATTTGAAATTAATTTTTATAAGTATATATAATATAATATTTCTTATTTATTTCTTCGCATGGGTGATATACTAGTAAAAGATAATACAGATTGTGTGGATAACTTCACTCAAGATGAGGCAAGGTGGGAGACATTTGGTCCCCGCAAAAAGACTTAACTAAATGCTGGCCATTAATGTTAATTACATCATACCAAACTCTTAAAAAGCTAAAGCCCACCAAATACTACAATCTGTGGCTTGGGAACTTTGGAATTCTGATTATTTGTTACCCAATAATGTTTCTCCCATATCATTATTATTACATTATTTTTATACAAATTTTATTTTTGTTTTGGGCCACGATCCAAGATCTTTAGCCTGGTTAGTGGCCCACCACGAATACAACATTGGGCCGGATAGCGACCCAATACCAAATAAATCGATCAATAGCCCAATTACAAACTTTACGGAAAGTTTTGTAGGGATGTCGCCTACCTCTGCCGAGCTGCATACCACTGCTACCCTACACTTGCAGAAGATGATTGGAAGTGATAGGGCTGATAGAGTAGCCCCATTTACAAGCAAGTGGTCGGATAAAGTAACTGATGTACAACCACCAGTCACCCCTTATCCACATGTCTTGTCAGGTAGTCTATAAATATCGGAAAGTACTACACACCTAAACACATTCATTACTCACTCTACACTTAATACTTGCATTCCCCCTTTGCTAGTCGCCAAATGTGTAGCATAAACCAAAATTGATACGAAATAGTTGTAACTTGTACCTTCATATCTAGTCACCAAATGTGTAGCATAAACCAAAATTGAGGTCTATAAAAAAACCAAAATTGAGACAAAATGTTATATGTTATTACAATCAGCCATGATTAATAAAGAATTATTGTGAAGAAGTGTTTTGATAACTTTAAGCAAGGTGATCAAGTCACCATAAATTTATTGAAAAGAAGAAAAACAAAGGAAACAAAATCATGGGGGGCATAAACAAAACCCATACAAAAAAAAAAATCAAGTAAATCTAAAATTAAGCTTTCTATTCTTTCTTAGGTTATACTAATGATACTTAGACATAACCACTATGAAATCATCATCCTCAGCAGCATTAACATTATTCTGCTCTGCTGAAAAAGAGACATTCTCTAAATCATCCTTGTCCTCATCTATCAAAAACTTTGCAAGTACTTTTATATTATAAATAACATTAGGATGCATAGGGGTTGAACTAATCACTGGACAAAAATCTTACCACTAACATTCATACTATTATCACCTATAGTTTCCATATTGGCCTGCACAAATCCCAACAAAGGGTTAGAGTCTACCTTATAATCTAACCGATTATCTAATCGATTAGTTGGGCTGTCATTTGCTTGACCTGTCCCAAGCAAATTTTGCTAGTCATTGTTAGTCCCTTGGATAGAATGTTCCTGAATAGTATCAGACACATATTCCATTGAGTCCTGATCCAATTTCTCAATCCGAATTGATTGAGTAGAGCTATTACCAGGAGAATTCTGTTGCATTTGTAAAACATTATTCTGACTTTGATCCTCATTAACTCCCTAATTTACCTGAGCATTATTTTGGCCTTCCGTTGCTATGTGATCCTGAGCAAATCCAATCAAAGGAATAATGTCTAAATGTTGTTGTGAATCATTTACCTACCTATGGACTACATTGTTTCCTTGACTGACTGAAGCTTTTTTTGGCCCTTCGTTCTCTAACTTCTTAGGAACATACTTCTGGACAAGTTTCTGAGGAAAATGAATAACTTTCTTATCTTTGGACACTTCTTAATCCTTAACATCAAAAGAAGGCTGATTCGGATTGCTTCTACAATTATCAACAAAGTGGCCAATAGTTTGGCAATTGGAACAAAAGAAAGGCATATTCTCATATTCTATTCCCACGAAGAAGGCAAAACCTTCTCTTTCCACCAAGATTTGCTTACGTAGGCTGCCACTTAAATCAAGATCAACAAGCACTCTTGCAAAATGTCTGAACATCTTCTTATTAGTTGCCTCATCTAGCGCAATAGGTACACCAATACCAGCTGCGATCGCAAATATTATCTTGGCACGCCCATACTCCTAAGGCAGACCTATGATGCGCACCCAACAATTGGCATGAGTCTACTTTTGGGTATTGGGGTTGAAGTCTAAGGTCCAGGAAGAAAGATGCAGAAATCCAGGCCTTAAAATCCAAGAACCAATCGATAAAACGTTGTGAAGGTCTGATGGGGAAGAAAAAGAGAGTTCATAAAACCCTTTCCCCAAAGAAACCATGCTCCAATGACCAAGACTTCCATAAGGATGAAAGCTTGGATCATAAGTCTGCCACTTTGATAGAAACACCAACCTTTGATAAGATTAGACGACCATGAAGATGATTTATACAGCCTGCGAGGCTGGCTCTATACTCCTCTTCAGGAATCTTTATAGCAATTTCGTTACCCTTCAGACATGGTTTTGGTAGCTGACTGAGAGGGATATCACAAGAATTATCTAAGGCTCGCGCAAAGGTTTTGCGCTATATAGGAGTGTTGGCCGATGATGAAGACTGTGAAAGGGAGGGGAGAAGATGAAGCCAAGAATCTCCATGGGCAAACAAGATTGACAACGACCATGGAGAAGAAATAGAGAAAACCAACAAGAAGAACATTGGAGCACAGTGTCGCTTCGGTGAGGGGGCTTGGCGGCGTCGCTGAGTTGTGTCTAGGGTTTTACCCTATTTATCTACCCTAGCGGCGCTCCTCGTCGAATTCGTCTCAGCGCACCATCTATTAAATAAATATTAACCACAATAAATCAATAAAATAAACTGATCAACTACTTTGGTTGATTGTTTAGCTCTTATCTGTCTTAAATAAGTTAACAAACAACTTCTTAATCTAAGTCTCCCTTATATATTTATTCAGAAGCTGACAACCATTTTTATCAATTAGGAGATTATCTTCAAATTACATATATTTTAATGACTTAATTAAAAAGTGACAGAAAAGAGATGGGATTGGGGTAAAGCTTAAAAAATAAACTTGTTCCAGTCAAATAAGTCATTAAAATGAGGGGGGCATCCTAGATGCCATTAGCACCGACACCCAGCACAGGTCATTATTAGCGTCTTGTTAAAAAAAAAAGGTCATTATTAGAGTAAAATTAGCCAGTCTTATTCCTGATTGTTCTGTGGTCTACTTATGTGACAATAAGAGAATACAGTCATTATCAAAAAACGAATTTTTTTCTTGGCTAAGTATAGTGCTATGGGTGAGAGTATGGTAAAGTATTGTTTGTTAAAAAAATTATTTCTCAGAAAAATATCTCAATATAAAATAAATCCAGATTTTAACAAAGGTCTTAAATTCAAAGTAGAGTTATTATGTATCAAAAAGTCGAGTTAAAAATGGTAACCTGTACTCCATTTCACTCAATGATATTCCCAAACCTCCTGTGCAAATAACTATCACAGTACCGACCACCGAGCCATGTGAACAGAGACTTGGGTATTGCAAAGAAGCTTATGGTCCAGACTCCAGAGATAGAGTAGAACTAGGGAGGGGAATAAAACGTAGTTAAGATATCCACTCCTATATATATAGTCAATGTTGTAAAATGATATATGATATTCTTAATTTAATTTAAAGTACTTTTTAATTAACTATGTATATTTATTTCATAATTTTGATAATTTTAAATTTATATTTTTTTAGATTTATTATAATAAATTAATTAAATATATTTTCATTGTAAATTTAGTATTTATATATTTTAATCTATATTATTTAAAATTTATCTGAAATTTGTTAACAAAATACTTGCTAGTTTAATAATTTGTCTTTGAAATAATGAAGGAGTTGACAAAAAATTCTAAAGTTGACTATGAAAAAAAATATATTTTAATTTTGATACATTGTTAATATAAAAAAAATTACAATGTCAACCAATCATATCGCCTCATGTCTAAATTTTATAGTAATTATCATAAGAGTCAAACATTTTTAATGAAATGATCATATATATATATATATATATATATATATATATATATATATATAATTGGTTGTTAGGGTAAATGTTTTTTTACATATACAGTATATTATAATAAAATCCTTTGTGAAAAGTTGTTATTATGTTTATACTTTATTTGTTTCTGGGCTAAATAAACAGGGCCATGACCCAGTTTATACATTATTTTACTCTTTGTTTTCAATGGAATCACAACTTTATAATTAAATAATCACACTTTTTTAAGCGAAAAATAATATTCTCTCTTCTCGGTTACGGTTTTTTTCTTATGATGAGTAACATGAGGAATTTATAAATTGGAAGAAAAGCAAAAGTGCACAAGAAGCT